>OX336388.2:809258484-809883484 GCA_946902985.2 Meconema thalassinum
CAAAGGGTACAATTTTTATGTAAGTATAATATGATCTATTATTAAAACAATTACATGTGTGACTTGATTACTAGAACTACTATCAATTCCACGGAAGTTGTATCTTGGATACTAAAAATATTATAGAAAGCTGTATGGCACGGATTTAATTCAAAAATTTTGTATGGAATATTTATATTTTTGATTCGTATTCCTTCAGGAATCTTGATATTAGGTATTTCTTGAGTTGTGTAGTGTTAACAGAGTTTGTAAATGAGTGAAGGTGGAATGTATTAAAGAGCCGTGAAGCTGTGCAAAGGAATGATTTATTGTATTTAGTTGTACGGTGGACAGGAATCTGTAGAGTGGAATCAGTAAATCTATTTTCTCTGTGGTGGACGGAGTTCATTGGTTTAAACACATTATAGAGATAACCAGGAGTTTTTGTACACAATATTTTCTGGGTTAGGATCGCAATTGACAGCTGCCTACGTTCACGAAGTTTCAACCACTGCATTTGCACATAATAAGGTGTAATGTGTACATCACGCCTGACGTCTAAAATGTAACGAACGCATGCATTTTGAACTCTCTGTAATTTTATGTTAAGTGTTTCTGATAAGTCGTTATACACTACTGATCCATATTCGATGATAGGAAGTATCAAAGTTTGGATTAGAAGCTTGCGCATTTTTGACGGCGTGTAAGGGATATTCCGCTTCAAGATATGCACTGATGATATAGCTTTCTTTATTACAGCAGCGGTATGCTCTCCCCAAGATAAGGTTCTATCAAAAATTACTCCTAGGTTGTTCACAGAGTTGCTGTAGGGGATATCATTGTCTATCATTGGATATCATGACAATGCAAACAACAACAAGAGCCTACAGAGTTCACACAAAGTCTCGAGCAATAGCCGCTACCAAAGCCATATATGATATCAAAACAATCACGAAGCTCTCTTTGGGAACTGCTATGACATTATTCGACGCGAAAATAACGCCCATCGCCACATATGGACTTGAAATCAAATGGGAAACATTATCCCTGGCAGACTTGAGGACGCTTGAAGCAGTCAAATCGCGCTTCCTGAAGGCTGCCCTGGGGATATCGAAATATACAAAATCAAGATTAGCATATGAACTCGCCAGGGAGACCTTCTTTATTGAGGACATTCGGATGAAGAGAGGGCTACCATCCATAGACGCCTGGAAAAAACGAATGCAGGAAAGAATACAGAAAAGGGACGAAATCTGGTTCGAGTTTTACACCACGGAGGCCATGATGACTAGGACATGGATGAACACAAATCAAGACTTGCGACACTTTGTCAATTCGATGGCGGTACATGGGTATCACCATAAACTGTGTAATACCGAATTCTTTCATGACCCTGATGAATCCTGCGTATGTAAATTATGCGAGGTGCAATGTAGTAGATACCATGTAATTTCTTGTGCAAATTGGGGATCATCCATTGTGAAGTTTTGTGAATGACAGTTTGTTATCATCAATATGCACAATTTGTGCGATTTATCTTTAATAATAATAAAATGTGATTATGGAATGTACTGTACCATTTACTTAACAGCAAAAACAAGAGGTTTCCAGTCCGTCAACACAAACACAAAACAAAGGTTTGCCAATTAAAGTACCCTGAATATATCTCCCAGAATTTAATGTTTTCTTTCAATAACTGCTTCTGAAATGTTTTGTTTTGCTTATTTACAGTCCTTGCTCTCTGGAATGGAATTTTGTACAAACAGCAAGAATGACCCATGGATATTTCCATGTTGATCGTCATGTGTAGTAAATTTGCACTGCTTTCTTTCACAAATGGAAAGATTACTTTTCAGATGAGGTGTAACTTCCAAATATGCAGTACAGTACAGTACAGTATTAGCATTGGTAGCAATGTGTATGATAAGAGCACACAATGTGTTTGATATTTATGCAACATCAATGTATATCCATACTAGCAACCTGAACCGGCTTCGCCCGGGAACAGTTATGAATGCATTACGTAATAAGACCTTTTTTTTCAATGTCAATGAACAACGTCCAATATCCGTTTTACTTCTCGGCATGATGGGTTAAAATCACTGACATGGAGATGCATGTGCAACAAATTCTTGTCAGACGTAATTTAAGAATGGCGAGGGGCATGAAACACAAATCCCCCTTCCGTCCAATCTTAACTTGACTGTGAATTTTGCAGAACGAAAAGTTCACAGGCGAAATGAAGAAAAGCCGATTTGCACTTCCAGGGAGACTCCAAACACAACCACTCTTCTCTAAAGTTTTGAACTCAGCACGACTCGACAGTTTGCTGCTGGCTGTATCTGGGGCAGTAATCTCGTCCGCAAGCTAAGCTGTAACTAGGGTGATAGACTCGCCCCTAGCTAGCTCGTAAACTGTCGCCTCAGTAACTGAATGGAGATTGTTGGAAGAAATGAAAACGAAATACACTTATAGTAGGCGATGTATTGAAGATAGAGATATGCTCTACCGGGCTTGTTTGTAGAAGTTTCCATGCTGAACAATTCTTACACTCATAGTGTATAGATATTTTTAACGGTGTGCCCGGCGTAAGCTTAAAAGGCGCACGGACGCCAGTGTTTTTCTACCTTTTCACTGAAATCGTTAGTGCTTGACTTCCTTTGGTCATAAATACATTATTTTTTACGGAAACCTTCCTCGAGATATCCTTTACAGAATGGTGAAAACCGCATCAAAATCCATTCAGTGGTTCTTGAGATTACCCGTGACATCCAAGAATCGGGGACTTGGTTTTATACTAAGTAGAGATTGTTCGCCAATCAGTATAATTTAAAATAATATAATCCCCTTCCGCCCAATCTTAAATTGACTGTGAATTATGCGGAACGAAAAGTTCACAGGCGAAATGAGAGTTGCACTTCCAGGGAATGGCGAGGTGAATGAAACTCAAATCCCCGTTCCGTCAAATCTTAACTTGACTGTGTTTCACAGGCGAAATGAAGAAAACCCGAGTTGCACTTCCAGGGAATCTCCAAACACAACCACCCATCTCAGAAGTCTTAACTCAACACGACTCAACGGTTTGCTGCTGGCTGTATCTGGAGCAATAGGTTCGCCCGCTAGCTAGGCTGTAACAAGTATGATAGACTCGCCCTTAGCTAGCTCTTAAACTGTCGCCTCAGTAGTTGAATGCACATGGTTGGAAGAAATTAAAACGTAAAAACACTTATAGTGGGCGATGTATTGAAGATAGACATGTGCTCTCATGGACTTGTTCGTAGAACTTTTCATGCTGAACAATTCTTACACTCATAGTACTTAGATATTTTTAACGGTTTGCCCAGCGTAAGCTTACAAAGTGCTCGGACGCCAGGTATTTTTTTTCGACTTTTCCACTAAAATCGTTACTGCTCGGCTTCCTTTGATCATAAATAAATAATTTTCTACAGATATCATCCTCGAGATATCCTTTACAGAATGGTGAAAACCGCATCAAAATCCGTCCAGTAGTTCTAGAGTTTACCCGTAACCTCCAAGAATCGGGGACTTTGTTTTATACTAAGTAGAGATTTAAACATTTCAAATTATATTGAGAACATCAGTTCCATGAGTGGACAAGCCATTCCTTCATTGTTGCCTTTTTACATAACAACATCCTACTTCTTTTTCCTCTTTAATTATGGGAAATGATAGTTTTCTGTTGTTTTTGAGACTTTTGCTGCCAAGCACATATATCCAAGCATATGGTATTTAATTTCCTGAAGGAGCATATGAAAGATAGCACTCATTCTATTTATATCACTGAGTATCATTTAGTGTATTAATATTATTTTGCATTATTTCAATAATTGTGTTGTTGTTTGAGTCTTCAGTCTTTTGACCGGTTTGATGCAGCGCTCCGTGCCTCCCTGTCCTGAGGTAATCGTTTCATCTCTACATAGCTACCACACCCTACATCCGAGGCAACCTGTTTAACATTATTCTAACCTAGGTCTACTCCTACAGTTCTTGTCCTCGACCCTTCTTTCCATAACTAAGCTTGCTATTCCTGAGTGTCTTAGTATGTGCCTACCAACCTATCTCTTCTCTTCATTAGCATTCGCCAGAAACATCTCTCCTCTCCCACTCGTCTTAATACCTCTTCGTTTGTAACCCTATCTACCCATCTGATCTTCATCATTCTCCTGTAACACCACATTTCAAACGCTTCAATTCTCCTCTTTTCTGCTGCACCGATAGTATGGAGTGCGACGCTCCAGACAAAAGTTTTCAAAAATGTCTTCCTAAAACCTAAATCTATATTCAATGTCAACAGGTTCCTTTTCTGTAGAAATGCTTTCCTTGCCTGAGCCAACCTACTTTTTATATCCTCTTTGCTTCGTCCATCACGGGTTATTTTGCTTCCTAAGTAACAGAAGTCTCCTACATCCTTTAGTTTCTCCCCTACCAATTTGATGCCCATAGAGGTTTCTGATTTATTGCGGCTGCATTCCAATATTTTTGTTTTACATTTATTAATTTTCATCTTGAATTCTTTCCTCAAGACGGAGTCCATACTATTCAAAACCTCATTCAAATCCTGAGGCGTGTCGGCCAAGATGACGATGTCATCAGCAAATCTCAGAGTTGATATTATTTCTCCTTGAATCTTCACACCCACTTTAAATGTCTCTCTAATTTCCTTAATTGCTTGTTCAATGTAAAGATTGAAAAGTATGGGCGATAAGTTGCAGCCTTGCCTCACACCTTTCTGAATACCAGCTTCTCTCTCATGTCCATCAGCTCGAATGGCTGATGTCTGGTTTCTGTATAGATTGTAGATCACCCTCTTATCCCTGTACTTTATTCCAATCGTTTTCAAAATTACATAATTTAAACCAATCAACGTTATCAAAAGCCTTTTCTAAGTCTACAAAAGCCATGAACGTTCTCTTATCTTTTCTTATTCTACCTTACAAAATCAGCCTAAGACTTAGTACAGCTTCCCTTGTTCCTACATTTCTCCTGAAACCAAACTGGTCTTCACCCAACTCCGCTTCTATCTGGCTTTCCATCCTCTTGTAAATTGTTCTAGACAGGATCTTTGAAGCATGGGTAATCAAGCTGATTGTACGGTAATCCTCACATCTGTCAGCTCCTACTTTCTTCGGTATAGGGATGATAACATTCTTCTTGAAATCAGAGGGTACCTCACCTGTCTCATAAATCTTACACACCAAGTGAAATAACCTGATCAGACCTTCATCTCCTATACATCGAAGCAACTCAATCGGTATATCATCTATACCTGGTGCTTTGTTCCTGCTAAGTCTTCCAATGATCTGTCAAATTCTGATCTCAATATTAAATCTCGTTTTGCATCCTCATCAATTTCCTCCTCCCTTTTCATTACATGATTCCCAATCTCCTCTCCCTTATACAAACACTCTATGTAAGCTTTCCATCTTTCAACCATTTCTTCCCTACCTGTTAGAGGCTTTCCATTTGTGTCCTTAATATTACAGCACTTGGTCTTCTTTTCCCCAAATGTATTCTTAATCCTTCGATAAGCTGTGTCTACTTTTCCTAATTTCAGACAATTTTCTATACCTGTACATTTCTCTTTCAACCATTTTTCTTTCGCTACCTCGCACTTCTTGTTAACCTCATTTCTCAAACGTCTGTATTTTTCTTTCCCCTTTTCATCTCTTACATTCTTGTGTTTCCGCCTTTAATCCATCAATTCTAGTAAATCCTGAGTGATCCACGGTTTTCTGCCTATTCTTTCTTTCCTACCAATGTTTTCTTCTGCGGATTTTGTTATTTCATTCTTCAAAAGTATCCATTCGTCTGCAATTGAAGTTTGTTTAGGGGTTTTCATTAGTCCTTCCTTTATACTCTTCTTGAAACTTTCGTTTACATCCTTCTCTTTCAGTCTGTCTATTACCCACTTTTTTTGGCTTTTGACTTTTCTTCAGGTTCTTCAACTTTAATCTGCATTTCATAACCACCAGATTGTGGTCAGAGTTTATGTCAGCACCGGGGTATATTTTACAATCCAAAATCTGGTTTCGAAACCTCTGCTTGACCATAATGAAGTCGATTTGGTAACGCTCTGTATCTCCTGGTCTCATCCATGTGTATGTTCTTCTATTGTGGTTATTGAATAAGGTGTTAGCTATGACCAACTCATGCTCGGTGCAGAATTCCATTAGCCTGCTTCCTCGATCATTCCTTTCACCTAATCCGAAACCTCCTACTATCTTCCTTTCTCTTCCTTTTCCTACCACGGCATTCCAATCTCCCATTACTATAACATTTTCATCACCCTTGACATACCTCAGAATTTCATCTATTTCTTCGTAGGCATATAGACTTATACCACTGTGGTGCACATAGGTTTTGTATTGATTTTTGCTACAATAATCCGTTCACTATATTGCTCAAAATATTCCACCCGCTGTCCATGTTTCCTACTCAATATGAGACCAACCCCTGCTTGGCCATTGTTTGATTTAGAGCTAATGAACCTATAGTCTCCTGACCAAAAGTCCTGTTCTTCCTGCCAGCGCATTTCACTAATCCCAACCAAGTCCAACCTCAACCTATCCATTTATCTTTCCAAGTTTACTAACCTTCCACTTCCTAGCAGACTTCTAACATTCCACGCTCCGATCCGTAGAATGTCAGATTTCCTCTTTGTCACTTCTGTGATGTTAACCCCCTCTCGAGTAGTCCCCACCCGAAGATCCGAACGGGGGACTAGTTTACCTCCGGATTGGAATTTTACAAGGGAGGAGGCCATCATCACATGTAATTATGCATAGAGAGGTGCATATCCTCGGGAAGAGCATTACGGCTGTAGTTTCCCGTTGCTTTCAGCCGTGCAGCAGAACGCAGTGTAGCCATTAGTTGGCTTATATTATCAATATCTTAGCCGTCTATAAGACAAGTAAAGAATTGATTCATTCTGAAAGGCTGCTACTCCCTTTCAGAATAAGTAATAGAGCAATTCTACTAACAAAAATACTAACGTTCTGTAACGGTGCCGCTTCACTCCACGTTGAGCGTACAAGTGAAACGGATTTCCTTTGCTCCACGTTGAGCGTACACGTGAAACGGTTTCTATTGCCCTCACTGTTGCGTGACAAATGTAATGGTTTCTTACTAGCTCTGTCTTGCACTTTGAAATATTTACTCTGACTAAGTTATGTTGTTTTAATGGGCGCCAAGACCTCAACGCTATGTTGAAATCTAAATTTATATTTAACAACACCTAGCTCTGGTAGAACACCTTCAAGAATCTTTTCACTCAGATCGTGGTATGATTTGATCATTAACCCAACAAACAATTGTATCAGGAGAAGGAATTGGTCTATATCTAATGCTACCTACTGAAAGCAAAGATTGCATGGTTAAAAGAAATGAATTTATTATATAAAACAAGTATTGCAAAATTAACAATAATAATAATAAGTTTTGAATTTAAATTGGAGCGTTGCGATATGAATATTACCGCTAGAAAATTACGTGAAAACGGATTCGGATAAATTACTGATTTTACTCTTATTCCCAAGCTATGAAATTACTGAAATACTGAATATAAAACAAAGAGACGAGAGATTACGTAGTTCTGAGTCATTCGCGCTTACCACTGGAAATTGCCGTAGCATTTCCCTCGTACTGGATGTTGTAGAGAGCTTCACACAGCCTCCTGGACGTCGTCATCTTCTTCGTTAGTTGATGAGATACTTGTAGATATGATAACTTTATGGTCCGAACATCGGGGCCAATCACACGTACAACCACACTGGCTAAGTTTTACAAAGATAGTCGCCTAGCCTCCACGGCGCGCAAACCATATATGCACTCGTCGCATCCCCTCTACGGAGCCGTCTTCCAGTCGCCCGGTCTCCACTGATTGGCTGTGCCACCACGCGCTACTTCCCCACCTCCGGGTCATTACACTCGGCGTGGCGATGATGTCGATTACCGGTCCAGGCCATTTCGCCTTTTCTTGAAGCAGCAACCCAGCTTGCTTCATGCTACTCGACAAGATTAAGCCTGTAGCCGAATTCCCCGTGACTCATCTCTCTCAAAATACCCTAACTGACAAAACTCCGTAAAATTCCGTAATCATATAGTTTTCTTACGATAATGTTGTTCGAAATAATTTGCTTGATAGTGCTTTCTATAACATAGAAAACCTATCTGATTACTTATAATTTTATAAAAAATGCTCCAAAGAAATACCTTAATAATAATAATAATAAGTTAATAATAATAATAAGTTACATGAAAACTTCTCTTGGCTGAACAATTTGCCGCGTAAATAAATATAGAATGGCTTCCTACTGACTTATGCCAGTGGCGTAAAATCCCCTCGAAAAACACGTTACATATTCGCCTCGGATCATCGGATGATTTACCGTGACGACGGTCCATTATCCGATTATCCCAGATACGTTAATAAATACCCATCCAAAATACATATTACATAAATGAAATCAACCTAAATTACATATACAGTGTTGTCCACCCGCCCCTTATTATTTAGTTTTATGAAACCCAACTAACATCTCAATTCTCCCGATGGTCGATATTGCTCTGCGCTCTGACTGTGTGACAGCAATGTAATTGGGTCATGGGTCTAGCAAAGAAAAACCGACCTTAAACTTTTACCCGCCAAATACTATGGCCCATTCTACTAACATATGACTTACTGCTCCTTGAAATAACACACACACACGCAATACGATCTAAGTAATAGCTTACGCCACGTGATCTGTAATAGTAAAAAGTTAAATCAACACCATAAACCGTGATTGAAGACTTTGACATGAACTTAAACGTTTGAGATGGGACGGCTACAGTAACAACTGCACGTTTAGCGTGGGGTATCTCCCATGTGTTGGTGGCTGATAGGTTTAAGGCCTGACCGTACGTGGTGGGCGCGAGCGGGTAGAACGGTGCTTCGAATCCAGTAGTAGGCATACTTTTTTGAACGAAAGCCCACATTTCATTTTAGTTGGGATGTAACTACATTGCCACATTTATTGCCTTAAGACGTATTTTTGTGAAGAGTACGTTGAATTTTGATGATTTATAAAGAAAATACGATCGAATTGGTACGATACGCCACGTGACCTGCAATGGCAGAAAACTAAACAAGATGTTCAGTAAAGAACATATAGCCTACTTTCTCCTAAATGTATGAGTATAGTTATAACTCGTTATTATCAAAGAGTATAATAGAACTATTCTTTGTTGAAGACCTTAGAAGCGATTTACCTCTACCAAACGTCACAACCTAGATAAAAACTGCTACCATCATTGAAGAAAGAAAGAAAGAAAGATAAGAAGTATATCAAGAATGTTATGGATCTGGAGACATAATCGACCGGACTGGCTGCGTGGCTCAGCGGTAACGCTCTCGCTTGCTGGGCCCTAGGTTGCAGGTTCGTATCCTGGCGCAGTCAGCTGGCATTTGAGGGTGCACAAATGCGAGGGAGCCGTGTCAGTACATTTACTGGCACGTTAAAGATCCCCTTCGGGCCAAAATTCCGGCACCCCGGTGTCTCTAAAAGCAGCAGTAGTTAAAAGGGATGTAAAACCAATAACATTATTATTATTATTATTATTACATATACGACCTGCCGTGGGCAACATCCAACTTTGAGTTGAGGCATGTCTTTACACGTCTGGCTGTGCATGGCTTTCACAACCCTAATTGAAAAAAAAGGAAGGAAGATCACCGTGAATCTTGTGATTATGAGCCACGGGACCTCCTTTTTACGTGGAATCCGAACCACAGGACATGGCATTTCACTTCGAAAATCTCACATGCTTTGACCGGGAATCGAAAACCCTAATTGAATTAACAAATCTTTCCATGACCCTACAGAGACGTGTGTATACAAACTACTATGTGAAATCGTTTTGTTCTTTACTTCAAATAACATTTTCAAGTAACGCAAAATAGGCTGTTACAAACCCTTTAAAATAAAAAGTAAAAATGTATCGTAGTATCATCTTGTCATTCTTCAAATTCGATGCGCATAGAATGGCAATGGTATAGTAATCAATGGAGCCCCACGTAGACTAGTCGTGATATCTAGTGGTGAAATACCGAACAATATAATCCTAACAGAGCGAGTGCATTCTAGCGGCCAGAAGAAGAAACTTTTCAATAAAATCTGGAAGTTAATAAGTAGGTCGACGTGCAGTTACCTTTTTGGCAGCTAGCTGTCTCGAGTAAATCTGCTGGCGAATTATGTTTTAATTAAATATATATTTTACACCATAATATGCACAATATAACGCTTAATTTTAAAACATCTGAGTCATTACAAAACAATAAACATATAACATTTCAAGCAAAAAAACTAGCTCTGATCGGGTTTGAACCATAGGCATTTGAGCGATAGGCTATCGGTCTACCACTGAGCTAATTGTGTCAACGAATATCGTTCTATATAAAATGAATTACATAGAACTTGTTAGCAAATAATGATTTATACTAAACGATTTCATCACTGGAGTATATTATTTATATATAAAGCATTTCATACAAAGTTTATTTATTTTGTATCAGTACGCTATATTGCATGCAATACTCAAATTAGTGAAATATAAGTCAGGCACAAGATATCCGCTGCCATCTTGTCTTATTACTGAATCAGCTCAGCTTTTTAAAATCACGTCTGCACTATAGTATTACAAAATAAACTTTTAATTTCGAACGTGCCTCTTCCTTTAGAACAGTTAAAACGATTCTCGGCTCGATAATCGGAACTGGTGGGTCCCATGATATGGATTATAAAGTTTGCATAATTCGCACGGCCGCCATCCTGAAATGGTATGGCGGACGACCTTGTAGTTTGGTCACAAGACGCATCCTATACGAAGGTATGTTGTTACCAAATTTGGTAGAGATCGGATGATTTGGTTAGTCGTTATTTGATTTTACGTTTTGAACGTTTGAGTGGCCGCCATTCAGTTTTAGTAAAGATGGCGGCGATATAAAACATGACACTGAGGTGTCCTTTGCTAGTGCTACCTTTGTACCAAATTTCGTTCAATTCGCATTCACCGTGTTCGAATTGATAGGGGGGACAGACATTCAGAGTACACACACTCACACACACACAGACACACACACACACACACACACACACAGAGAGACTCACAAACACACATACACACACACACAGACTCACACACACACATACACACACACACACAGACAGACACACTTTTTTCGCCCTGTGTTGATCTCATAAGTCTACTTTCATTTTTTGCAAAAATCGAAAGTAGGCTAAAAACTGGCATGAATATTAACATAACATATCGAAGTGTTGCTCCGGTGGTCCGGGTTCGATTTCCAGCTCTGCCAAGAAATGTAATACTTGTCTGAGGGCTGAAATTGGGTACACGTAGCCTCGTGAAGCAAATATGAGAAGAAGTGGGTTTGATTCCCACCTCAGCCACCCTGGAAATGGTTTTCCGTGGTTTCCTACTTCTACTCCGGCCAAATTCCGGGACGGATTCTATCTTAAGGCCACGGCTGCCTCCTTCCCAATCCTTAATTGCAAATACACACATCATTACAAGCCCGCAATAACTCAGGTTATCAGACAAATTCTACACACACACCCAAGTAAACGGGGCTAAATGACCGCGATGTTCTAGCTCCTCAAATGAAACAAAACAACAACATATCGAAGGATATTCTGATCACCAGTGCTTGCATCGAAGTATACGTATTCCTTAGAAATTCCCATGGTATTATTAGCATACTTTCAATTTTTGCCAAAGATGAAAGTAGACTTATGAGATCTACACATGGCCAAAAATTGTGTGTCTGTGTGTGTGTGTGTGTGTGTGACTGTGTGTCTGTGTGTGTGTGTGTATGTGTGTGTCTGTGTGTGTGTGTGTGTCTGAGTGAGTGTACTCTGAATGTCTGCCCCCCCCCCCTTTATCAATTCGAACACGGTGAAACCGAATTGAACGAAATTTGGTACAGAGGTAGCACTAGCGTAGAACACCTCAGTGTCATGTTTTATATCGCCACCATCTTGACGGAAACGTAATGGTGGCCACCCAAATTTTCAAAGCTTAAATCAAATTACGACTAACTTAATCATCCGATCTCTACCAAATTTTGCAACAACATATACTTGTATGGCGAGCGTAGTTTGACTGAATACAAGGTCATCAGTCCATTAGTTTGCAGATGACGGCCATGTATGTGTGCAAATCGATTCCCCCTATCAATTCAAACACGGTGAAACTGAATTGAACGAAATTTGGTACAGAGGTAGCATTACCAAAGGGCACTCCAGTGTCATGTTTTATATTGCCACCATCTTGACGAAAACGTAATGGCGGCCATCCTAATGTTAAGAGCTTGAATCAAATTACGACCAACCTAATAATCTGATCTCTACCAAATTTTGCAACAACATACCTTTATGTATAGAGAATCTTATGACCACACTACAAGGTCATCAGACCAATAATGTGCGGATAGCGGCCTTGTATGTGTGCAAATCGATTCCCCTTAGCTTTTCAAACACGGTGAAACCGAATGGAACGAAGTTTGGTACAGAGGTAACACTAGCAAAGGCCACCTCAGTGTCATGTTTTATATCGCCGCCATCTTGAAGGAAACGGAATGACGGCCACCCAAATGTTAAAATCTTAAATCAAATTACGACCAACTTAATCATTTGATCTCTACCAAATTTTTCAACAACATACCTTTTTGTGGGAAGCATCTTTTGACTGAACTACAAGGTCATCAGCCCAATAGTTTGCAGATAGCGGCCATGTATGTGTGCAAATCGATTCCCCACATCAATTCAAACACTGTGAAACCGAATTGAATGACATTTTTTACAGAGGTAGCACTAGCAAATGGCACATCATATTCATGTATAATACCCGTATAGCACGTTGTATTTCAAGAAGCTACTACAACCAACATTCAATTATACTCCTTGAAAAGGACAAAGAGTTATAACAATACCCATGCATTTAGGAGAAAGTAGGCAATACATTCTTAACCGAACATCTTGTTTTGTTATGAAATTTTAACAAAAAGTCATAGCATATCTTTAGGCCCGTATCACACGACACTCGCTGGCAAGGAAGCTGCTGTGATCGCTGGTACAAAATCCTGTATGATTCTGTTCTCTTCGTCAGTACACCTGCTTGTATTACCGAAGTGTATCACACGCTAGCATTTTGGACGCTAAGTTGTATGAAATAAAACCGAAGGGCTGTCGTTTGAGGGCAATATTTGCAGTTATGTCGCCTTATTAACGTAAAGTGGTCGCGAAACTTACTTTAAGTAAATTAGAAAACATGCCAGGTACTGAATGAATGCATTCCAATCAATATTTAAGATCAAACTGTAATAATTGATTATTTTACCATACGCGTTAATAAGAAGCGCAGTAAAAACCTCCCGAGTGTGTTGGAAATGTGTGCAAGTGTTATTGCGTCCGCTCGCTCTTTCGAAGATCCCGGGTTCAAGACTAACGGCAGATCTTTTAAATTCTTTTTAACTATTTTATCATACCCTCTATACCTCGTACAGCAAGATTTCAACTGGGGTTTGTTCACATTATCTACGAAGACGATAGGGAAATTTATTTTCTTGTCTCATTTAAATGGCTATTTTCCCTAAATACTGTTCAAAACCATGGATGGATTCTATTCGTTATAATTATTATATTTTTAGTTGATTTTACCCTCCAGGTTAGGTTTTCCCACGGACTCAGCGAGGGATCCCATCATTACCGCCTCTACGGGCAGTGTCCTGGAGCTTGAAACATCTCGTCTGGGGGATACAACTGGGGAGGTGGGATAAGCACCTCGCCCAGGCGGCCTGCAAAGCGAACAGGGTCCTATTGAGGTATGGGAAGGGAGGGGCAGATCGGGAGGGATTGGCAAGGAAGAGGGAAGGAGGCGGCCGTGGCCGTACGGTAGGTAACATCCCGGCATTTGCCCGAAGGCGAAGTGGGAAACAACGAAACACCACTTTGAGGATGGCTGAGGTGGGAATCGAACCCCCTCTACTCATTTGGACCACCCGAGGCTGAGTAGACCCCGTCCCAGTCCTCATACCACTTTTCAAATTTCGTGGCAGAACTGGGAATCGAACCCAGGACGTCCGGGGTGGCACCTAATCACGCTGACCACTACGCAACGGAGGCGATTCTATTCGTGATAATTAGAATTTTAATACAGTGGAACGTGGCTAATTCGAACTTCTTTAATTCGAATTTTTCTCTTGGTCCCTAGCATTTTGTATACAATCAATGCTAAAAATCGTGGTTAATTCGAATTATATTTTGGATAATTCGAAGCTTTTAGTGTAAATAGCCGATCGGAAGCCAAACAGTTAGGTAAGTTCCCGAAAAAAAAACTGTTCCGAGTGCAGCCCAAGCAACAAACCACATCACAGAACTTAAGCGCTTTTTTAAAGTAGAAATGACGTAAGTGATTCTGATTTCCGTTCCTCAAATTTGTTAGATTCTTTTGTGATTGCTGAGAGATTTAATTGTAGGAAACAGGTAAGAAACTCAAACTTTTTTGAAAAACAGTAGATTTCTCAAAGACTTTAACTAGATTGTTGGAATACTACTGTCGTTAAAAAGGTGAATAGTACATTTTGGTTTTATTTTTCATTTGAAACTTTTGAGGTTGTCTGTTAATCTGCTTTGTGGAACGTAAATCATTATGTAAACGTAATACAATATATTTTCTCCACCCTTTTCAGACAACTCTCTTAATTCGAATTTTTGTATAATTCGAATTTGTTTACTGGTCCTTTGAGGTTCGAATTATCCAAGTTCCACTGTAGTTCAATATTTATAATAATATGACACGTTCTGTAATTACTGCCTTGCTGCGAGGCTCAGCGGTAACGTTCTCGCTTGCTGTGCCCAAGGTTGCAGGTTCGTATCCTGGCGCAGTCAACTGGCATTTGAGATTTACTGGCACGTTAAAGTTCCCCATTCGGAGCAAATTTCCGGCACCCCGACGTATCTAAAAGCCAGAGCAGTTAAAAGGGACGTAAAACCAATAATGTTATAATTATCTGTATTTACTGCATGTTTGGGGCAGATGACCTCGTAGTTCCGCCCCTTAAAACCTCACTATTATTGTAAGTGTATAGCAAGCGCTTTTCGCACAGACGCTGTTGAAAGAAATTATAGTTTCGGTCAGATATATTTATTCGTGAGCCTACCCACATAACAAATCTATTTGTCGTCTGAGTCGGAGTTTTCCTTTAAACAAAGGTGGTCAAAATTTCGAACTACGTTGAATATACAGGATACCTTGCTTTCGTTCTACGGATTATTATGTCGTCCAATCTGGCTGCATACCATCGGATAAGTACGGTGCTTTTGAGGACCAAATAAAAAATCACTCGTTGGAACAGATAGATATGCGTCCATAATACATCCACAATAACGACATTAAGCAAAAAAAAAAAATGTTCTAGTTCAAGGTTCGAACCTACTACAATGCGGCTTCGTTGACGCTACTCAAGCAATTCTTGATTTAGCCACCGTAGCTACCGAGAGCCATGGTGTATTGCTGGCACTTATTGAATCTATTCGTAGACACTTCCTGTCCAAACGTAAGAAAGTGTTATTCGGAGCTATATTTGAGGTCATAGAACACTGCCACTATTAATTTCTACTATATTCGCGAGGATGTACTCAACGTTAAAGTTGTACAATGGACGTAAAGGAGCAGGTTCTAATGTTTTCAGGATGACTGTGATATACGCGTTAGTTGGGTTGCCTTCCTCCAAAAAAAAAAAAATAAGGGGCTGGTGGACCACACTGTATTGAGACCGTTTAGTTGATGTCAACAACCACGATGACTCAACTAACGACACATAAATCAAATAAAAAGATACCGTGAGGATCAGGTGACCTTCCATAAAGGCTAAAGCGGCACGAGAGTCCGTAGTCCACAGGGATCGTGGTACATGGTGACGATGGTCATAGACCGCCTAAGGAAAGGTTCACCTTAAAACTAGACTGAGAAAATAAACATCCAGACTCATGTAAAACACCGTGAAAATTTATTAAAATTCACAAGCCCCTAGCCTAGTTCGGAGGGTTATAATCGGCTAGTCCGCAAATTAATAAATAAACAAAGATAAAGAACAGGTCCCCTACCTGAGAAGTTACTGAAAACCCTCGCGAAAGATCTAACTCACAATGATAAAGCAACAACAGCAACGCTAGGAATATGGTACGACGCAAGTCCCTAGTTCAAGTTACAAGATCAAGCTAATATCTGAATTTACATTTAACAGGGTAGCAAAACAAATCTAGGTTAGGATGGTACCATTTCGACATTTAAATTTAACATTAATTCAACTAGCTAAGTCCTATCAATTAACAAAATTTACGGCGATGACGTCCGTAAAAGAAAACAATTACATCCAAAAGCTAAGTGTACAGCCATGAAAAACAAACAATTTAATTATGCTTAATAACTATGTGCTAACAGCACACAATAAAGTAACATGTAGGGTTTAATACACTTGACATCATAAATTAATAACGAAATAGACACAGTAGTTTTATTACAAATTCCTGCCTACACCTTGGTTTACTCTTTGTAAACCATAGTCATCTAATGTGTATAGTTACGGTGACGAATGCGCAGTTGAGACCACGTCTGACATCGCATGGCCTGAGCTCCACAAGCTACGAACTCTAGGTTCGCACATGCTTCAGGTCGCTACAAAAATGTCAACTGTCCTAGTCATTTCCTCACAAGGAAATTATCTTCAACTGCACGGCTATGTCAACAGTCCCAGAATGCAAAGAACAAAGTTAGATAGAAAGAATCGTTAGTTAGGCTTGTTTTACAACAATTATGCGTTTTATTATTAGAATGTCGGTTTATAGGTTTATCGTAGGTTTATGGCGAATAACATTGACAATAGCCTGGGCACGGAGTGTCTCCAACTGAGATCATTCTCCACCAAAAAGCCTCGACTCAACAGTCGGAATATAATCAACGAGTATAACAACTCGGACACACAATAACACGGGTTACCAGCGGCGCTAAGCTCGCGTTCAATAACTCTGGGATAGGCCTGTACAACAGTTACCTTCCAATAGCATCTGGTCAACGGGATCATCCCCGGACAAAGCATACAATAACATCCTGCTATAACAGGGTAGACTTCACCATCCTATAGAAAACCTTACATAACTGTACCTGTCATACGACAATACACGCAACAGAGCGTTAAACTAACAAAAACCGATCCATAAAACAAGTGATCAAATACAAGAGTGGAAACTGATTTCCATAAGCAAAATAGCAATGAAAGGAAAAGCGAATACAAATTGTACTCTGTCCTCGTCTATAGTAGTTTTGTCTCACAATGAAGCAGGCGTGCTCTAGGTCACTGGGTTACATAACCAGTTTATTCAAGGCCGGCGATTTAATCAATACAAAACCTGCACTTGGCCGGTTCATAAAAAACTTACCATAGGTTACGGATCTCTACAGAGTCCGTGTATCAAACGCACGCTATAAATCTGAGTATAATAATACACTTCCGTCTTTCTACCAAAGACGTCTAAATGAAAGTAAACTTACAATAACTGAAGCTCTTTGCTTTAAAAATGCAACTCAGTAGTTGCTAGAACATCAAATAAAAAACGTGTCTCACACGACACAAGAAAAATATGATAAATGTGGCACAGATTCACACACTAGATCTGCTTAATGATACGTTGGAAACCGCGTTCGATGCTAGGCAACGAAACATTCCTTCTAGTTGTTAGGTTCAAACATGACCAAGAATAGCTTCTGAGCTTATTCAAAATGAAATATAATGCATTTACAAACTGGTAGTTACTGTCGACTACCTAAATGATACGACCGTTCTAACGACAGTCAGGGGTGTAACAAAGGATGGCTGCGAAGAATGCAGTCAATTAATAACCAAGGCATCTGATTGCCATAACTACAGTCAGCAAAGACTTGAAAATTACCCCAAGTAGGGTTGAACAAAATAGCCTCAAAATGACTACGATCAGGTTCAGCAAAAAGGTAGGCATTGACGTTCCACGACGTTCACCAAGCTGCACCAGGGCTGACCAAAATGTCTGACCCCAAGGGTGTCTCACTCTAAACTGAAATAAATGACATCTATCTAATCTAGTTACATCCCTACCTAGAAAAATGGCTGACACTGAGTGTGGTTGATTCACAAACTACATTAAAACTACTATACCACCAGAAACTAGAACAAAGAAGGGGTGTGACAAAAACTCACGAACTGGAGGAGCTCTCACTCAGCCCTCTATTCCACAACAAGGGTTGTACATAAACCTCTCTGGCTCTCTGGATCGGTATCCTCCTCATCAGGATTCCCATCTGGACTCCCCCAAAGACCAGGGTTCGATTTGTCCCTGTCGACATCTTCGTGGATATGCCTGGAAATGGCATTTTGGCTCCTTCCCTCTCGTTCATCGTTCTGGAAGTTCCACCATCATGCGGGTTCCTGTAGAAACGTCACCCCCCCATACTGGGATGGTATTAGCCCATGGTGACTGCTTCAACCATGGTGAATAAAAGTCCAATCACGTGGGTAGCGAAATAAGTTGCGTGATTATTCATCCTCTCACTTCCAAAATTATAATGTCCGTCGTGACTATTATAGGCTTCAATTATAAAATAAGACACAGCCTTAATCTTGCAGATGTGGATTAGCATGTGAGCTAATACTATTTTATAATGCTGCACGTGCTAGTGACGCTACCTTTGTATCACGCAGCATCCGTGAATTATACGACGTTTCAAAGATGAAATTTCCACTTTGGCAATTTAAATATCTCATACAATTATAATCACACTTATTCAGGATAATTGTAACACTATTACCTGTATATTTCCACTAGGCATCTGCCCTCCACATACGCGTGGGTAATATGTGATGTCACAGCAATGTTGTGCAATACACTATACTTGCCAATAATTATTTCCCAAGCTTCTTATTTAATTCACTGGACTTCATCGACAGTGAATATTAGTATTTGCTTGCTCGATGGCACCTTATAATCACTTTTAACGCTAAACAGCGGATATTCTTCTACGTCTCGTAGGACAAATGTAATTCCACGCCTACACAAGGCGGATTCTCAAGACGCAGTGCACCGGTACTGGGTGTCTCTAGAAAGTAGGTCGTCAAAACGAAAACGTTGAGCGACTACTTACGTTCCTTTTTTGCGTATCTGCAAGGGTATTACCTTACCTAAAGTAAAAATAAACATTCTCCAAAATGTTTTAATAATGCAGCATGACGAAATGGAATATTCTGAGTCTCGTAGGAAAGATAAAAATAATTAATAAGACCTCAGATAATAATTAGCAGTTTACACCAAAGTCAAAAGTGCGATTCACCGCTACTTCAAAGTATCGCGTGATCTCTCAGCTTCACGTGGCTTCCTGGGTGTGTTCAAAAGTACAATATCCCCTCATGAATGCTCTGTCATAAAAAAATATCACATGAACCATAGCTCAGCGGGTTCATCTGCCTCTCTGTCGTTTCAAATAAAATGTTGGGATAACATTTTTATTTGCTTTGAAATTCATTCAAGAGTGATATTTTTTTAGATTGGCTACATTAAAGGTTCCAATGCGCTCTCCTGTCCTAATGTCTTCTATCACATAACTTCCATTGTTTAAAGGCTGTCGGATACGACTAGGGCCATAATACAAGGATAGAAATTTCCCATATATGCGGTCTATAGGACTAGAAATTCCGGGTCTCCTTATAAGGATAAGGTCTCCTTCTACTAGTGGTTCTCTAAACCTCTGGCGTCTAGTTCTTCTCAAGCGCTTGGCAGCTTGTCTGTCCATAGTCTCTCTTGCAGCTAAAAGTCTGCTGGCATGTGATGGTTGTAAACAAGGTGGATTTACAATCACACGATCCCATATTCTCAGCGGCATCTGGTTCAAATGCAAGACCATAGGTATTTGACCAGTGCTTTCATGTACTGTTGAATTAATACATTTTTCCATAATAACAAGGACTTCAGTCCATCGCCAGTGTTCTTCTTGACAATATAATCGACAGAATTTTGCGATAATAGACATCACGCATTCTGCTGGGTTGCTCTCTGGATGTCGAATAGATGATAAAACATGACCTATTTCAAGCTCATTCATGGCATTGGCAAATTCTGCTGAGGTGTACTGTGATCCGTGATCAGTCAACAAGAATTGTGGCTTTCCTGCCTCCGGTATCACTTGACGTCTAATCCTCTGAATAATCTGATGTGCAGTAGCTTTTTGAATCGGATGAAGCATCGTATATTTCGTGAACACATCCACCGTTACAACGATGTATCGATTCCCACGACGAGCCTTAGGTATTGGGCCATACAGGTCCTGTGCATACAACTCTCTAGGTTGAGTTGGTAGTATTGGTCTAGGTTGTTCCTTCAGCAAGTGTGACGTGTATTTGTTCCGCTGGCATGCGTCGCAAGCACGTAAACACTGTCTAACGGTGGCTCCTAACCCTTTCCATGTGAAAGACTCCTTGATAGTTGCAATGGTTTTGTCTGTTCCACCATGTCCAATGGATAAATGTACCATAAGAATAACAGATTCTTGGTATCTCCTAGGAATAACTGCACGCAGTTGAGTGTGGTCCTCGTCTACAAACTTGTATAAGACACGATGATAAATCAAATAATCATCTGCAACAGCAGCAATCCTTGCATAATGATCATCCTGTGGATCCCTTCTTCGTTCTAGGAAACGGATAATATGTCTGAGTTCCTCCTCACGTCGCTGTCCTTCAGGTAAATGACGAAATCGGCGAAGGTGTTCCTCGCATTCTCCCTCGATGTCTGTGGCATTAACAGTAGCTTCAGGATTCCGGCTGAGGATGTCGGCCAACACATTCTCTCTGCCTGGTCGATAAACTATTTCCAAATCGAACTGTTGGAGAAACAGCGTCCAACGTGTGATCCTGTCGCTTGCCAGTCTTGTTCTCAAGATGAAGGTCAACGCATGATGATCGGTTCTCACAATAATCCTCTGACCTAACAGAAGTTTCTGCCAGTATTCAAGTGCGTAAACAATTGCAAGTGCTTCTATCTCGGTCGTGAAGTAGTGAGATTCATGTGCTCTTAAACGTCGGCTTAAGAAAGCAATGTAATGACGTTTCTTCTCATCATCTTCCTGCAGTAAAATGGCTCCTATACCAATGGCAGATGCATCAGTTTCTAGAATAAAGTTCCGAGAGTAATCTGGATATTCTAACTGAATTGAGTCCACAAGCATCTGTTTAGCTCTCCTGAAAGCTATCTCGCATTCATCATTCCAGTTCCACCTGCAGTTCTTTTTCAATAATCCTTGCAGTGGTGCAACAGTTTCGGAATACTTCTCACAATGAGCAGCAAAGAATTGGAGAATTCCTAAGAATTGTTTCACGTGTTTCACACGGGTTGGTGTTGGAAATGCAGCAACAGTTCTAATCTTTGCCGGATTCGGTCTATATCCTTCTCCATTGATTATGTGTCCTACGAATTTCACTTCTTCCTGAAAAAATCGACACTTGTCAAACTTGACCTTAAAATTTGCCTGTCGGAGATTCTCAAAAACAAGGCACAATGTCTTTAAATGCTCTTCTTCTGTTCCCGAAGCTATGATTATGTCATCCACATAGCATATTACTTTCTGCTTCACTTCATGAGTCAGCTTGGCATCAAGTGCTCTGATTAATGCGGCTCCGGCATTTTTCAATCCAAATGGTAGTTTTTGGAATACATAAGTAGTCTGATCAAACAAGAATCCAGTATATTTCTGAGTATGCTCAGATAATCTGATATGGTAATAAGACTGAACCAAGTCTAATGATGAAAATATCCTTTTTCCTTTGAACTTCCTGAGAATGTCCCTAATCTTGGGCGGTCTGTCGTGCTCAGGAGCTAGGCGTTCATTCAAGGCTCTGGCATCAAGACAAAGTCTCAAGCTTCCATCTACCTTAACCACAGGTATTATGGGATTCAAGAAAGGAGTCGGTGATTTCTTGATTGTACCTGCTGCTTCCATCTCATGGATCTTCTTAGCAGCTTCTTCGAGATGTTTCTCGGCAATCGGATAGATCCTTTTCTGGAATGGGGAATCGTCCAGTAATACAAGATCATACTCGTAGTCTAATATCTCACCAGGTGTGGTGTCGAATATATCTCTGTATTCGTTCAGTATTGCGTCAAGATCCTCATGTGTGGGTGCTGATAACGATTCTGCCTCTTCGTCGGCATCTAGTGTCGCCTCAATTTCCTTGCCCTTTAATGCTTCGACTACGTCTACTTCGGATAGGAATTCCGGTTCTTCTTCAATTAGGCTTATCTGAATGGGTTCGTTCGGCTTGAACTCTACCGTATTCCGTCCCATGTCAATGATTCCATCATATTTTCTAATGAAGTCTGCGCCTAAAATGGCATCATGATGCAGGCCCTTCATTACGAGAAATTCGTGCAAGTACACGTGGCTCGAAATCTTCACAGTACACAAAATCTGGATTTTGCACGTTACAACGCGGTCAGGTATGACACCTCTGACTCTTATAGCTGAAATGGGCAACTCCGTCACCTCAGAGTTTGCTCTAAGTCTGGCATGGCAATCGGCGGAAATTACACTAATCATCGCTCCAGTGTCGATGAGTATGACTACACTGACTTCATTCAAGGTGGCTACAATCTTGGGTAGACGTGTTAATTCATAATTGTGGTTCGTCGTTCGTCGTTCGTCCAACAAGTCTTCTTGGATTGGCTCCCAGAGTAATATAGAGGCAGTTACTCGGTGCTCAACCAAACAAGAATCTATTGATTTTTCGGAGGTTTTTTTTCTGTCATGGCGAGAAGTACTGGGCTGGTTCTGCTCCGTCTCCTGCGCCGAATGTCTATTTTCCCTCGAAGTAGGGTTCCGTTCTCCCTCTTCTTGGATCTGCAATTCTCTCAATTGTTGGAGGTACTCACGGCTCTCCCGCGCTCTTCCTTTCCAATCCCTGTCTGGCTGGTATCTAGGGTCTCGATTTCTGTCGTAACCCCCACTATATCGATAGTCTCTACGGATACGTCCGTGTTGCTGATTTCTTCCTTCATTCCCTCGGCGGTTGTTTTCATGACGTCGGTTGTCGTCCGTCCTTCGGTCGAATCGCCGGTCCCAATGACTTCGCCGGTCATCATGTTGATTTCGAGTATACGGAGTGTTGTTCCATTCTCTCCTGTTATAACTGTAATTGTTATCACGTCGCCCAGAATCCTCTGTGGTTTGTGTTTGTTGTGGCGTCTGGCTCATTTTATCAACAGTCGTCAGATTCATATGTCTATCCTCGCGTCTATCAGCCTTCTGCTGACGGTGTGTAGGAAACTGTTCTGTGTTAGCGTCCAACCTTCGCAGTATCTGGTCACACTGCTGGAAAGTGGATGCCCCTGCAGCGATTAACACACGTTGTACATCCGCAGGGTACTGCCAAACAATTGTGTTCACCAAATCTTGTTCGGACAATGGAGGCTGAAGACAACGGAGCTTCGCGAGCTGTATTGCGAAGTAATTCGCATAACGAGTAGGTGTATTGGAACTGTACCTTCGAGTGTACATCTCAGCTCGGATACTCTGCTGGATGTCGCTCGACTAATATGTTCTTAATAACGCTTCCTTAAAGTCTTGGTAGCCTGTAAATGAGTATCGGAATGCTCTGAACCAGGTACCGGCTTGTCCCTCAAGCAGTCGCTCTATAACTCTTAGTTCCCTCTCTGGAGTTACCATAGTATCACGTAAGTAGCTTTCGACATTTACTAGGAATTCCACTGGAGTAACACCGCTCCCAGTTCCCGAGAAGCGAGCTGGTTGCTCCTCTCTTGAACGAATTATGGTGACATTTCCCTGCGTATTCGCGGGTCTGAAAGTATTTTGCATGTAACTCTGCGTAGGAGTGTTAGTCTCATGACTAATTCGATTAGATGCTGGTTGAAACGGGTGAGCGTCAAAGTTCAAGGTCTGACCTTGCGCTAAATTAGTTAATTGTGACGGTTGCGATTCCATAGGCGCGCTGGGTTGGAAATGGGTAGGCATCATTCCTCCTGATTGAGATATAGGCGTTTCCTGAGATTCTCCCATCTGTAGGTGTACGTGTCTCTCTCTTGGAGTCGTCTCGAGTCTGTCCAGGCGTCTTTCTATTACTTCAAGACCTGGGATGGTTCTGGCTGCGACTTTGTTGCCTAAGTCGTTCAATTGCAGCTCGATCCTATCAACCTTTCCCTTGAGGTTTGTGTCTACCTCGCGTATGGCCGTCCTAAGGTTATAACTGAGGTCTATCCTCTCGGTCACCGCGACTTCCTCAAATCTCTTTTGTAAGGAATCGATATCTCCTTCAACTCTGGACATATTTTCTTGGATTTTACCCACATCGTCTCTAACCTCGGCTACCTTAGCCTTGACTGTAGCTTCGTGTTCGTTGAGGTCACCTCTCAATAACATGAGGTCAATTTTGTGTTCCTCATGATGAACATCAACTGTCTCACGTAGACTGGCTACGGTTTCCGTCAATTCAGAAATGTTTCTCCTGTTGGTGTTAAGTTCCTCTTTAATCTCCATCATGCCATCAACGATAGTCTTCACGTTGTTATTAACGGCATTGGCAGCTCCTCTCATCAAGATTAAACCAACGTTCATGGTTGCCATGTCCTTCTTCACATTTCCGATAAATCCCTCGACGTGATCTAGTCGAGTCCCGAATTCTTCCCTGGTATGTTCCAGATCTGCTCTCATGTCTATCTGGACTTTATTCAAGGTTGTCTGAATTTGAGCTGTGTGCTCCTCCAATCGGTTTTGCACCTCCTCCCTAGCTCTATTCATCTGGTCGGTTAAGCAATCTACGCGCTGGTTAGCCTCCTGATGGTGTCGTATGACATCAACCCTAACAGCTGCTAAACCTGTCGTCAGATCATTTCTCGCTTCGATCCTATATGTGTCCATGTCTGCCCTGACTTGAGTTAAATCAGCCCTAACATTATTTACAGAGTGGGTGTTAATTTCTAAGTCCTGTCTTACATTGTTGACTTCCTGTCTAACCTGGTCCACATGACCACTGACATTGTTGACTTCCTGTCTAACCTGGTCCACATGACCACTGACATTGTTGACTTCCTGTCTAACCTGGTCCACATGACCACTGACATTGTTGACTTCCTGTCTAACCTGGTCCACATGACCGCTTACAGTATTTACAGCCTGAGTATTCTGACCTAAGTCAGCAGTAATCTGTTGAAGATTGGCATTCACACCTGCCATCATCTCTCCAAACACACGACGAATAGTTTCCTCATCCATAGATAAGAAATATATGAGAAAGCGAGGGATCAATTTCTACTGGAACTTACAGCTATGATTAGTTACTTGGTGGTATAAAGCTTGCTTCATTTATATAAATATCACGAGTACAGCTGGAGTATGCAAACTAAGTGCTTCTACATTTACTTAGGATGAGGCATCATCAAAGAAAATCCTATCCTTCATTTATTCAACACTAAAGCCTCACCCCATGGACTTCTATCAAACATGAATGCCATGCGGTCAATTGATCTGCAGTACGACTTTCTAAGTTCGTCCCAGTCCTGTCAATTTACCAATAATCAACATTAAGATCCTCAAAAAAAAACATGGTACTGAGGGTCACCACGTTAACGTCGGCACATGAGCTGGGCGCCATTTTATGTCGTCCAAGTCGAGCCCTCAACGTTGTGCGCCATTTTATGAGACCGTTTAGTTGATGTCAACAACCACGATGACTCAACTAACGACACATAAATCAAATAAAAAGATACCGTGAGGATCAGGTGACCTTCCATAAAGGCTAAAGCGGCACGAGAGTCCGTAGTCCACAGGGATCGTGGTACATGGTGACGATGGTCATAGACCGCCTAAGGAAAGGTTCACCTTAAAACTAGACTGAGAAAATAAACATCCAGACTCATGTAAAACACCGTGAAAATTTATTAAAATTCACAAGCCCCTAGCCTAGTTCGGAGGGTTATAATCGGCTAGTCCGCAAATTAATAAATAAACAAAGATAAAGAACAGGTCCCCTACCTGAGAAGTTACTGAAAACCCTCGCGAAAGATCTAACTCACAATGATAAAGCAACAACAGCAACGCTAGGAATATGGTACGACGCAAGTCCCTAGTTCAAGTTACAAGATCAAGCTAATATCTGAATTTACATTTAACAGGGTAGCAAAACAAATCTAGGTTAGGATGGTACCATTTCGACATTTAAATTTAACATTAATTCAACTAGCTAAGTCCTATCAATTAACAAAATTTACGGCGATGACGTCCGTGAAAGAAAACAATTACATCCAAAAGCTAAGTGTACAGCCATGAAAAACAAACAATTTAATTATGCTTAATAACTATGTGCTAACAGCACACAATAAAGTAACATGTAGGGTTTAATACACTTGACATCATAAATTAATAACGAAATAGACACAGTAGTTTTATTAAAAATTCCTGCCTACACCTTGGTTTACTCTTTGTAAACCATAGTCATCTAATGTGTATAGTTACGGTGACGAATGCGCAGTTGAGACCACGTCTGACATCGCATGGCCTGAGCTCCACAAGCTACGAACTCTAGGTTCGCACATGCTTCAGGTCGCTACAAAAATGTCAACTGTCCTAGTCATTTCCTCACAAGGAAATTATCTTCAACTGCACGGCTATGTCAACAGTCCCAGAATGCAAAGAACAAAGTTAGATAGAAAGAATCGTTAGTTAGGCTTGTTTTACAACAATTATGCGTTTTATTATTAGAATGTCGGTTTATAGGTTTATCGTAGGTTTATGGCGAATAACATTGACAATAGCCTGGGCACGGAGTGTCTCCAACTGAGATCATTCTCCACCAAAAAGCCTCGACTCAACAGTCGGAATATAATCAACGAGTATAACAACTCGGACACACAATAACACGGGTTACCAGCGGCGCTAAGCTCGCGTTCAATAACTCTGGGATAGGCCTGTACAACAGTTACCTTCCAATAGCATCTGGTCAACGGGATCATGCCCGGACAAAGCATACAATAACATCCTGCTATAACAGGGTAGACTTCACCATCCTATAGAAAACCTTACATAACTGTACCTGTCATACGACAATACACGCAACAGAGCGTTAAACTAACAAAAACCGATCCATAAAACAAGTGATCAAATACAAGAGTGGAAACTGATTTCCATAAGCAAAATAGCAATGAAAGGAAAAGCGAATACAAATTGTACTCTGTCCTCGTCTATAGTAGTTTTGTCTCACAATGAAGCAGGCGTGCTCTAGGTCACTGGGTTACATAACCAGTTTATTCAAGGCCGGCGATTTAATCAATACAAAACCTGCACTTGGCCGGTTCATAAAAAACTTACCATAGGTTACGGATCTCTACAGAGTCCGTGTATCAAACGCACGCTATAAATCTGAGTATAATAATACACTTCCGTCTTTCTACCAAAGACGTCTAAATGAAAGTAAACTTACAATAACTGAAGCTCTTTGCTTTAAAAATGCAACTCAGTAGTTGCTAGAACATCAAATAAAAAACGTGTCTCACACGACACAAGAAAAATATGATAAATGTGGCACAGATTCACACACTAGATCTGCTTAATGATACGTTGGAAACCGCGTTCGATGCTAGGCAACGAAACATTCCTTCTAGTTGTTAGGTTCAAACATGACCAAGAATAGCTTCTGAGCTTATTCAAAATGAAATATAATGCATTTACAAACTGGTAGTTACTGTCGACTACCTAAATGATACGACCGTTCTAACGACAGTCAGGGGTGTAACAAAGGATGGCTGCGAAGAATGCAGTCAATTAATAACCAAGGCATCTGATTGCCATAACTACAGTCAGCAAAGACTTGAAAATTACCCCAAGTAGGGTTGAACAAAATAGCCTCAAAATGACTACGATCAGGTTCAGCAAAAAGGTAGGCATTGACGTTCCACGACGTTCACCAAGCTGCACCAGGGCTGACCAAAATGTCTGACCCCAAGGGTGTCTCACTCTAAACTGAAATAAATGACATCTATCTAATCTAGTTACATCCCTACCTAGAAAAATGGCTGACACTGAGTGTGGTTGATTCACAAACTACATTAAAACTACTATACCACCAGAAACTAGAACAAAGAAGGGGTGTGACAAAAACTCACGAACTGGAGGATCTCTCACTCAGCCCTCTATTCCACAACAAGGGTTGTACATAAACCTCTCTGGCTCTCTGGATCGGTATCCTCCTCATCAGGATTCCCATCTGGACTCCCCCAAAGACCAGGGTTCGATTTGTCCCTGTCGACATCTTCGTGGATATGCCTGGAAATGGCATTTTGGCTCCTTCCCTCTCGTTCATCGTTCTGGAAGTTCCACCATCATGCGGGTTCCTGTAGAAACGTCACCCCCCCATACTGGGATGGTATTAGCCCATGGTGACTGCTTCAACCATGGTGAATAAAAGTCCAATCACGTGGGTAGCGAAATAAGTTGCGTGATTATTCATCCTCTCACTTCCAAAATTATAATGTCCGTCGTGACTATTATAGGCTTCAATTATAAAATAAGACACAGCCTTAATCTTGCAGATGTGGATTAGCATGTGAGCTAATACTATTTTATAATGCTGCACGTGCTAGTGACGCTACCTTTGTATCACGCAGCATCCGTGAATTATACGACGTTTCAAAGATGAAATTTCCACTTTGGCAATTTAAATATCTCATACAATTATAATCACACTTATTCAGGATAATTGTAACACTATTACCTGTATATTTCCACTAGGCATCTGCCCTCCACATACGCGTGGGTAATATGTGATGCCACAGCAATGTTGTGCAATACACTATACTTGCCAATAATTATTTCCCAAGCTTCTTATTTAATTCACTGGACTTCATCGACAGTGAATATTAGTATTTGCTTGCTCGATGGCACCTTATAATCACTTTTAACGCTAAACAGCGGATATTCTTCTACGTCTCGTAGGACAAATGTAATTCCACGCCTACACAAGGCGGATTCTCAAGACGCAGGGCACCGGTACTGGGTGTCTCTAGAAAGTAGGTCGTCAAAACGAAAACGTTGAGCGACTACTTACGTTCCTTTTTTGCGTATCTGCAAGGGTATTACCTTACCTAAAGTAAAAATAAACATTCTCCAAAATGTTTTAATAATGCAGCATGACGAAATGGAATATTCTGAGTCTCGTAGGAAAGATAAAAATAATTAATAAGACCTCAGATAATAATTAGCAGTTTACACCAAAGTCAAAAGTGCGATTCACCGCTACTTCAAAGTATCGCGTGATCTCTCAGCTTCACGTGGCTTCCTGGGTGTGTTCAAAAGTACAACATCCCCTCATGAATGCTCTGTCATAAAAAAATATCACATGAACCATAGCTCAGCGGGTTCAGTATATACACTCATAATTTTTCTATACGCACTTTGCGTCAAAGTTTGTAGTCACTATGGATTGCACTTTGCAACCAGTCCAATGTTTTTCATATAGAATAATGTTCCACGGATATTTCCGCCTCTCAAATTTCTCTATGTTGGAAAATAGACATAAATAACGTGTGAGCACTATGTATATAAGATGTCACATCACACGCATCAAAGGTGTTCTGATATATTTATCACCACAGAACTTCCTAATTTCACTGGGGGTCCCATCCTTATGGTGAAATTTAATCTCACTTATCACTGAGCACATGATCACACTATTGTGGCAGCGCATCGTGACCATAATACTTAATCTCTCTTTATATAAGACGAAATTAATATTGACTTCTGAAAAAAGAAACAGTAAGTGCGCATTACATATAACACCAAATATTTCTGTGCCGTAATCGCCCTGTCTTCTTAAGTTCCCATAGACCAAATTCTACAAATACTAGTTCTCAACACAGACCAGTTCTCCTCACACAAATAATACCTTTGTACTAATTACCTTAAATTACGCACTTACAATTCTTACATGGTGAGGCCGTAAACAGAAATCACGTGTGCTGTTATGTATGAGTTTCATGAAGGACTGTCTCGCCTTCTGATGGCCCATCTTTTGCCTCGTGGACGCCTTAAGCAAATATACCCTGTTCAAGCGCTCACCCATCTCTTGGAGACAAATGGGAATTCACCAGCGCTGCCAAATTCTGGCCTTGGTGTATCGATACATTTTAGTGCTCAAGAGCATCCGACAATCCCGTCACATTTCCCTGTACCTTAAAAACTCTCATTTACTTACATACTACCCCCCTGTGTGACTTCTGATACGCCTGTCTGGAAGACCAGTTCTTCCTCGCACCAAATACCATACTTACTCATTTGATAGGCTGGCTCGCCAGCTAAACACACTTACTTTATGACACATACTTTCGTAGACTGTCTCCCTTACTATCCTCCAGCACATATGCTCTTTTGCCAATACGTTTGGAAACTATAAATGTTACTGCGTCACCTGCTTCCAACCTTGCCAGTGGCTCCCTTAAATGAACGTCATCACGTTACTCCACTAGCATATTTCTCAGTGTCTGTAACGATGCCCTGTTGCTACTGTCCACACATGCTAACCCTACTTTCCTCTGGTGTCACACCTCTACTCGACACTCTATGACCTAAAAATATCACTTCTGGCTGACAGAATGACGACTTAGACAGCTTCAAAGTGAACCCTGCCTGATCTAACTTCTGAAAAACTATATCTAAATGACGTAGATGCTCCTCAAAACTGCGTGAACTAATTACCATATCATCAATGTAAATGGTAACATACTCTCCTGTGTCATCCTCTAACGCGATGTTTTATGCCATAATTAAAGCTGCTGAACTACTCTTTAACCCATAAGGTGTTCTACAAAATTGATAAAGGTTATATTTATGACTAAAAGCTGTAAATGGTCTATCTTCGTACATAAGTGGCACTTGCCAAAAACTGGAACTCAAATCTACACAAGTGAAATACTTCTTCCCCTCAAATGTTTGCATTAATTCCTCTATTGACATAGATTTCAGCTGATCTGAACTAATTCTACTATTAACCAAACGAGCGTCTAAACAAATACGAACCGTGCCGTCGGCCTTGGGTACCGTGATCAAAGAATTAACATATGGACTGTTAGAGTGCTCAATAATCCCATCTTCAAGCATCTGGTTAATTTGTGCCTCAACTGCACTCTGATAAGCGAAAGGTACAGGATATCTATGTCCTGTGAATACTGACCTATCAATAACGATCAATGAATGTGTATAGCAATTGGCCATACCAATGCGATCCTCAAAAACCCTCCTATTACACAATAACACATCATAGAGCCGAACACATTGTTCCACCTCTATATTTCCCTGAAATGCAGCATCACGTAACGAGTCCTCTAGACTACCGTTCGTAATCACACTGCCCACAAAACATGGAGAACCCCGCTCTACGGCTGGCGATATCTCATTTAAAGTACAAATCACACCTACAACACTACTTCTCTGAATATGGACATTGAACGCTACTTCTACTTCAGAATCACCCCATTTAAATTTCAAACTCCCTACATCATAACATAAGTTACCAGACACTCTACTTAGCCACTCTGAACCCTAGATAACACTGAATACTAAATTTGTAATTACAAGACAAATCTGCTTTTCTATATGATTATTAATTTTAATGTCTACTAAAACTTGCTTAGAAATTACTTTAGACCTCTTCCCAACAGCTGTGATAACAAAAGTGCTTTTAATTGGCATCTCCTCAAAATTTACTCCAGTTCCTTTCATTTTATCATAAAATGCACTACTTATGCAACTCTTCATACAACCACTATCAATTAAAACATCTGTGTACGCCTCGGACACGTTAAATTTAACTATGGGGCTCTTACTGACCACCTCCTGAATAATACCTTCATCATTTAGTTCACGTAATAATTCATTTTTTACATTTAGGTCATAGGGTTCTTGTATAAGTGTATGGACAGGGCATGTTATAGACTGAGATTCTGACCTTACATCGCAGCCTGGTTCGTGTTTAAAGCATTACTACCGCTTGGTGTAGTACTACTCACTACGGCACTGGTCTGGTTGTTCTGGGTTGTATTAACGGTATCTCTCTGTCCGTTATTACCATTGGGCTGATTCCCTCCTTGACCCCTGTTCTGGTTATAATTATTATTATACCTCCCTTGGTTACCCCTAAAATCATTATTTCGACCTTGATTTCCCCTGAAATCATTATTTCTACCTTGGTAGTTCGTACTATACCCATTTCCTCTGTATTGGTTTTGCTGATTATTATTATTATTATTATTTTGGTTCCCCCTATTTTGGATGTTGGCCCCTTCGCCACTGTTCCCTTGAACTTCCTTATTCCTATTCTCATTAGGCCTGTTATTATGGTTACCCTGGTTCCTACCGAAATTCTCCTCGTAACCACCTCTTCCCAGAGCATCGAATGTACTTAATAAATTTTCCACTTGTGAAATAGATTTAACATTTTGTATACAGGCAGCTTCTTTGATTCTATATGGAAAATGTCCTCCTTCAAACCATCCAGATATTTACACGTCAATACCTGTCCTAAAAAGTACTCGGTCATAATGTAGTTTCCTCTCGGGTTATATTTCCCACACACAATTCCCTCACAATGCTGAGACTGAATTACCTCATTCCAAAATTTCTCACAAAATTTAACTTTAAAATCTGAAATATTCTCAAAATTGTCTCTGTAGACAGCAAACCAGTTTCTTGTCTCCCCTACAACGCTTGCTGTAAAATTTCAACTACCTGGCACCACTCAATACTACTATCTTCCAACCTCTCCCCGAATTTATTTTCTATTGTATTCATGAACTCCATTGGACAACCCTGGCGATTACTAAATTTGCCTAGTTCTATTTCCCTGTGTGTGCTATTCACATAAACTGGCCTATTCTGACTATTTTCCTGCCTAATTCTAGCTTTCAACTTCTGTTCTAATTCAGCAATTTACTCCTCAGCTTTTCTTTCAATATTAGTTACAGTCAACCTAATGCTCCCTTCCGATGCTTCAACTTTACCACTTAATTTAGCTTGTTTCTCCTTAATCTCATTAATGCTCCCCTTATTCCTCTCTCTTAAAATATTAACTTCAGTGATTATTTCTGCATGTACTTTATCAATTCTTCCCCCCAGCTGTTCTTTAACCTCTTTAGTTGCTACCTGAATCTTATCAATTTCTCCCCCCAATTGCTTTTTGACCTGCTGTGTTTCAAGTTGCACTAGTTCTTTTACATTTTCAGCCTGTGTACTGATTCAAATTTCTAACTCCTCCTGTACTTTTCCTAACTTTCTGTCCACATCTGCTACAATTTCTTTAGCCTTCTCTTCCATCACCCCTCTGATTTCTCCTCTAATCTGCTCAATTTTTTTAAATCTAATATTAGATTGTTCTCCTCAAATTTCTCACTTAATTTATTGCTCATTTGTTTACTGTTTTGTTCTAATTTAGCATTTAAAGTTTCAGTACTCTCTCTATTTTCCCTACTATTTTGTTCAAGTTTAGCGTTTAAAGCTTCAGTACTCTCTTTATTTTCCCTACTGTTTTGTTCAAGTTTAGCGTTTAAACTATCGCTCAATTCTCTATTACTCTCTTTATTTTCCCTACTATTTTGTCCGAGTCTAGCGTTTAAAGCATCTGTACTTATTTTATTTTGTTGCATAAACTGAAGAAGCAAACTCTCTAACCCTGCTTGACTGTTTTGATTACCCCCCTCAGTATCGGGATTTACCTCCGACATCCCTGTACTGCTTTCATTTCCAAGACTAGCCATACTGCCCGCATCTTCACTATCCAACTGGTGATCACTACGCAACTTCATCTCTTCCTCAACACTACCCATGCTGATACACACCGATAAATGAAAAAAAAATACAGGCACAGAAATATATACCCTTCTCCTTCCACAAATGTTATTAGATTTTCGGCCCCAAGTTGGTAGCGACAAGTGTAACTGTTTCTCTACGTTGGGATGACATGTGTAACGGTTTCTCCACGTTGGGATGACAAATGTAACGGTTCTCCACGTTGGGATGACAAGTGAAACGGATTTCCTTTGCTCCACGTTGAGCGTACAAGTGAAACGGTTTCTATTGCCCTCACTGTTGCGTGACAAATGTAATGGTTTCTTACTAGCTCTGTCTTGCACTTTGAAATATTTACTCTGACTAAGATATGTTGTTTTAATGGGCGCCAAGACCTCAACGCTATGTTGAAATCTAAATTTATATTTAACAACACCTAGCTCTGGTAGAACACCTTCAAGAATCTTTTCACTCAGATCGTGGTATGATTTGATCATTAACCCAACAAACAATTGTATCAGGAGAAGGAATTGGTCTATATCTAATGCTACCTACGGAAAGCAAAGATTGCATGGTTAAAAGAAATGAATTTATTATATAAAACAAGTATTGCAAAATTAACAATAATAATAATAAGTTTTGAATTTAAATTGGAGCGTTGCGATATGAATATTACCGCTAGAAAATTACGTGAAAACGGATTCGGATAAATTACTGATTTTACTCTTATTCCCAAGCTATGAAGTTACTGAAATACTGAATATAAAACAAAGAGACGAGAGATTACGTAGTTCTGAGTCATTCGCGCTTACCACTGGAAATTGCCGTAGCATTTCCCTCGTACTGGATGTTGTAGAGAGCTTCACACAGCATCCTGGACGTCGTCATCTTCTTCGTTAGTTGATGAGATACTTGTAGATATGATAACTTTATGGTCCGAACATCGGAGCCAATCACACGTACAACCACACTGGTTAAGTTTTACAAAGATAGTCGCCTAGCCTCCACGGCGCGCAAACCATATATGCACTCGTCGCATCCCCTCTACGGAGCCGTCTTCCAGTCGCTTGGTCTCCACTGATTGGCTGTGCCACCACGAGCTACTTCCCCACCTCCGGGTCATTACACTCGGCGCGGCGATGATGTCGATTACCGGTCCAGGCCATTTCGCCTTTTCTTGAAGCAGCAACCCAGCTTGCGTCATGCTACTCGACAAGATTAAGCCTGTAGCCGAATTCCCCGTGACTCATCTCTCTCAAAATACCCTAACTGACAAAACTCCGTAGAATTCCGTAATCATATAATTTTCTTACGATAATGTTGTTCGTAATAATTTGCTTGATAGTGCTTTCTATAACATAGAAAACCTATCTGATTACTTATAATTTTATAAAAAATGCTCCAAAGAAATACCTTAATAATAATAATAAGTTAATAATAATAATAAGTTACATGAAAACTTCTCTTGGCTGAACAATTTGCCGCGTAAATAAATATAGAATGGCTTCCTACTGACTTATGCCAGTGGCGTAAAATCCCCTCGAAAAACACGTTACAGTTCTACTACCAATTAAATTCCTACATTCTACGAACGAAAACATACTTACATAAGTTCTAAAGTTCTAAATACTACCACTAAAACAGTCTGTCACCAGGCACTCTTACATACATCCTCACACACCACAGTCTATTGGAACAATGAACTATATCTAATAAACAAACTAACTACATACTTGCAACTAAAACTAACTACATACAAAGAGTATACCTGTCGAGAATTAACAAGGAGGTTAGGTTCAAATACGTACAGAATGCTATGTAGAGTCGAAATACTTACAAAAGCCAACTGAAATTCAAAATACTTACAAAATGCAAATGAGATTGGAAATATGTACAAAATGCAATAGAGGTTCAGAATACTTACAAAATACAATTGAAATTGAAAATACACAATGCAATTCAGATTGATTGGGAAAATTATCATGGTTTAATGATAGGCCACATGGATTTCGGAAACGTTATTCATGCGAGAGTCAGATGCTATCACTTTTTCAAGATATTAGCGAATCGTTAGACAATGGAGTTTCAGTCGACGCCGTAGTTATAGATTTTGCGAAGGCATTTGATGTCGTTCCGCATGACATGCTACTCCATAAATTAGCTCCGACGAAGATTGATAGAAGGGTAATTTTATTGATCCAAGAATTTTTGACGGGTCGTTGTTCGGCCGTCCAAGCTCTTCCGGTCTTTGTAGCTCGTCTCTCGTCATGAAACCCTTCCAAATTGTGTATGCTGTTTCGAAACGAATCCCTTTCCAACATTTGGGCCTCGGGGATGTTAGATCTCTCAAGGTCTTTCCGAGCTTCTTTAATCCAAGATGTTTTTTTTTTACAGAAGTAGTCAAACAACTGCTTGGTTAATCTGGATCTGTCCAATCTGTACATGTGTCCAAGAAATATTAGCCTCCGTTTCCTCATGGTCGCAGAGATTTTTTCTACATTCTGGTAGACTTCGACGTTGTTCCGAAGTTTCCATCCTGTTTCCGTCTGGATTGGGCCCATTATTTTCCGGAGGATTCTCCTTTCCAAAACCTCCAACTCACTGAAAGGCACTCACAGTGTCGCAGTGCTTTATTTTGGCGTTCCAGGATATGCATTTCTTGTTATAGATGTTTTTTGAAAGCCCACAAGCTCTCTCCATTTTTGAGATCCTATCGCCTACCGCAGCTTTCTCTAGACCATTGTCCTGTATCGTTTCACCGAGATATTTAAATTTCTTTACTCTCCGAATCCGCCCTATCTCCGTTTCAAGAAATTTCGGTCCTTGTGCGTCATTTATCATGAATTTTGTTTTCTCTATCGAGAACCTGAGTCTCGTCTTACTGGCGATCTTTCCTAAGAGGTTAATCTGAGTAATCGCTTCCCTTGGGCTTTCCGAGAGTATCGTGCAGTCATTTGCAAAGGCCAAACAGTTGACTTATTATTATTATTATTATTATTATTACACTTGAACAAATACTAGGGAAGGAAATTACCTGACGAATATCCTAGACTGCCGATAACATAAAATGTATTACTTACCCTCGTGAACTGAGTTGGCGTGAAGTCCTTTCGAGGAATAGCACTGAGCAATTAATTTTCCCTTTAAATTCTTCGTCCATGAGGAATCTGAATCCTTGGTCCACGACAACCTGTTGCACAGCAGCGATGAGGCATCTTTCACATTTTAATCACAGAAACTTCACTGCACTGCAACCAAATCACAGAAAGACAAATCTAACATGTCCGCTGGCTAGCGTGGACCGAGCGCTCTGGCCTGAGTATAGAAGGTGTTGCCTCAGGCCCTGGGAATACGGAGAAAAACACGACATTTTACTCCCTGCTCGTCACAAGGGGCTGGCAGAGAGGTTAGGGAAAGGGCATACATGTCCCTAGTCCGTCCTCTGCTGGAATATGCTGGGGGAGTGTGGGATCCATACCAAATGTACTTAATAAAGGAATTGGAAGGAGTACAAAGGAAGGCCGCCAGATATGTAATGGAGAACCACAGATCGACGAGTAGTGTGAGTAGAATGATTCAGGATTTGGGATGGGAAGGTCTGGCTGGTAGACGTTCAAGACTTAGAAGGAGGAAATTGCAGGGGAAGATATTCATGAGGGATTGGGAAAGGGAGGTACTTATATGGGCAGATACAGTCATTCTTGTAAATTAAAATTAAGTCAGTGGAATAGTAACTGGGGCAAATATTCTTTCATGGGGAGGGGGAAGTAGAATGGAAGAGTTTTCCAGGGGACATTTTCAGCCCTTTGTCTTCTGATGTTGGTAAATTCAAGGAGTTGGTGAGAAGGCACCTGCTCAGGAGACAGTGATATACTGTAACCTTCCCAGGTTTCAAGGGATCGAACCCTTACTTTCGGGACGTGCGATTTTAATTATCGTCCATATATTTCGGATGCCTTTTTATGTTTAATAATTATTTAGGGACGTGTATGATATCATGAAATTTATTTATTTATTTATTTATTTATTTATTTCGTACGGCAAAACAAGGATACATTTTAAATACATATATCTTCCAATTTTATATACATTATTTACAGATCAATGATACACATTCCAATGACCAGACTTTTCAGCCAGTCCACTGTTTCCGTAGAGGCACTATGTAATTCTTGGGCAGATCCATTGAATTTTCTCTTTGGGCAGTCCATAACAATGTGCTGGATGGTCTGAGGCACATTACCACAGTCGCAGAATGGGTCTTCAGATTTTCCCCACTTATGAAGCCAGAATTTACACCTTCCATGATTTGTCCTGATTCTGTTTAGAGATGTCCATTCCCTTCTCGGTAAGTTGAAACCAGGCGGAGCTCTACAAGGATCATGGATTAAACCCAGGTGGTCGGGATTTGAAGAGGACCATTCTTCATGCCAGAGCTCATCAGCATCAAAATGTGTTTCCAGGAGCTTCTCACCTAGCTTCCATGATGGGTTTCTGGACTTTTATCTCTTCGGTTTCTGAGGGTTGCAGTCCTGATGTAAGGGCAGTTGAGGGTTACTGCGGCATTTCTGCCATTCTCTTACAAGAGCTAGTTCTCTTCGTATGTGAGGGGGATGGATGTTGGATAAGACGGGTAACCATTTTAGAGGTGTCGATTTGATGGTACCTGATATTGTCCTCATGGTATCATTCAGTTGGGTATCAACTTTTGAAGTGTGTGCACTGTTAAGCCACACAGGGCAGCAGTATGCTGCAACTGGGTAGACCAAGGCAAGAGCTGATGTCCGTAGGACTGCCGCGTTTGCTTCCCAGCCTGTTCCACTGAGCTTGTGTAATATGTTGTTCCTTGTTTTTATATTGGCTGCAGTGTTAGAGAGATGTTGCTTGTATGCAAGTGTCCGGTCCATTGTGACACCCAGATACTTTGGATATGGGGTTATACTTACGTTGTTGGCCTTTGAATTCGACTTGAGGTACATAGCTGGCTTTTTGGTTGTCTAGATGGAAGCAGCTTTCTTCAGTTTTGTTCAGGTTAGGTTTAAGTCGCCATGTACTGAAATATTTGTTCGGGTTATGGAGATCCTTTGTGAGTGTAGTTTCTGCTGTTTTGAAGTCACTAGATTGGGCAGTCAGAGCTATGTCATCTGCATATATGAATTTCATGGAAGTAGTTTCTGGAAGATCTGTAGTATAGATGCTGAACAGTAGCGGAGCAAGAACTGATCCTTGAGGTAAACCATCGTTTAGTGCATAAGGCTTACTCTTACTTCCATCTAAATGCACTTCAAACACTCTATTGCATAGCATGTTGTTGAGCAGTGTAGCAAGAATCTTACAGGGAATGATCTTCAAGAGTTTCAAAATCATTCCTTGTCGCCACACTGTGTCATAAGCTGATGTCAAGTCCACAAAAACAGCGATGGTCTTCTTCTTGTCTTGAAATCCGTTCTCAATGTGGCTGGTGAGTGCCAAAACCTGGTCGCAGCAGCTTCGATTAGGTCGGAATCCTGCTTGTTCAGCTGGTATGTGTTGGAAGGCTGTGGCTGAGATTCTGTTGTAAATCATTCTATCCATTAACTTGTAGCAAATACTTAAGAGTGCTATTGGTCGATAATCTTCAGGACTATCTCCACTTTTTCCGGGCTTTAGGATGGCAACTATTTTAGTTCTCTTAAGCAGGGATGGAAGCTTACCACTTCTTAGGATGTCATTAAAGAACATAACTAACCAGTGTAGAGTTCTAGGTCCACAATGTTTCAGAAACTCTGGATATATTCCATCCACTCCTGCTGCTTTGCCTGGTTTTACTTCTTTTAGAGCTGTTGAGATTTCTGCAGTTGTGAATACTCCTGAGAACTGGGAGATTGATTCAGTCGAGGATAGCCTGGATTTAGCTCTTTCTTGAGTTTTTTGGATTCATTTTTTTGACATTATCTGGTATCTTGGATAGCTTAACGATTCTTTTGGCTACATCTATTGGAGATACCCCTGAGCTCGTATTAATATATTTGGGAGTACAACTTCAAAGTTTTCTAAGTAGAGTCCATGCTTTTCTGCTTGAGTGTTGAAAATTCATGTTTGCTGTCATTGAGTTCCATTTATATTTTCTGGCAGAATCTAGGCAGTGCAATAGTTCATCAGCGACTTCTGTTCTGTTGCTGAGTTGAATTTCATCACATCTTCTATTCCATCCTGAGATATATTCTTTTCTAAGTCCTCTGGGAATGGGTTTCTTTGCTATGGAGCATATTAAACCAACAAATCGTTTATAGTTGTCCAGTTTGGATGGAATCCACTGGATATTGTGATCCATCTCATTAGTAAACGCTTCCCAGTTTGCTTTTTCAAAATTCCAGCGGGGTACAGGTGTTGATCTTATTATTGGTACTGCAATGCCAATTTGTAGAAGAATTGGTCTATGCTGACTTCGAGGAAAATTGTTCAGTACTTTCCTGCTGCACTGTAAAGGTGTTCCATGCTCGTCCCTTGGAACAAAACAGAGATCTGGGTTGGTGTCTTTCTTCCATCTTCCTGAGTGAAAGGAGCCTCTCTTTTTTGCATCGTACACAAGGAAGACGACTTCTGTTTCAGACCATTCTAACACACCAAGACCATCTGTATCATGAAATTGATTTCCGATTAATTTGTTTAGGTTTTAAGAGATTGTAATTGCCAGGATCTAAGTCAGGTTATATGTGTGAATATTTTAACATTGGAATAATCTTCAGTCAGTTAGTCTGGAATTGTGTCCAGCAACAAGGAAATAAGGCTTGTTGCCGCGGGGTTTCTCCCGAGAGCCGAGTGGAAAGTGAGTCATACAGGTGGTAGGCTTGACAACCCTGTGTTATGGGTGTGTCTTTGATACATCGTTCGAGCAAAACAACACCTCCTTATTTGGGACTGCTGTGTTTCTTGTTGTTGTGTTTGGCTGCACCCGTGGGGGAAGCCAGGTAAACCAGTGGTATGTGTGGGGGAATGATGACTGTTATTAGCTCGGTCGAGGCAAGCAGGGACACTCAATTTTCGGACTCCGTGTAGGGAGGACTCAATTTTCAGATTCCGTGAGGGACATAACTCAATTTTCGAACTCCATGTGAGGAGGACTCAATTTTCGGACCCCGCGTGTAGTGCGGCGGTAATTCTTGTTGTGGACTCCGTGAGGGAGTAGAGTTTGTATTTTGGACTTGTGTGATTTTGTGGAGAAGGAAGTATTTCAGACGATCACAAGTTTGTGTTCAAGGTGCAATTGCTGAGTTGCTGGCTATACGTTCTCTAGGGAATTATGAGCCTAGTCTCAAACAAATCGCCTAGATTGTTTGTTTCGAAACGCATGAAGTATTGTGAATTAACGTCTGTATACCAAAATTCCGAGACCATAACGGTTAAGTGTCGTACGACGAATACTAGTAAAATATGCTACGTGTTAGTAAATTCAGGAACGAACTAGGAGCGACAATCCAACACACGGATTTAAAGCATATTATTATAATCAGATCCATGAAGCAAAGTAAATCGTTGGATGCTGACCTTCAATCGAATAATGTGAAAAGCCTGCGTGTGAAACATATAGAAATTGTGTTGCCAGTAAGTAGGACTGATTCTTTGAGAACACTAACCCCAGAATCAGTAGAGTTAGCCATCACTGCTGAAGTCATCGCCTGTAAGTACCAGTCATCAGTACTTCCAAGGGTCATCAATATGTCATGTGTAGATATGATAGGGAGTGATAGGTAGTCTGTATGGCGAAGATCCTGCGTAGCGCATTTTATGTCTGGTATCAGAATAGATGGTGATTTTTACCAGATCTCTAGTGTCTTTATTTCTGAGGTTAAGTTAAGAGTGAATGTATATTGCTGTTGCTAATACCGTGCAGGTGTTTAACCCCCACGCACCCCGTGTATATAGTTATTGAGAGGCAGAGCAGTTACAATTGGTCGCTCATGAGGGTTGAGCAGTTACAATACGCTGCATAAGTTGAAGCATGATAGAAAGTCTAAATTATTATTAATAGTTTATGATTATTTCTATTTTTAGGATAATTATTATTATGATGACCGGTATCTTCATTTAGCAATTAATACTTATTTTCTAATTATTCCTTATTTTTTTTTTCAAATTCTTGTGGTTGTATGAATGAAATGTTTTGTTTAGTCATTGTGATTTGCCACCATGGACAGTGTCCACATTTGCAAATAAGTTATGTATGTGTGTATGTGTGTATGTATGTGTGTATGTATGTGTGTATGTGTGTGTGTATGTGTGTGTGTGTATGTGTGATGAGTGTATGTATGTGTGTGTGTGTGTATGTATGTGTGTATGTGTGTGTGTGTGTGTATGTATGTGTGTATGTGTGTATGTTTGTGTGTATGTGGATATGTGTGTATGTTTGTGTGTATGTGTGTATGTATGTATGTATGTATGTATGTATGTATGTGTGTGTATGTGTGTGTGTATGTATGTATGTGTGTATGTGTGTATGTGTGTGTATGTATGTGTGTATGTATGTATGTATGTATGTGTGAATGTGTGTGTGTGTGAGTGTAATATTGTGTTCCAACTAATTTCAGCTGTCGTTTTCCGCTTTTAGTTATAATGACTCAATAAGCAAATTATTACTGCCAATTATTTTCGTTTAGTTTTGTCAGTTTATGGATTTGGGGCAAAAGGTCTCGTGGGTTAACACAATGGTGTGTGTTCCCCTTAACTGCTGGGAGACAGCGAGGGCGTAAGGTCACACACTGTGCCAAGCCACAAGTTAGTGTCGTGGCCATCAGCTGACGAGCATCTTTCTACTTACAACAGTAAGTGTACCTATCCATAAGGATTAGGAGCCATTTATCAGTCGTGCCAATGTAACAGAAATGGATTTCAGTCGGCCAACACGATCAGATAGGGTGGTGGGCATCGCTCTAACCTCAAGGAAATATTACATCAAAATAATGTTTATACACTTATTGAACACACTTATGGGTGGGTGGGGATTATTTAATTGTATTACACGTTTCAATCGTCACGCGAACATCGTCAGGTCCTGTTCACCTAGGTTTACATTAGGTTGAGTGGATAGGTATTACACTTACCAGCCTACCATTTTATGCTACAAAAGCTGTTATATTCTTGGTTGGTTCCTTAATTTAGGGGTGTACTTTGGGTGTGTGTAGAATCTGTCTAATAACCGCTGTTAATTGTGATGTCTGTATTAGTGTGTGCTGCCTGTTATAATTCAAGAAAGGACTGCAGACGATAATTTAAAGTAATTCCTACTTTTGCTAACAAATGCTACCGTCCACGACACCTAGCTGCGGACTTGAATACCAGATGCCATCGCAGGCAGCACCTGGCGGAGAACGTTGGAACTAATATAGCGTTATGAAATAATCTAACCTACACATTTAGCTTCACACAAGTGTAGGTTCTTTTTCATGCCATAAATTTAAGACATGGGACCGCCGGCTTTACTTCCCCTCCGACGGAAGGCATACTGAGGAATTTTTAACGCTCTTAACAAATCCGAAGAATTTGGCCAGGTTTGAACCCGCGACCTTGGGCATAGAAGCTCAGCATGCTACCAACTACGCCACCGAAGCGTGAAGTATCGTCCATTTTACAAGCGTTAGGTCTAGAGCACTGTCTTTTAAAATAAGTGAGACGGGATGACAAATGACTTAGCTGTAATTGTGTTGTCAAATACTATGTTTGCTTTCATCATTCACTTAAGTGTAGAGTTATGTTCTCATAAACCGCTCGGAGCACACGAGCCTCATTCATACTGTCACAATACAGCCGCGGTGGGATTTATATTTGAATCCCAAGGTTGTGGAGTGAGCAGGCTCTCAGCTGAGCATCAGTAGCCAAGTGGAGGCGAGAGCACAGACAGGACCAACATTGGCAGGTAGGCCCATGTCTCACACTTTCTCTGTTTAAATTCACTTCCAGTTTCTTCCGTTTGGTTATTACTGACGTGAGTAGGACTACTGTTTACTTGGCTGGTTCAAGCTTTTCCCCCAAAGGAGGAAATACATAAATAAACAAATAAATAAACAAATAAATAAACAAATAAGTAAATAAATAAGCAAAGAAATAAACAAATAAATAAACCAATAAGTAAACAAATAAATAAACACATAAATGAACGAATAGGTAATTAATCGAATAAATAAACAAATAAATAAATAAACAAAGAAATAAACAAATAAATAAACCAATAAGTAAACAAATAAATAAACAAATAAATGAACAAATAGGTAATTAATCGAATAAATAAACAAATAAATAAACAAATAAATAAATAAACAAAGAAATAAACAAATAAATAAACCAATAAGTAAACAAATAAATAAACACATAAATGAACGAATAGGTAATTAATCGAATAAATAAACAAATAAATAAATAAACAAAGAAATAAACAAATAAATAAACCAATAAGTAAACAAATAAATAAACAAATAAATGAACAAATAGGTAATTAATCGAATAAATAAACAAATAAATAAACAAATAAATAAATAAACAAAGAAATAAACAAATAAATAAACCAATAAGTAAACAAATAAATAAACAAATAAATGAACAAATAGGTAATTAATCGAATAAATAAACAAATAAATAAATAAACAAATAAATAAACAAATAAATAAACAAATAAGTAAATAAACGAATAAATAAATAAGCAAATAAGTAAACAAATAAATAAATAAACAAATAAACAAATAAATAAATAAACAAACAAATAAATAAACAAATAAATAAACATATAAATAAATAAACAAACAAATAAATAAACAAATATGTAAATAAACGAATAAATAAACAAATAAATAAATGAACAAATAAATAAACAAATAAATAAGCGAATAAATAAACAAACAAATAAACAAATAAATAAACAAATAAGTAAATAAATAAACAAATAAATAAACAAATAAGTAAATAAACGAATAAATAAACAAATAAATAAATAAACAAATAAATAAGCGAATAAATAAACAAACAAATAAACAAATAAATAAACAAATAAATAAATGAAAAAACAAATAATTAAACAAATATAAATAAACAAATAAATAAACAAATAAATAAAACAAAAATAAAACAAATAAATAAACAAATAAATAAATAAACAAATAAATAAACAAATAAATAAACAAATAAATAAATAAACAAATAAATGAATAAACAAATAAATAAACAAATAAATAAACAAATAAATAAAATAATAAATAAACAAATAAATAAACCAATAAATAAACAAATAAACAAGTAAATAAATAAATAAATAAATAAATAAATAAACAAATAAATATAAATGAACGAATAAATAAACGAATAAATAAACAAATAAATAAATAAATAAACAAATAAATAAACAAATAAATAAACAAATAAATAAATAAACAAATAAATAAACAAAGACATAAACCAATAAGTAAATAAACAAAGAAATGAGATGAAAATCCACAGCCTGCTTCCAGTCTCCGACCGGGTCAGGAATGGAATGAATGAAGCCCCCATCTAGCGGCGAGGATATGGACTGTGCCGGCTGCCAAGGCCTGACGCACTCCTCTGGGGCAATGATTATATGAATGACAGATGAAATGAAATGATAGTGGAGAGTGTTGCTGGAATGAAATTTTGACAGGGAAACCCGGAGAAAAACCTGTCTGCCTCCGTTTTGTCCAGCACAGATCTCACATGGAGTGACCGGGATTTGAACCACGGACCCAGCACTGAGAGGCTGGCGTGCTGCTGCCTAAGCCACGGAGGCTTCAAATAAACAAAAAAATAAACAAATAAATAAACCAATAAGTAAACAAACAAATAAATAAACAAATAAATGAACAAATAGGTTATTAATCGAATAAATAAACAAATAAATAAAAAATAAGTAAACAAATAAATAAATAATCAAATAAATAAACAAATAAATAAATAATCAAATAAATAAAGAAATAAATAAAAAATAATAAATTACGAGTCTTACAGTAGTCGCATATGATGTGTAACATCTAACATAGAAGAAACCTCACGTGAAATTGTTGCTACACCGGTATTTTATAGTATTATTGGCACAAATATTAATCTATTGAAAAAGGGAGTGTTTTACAGATATTGTCTATATATATATATAAAAATCAATGTAACGTGATAGTTTGTCTGTGGGTATGTCTGTGGGTATGTCTCCTATGCGTTCATATACCATTCGTCCGATTGCGATGAAACTTGGGTGAGATGTTGAGTACACTCCAAGGAAGGTTTCTGACTTAGTAAATCCATTTTACAATAGGTAGCGCACGCGTAGATTCAACAAATGAGCGACGATGCGCGAAGCATTTCAACAAAGTCCCGTATGTGTTCATATACCATTCGTCCGATAGCGATGAAACTTGGGTGAGATGTTGTGTACACTTACGTGAAGGTTTCAAAATTAGTGAATACATTTCACAGTAGATAGCGCACATGTAGATTCAACAAATGAGCGACGACACGCAATGCGTTTCAACAAAGTCCCGTATGCATTCATATACCATTCGTCCGATAGCTATGAAACTTGCGTAAAATGCTGTGTACACTGCAGGGAAATTTTCTGGCTTAGTACATCCACTTTACAATAGGCAGCGCACGAGTAGATTCAACAAATGAGCTACGACGCGCGAAGCATTTCAACAAAGTCACGTTTGCGTTCATATACCATTCGTCCGATAGCGATGAAACTAGGCTGAGATTTTGTGTGCACTACAGGGAAGGTTTCTAGCTTAGTAAATCCCTTTAAAAATAGGTAGAGCACGAGTAGAATCAACAAATGAGCAACGGCGCGCGAAGCGTTTCAACAAAGTCCCATATAATTTCATATACCATTCATCCGATAGCGATGAAACTTGGGTGAGATGTTGTGTACACTCCAGGGAAGGTTTCTGGCTTAGTACATACATTTTACAATAGGTATCGCACCAGTAGATTCAACAAATGAGCGATGACACGCGAAGCGTTTCAACAAAGTCCCGTATAAAGTCATATACCAGTCGTCTGATAGTGATAAATGCTTGGTGAATTGTTTTGTACACTCCAGGAAAGGTTTCTGGCTAAGTGAATCCATTTTACAATACGAAGCGCACGTTTATATTCAACAAATGAGTGACTATGCGTGAAGCGTTTCGACAACGTCCCGTATACGTTCACATACCATTCATCCGATTGCGATGAAACTTGGGTGAGATGTTGTGTACACTCCAGGGAAGGTTTCTGGCTGAGTATATCCATATTACAATTTGTAGCGCAAGAGTAGAATCAACAAATGAGCGACGACACGCGAAGCGTTTCAGCCAAGTCCCGTATGCATTCATGTACCATTCGTCCGTAGTTATGAAACTTGGGTGAGATGTTGTGTACACGTCATGGAAAATGTCTGGCTTAGTAAATCCACTATACAATATGCAGCGCACAAGTTGATTCAACAAATGAGGGACGACGCGCGAAGCGTTTCAACAAAGTCCCGTATAAGGTCATATACCATTCTGCCGTTAGCGGTGAAACTTGGGTGAAATATGGTGGACACTCCGGAAGGTTTCTGGCTTAGTAAATACATTTCACAGTAGGTAGCACACGAGTAGATTCGACAAATGAACGACGACATGCGGAGCGTTTCAATACAGTCCCCTATGTCTTCATATACCATTAGTCCGATAGCGATGAAACTTGGGTGAGATGTTGTGGACACTTACGTGACGGTTTCTAACTTAGTAAATACATTTTACAGTAGGTAGCGCACGAGTAGATTCAACAAATGAGTGACGGAGCGCGAATCGTTTAATCAAAATCAGGTATGCGTTCATATACTATTCATCCGATTGCGATGAAACATTGATCAGTTATTGTGTACCCGCCAGGGAAGGGGACTTAGTAAATCCATTTCACAATAAGTAGCGCAAGAGTAGATGCAACAAATGGGTGACGACGCGCGAAGCGTTTCAACAAAATCCCCTATTGCGTTCATATAACATTCTTCGATTGCGATGAAACCTTGATGAGTTATTGTGTACACGCCAGGGAAGGGCTTCGACTTAGTAATACATTTCTCAATAGGTAGCGCACGAGTAGATTCAACAAATGAGTGACAGCGATGAAACTTTTGAAAGTTGTTGTGCACGCTTCCACGAATGGTTCTAAATTAGAAAATCCATTTTACGATAGCTTAGAGGCAGTTAACATGTTGTGTATCCAAAAGCACTTCAAGAAACAGAATTTCAACGCCAACACTTTCTTTGATTGGCATTGCAACGCATGCCGGGTACAGCTTGTAGTTTATAATACGGAACTAATTTTATTAGATGATTTGTAGCTTCCAGCCTAAATAAAGAATACGATATAGATCAACTAGATTAATAGATAGATAGATAGATAGATTTTTATTAATTCCATTTGATCAAATACATGCATTCAATACATTTTTGATATAGGACACGTCAGAATTTACATGCATAAAATAAAAGAACTAACAGGTATATATTACTAAGATTATAACTATTTATAACTTATTATAATAGCAAATCTTAATAGATACAATCTTATTGCACAACTATTTACACCTCACTCTATTATCATAATATGAAAACTTAATTCTATAAATACAACAACATACAGCTAGGTATTAAAATTAAATTAAAAAAGTAAAATATAGTTATAGATTCCATCACTCCTATACGCTAAAATATTCAACTACTGAGTAAAAACAATGGCACTGCAGATAAGCTTTCAACATTCTATCAAAGGTTTTTATTTTTGGGGCCAGTTTTATATACTGGGGTAGTTTATTGTATAATTTAACTCCAGTGTGAAAAGTTCCTTTTTGATATATGCTTGTGTGTGTGTGTGAAATATGAATGTTTTGATTTTGTCTTGTGTTATGCCTATGAACATCATTGTTTGTTTTAAGAAAAACATCTTTATTCATTAAATTCTTTTTAAAAAACATAATACTTTCAAAGATATATATGCAGGGCAGTGGGAGAATGTTTAAATCTTTAAACAGAGGTCTACATGATTCTCTAGAGTTTACATTTGCCATAATTCTAATCGCTCTCTTTTGTATCCTAAACGTGCTTAGTACATCTGGCGACATACCCCAAAATATGATCCCATATCTTAAGTATGAATGGAAATAAGCAAAATAAGTATTTCTTAATGTGTGCATGCTAGTGCAGGTTTTCAAAATACGTAACGCAAAGCACATCGAGTTCAGTTTAGTATTCAGATATTGTATATGTTTATTCCATTTCAAGTCTTGTTGTATCCATAGTCCTAAAAACTTTGTTTCTGATTTATTTTCTATTTGATGACCATTTAATGTTATATTGGGCATCGCAGGATTCCTATTCTGTATAGTGTGGAAATTTAGACATACTGTCTTTTTATAGTTTATTATGAGGCGATTATCTTGTGACCATTTGGTTAACTCTCCTGTAACGGAGTCAGCAGACTGCTGTATGACCTGTTTAGTTTCACCTTTTATTACGAGTGTTGTATCGTCCGCAAACAAAATTTCCTTATGTGAATGAACGTTCTGTGTTATATCATTGATATATAGAAGAAAGAGTAGTGGGCCCAAAACCGATCCCTGGGGTACTCCAAATTCAATAATTCCCTCATTGGACAATGTTTCATTAAGTAATTTGGTTCCATCATCCTTGTGTCTCAAGCTTACTATTTGTTTACGCCTTGTTAAGTAAGACTCTATCCATTTATTAGCTAGACCTCTAACACCATATTGATTTAGTTTGGTAAGGAGGATTTTATGGTCAACTACATCAAATGCTTTCGATAAATCCAAGAATAGGCCAGTTACATGTTCCTTATTGTCAATTAATTTCAGTATACTATTACTACATTCGTAAATTGCTGTCTGTGTAGATTTTTCCGTTCTAAATCCATGTTGTGAGTTTGATAATATTTTATTTTTTTCTATGAAACTTATCAGTCTCTTATACATAATTTTTTCCACAATTTTTGCAATACCAGTTGGTAAGGTAATAGGACGATAGTTATCTAATTCATCTTTTGAACCGTTTTTGTGCACTGGAATTACTTTTGATAACTTCAAAATATCCGGGTAAGTTCCTGAGAGAATTGAACTGTTTATTAAGTGCGTAAGTGGATTTATTATATTTTCGGCACATTTCTTTAAAATTGCATCAGGGATGCCATCAATGCCAGCACAGAATTTATTTTTTAGCTCTTTTATAACTATTCTTACCTCTTCACTTGTGACATGATTTATAAATAAAGAATCACTGCATATATTTATTTTATTATTAGAATTTAGTGTATTTACCTGTGATTTATTTAATAATTTTTGCGGAATTTCCAGAAAATAGTCATTAAAAGTGTTTGCTATTTCCTCTGGATTATTAATCACTTTATTATTTCTGGTCAGTGTAATGTTCCTTTGTATTTTAGCATATTTTCCAGTTTCTTTCTTTATTACGGACCACATAGCCCTGTTTTTATTAGATGATTGGGAAATAAAATTATCATTATGCATTTTCTTTGCTAGTCTTATTACCTTATTTAATATGCTAGTGTATTTTTTGTAGTATAAATTGAATTCAGGTGTTGTGTGGTATTGTTTATATAATTTGTGTAGAAATTTCTTTCTTTGACATGAATTTATAATCCCTGTTGTTATCCAATTGCTAGTTTTGTTATTTTGAACAGTTCTTCGTTTAAAGGGGAATGCTATTTCAAAATAGTGTTTTAGGGTACTGTTAAATGCATTAAATTTATCATTTACATTTTCTAGTTCATAAATTTCTGACCATGTTTCCTTATTTAATAAGTCATTGAAATATGTAACATTTGCTTCAGTGAATGACCTGCACTTTGATTTTACTCCATTATCATTATTATTGATTACTTCGGATACTTCAAAACTCAGTATTTGTCCATGGTGGTCACTAAAACCCGGACAATAGACTTCTATTGAATGGTGATATTTATCTGTATTTATAAAAATTTGATCAGGAGTGGTTTTACTAAATTTTGTTATTCTTGTTGGTGTATTTACTGTAGGTTTCAGTCCATAGGAAATTAGTAACTGGTTTAATAATTCACAATTTCTATCAAGTTTTAAGAAATCCACATTTACATCCCCACAAATTATTATATCGAAATTTACTTTGCTCATGTTATTGAGTAACAATTCTAGTTTATCTATAAATAGAGGAAACTTTCCTGACGGAGAACGGTATACGCATACAATTATTAACTTAAACTGCTGAATTTTTACGGCAGAGAATTCAAAATCCTGTTCCATAATTAGATAATCATAAGCTGTTATCTGTTCATGATCTAAATTATTTCTTAAGAAGATGCAAGTACCACCATGGCTAATATTAGATCTAGAGTATTTACTAGCTTGTATAAACCCTGGGAATTGAATTAATTCAAGTTGTTCCTCTTTCAGCCAATGTTCTGAAATACATAGTGCTGAGATGTCTTTAAGTTCATTTTTAAGCATTAGATTTATGTAATCAATTTTATTATAAAGAGACTGGACATTCTGGTGGTAAATTTTAAATTTGTTACTTTTGCAAGCTTGTGTTGGTGATTTATTTACATTATTATTATCATAATTGTTATTATTATTGTTGCTAGACAAATCCGAAATACCATTGTTGCACTCCGTTAAATTTGACTTCAAAAGATGTGAATGCCAAACCTCACGTTTGGCTTCTTCTACCAGTTTCCCTGCTTCCACTCTAATGATATTACTGTCGAATTATTCTTACCATTTGAATTTACAATTTTGCAGATTTCATCACTAAGATACTCTTTTCCTAATCTATTTAAGTGTAGGCCATGCCGAGTGTGGAACTTCCTGTCTAATTTACTTACATCTACAATTTGGACATTTGGAAAACTCTTACAAATTTTATGAATTTTTCCATTTGTAGCCTCTATTTCTATATTTACACATGACTTGGGAATTAAATCGTGTCTCTGCGGAATGTTTACAATAATGACATTTGTTTTTTTTTGCATGGATGGCAATGTACCCTTTAAATCTTTGATTACCGCTCATAACTTTAAATTCCTTATAAACAGGTCCTCTTCATTCACAGACCAACACGTAATTTCATATGGATTCTGTTAAAATGAGTCATATTGATATGATAAATATCGTTTAAAATGATAATCTGGTGGCAAAAACATCTACCCCGTCCGGGATTCGAACACGAGATATCTAGATTCACAGATATTGGCGCTAACCCCACGGCTATTTCGACTACGCAAATGTTGTGCACAAGATGGTGACTTATTTCCACGTTCAAATAATACTGCATTACGGAATTAAGTTTCATTTATATTTTGCTTGTTTCGATAATGTTCCTGCGTGAAATTGAGTTTAAAATGCCTTATGAATAGGCCCTCTTGTGAGTAAAGAGAATGTATTCAGCAATAGTTCATGAAGGCTTGCTCAATTCTCGTATAACCACAACGATTATATTATACTGATGACTGCATTACCGTTATGTGGGTTAATATTTGAATAGCCATTGTGCGGAAACATAATACCGGCAATGTCGACTAGTTACAATGTTTGATATTAAGGCATTTTACCATTTAAATACTGATACGAAGACTTCGAACATGTAACATGTCATTTGTTTCAATCAATTGACACCAGAATTCACATGAGCGTTTACCGTTCAGTATGTCATATACATTGCACATGGCCGAGAGTACGTCATGGTATCAATTTCCGACACCGCGCGCTCATTATTTCTCTTACCACTGCCAGCTGGATCTTATCACTGCCAGCTGGATCGATCGATCGAGTTGGCAGTGCATCTTATACTTCCGTTCGTTCCACCACTGCCAGCTAGTACACTTCCGTTCGATTGATCAAGCGGGCAGTGCATACTTCCGTTTTCCACCACTGTCAGCTAGTACACTTCCGTTCGATTGATCAAGCGGGAAGTGCATACTTCCGTTGTCCACCACTGCCAGCTAGTACACTTCCGTTCGATTGTACAAGCGGGCAGTGCATACTTCCGTTTTCCACCACTGCCAGCTAGTACACTTCCGTTCGATTGATCAAGCGGGCAGTGCATACTTCCGTTTTCCTCCACTGTCAGCTAGTACACTTCCGTTCGATTGTACAAGCGGGCAGTGCATACTTCCGTTTTCCACCACTGCCAGCTAGTACACTTCCGTTCGATTGATCAAGCGGGCAGTGCATACTTCCGTTTTCCACCACTGCCAGCTAGTACACTTCCGTTCGATTGATCAAGCGGGCAGTGCATACTTCCGTTTCCTCCACTGTCAGCTAGTACACTTCCGTTCGATTGTACAAGCGGGCAGTGCATACTTCCGTTGTCCACCACTGCCAGCTAGTACACTTCCGTTCGATTGATCAAGCGGGCAGTGCATACTTCCGTTTTCCACCACTGCCAGCTAGTACACTTCCGTTCGATCGATCGAGCGGGCAGTGCATACTTCCGTTCGATCCACCACTGCCAGCTCGATCGTTCCGATCCACTTCCGTCCCCAATTTTCAAAATCACTCCCACAAAACTATCCATCAACCGAGAGGAAAGATGTTACACATCCACAAATAAATAAATAAACAAATAAATATACCAATATTGATTGTTGATGACCCGCCCAAGAGGATCCGGGAATATAACAAGAGCATAAACAGCAACAATACAACGCCTAACGTAGAATGAAGCAATAAATACCGTACTAGAACTGGTGATGTGTAATCTATGTTACCGCTGTGATCACTCGCAAATAACAAGGTTACCATGGCAACAATATACTTATACACAAGTGACATAAAAGCAACGATTCGTTACGTGGACAATTGTAATGTAACCCTGAGTTATACACAGTAACACGAGTTATCACATGCCCCAAGCATTTGTGAGTGGTGTCCTTGTCTAGTTCAGTATATTCGTGTGCGGGCTGCACATCAACTCCAGGCTAATGCTGGGATGTCCTCTAGCCTCAATCACAAGTTATTAGCTGTTGTTGTTCAACTTTAGGGCCTTGGGAGGTCTGGAGCATCAGCCCCGTGTACTTGTGATGCCTGTCATGGTATGATAAGCACAAGGATACGTGTACAGTTAGGACAGGAAGTGCTTGGGAAGCAAACAGGAGGTGAAAACTCGTATCGCAATATTGTCAAGGAGGTTTTTTGTGGGTGCGTGGCCAAGTACTTTGTACAGAGCAGACAGACACTGAGGATAGAGGAAGAAGGAAGACTTGAAGCATTTGAAATGTGAATTTGAGGGTTGGAAGAGATTAAATAGGTAAAAAGAGTGAGAAGGCCGGCCCCGTGGTGTTGGGGTAGCGCGCCTGCTTCTCAACCGGAGGCCCTGGGTTCGATTCCCGGCTCCGTCGGGGATTTTAGACTGACGTGAAGGCTGGAACGCGGTGCACTCAGCCTCGTGAGGACAATTGAGTAGCTGTCTGACATTGAGGCAGCGCCCAGATCACGCAACCCAATATTAACGGCCGAGGGAACCCGATGTGCTGATCACGCGTCACCCCAATATCTGCAGGCCAAATGGCTGGGCAGCGGTCGCTTGGTAGGCCTAGGCCCTTCACGGGCTGTAGTGCCAGGGGATAGCCTATATATAAAAAGAGTGAGAAATGAGGAGGTGCTGAGAAGAGTTGGGGAAGAGAGAGAGAGAGAGCAATATTAAGGGTAATCAGGAGGAGATAAGATTGCATAATGTTGGATACTATGGAAGGAACGATGAGTGGAAGAAGACGAAGATACCAGATGTGTTAGCATAAGCCAGCAGAAGTCAGGAGCGGCCATGTGAGGGCCTGCCCTAGGTCACTCTATTAAGTTAATTAGGCTAATTGTTGTTTTAAGTGGCAGAACAGCGAGGTCGTCTACTCCTTGACTGTATTAATAACAAGGGTGTACTATGAAGTGTACGGTAGTATTAAGAACTATTAACGAATTAAACTGTTCCTTCATCCTGCACTTTTTAGTTTCTATATGTTTATTCAGGCAGCAGAGATGAGATTTGCCAGAGCCATGGTTGGTAAGACGAGAAAAGACATAATTCGCAATGAGCATATCAGAGAATTGGGTCAGGTTGACAAACTACAAGATAAAATAACCTTGAAAAGGCTCATGTGGTTTGGCCATATGCCAAGGATGGATGTTATCAGTATTCCAAAACAAATGTATGATCTGCAGCTCTATGACCGAAGACGAAGAGGACGGGCAAGAAGGAGATATGCAGACATGGTGAGAAATGACATCCAACAATTGGGCCAGGACTTGGGCAGAATTGAAGAAGAAGAAGAAGAAGAAGAGAAGTACAGGGACAGAAATTGGTGGATGGGCCTCATTCGCCGACCCATCTAATAGATGGAACGACGTGGGATACGTATGTATGTTTAAAAATATCAAAATATAAGTAAAACTCAGGCGTTTATAAAAGCTTCAGTACGGTAGTTGTCAGATTCCTCCTCCATATGAGCGAGTGGCAGACCAAGAGTATGATCTCAGGTCATTTGATAATGAGTGATATTTGTCATCTGTACGCTTATTTTCCCAGCAATGATATAACCGCGTCGTGCTTGTATAAATTCCCTAAACAAATTCTGTTTGAGTGAAGGCCCGCTCGAGATACAGAATCATGCTACATTGTGCGAAACTGTTAGCCTAAGTATGTTCAATTAGTACGTTGCCTAATTGGGCCTAATGCACAACTTAGTTATGGCCAACGACTAAAATAGAGGATGTTTCTCATAACTCAGGGGCCAGTGATGCAAAAGCCAAAAGTTCATTAGTCGCCAAATCTGAAGACAAAAGAAAACAAGGTCTTTCATACAGTGGACGGTTCACTGGGAAATGACAACGCAGAAAATGATGGGCAGTTTGTTCAAAAAGCAACAGCTAGGAGTTAGAACGTGAGTAACCTAGAGGAACAGGACATTCAGAATAGGTGGGATAAGACACTCCTGTTGGGTTTAACATGGCTGGAGGTCTGTTGGATGGTTGGTTCCTTAGTTTAGGGGCTGTGACAACGCGGTCATGTAGCCCCGTGTACTTTGGGTGTGTGTGGAATCTGTCTAATAACCGGTGTTAATTGTGATGGATGTATTAGTGTGTCTTATTTGTTTTAATTCAAGGAAGGACTGAATACAATAATTAAAAGTAGTTCCTACTTTTGCTACAAATGCTACCATCCACGACACGTAACTTGCGGACTTGTCTACTAGATGACATCGCAGTCAGCACCTGGCGGCGAACGCTGGAAGAAATAGAGCGTTATCAATTCTAACCTAAAAATTTCGGCTTCACACAAGTGTAGTTAGTGGAAGGTTCTTTAACATGCCATAAATGTATGACATGGGACCGCTGGCTTTACTTCCCCTCCGAATGAAGGCACACTGAGGGATTTTTAACGCTCTTAAAAATTCCGACGACTTCGGCCCGGTTAGAACCCGTGACGTTGGGCACAGAAGCTCAGCATGCTGCCAAAGACGTTCTGAAATCCAATTAATGAAATGTCAAATCGACACCGAAAATGGGAGTCTACGGCATCAACTCGTTTTAAAGACGGTTTCAATGTTAGTGAAACTGTGTCCCTTGTCGTACATGTGTTAGCATACGGCCGAGAGCGTCCCATATTTTATCGCATTTCTGTGCTCGTTGTATCGTGTGTCCATTCTTCTCCCACTCTGCCCGATGTAATTTGCTTGACACCCTGTATCTTAGCACGTAATGGAATATACCCCTGACTTTGAATACGGGTCTTGTTTATTTAGATTACTATTACTTTCCGGTTGTGTTATTCGTTTTAAATGCTATTTTTATGCCTTGATTTTTGAACAGATTAGTGATTTTATATGTATTCGGTTTCACGTAATTGAACGGCGCGAATATTTTCTCATTATTGTCCAGCTTTTGAATTGTTTTATTTTTATGTCTGGCTACAATTTGATCTATTTTGCTGGACGTTAAATTGATTTCTTTAGCTCTTTGTTTCAATATTCTGATTTCCTTATTGTAATTGTCTTGTGACATGCATATGTTTAAAGCCCTGTACACCATTGACTTGAACCCCGCTAATTTATGCGTACTGGGGTGGTTGGACTGATTGTCAATTGCATGCGAAGTTTGTGGAGGTTTTCGGAATATAAGAGAGTTCATTATATTAAATTTCGATAGTTATGTCGAGATAAATTATTTTCCGATCGGTTTCGGATTCCTTAGTGAATTTGATAGAGAGGTGTAGAGTATTAATGGATAGGAGAATAGTTTCTTCGCTTGTTAATTCAGTGTCTGAGATGCAAATTATATAATCTACGTTTCTTTTACAAGTTATTATTCCCTTTGACGAGGTCTTTTATAGGAACGAATTTTCCAGCTCGCTTAGAGGTGACCCCATGGCTAGGCCCTCTGTTTGTGTGTATATTTTGTTATCAAATTGAAACACGTTTTGGCTGAGTACGACCCTCAGTAATCTCTCAATTTCTTCGGCTTATTTTGCCGAGTTGTTGGACTTTAAGTTGTTTTCGATAATAATGATTGCTTCATTAATTTGAATCTCAATTGAGCTGGCCGACTGAAAAGCATCAAACATTTCTTTACTAGGGCTTCAAACATCTTAATAAAATTATATCGTTTCTAAAAAAGTATTCACATGACCTCAACACCACCAACAACAACAACAACAACTAACAACAGATATCATTCTATGGCAGACATTGTGCACCAGAGCTCCAACTCCCAAGTATTCACATGATCTCAACACCAACAACAACAACTAACAACAGATAGCATTCTATGACAGACATTGTGCATCAGAGCTCCAACTCCCAAGTATTCACATGATCTCAACACCAACAACAACAACTAACAAGAGATAGCATTCTATGACAGATATTGTGCACCAGAGCTCCAACTCTCAAGTATTCACATGACCTCTACACCAACAACTAACCACAGAGAACATTCTATGGTAGACATTGTTCACCAGAGCTCCAACTGCCAAGTATTCACATGACCTCTACACCAACAACTAACAACAGATAGCATCCTATGGTAGACATTGTGCACCAGAGCTCCAACTGCCAAGTATTCATATGACCTCTACACCAACAACTAACAACAGAGAGCATTCTATGGTAGACATTGTGCACCAGAGCTCCAACTGCCAAGTATTCACATGACCTCTACACCAACAACTAACAACAGATAGCATCCTATGGTAGACATTGTGCACCAGAGCTCCAACTGGCAAGTATTCATATGACCTCTACACCAACAACTAACAACAGATAGCATCCTATGGTAGACATTGTGCACCAGAGCTCCAACTGCCAAGTATTCACATGACCTCTACACCAACAACTAACAACAGATAGCATTCTATGGTAGTCATTGTGCACCAGAGCTCCAACTCCCAATTATTCACATGACCTCTACACCAACAACTAACAACACATAGCATCCTATGGTAGACATTGTGCACCAGAGCTACAACTGCCAAGTATTCACATGACCTCTACACCAACAACTAACTACAGATAGCATTCTATGGTAGACATTGTGCATCAGAGCTCCAACTGCCAAGTATTCACATGACCTCTACACCAACAACAACAACTAACAACAGATAGCATTCTATGGTAGACATTGTGCACCAGAGCTCCAACTGCCAAGTATTCACATGACCTCTACACCAACAACTAACAACAGATAGCATTCTATGGTAGACATTGTGCACCAGAGCTCCAACTCCCAAGTATTCACATGACCTCTACACCAACAACTAACAACAGATAGCATCCTATGGTAGACATTGTGCACCAGAGCTCCAACTGCCATGTATTCACATGACCTCTACACCAACAACTAACTACAGATAGCATCCTATGGTAGACATTGTGCACCAGAGCTCCAACTGCCAAGTATTCACAAGACCTCTACACCAACAACTAAAAACAGATAGCATTCTATGGTTGACATTGTGCATCAGAGCTCCAACTGCCAAGTATTCACATGGCCCCAGCATCAACAACTAACAACAGATAGCATTCTATGGTAGACATTGTGCACCAGAGCTCCAACTCCCAAGTTTTCACATGACCTCTACTCCAACAACTAACTACAGATAGCATCCTATGGTAGACATTGTGCACCAGAGCTCCAACTCCCAAGTATTCACATGACTTCTACACCAACAACTAATAACAGAGAGCATCCTATGGTAGACATTGTGCACCAGAGCTCCAACTCCCAAGTATTCACATGACTTCTACACCAACAACTAATAACAGAGAGCATTCTATGGTAGACATTGTGCACCAGAGCTCCAACTGGCAAGTATTCACATGACCTCTACACCAACAACAACAACAACTAACAACGGATAGCATTCTATGACAGACATTGTGCATCAGAGCTCCAACTCCCAAGTATTCACATGATCTCAACACCACCAACAACAACTAACATGAGATAGCATTCTATGAGAGACATTGTGCACCAGAGCTCCAACTCTCAAGTATTCACATGACCTCTACACCAACAACTAACCACAGAGAGCATTCTATGGTAGACATTGTGCACCAGAGCTCCAACTGCCAAGTATTCACATGACCTCTACACCAACAACTAACAACAGATAGCATCCTATGGTAGACATTGTGCACCAGAGCTCCAACTGCCAAGTATTCATATGACCTCTACACCAACAACTAACAACAGAGAGCATTCTATGGTAGACATTGTGCACCAGAGCTCCAACTGCCAAGTATTCACATGACCTCTACACCAACAACTAACAACAGATAGCATCCTATGTTAGACATTGTGCACCAGAGCTCCAACTGGCAAGTATTCAAATGACCTCTACACCAACAACTAACAACAGATAGAATCCTATGGTAGACATTGTGCACCAGAGCTCCAACTGCCAAGTATTCACATGACCTCTACACCAACAACTAAAAACAGATAGCATTCTATGGTAGTCATTGTGCACCAGAGCTCCAACTCCCAGTTATTCACATGACCTCTACACCAACAACTAACAACACATAGCATCCTATGGTAGACATTGTGCACCAGATCTCCAACTGCCAAGTATTCACATGACCTCTACGCCAACAACTAACAAGAGATAGCATTCTATGGTAGACATTGTGCACCGGAGCTCCAACTCCCAAGTATTCACATGACCTCTACACCAACAACTAACAACAAATAGCATTCTATGGTAGACATTGTGCACCAGAGCTCCAACTCCCAAGTATTCACATGACCTCTACACCAACAACTAACAACAGATAGCATCCTATGGTAGACATTGTGCACCAGAGCTCCAACTGCCAAGTATTCACATGACCTCTACACCAACAACTAACAACAGATAGCATTCTATGGTAGACATTGTGTACCAGAGCTCCAACTCCCAAGTATTCACATGACCTCTACACCAACAACTAACTACAGATAGCATTCTATGGTAGACATTGTGCACCAGAGCTCCAACTGCCAAGTATTCACATGACCTCTACACCAACAACTAACAACAGATAGCATTCTATGGTAGACATTGTGCACCAGAGCTCCAACTGCCATGTATTCACATGACCTCTACACCAACAACTGACAACAGAGAGCATTCTATGGTAGACATTGTGCACCAGAGCTCCAACTCCCAAGTATTCACATGACCTCTACACCAACAACTAACAACAAATAGCATTCTATGGTAGACATTGTGCACCAGAGCTCCAACTCCCAAGTATTCACATGACCTCTACACCAACAACTAACAACAGATAGCATCCTATGGTAGACATTGTGAGCCAGAGCTCCAACTGCCAATTATTCACATGACCTCTACACCAACAACTAACAACAGATAGCATCCTATGGTAGACATTGTGCACTAGAGCTCCAACTGCCAAGTATTCACATGACCACTACACCAACAACTTACAACAGATAGCATTCTATGGTAGACATTGAGCACCAGAGCTCCAACTCCCAAGTATTCACATGACCTCTACACCAACAACAAACAACAGATAGCATCCTATGGTAGACATTGTGCACCAGAGCTCCAACTCCCAAGTATTCACATGACCTCTACACCAACAACTAACTACAGATAGCATCCTATGGTAGACATTGTGCACCAGAGCTCCAACTGCCAAGTATTCACATGACCTCTACACCAACAACTAACAACAGATAGCATTCTATGGTAGACATTGTGTACCAGAGCTCCAACTCCCAAGTATTCACATGACCTCTACACCAACAACTAACTACAGATAGCATCCTATGGCAGACATTGTGCACCAGAGCTCCAACTGCCAAGTATTCACATGACCTCTACACCAAAAACTAACAACAGATAGCATCCTATGGTAGAGATTGTGCACCAGAGCTCCAACTCCCAATTATTCACATGACCTCTACACCAACAACTAACAACACATAGCATCCTATGGTAGACATTGTGCACCAGAGCTACAACTGCCAAGTATTCACATGACCTCTACACCAACAACTAACTACAGATAGCATTCTATGGTAGACATTGTGCATCAGAGCTCCAACTGCCAAGTATTCACATGACCTCTACACCAACAACAACAACTAACAACAGATAGCATTCTATGGTAGACATTGTGCACCAGAGCTCCAACTGCCAAGTATTCACATGACCTCTACACCAACAACTAACAACAGATAGCATTCTATGGTAGACATTGTGCTCCAGAGCTCCAACTCCCAAGTATTCACATGACCTCTACACCAACAACTAAAAACAGATAGCATACTATGGTAGACATTGTGAACCAGAGCTCCAACTGCCATGTATTCACATGACCTCTACACCAACAACTAACTACAGATAGCATCCTATGGTAGGCATTGTGCACCAGAGCTCCAACTGCCAAGTATTCACAAGACCTCTACACCAACAACTAACAACAGATAGCATTCTATGGTTGACATTGTGCATCAGAGCTCCAACTGCCAAGTATTCACATGGCCTCAGCATCAACAACTAACAACAGCTAGCATTCTATGGTAGACATTGTGCACCAGAGCTCCGACTCCCAAGTATTCACATGACTTCTACACCAACAACTAACAACAGAGAGCATTCTATGGTAGACATTGTGCACCAGAGCTCCAACTGCCAAGTATTCACATGACTTCTACACCAACAACTAACAACAGATAGCATCCTATGGTAGACATTGTGCACCAGAGCTCCAACTGCCAAGTATTCACATGACCTCTACACCAACAAGTAACAACAGATAGCATCCTATGGTAGACATTGTGCACCAGAGCTCCAACTGCCAAGTATTCACATGATCTCTACACCAACAACTAACAACAGATAGCATTCTATGGTAGACATTGTGCATCAGAGCTCCAACTGCCAAGTATTCACATGGCCTCAGCATCAACAACTAACAACAGATATCATCCTATGGTAGACATTGTGCATCAGAGCTCCAACTCCCAAGTATTCACATGACCTCTACACCAACAACAACAACTAACAACAGATAGCATTCTATGGAAGACATTGTGCACCAGAGCTCCAACTGCCAAGTATTCACATGACCTCTACACCAACAACTAACAACAGATAGCATTCTATGGTAGACATTGTGCACCAGAGCTCCAACTGCCAAGTATTCACATGACCTCTACACCAACAACTAATAATAGATAGCATCCTATGGTAGACATTGTGCACCAGAGCTCCAACTCCCAAGCATTCACATGGCCTCAGCATAAACAACTAACAACAGATAGCATCCCATGGTAGACATTGTGCACCAGAGCTCCAACTCCCAAGTATTCACATGACCTCTACACCAACAACTAACAACAGATGGCATCCTATGGTTGACATTGTTCACCAGAGCTCCAACTGCCAAGTATTCACATGACCTCTACACCAACAACTAACAACAGATAGCATCCTATGGTAGACATTGTGCACCAGAGCTCCAACTCCCAAGTATTCACTTGACCTCTACACCAACAACTAACAACAGATAGCATTCTATGGTAGACATTGTGAACCAGAGCTCCAACTCTCAAGTATTCACATGACCTCTACACCAACAACTGACAACAGATAGCATTTTATGGTAGACATTGTGAACCAGAGCTCCAACTCCCAAGTATTCACATGACCTCTACACCAACAACTAACAACAGACAGCATTCTATGGTAGACATTGTGAACCAGAGCTCCAACTCCCAAGTATTCACATGACCTCAGCATCAACAACTAACAACAGATAGCATCCTATGGTAGACATTGCGCACCAGAGCTCCAATTGCAAGTAGTAACATGACCTCTACACCAACAACTAACTTCAGATAGCATTCTATGGTAGACATTGTGCACCAGATCTCCAACAGCCAAGTATTCACTTGACCTCTACACCAACAACTAACAACAGATAGCATCCTATGGTAGACATTGTGCACCAGAGCTCCAACTCCCAAGTATTCACATGACCTCTACACCAACAACTAACAACAGATAGCATCCTATGGTAGACATTGTGCACCAGAGCTCCAACTACCAAGTATTCACATGACCTCTACACCAACAACTAACAACAGATAGCATTCTATGGTAGACATTGTGCACCAGAGCTCCAACTGCCAAGTATTCACATGACCTCTACACCAACAACTAACAACAGATAGCATTCTATGGTAGACATTGTGCACCAGAGCTCCAACTGCCATGTATTCACATGACCTCTACACCAACAACTGACAACAGAGAGCATTCTATGGTAGACATTGTGCACCAGAGCTCCAACTCCCAAGTATTCACATGACATCTACACCAACAACTAACAACAGATAGCATTCTATGGTAGACATTGTGCACCAGAGCTCCAACTCCCAAGTATTCACATGACCTCTACACCAACAACTAACAACAGATAGCATCCTATGGTAGACATTGTGAACCAGAGCTCCAACTGCCAATTATTCACATGACCTCTACACCAACAACTAACAACAGATAGCATCCTATGGTAGACATTGTGCACCAGAGCTCCAACTGCCAAGTATTCACATGACATCTACACCAACAACTTACAACAGATAGCATTCTATGGTAGACATAGTGCACCAGAGCTCCAACTGCCAAGTATTCACATGACCTCTACACCAACAACTAACAACAGATAACATTCTATGGTAGACATTGTGCACCAGAGCTCCAACTCCCAAGTATTCACATGACTTCTACACCAACAACTAACAACAGAGAGCATCCTATGGTAGACATTGTGCATCAGAGCTCCAACTCCCAAGTATTCACATGACCTCTACACCTACAACTAACTACAGATAGTTTTCTATGGTAGACATTGTGCACTAGAGCTCCAACTGCCAAGTATTCACATGACCACTACACCAACAACTTACAACAGATAGCATTCTATGGTAGACATTGTGCACCAGAGCTCCAACTCCCAAGTATTCACATGACCTCTACACCAACAACAAACAACAGATAGCATCCTATGGTAGACATTGTGCACCAGAGCTCCAACTCCCAAGTATTCATATGACCTCTACACCAACAACTAACTACAGATAGCATCCAATGGTAGACATTGTGCACCAGAGCTCCAATTGCCAAGTATTCACATGACCTCTACACCAACAACTAACAACAGATAGCATTCTATGGTAGACATTGTGTACCAGAGCTCCAACTCCCAAGTATTCACATGACCTCTACACCAACAACTAACTACAGATAGCATCCTATGGTAGACATTGTGCACCAGAGCTCCAACTGCCAAGTATTCACATGACCTCTACACCAACAACTAACAACAGATAGCATCCTATGGTAGAGATTGTGCACCAGAGCTCCAACTCCCAATTATTCACATGACCTCTACACCAACAACTAACAACACATAGCATCCTATGGTAGACATTGTGCACCAGAGCTACAACTGCCAAGTATTAACATGACCTCTACACCAACAACTAACTACAGATAGCATTCTATGGTAGACATTGTGCATCAGAGCTCCAACTGCCAAGTATTCACATGACCTCTACACCAACAACAACAACTAACAACAGATAGCATTCTATGGTAGACATTGTGCACCAGAGCTCCAACTGCCAAGTATTCACATGACCTCTACACCAACAACTAACAACAGATAGCATTCTATGGTAGACATTGTGCACCAGGGCTCCAACTCCCAAGTATTCACATGACCTCTACACCAACAACTAAAAACAGATAGCATACTATGGTAGACATTGTGAACCAGAGCTCCAACTGCCATGTATTCACATGACCTCTACACCAACAACAAACTACAGATAGCATCCTATGGTAGGCATTGTGCACCAGAGCTCCAACTGCCAAGTATTCACAAGACCTCTACACCAACAACTAACAACAGATAGCATTCTATGGTTGACATTGTGCATCAGAGCTCCAACTGCCAAGTATTCACATGGCCTCAGCATCAACAACTAACAACAGATAGCATTCTATGGTAGACATTGTGCACCAGAGCTCCGACTCCCAAGTATTCACATGACTTCTACACCAACAACTAACAACAGAGAGCATTGTATGGTAGACATTGTGCACCAGAGCTCCAACTGCCATGTATTCACATGACCTCTACACCAACAACTAACAACAGATAGCATCCTATGGTAGACATTGTGCACCAGAGCTCCAACTGCCAAGTATTCACATGACCTCTACACCAACAAGTAACAACAGATAGCATCCTATGGTAGACATTGTGCACCAGAGCTCCAACTGCCAAGTATTCACATGATCTCTACACCAACAACTAACAACAGATAGTATTCTATGGTAGTCATTGTGCACCAGAGCTCCAACTCCCAAGTATTCACTTGACCTCTACACCAACAACTAACAACACATAGCATCCTATGGTAGACATTGTGCACCAGAGCTACAACTGCCAATTATTCACATGACCTCTACACCAAAAACTAACTACAGATAGCATTCTATGGTAGACATTGTGCATCAGAGCTCCAACTGCCAAGTATTCACATGACCTCTACACCAACGACAACAACTAACAACAGATAGCATTCTATGGAAGACATTGTGCACCAGAGCTCCAACTGCCAAGTATTCACATGACCTCTACACCAACAACTAACAACAGTTAGCATTTTTTGGTAGACATTGTGCACCAGAGCTCCAACTCCCAAGTATTCACATGACCTCTACACCAACAACTAACAACAGATAGCATCCTATGGTAGACATTGTGCACCAGAGCTCCAACTCCCAATCATTCACATGGCCTCAGCATAAACAACTAACAACAGATAGCATCCCATGGTAGACATTGTGCACCAGAGCTCCAACTCCCAAGTATTCACATGACCTCTAGACCAACAACTAACAACAGATGGCATCCTATGGTTGACATTGTGCACCAGAGCTCCAACTGCCAAGTATTCACATGACCTCTACACCAACAACTAACAACAGATAGCATCCTATGGTAGACATTGTGCAACAGAGCTCCAACTCCCAAATATTCACTTGACCTCTACACCAACAACTAACAACAGATAGCATTCTATGGTAGACATTGTGAACCAGAGCTCCAACTCTCAAGTATTCACATGACCTCTACACCAACAACTGACAACAGATAGCATTTTATGGTAGACATTGTGAACCAGAGCTCCAACTCCCAAGTATTCACATGACCTCTACACCAACAACTAACAACAGACAGCATTCTATGGTAGACATTGTGAACCAGAGCTCCAACTCCCAAGTATTCACATTACCTCAGCATCAACAACTAACAACAGATAGCATCCTATGGTAGACATTGTGCACCAGAGCTCCAATTGCAAGTATTCACATGACCTCTACACCAACAACTAACTACAGATAGCATTCTATGGTAGACATTGTGCACCAGACCTCCAACTGCCAAGTATTCACATGACCTCTACACCAACAACTAACAACAGATAGCATCCTATGGTAGACATTGTGCACCAGAGCTCCAACTCCCAAGTATTCACATGACCTCTACACCAACAACTAACAACAGATAGCATCTTATGGTAGACATTGTGCACCAGAGCTCCAACTACCAAGTATTCACATGACCTCTACACCAACAACTAACAACAGATAGCATTCTATGGTAGACATCGTGCACCAGAGCTCCAACTGCCAAGTATTCACATGACCTCTACACCAACAACTAACAACAGATAGCATTCTATGGTAGACATTGTGCACCAGAGCTCCAACTGCCATGTATTCGCATGACCTCTACACCAACAACTGACAACAGAGAGCATTCTATGGTAGACATTGTGCACCAGAGCTCCAACTCCCAAGTATTCACATGACCTCTACACCAACAAATAACAACAGATAGCATTCTATGGTAGACATTGTGCACCAGAGCTCCAACTGCCAAGTATTCACATGACCTCTACACCAACAACTAACAACAGATAGCATCCTATGGTAGACATTGTGAACCAGAGCTCCAACTGCCAATTATTCACATGACCTCTACACCAACAACTAACAACAGATAGCATCCTATGGTAGACATTGTGCACCAGAGCTCCAACTGCCAAGTATTCACATGACATCTACACCAACAACTTACAACAGATAGCAGTCTATGGTAGACATAGTGCACCAGTGCTCCAACTGCCAAGTATTCACATGACCTCTACACCAACAACTAACAACAGATAACATTCTATGGTAGACATTGTGCACCAGAGCTCCAACTCCCAAGTATTCACATGACTTCTACACCAACAACTAACAACAGATAGCATCCTATGGTAGACATTGTGCATCAGAGCTCCAACTCCCAAGTATTCACATGACCTCTACACCTACAACTAACTAACGATAGTTTTCTATGGTAGACATTGTGCACTAGAGCTCCAACTGCCAAGTATTCACATGACCACTACACCAACAACTTACAACAGACAGCATTCTATGGTAGACATTGTGCACCAGAGCTCAAACTCCCAAGTATTCACATGACTTCTACACCAACAACTAATAACAGAGAGCATCCTATGGTAGACATTGTGCACCAGAGCTCCAACTCCCAAGTATTCACATGACTTCTACACCAACAACTAATAACAGAGAGCATTCTATGGTAGACATTGTGCACCAGAGCTCCAACTCCCAAGTATTCACATGACTTCTACACCAACAACTAATAACAGAGAGCATTCTATGGTAGACATTGTGCACCAGAGCTCCAACTGGCAAGTATTCACATGACCTCTACACCAACAACAACAACAACTAACAACGGATAGCATTCTATGACAGACATTGTGCATCAGAGCTCCAACTCCCAAGTATTCACATGATCTCAACACCACCAACAACAACTAACATGAGATAGCATTCTATGAGAGACATTGTGCACCAGAGCTCCAACTCTCAAGTATTCACATGACCTCTACACCAACAACTAACCACAGAGAGCATTCTATGGTAGACATTGTGCACCAGAGCTCCAACTGCCAAGTATTCACATGACCTCTACACCAACAACTAACAACAGATAGCATCCTATGGTAGACATTGTGCACCAGAGCTCCAACTGCCAAGTATTCATATGACCTCTACACCAACAACTAACAACAGAGAGCATTCTATGGTAGACATTGTGCACCAGAGCTCCAACTGCCAAGTATTCACATGACCTCTACACCAACAACTAACAACAGATATCATCCTATGTTAGACATTGTGCACCAGAGCTCCAACTGGCACGTATTCAAATGACCTCTACACCAACAACTAACAACAGATAGAATCCTATGGTAGACATTGTGCACCAGAGCTCCAACTGCCAAGTATTCACATGACCTCTACACCAACAACTAAAAACAGATAGCATTCTATGGTAGTCATTGTGCACCAGAGCTCCAACTCCCAGTTATTCACATGACCTCTACACCAACAACTAACAACACATAGCATCCTATGGTAGACATTGTGCACCAGATCTCCAACTGCCAAGTATTCACATGACCTCTACGCCAACAACTAACAAGAGATAGCATTCTATGGTAGACATTGTGCACCGGAGCTCCAACTCCCAAGTATTCACATGACCTCTACACCAACAACTAACAACAGATAGCATTCTATGGTAGACATTGTGCTCCAGAGCTCCAACTGCCAAGTATTCACATGACCTCTACACCAACAACTAACAACAGATAGCATTCTATGGTAGACATTGTGCACCAGAGCTCCAACTCCCAAGTATTCACATGACCTCTACACCAACAACTAACAACAGATAGCATCCTATGGTAGACATTGTGCACCAGAGCTCCAACTGCCATGTATTCACATGACCTCTACACCAACAACTAACTACAGGTAGCATCCTATGGTAGACATTGTTCACCAGAGCTCCAACTGCCAAGTATTCACAAGACCTCTACACCAACAACTAACAACAGATAGCATTCTATGGTTGACATTGTGCATCAGAGCTCCAACTGCCAAGTATTCACATGGCCTCAGCATCAACAACTAAAAACAGTTAGCATTCTATGGTAGACATTGTGCACCAGAGCTCCAACTCCCAAGTATTCACATGACCTCTACACCAACAACTAACTACAGATAGCATCCTATGGTAGACATTGTGCACCAGAGCTCCAACTCCCAAGTATTCACATGACTTCTACACCAACAACTATCAACAGAGAGCATTCTATGGTAGACATTGTGCACCAGAGCTCCAACTGCCAAGTATTCACATGACCTCTACACCAACAACTAACAACAGATAGCATCCTATGGTAGACATTGTGCACCAGAGCTCCAAATGCCAAGTATTCACATGACCTCTACACCAACAAGTAACAACAGATAGCATCCTATGGTAGACATTGTGCACCAGAGCTCCAACTGCCAAGTATTCACATGACCTCTACACCAACAACTATCAACAGATAGCATTCTATGCTAGTCATTGTGCACCAGAGCTCCAACTCCCAAGTATTCACATGACCTCTACACCATCAACTAACAACACATAGCATCCTATGGTAGACATTGTGCACCAGAGCTACAACTGCCAATTATTCACATGATCTCTACACCAAAAACTAACTACAGATATCATCCTATGGTAGACATTGTGCATCAGAGCTCCAACTGCCAAATATTCACATGACCTCTACACCAACAACAACAACTAACAACAGATAGCATTCTATGGAAGACATTGTGCACCAGAGCTCCAACTGCCAAGTATTCACATGACCTTTACACCAACAACTAACAACAGATAGCATTCTATGGTAGACATTGTGAACTAGAGCACCAAATCCCAAGTATTCACATGACCTCTACACCAACAACTAACAACAGATAGCATCCTATGGTAGACATTGTGCACCAGAGCTCCAACTCCCAAGCATTCACATGGCCGCAGCATAAAAAACTAACAACAGATAGCATCCCATGGTAGACATTGTGCACCAGAGCTCCAACTCCCAAGTATTCACATGACCTCTACACCAACAACTAACAACAGATGGCATCCTATGAATGACATTGTGCACCAGAGCTCCAACTGCCAAGTATTCACATGACCTCTACACCAACAACTAACAACAGATAGCATCCTATGGTAGACATTGTGCACCAGAGTTCCAACTCCCAAGTATTCACTTGACCTCTACACCAACAACTAACAACAGATAGCATTCTATGGTAGACATTGTGAACCAGAGCTCCAACTCTCAAGTATTCACATGACCTCTACACCAACAACTGACAACAGATAGCATTTTATGGTAGACATTGTGAACCAGAGCTCCAACTCCCAAGTATTCACATGACCTCTACACCAACAACTAACAACAGACAGCATTCTATGGTAGACATTGTGAACCAGAGCTCCAACTCCCAAGTATTCACATGACCTCAGCATCAACAACTAACAACAGATAGCATCCTATGGTAGACATTGTGCACCAGAGCTCCAATTGCAAGTATTCACATGACCTCTACACCAACAACTAACTACAGATAGCATTCTATGGTAGACATTGTGCACCAGATCTCCAACTGCCAAGTATTCACATGACCTCCACACCAACAACTAACAACAAATAGCATCCTATGGCAGACATTGTGCACCAGAGCTCCAACTCCCAAGTATTCACATGACCTCTACACCAACAACTAACAACAGATAGCATCCTATGGTAGACATTGTGCACCAGAGCTCCAACTACCAAGTATTCACATGACCTCTACACCAACAACTAACAACAGATAGCATTCTATGGTAGACATTGTGCACCAGAGCTCCAACTGCCAAGTATTCACATGACCTCTACACCAACAACTAACCACAGATAGCATTCTATGGTAGACATTGTGCACCAGAGCTCCAACTGCCATGTATTCACATGACCTCTACACCAACAACTGACAACAGAGAGCATTCTATGGTAGACATTGTGCACCAGAGCTCCAACTGCCAATTATTCACATGACCTCTACACCAACAACTAACAACAGATAGCATCCTATGGTAGACATTGTGCACTAGAGCTCCAACTGCCAAGTATTCACATGACCACTACACCAACAACTTACAACAGATAGCATTCTATGGTAGACATTGAGCACCAGAGCTCCAACTCCCAAGTATTCACATGACCTCTACACCAACAACAAACAACAGATAGCATCCTATGGTAGACATTGTGCACCAGAGCTCCAACTCCCAAGTATTCACATGACCTCTACACCAACAACTAACTACAGATAGCATCCTATTGTAGACATTGTGCACCAGAGCTCCAACTGCCAAGTATTCACATGACCTCTACACCAACAACTAACAACAGATAGCATTCTATGGTAGACATTGTGTACCAGAGCTCCAACTCCCAAGTATTCACATGACCTCTACACCAACAACTAACTACAGATAGCATCCTATGGCAGACATTGTGCACCAGAGCTCCAACTGCCAAGTATTCACATGACCTCTACACCAAAAACTAACAACAGATAGCATCCTATGGTAGAGATTGTGCACCAGAGCTCCAACTCCCAATTATTCACATGACCTCTACACCAACAACTAACAACACATAGCATCCTATGGTAGACATTGTGCACCAGAGCTACAACTGCCAAGTATTCACATGACCTCTACACCAACAACTAACTACAGATAGCATTCTATGGTAGACATTGTGCATCAGAGCTCCAACTGCCAAGTATTCACATGACCTCTACAACAAAAACAACAACTAACAACAGATAGCATTCTATGGTAGACATTGTGCACCAGAGCTCCAACTGCCAAGTATTCACATGACCTCTACACCAACAACTAACAACAGATAGCATTCTATGGTAGACATTGTGCTCCAGAGCTCCAACTCCCAAGTATTCACATGACCTCTACACCAACAACTAAAAACAGATAGCATACTATGGTAGACATTGTGAACCAGAGCTCCAACTGCCATGTATTCACATGACCTCTACACCAACAACTAACTACAGATAGCATCCTATGGTAGGCATTGTGCACCAGAGCTCCAACTGCCAAGTATTCACAAGACCTCTACACCAACAACTAACAACAGATAGCATTCTGTGGTTGACATTGTGCATCAGAGCTCCAACTGCCAAGTATTCACATGGCCTCAGCATCAACAACTAACAACAGCTAGCATTCTATGGTAGACATTGTGCACCAGAGCTCCGACTCCGAAGTATTCACATGACTTCTACACCAACAACAAACAACAGAGAGCATTCTATGGTAGACATTGTGCACCAGAGCTCCAACTGCCAAGTATTCACATGACCTCTACACCAACAACTAACAACAGATAGCATCCTATGGTAGACATTGTGCACCAGAGCTCCAACTGCCAAGTATTCACATGACCTCTACACCAACAAGTAACAACAGATAGCATCCTATGGTAGACATTGTGCACCAGAGCTCCAACTGCCAAGTATTCACATGATCTCTACACCAACAACTAACAACAGATAGCATTCTATGGTAGACATTGTGCATCAGAGCTCCAACTGCCAAGTATTCACATGGCCTCAGCATCAACAACTAACAACAGATATCATCCTATGGTAGACATTGTGCATCAGAGCTCCAACTCCCAAGTATTCACATGACCTCTACACCAACAACAACAACTAACAACAGATAGCATTCTATGGAAGACATTGTGCACCAGAGCTCCAACTGCCAAGTATTCACATGACCTCTACACCAACAGCTAACAACAGATAGCATTCTATGGTAGACATTGTGCACCAGAGCTCCAACTCCCAAGTATTCACATGACCTCTACACCAACAACTAATAACAGATAGCATCCTATGGTAGACATTGTGCACCAGAGCTCCAACTCCCAAGCATTCACATGGCCTCAGCATAAACAACTAACAACAGATAGCATCCCATGGTAGACATTGTGCACCAGAGCTCCAACTCCCAAGTATTCACATGACCTCTACACCAACAACTAACAACAGATGGCATCCTATGGTTGACATTGTGCACCAGAGCTCCAACTGCCAAGTATTCACATGACCTCTACACCAACAACTAACAACAGATAGCATCCTATGGTAGACATTGTGCACCAGAGCTCCAACTCCCAAGTATTCACTTGACCTCTACACCAACAACTAACAACAGATAGCATTCTATGGTAGACATTGTGAACCAGAGCTCCAACTCTCAAGTATTCACATGACCTCTACACCAACAACTGACAACAGATAGCATTTTATGGTAGACATTGTGAACCAGAGCTCCAACTCCCAAGTATTCACATGACCTCTACACCAACAACTAACAACAGACAGCATTCTATGGTAGACATTGTGAACCAGAGCTCCAACTCCCAAGTATTCACATGACCTCAGCATCAACAACTAACAACAGATAGCATCCTATGGTAGACATTGCGCACCAGAGCTCCAATTGCAAGTATTAACATGACCTCTACACCAACAACTAACTTCAGATAGCATTCTGTGGTAGACATTGTGCACCAGATCTCCAACAGCCAAGTATTCACTTGACCTCTACACCAACAACTAACAACAGATAGCATCCTATGGTAGACATTGTGCACCAGAGCTCCAACTCCCAAGTATTCACATGACCTCTACACCAACAACTAACAACAGATAGCATCCTATGGTAGACATTGTGCACCAGAGCTCCAACTACCAAGTATTCACATGACCTCTACACTAACAACTAACAACAGATAGCATTCTATGGTAGACATTGTGCACCAGAGCTCCAACTGCCAAGTATTCACATGACCTCTACACCAACAACTAACAACAGATAGCATTCTATGGTAGACATTGTGCACCAGAGCTCCAACTGCCATGTATTCACATGACCTCTACACCAACAACTGACAACAGAGAGCATTCTATGGTAGACATTGTGCACCAGAGCTCCAACTCCCAAGTATTCACATGACATCTACACCAACAACTAACAACAGATAGCATTCTATGGTAGACATTGTGCACCAGAGCTCCAACTCCCAAGTATTCACATGACCTCTACACCAACAACTAACAACAGATAGCATCCTATGGTAGACATTGTGAACCAGAGCTCCAACTGCCAATTATTCACATGACCTCTACACCAACAACTAACAACAGATAGCATCCTATGGTAGACATTGTGCACCAGAGCTCCAACTGCCAAGTATTCACATGACATCTACACCAACAACTTACAACAGATAGCATTCTATGGTAGACATAGTGCACCAGAGCTCCAACTGCCAAGTATTCACATGACCTCTACACCAACAACTAACAACAGATAACATTCTATGGTAGACATTGTGCACCAGAGCTCCAACTCCCAAGTATTCACATGACTTCTACACCAACAACTAACAACAGAGAGCATCCTATGGTAGACATTGTGCATCAGAGCTCCAACTCCCAAGTATTCACATGACCTCTACACCTACAACTAACTACAGATAGTTTTCTATGGTAGACATTGTGCACTAGAGCTCCAACTGCCAAGTATTCACATGACCACTACACCAACAACTTACAACAGATAGCATTCTATGCTAGACATTGTGCACCAGAGCTCCAACTCCCAAGTATTCACATGACCTCTACACCAACAACAAACAACAGATAGCATCCTATGGTAGACATTGTGCACCAGAGCTCCAACTCCCAAGTATTCATATGACCTCTACACCAACAACTAACTACAGATAGCATCCAATGGTAGACATTGTGCACCAGAGCTCCAATTGCCAAGTATTCACATGACCTCTACACCAACAACTAACAACAGATAGCATTCTATGGTAGACATTGTGTACCAGAGCTCCAACTCCCAAGTATTCACATGACCTCTACACCAACAACTAACTACAGATAGCATCCTATGGTAGACATTGTGCACCAGAGCTCCAACTGCCAAGTATTCACATGACCTCTACACCAACAACTAACAACAGATAGCATCCTATGGTAGAGATTGTGCACCAGAGCTCCAACTCCCAATTATTCACATGACCTCTACACCAACAACTAACAACACATAGCATCCTATGGTAGACATTGTGCACCAGAGCTACAACTGCCAAGTATTCACATGACCTCTACACCAACAACTAACTACAGATAGCATTCTATGGTAGACATTGTGCATCAGAGCTCCAACTGCCAAGTATTCACATGACCTCTACACCAACAACAACAACTAACAACAGATAGCATTCTATGGTAGACATTGTGCACCAGAGCTCCAACTGCCAAGTATTCACATGACCTCTACACCAACAACTAACAACAGATAGCATTCTATGGTAGACATTGTGCACCAGGGCTCCAACTCCCAAGTATTCACATGACCTCTACACCAACAACTAAAAACAGATAGCATACTATGGTAGACATTTTGAACCAGAGCTCCAACTGCCATGTATTCACATGACCTCTACACCAACAACAAACTACAGATAGCATCCTATGGTAGGCATTGTGCACCAGAGCTCCAACTGCCAAGTATTCACAAGACCACTACACCAACAACTAACAACAGATAGCATTCTATGGTTGACATTGTGCATCAGAGCTCCAACTGCCAAGTATTCACATGGCCTCAGCATCAACAACTAACAACAGATAGCATTCTATGGTAGACATTGTGCACCAGAGCTCCGACTCCCAAGTATTCACATGACTTCTACACCAACAACTAACAACAGAGAGCATTGTATGGTAGACATTGTGCACCAGAGCTCCAACTGCCATGTATTCACATGACCTCTACACCAACAACTAACAACAGATAGCATCCTATGGTAGACATTGTGCACCAGAGCTCCAACTGCCAAGTATTCACATGACCTCTACACCAACAAGTAACAACAGATAGCATCCTATGGTAGACATTGTGCACCAGAGCTCCATCTGCCAAGTATTCACATGATCTCTACACCAACAACTAACAACAGATAGTATTCTATGGTAGTCATTGTGCACCAGAGCTCCAACTCCCAAGTATTCACTTGACCTCTACACCAACAACTAACAACACATAGCATCCTATGGTAGACATTGTGCACCAGAGCTACAACTGCCAATTATTCACATGACCTCTACACCAAAAACTAACTACAGATAGCATTCTATGGTAGACATTGTGCATCAGAGCTCCAACTGCCAAGTATTCACATGACCTCTACACCAACAACAACAACTAACAACAGATAGCATTCTATGGAAGACATTGTGCACCAGAGCTCCAACTGCCAAGTATTCACATGACCTCTACACCAACAACTAACAACAGTTAGCATTTTATGGTAGACATTGTGCACCAGAGCTCCAACTCCCAAGTATTCACATGACCTCTACACCAACAACTAACAACAGATAGCATCCTATGGTAGACATTGTGCACCAGAGCTCCAACTCCCAATCATTCACATGGCCTCAGCATAAACAACTAACAACAGATAGCATCCCATGGTAGACATTGTGCACCAGAGCTCCAACTCCCAAGTATTCACATGACCTCTACACCAACAACTAACAACAGATGGCATCCTATGGTTGACATTGTGCACCAGAGCTCCAACTGCCAAGTATTCACATGACCTCTACACCAACAACTAACAACAGATAGCATCCTATGGTAGACATTGTGCAACAGAGCTCCAACTCCCAAATATTCACTTGACCTCTACACCAACAACTAACAACAGATAGCATTCTATGGTAGACATTGTGAACCAGAGCTCCAACTCTCAAGTATTCACATGACCTCTACACCAACAACTGACAACAGATAGCATTTTATGGTAGACATTGTGAACCAGAGCTCCAACTCCCAAGTATTCACATGACCTCTACACCAACAACTAACAACAGACAGCATTCTATGGTAGACATTGTGAACCAGAGCTCCAACTCCCAAGTATTCACATTACCTCAGCATCAACAACTAACAACAGATAGCATCCTATGGTAGACATTGTGCACCAGAGCTCCAATTGCAAGTATTCACATGACCTCTACACCAACAACTAACTACAGATAGCATTCTATGGTAGACATTGTGCACCAGACCTCCAACTGCCAAGTATTCACATGACCTCTACACCAACAACTAACAACAGATAGCATCCTATGGTAGACATTGTGCACCAGAGCTCCAACTTCCAAGTATTCACATGACCTCTACACCAACAACTAACAACAGATAGCATCTTATGGTAGACATTGTGCACCAGAGCTCCAACTACCAAGTATTCACATGACCTCTACACCAACAACTAACAACAGATAGCATTCTATGGTAGACATCGTGCACCAGAGCTCCAACTGCCAAGTATTCACATGACCTCTACACCAACAACTAACAACAGATAGCATTCTATGGTAGACATTGTGCACCAGAGCTCCAACTGCCATGTATTCGCATGACCTCTACACCAACAACTGACAACAGAGAGCATTCTATGGTAGACATTGTGCACCAGAGCTCCAACTCCCAAGTATTCACATGACCTCTACACCAACAAATAACAACAGATAGCATTCTATGGTAGACATTGTGCACCAGAGCTCCAACTGCCAAGTATTCACATGACCTCTACACCAACAACTAACAACAGATAGCATCCTATGGTAGACATTGTGAACCAGAGCTCCAACTGCCAATTATTCACATGACCTCTACACCAACAACTAACAACAGATAGCATCCTATGGTAGACATTGTGCACCAGAGCTCCAACTGCCAAGTATTCACATGACATCTACACCAACAACTTACAACAGATAGCATTCTATGGTAGACATAGTGCACCAGTGCTCCAACTGCCAAGTATTCACATGACCTCTACACCAACAACTAACAACAGATAACATTCTATGGTAGACATTGTGCACCAGAGCTCCAACTCTCAAGTATTCACATGACTTCTACACCAACAACTAACAACAGATAGCATCCTATGGTAGACATTGTGCATCAGAGCTCCAACTCCCAAGTATTCACATGACCTCTACACCTACAACTAACTAACGATAGTTTTCTATGGTAGACATTGTGCACTAGAGCTCCAACTGCCAAGTATTCACATGACCACTACACCAACAACTTACAACAGATAGCATTCTATGGTAGACATTGTGCACCAGAGCTCAAACTCCCAAGTATTCACATGACCTCTACACCAACAACAAACAACAGATAGCATCCTATGGAAGACATTGTGCACCAGAGCTCCAACTCCCAAGTATTCACACGACCTCTACACCAACAACTAACTACAGATAGCATCCTATGGTAGACATTGTGCACCAGAGCTCCAACTGCCAAGTATTCACATGACCTCTACACCAACAACTAACAACAGATAGCATTCTATGGTAGACATTGTGTACCAGAGCTCCAACTCCCAAGTATTCACATGACCTCTACACCAACAACTAACTACAGATAGCATCCTATGGTAGACATTGTGCACCAGAGTTCCAACTGCCAAGTATTCACATGACCTCTACACCAACAACTAACAACAGATAGCATCCTATGGTAGACATTGTGCACCAGAGCTCCAACTCCCAATTATTCACATGACCTCAACACCAACAACTAACAACACATAGCATCCTATGGTAGACATTGTGCACCAGAGCTCCAACTGCCAAGTATTCACATGACTTCTACACCAACAACTAACTACAGATAGCATTCTATGGTAGACATTGTGCATCAGAGCTCCAACTGCCAAGTATTCACATGACCTCTACACCAACAACAACAACTAACAACAGATAGCATTCTATGGTAGACATTGTGCACCAGAGCTCCAACTGCCAAGTATTCACATGACCTCTACACCAACAACTAACAACAGATAGCATTCTATGGTAGACATTGTGCACCAGAGCTCCATTTGCCAAGTATTCACATGACCTCTACACCAACAACTAACAACAGATAGCATCCTATGGTAGACATTGTGAACCAGAGCTCCAACTGCCATGTATTCACATGACCTCTACACCAACAACTAACTACAGATAGCATCCTAAGGTAGACATTGTGCACCAGAGCTCCAACTGCCAAGTATTCACAAGACCTCTACACCAACAACTAACAACAGATAGCATTCTATAGTAGACATTGTGCATCAGAGCTCCAACTGCCAAGTATTCACATGGCCTCAGCATCAACAACTAACAACAGATATCATCCTATGGTAGACATTGTGCATCAGAGCTCCAACTCCCAAGTATTCACATGATCTCAACACCAACAACAACAACTAACAACAGATAGCATTCTATGGTAGACATTGTGCACCAGAGCTCCATTTGCCAAGTATTCACATGACCTCTACACCAACAACTAACTACAGATAGCATCCTATGGTAGACATTGTGCACCAGAGCTCCAACTCCCAAGTATTCACATGACCTCTACACCAACAACTAACAACAGATAACATTCTATGGTAGACATTGTGCACCAGAGCTCCAACTCCCAAGTATTCACATGACTTCTACACCAACAACTAACAACAGATAGCATTCTATGGTAGACATTGTGTACCAGAGCTCCAACTCCCAAGTATTCACATGACCTCTACACCAACAACTAATTACAGATATCATTCTACGGTAGACATTGTGCAATAGAGCTCCAACTGCCAAGTATTCACATGACCCCTACACCAACAACTTACAACAGATAGCATTCTATGGTAGACATTGTGCACCAGAGCTCCAACTCCCAAGTATTCACATGACCTCTACACCAACAACTAACAACAGATAGCATCCAATGGTAGACATTGTGCACCAGAGCTCCAACTGCCAAGTATTCACATGACCTCTACACCAACAACTAACTACAGATAGCATCCTATGGTAGACATTGTGCACCAGAGCTCCAACTGCCAAGTATTCACATGACCTCTACACAAACAACTAACAACAGATAGCATCCTATGGTAGACATTGTGCACCAGAGTTCCAACTGCCAATTAATCACATGACATCTACACCAACAACTAACAACAGATAGCATCCTATGGTAGACATTGTGCACCAGAGCTCCAACTGCCAAGTATTCACATGACCTCTACACCAACAACTAACAACAGATCGCATTCTATGGTAGACATTGTGCACCAGAGCTCCAACTGCCAAGTATTCACATGACCTCTACACCAACAACTAACAACAGATAACATTCTATGGTAGACATTGTGCACCAGAGCTCCAACTCCCAAGTATTCACATGACCTCTACACCTACAACTAACTAACGATAGTTTTCTATGGTAGACATTGTGCACTAGAGCTCCAACTGCCAAGTATTCACATGACCACTACACCAACAACTTACAACAGACAGCATTCTATGGTAGACATTGTGCACCAGAGCTCAAACTCCCAAGTATTCACATGACTTCTACACCAACAACTAATAACAGAGAGCATCCTATGGTAGACATTGTGCACCAGAGCTCCAACTCCCAAGTATTCACATGACTTCTACACCAACAACTAATAACAGAGAGCATTCTATGGTAGACATTGTGCACCAGAGCTCCAACTCCCAAGTATTCACATGACTTCTACACCAACAACTAATAACAGAGAGCATTCTATGGTAGACATTGTGCACCAGAGCTCCAACTGGCAAGTATTCACATGACCTCTACACCAACAACAACAACAACTAACAACGGATAGCATTCTATGACAGACATTGTGCATCAGAGCTCCAACTCCCAAGTATTCACATGATCTCAACACCACCAACAACAACTAACATGAGATAGCATTCTATGAGAGACATTGTGCACCAGAGCTCCAACTCTCAAGTATTCACATGACCTCTACACCAACAACTAACCACAGAGAGCATTCTATGGTAGACATTGTGCACCAGAGCTCCAACTGCCAAGTATTCACATGACCTCTACACCAACAACTAACAACAGATAGCATCCTATGGTAGACATTGTGCACCAGAGCTCCAACTGCCAAGTATTCATATGACCTCTACACCAACAACTAACAACAGAGAGCATTCTATGGTAGACATTGTGCACCAGAGCTCCAACTGCCAAGTATTCACATGACCTCTACACCAACAACTAACAACAGATAGCATCCTATGTTAGACATTGTGCACCAGAGCTCCAACTGGCACGTATTCAAATGACCTCTACACCAACAACTAACAACAGATAGAATCCTATGGTAGACATTGTGCACCAGAGCTCCAACTGCCAAGTATTCACATGACCTCTACACCAACAACTAAAAACAGATAGCATTCTATGGTAGTCATTGTGCACCAGAGCTCCAACTCCCAGTTATTCACATGACCTCTACACCAACAACTAACAACACATAGCATCCTATGGTAGACATTGTGCACCAGATCTCCAACTGCCAAGTATTCACATGACCTCTACGCCAACAACTAACAAGAGATAGCATTCTATGGTAGACATTGTGCACCGGAGCTCCAACTCCCAAGTATTCACATGACCTCTACACCAACAACTAACAACAGATAGCATTCTATGGTAGACATTGTGCTCCAGAGCTCCAACTGCCAAGTATTCACATGATCTCTACACCAACAACTAACAACAGATAGCATTCTATGGTAGACATTGTGCACCAGAGCTCCAACTCCCAAGTATTCACATGACCTCTACACCAACAACTAACAACAGATAGCATCCTATGGTAGACATTGTGCACCAGAGCTCCAACTGCCATGTATTCACATGACCTCTACACCAACAACTAACTACAGGTAGCATCCTATGGTAGACATTGTTCACCAGAGCTCCAACTGCCAAGTATTCACAAGACCTCTACACCAACAACTAACAACAGATAGCATTCTATGGTTGACATTGTGCATCAGAGCTCCAACTGCCAAGTATTCACATGGCCTCAGCATCAACAACTAAAAACAGTTAGCATTCTATGGTAGACATTGTGCACCAGAGCTCCAACTCCCAAGTATTCACATGACCTCTACACCAACAACTAACTACAGATAGCATCCTATGGTAGACATTGTGCACCAGAGCTCCAACTCCCAAGTATTCACATGACTTCTACACCAACAACTATCAACAGAGAGCATTCTATGGTAGACATTGTGCACCAGAGCTCCAACTGCCAAGTATTCACATGACCTCTACACCAACAACTAACAACAGATAGCATCCTATGGTAGACATTGTGCACCAGAGCTCCAACTGCCAAGTATTCACATGACCTCTACACCAACAAGTAACAACAGATAGCATCCTATGGTAGACATTGTGCACCAGAGCTCCAACTGCCAAGTATTCACATGACCTCTACACCAACAACTATCAACAGATAGCATTCTATGCTAGTCATTGTGCACCAGAGCTCCAACTCCCAAGTATTCACATGACCTCTACACCATCAACTAACAACACATAGCATCCTATGGTAGACATTGTGCACCAGAGCTACAACTGCCAATTATTCACATGATCTCTACACCAAAAACTAACTACAGATATCATTCTATGGTAGACATTGTGCATCAGAGCTCCAACTCCCAAGTATTCACTTGACCTCTACACCAACAACTAACAACAGATGGCATCCTATGAATGACATTGTGCACCAGAGCTCCAACTGCCAAGTATTCACATGACCTCTACACCAACAACTAACAACAGATAGCATCCTATGGTAGACATTGTGCACCAGAGCTCCAACTCCCAAGTATTCACTTGACCTCTACACCAACAACTAACAACAGATAGCATTCTATGGTAGACATTGTGCACCAGATCTCCAACTGCCAAGTATTCACATGACCTTTACACCAACAACTAACAACAGATAGCATTCTATGGTAGACATTGTGCACTAGAGCACCAAATCCCAAGTATTCACATGACCTCTACACCAACAACTAACAACAGATAGCATCCTATGGTAGACATTGTGCACCAGAGCTCCAACTCCCAAGCATTCACATGGCCGCAGCATAAAAAACTAACAACAGATAGCATCCCATGGTAGACATTGTGCACCAGAGCTCCAACTCCCAAGTATTCACATGACCTCTACACCAACAACTAACAACAGATGGCATCCTATGAATGACATTGTGCACCAGAGCTCCAACTGCCAAGTATTCACATGACCTCTACACCAACAACTAACAACAGATAGCATCCTATGGTAGACATTGTGCACCAGAGCTCCAACTCCCAAGTATTCACTTGACCTCTACACCAACAACTAACAACAGATAGCATTCTATGGTAGACATTGTGAACCAGAGCTCCAACTCTCAAGTATTCACATGACCTCTACACCAACAACTGACAACAGATAGCATTTTATGGTAGACATTGTGAACCAGAGCTCCAACTCCCAAGTATTCACATGACCTCTACACCAACAACTAACAACAGACAGCATTCTATGGTAGACATTGTGAACCAGAGCTCCAACTCCCAAGTATTCACATGACCTCAGCATCAACAACTAACAACAGATAGCATCCTATGGTAGACATTGTGCACCAGAGCTCCAATTGCAAGTATTCACATGACCTCTACACCAACAACTAACTACAGATAGCATTCTATGGTAGACATTGTGCACCAGATCTCCAACTGCCAAGTATTCACATGACCTCCACACCAACAACTAACAACAAATAGCATCCTATGGCAGACATTGTGCACCAGAGCTCCAACTCCCAAGTATTCACATGACCTCTACACCAACAACTAACAACAGATAGCATCCTATGGTAGACATTGTGCACCAGAGCTCCAACTACCAAGTATTCACATGACCTCTACACCAACAACTAACAACAGATAGCATTCTATGGTAGACATTGTGCACCAGAGCTCCAACTGCCAAGTATTCACATGACCTCTACACCAACAACTAACCACAGATAGCATTCTATGGTAGACATTGTGCACCAGAGCTCCAACTGCCATGTATTCACATGACCTCTACACCAACAACTGACAACAGAGAGCATTCTATGGTAGACATTGTGCACCAGAGCTCCAACTGCCAATTATTCACATGACCTCTACACCAACAACTAACAACAGATAGCATCCTATGGTAGACATTGTGCACTAGAGCTCCAACTGCCAAGTATTCACATGACCACTACACCAACAACTTACAACAGATAGCATTCTATGGTAGACATTGAGCACCAGAGCTCCAACTCCCAAGTATTCACATGACCTCTACACCAACAACAAACAACAGATAGCATCCTATGGTAGACATTGTGCACCAGAGCTCCAACTCCCAAGTATTCACATGACCTCTACACCAACAACTAACTACAGATAGCATCCTATTGTAGACATTGTGCACCAGAGCTCCAACTGCCAAGTATTCACATGACCTCTACACCAACAACTTACAACAGATAGCATTCTATGGTAGACATTGTGTACCAGAGCTCCAACTCCCAAGTATTCACATGACCTCTACACCAACAACTAACTACAGATAGCATCCTATGGCAGACATTGTGCACCAGAGCTCCAACTGCCAAGTATTCACATGACCTCTACACCAAAAACTAACAACAGATAGCATCCTATGGTAGAGATTGTGCACCAGAGCTCCAACTCCCAATTATTCACATGACCTCTACACCAACAACTAACAACACATAGCATCCTATGGTAGACATTGTGCACCAGAGCTACAACTGCCAAGTATTCACATGACCTCTACACCAACAACTAACTACAGATAGCATTCTATGGTAGACATTGTGCATCAGAGCTCCAACTGCCAAGTATTCACATGACCTCTACAACAAAAACAACAACTAACAACAGATAGCATTCTATGGTAGACATTGTGCACCAGAGCTCCAACTGCCAAGTATTCACATGACCTCTACACCAACAACTAACAACAGATAGCATTCTATGGTAGACATTGTGCTCCAGAGCTCCAACTCCCAAGTATTCACATGACCTCTACACCAACAACTAAAAACAGATAGCATACTATGGTAGACATTGTGAACCAGAGCTCCAACTGCCATGTATTCACATGACCTCTACACCAACAACTAACTACAGATAGCATCCTATGGTAGGCATTGTGCACCAGAGCTCCAACTGCCAAGTATTCACAAGACCTCTACACCAACAACTAACAACAGATAGCATTCTGTGGTTGACATTGTGCATCAGAGCTCCAACTGCCAAGTATTCACATGGCCTCAGCATCAACAACTAACAACAGCTAGCATTCTATGGTAGACATTGTGCACCAGAGCTCCGACTCCCAAGTATTCACATGACTTCTACACCAACAACAAACAACAGAGAGCATTCTATGGTAGACATTGTGCACCAGAGCTCCAACTGCCAAGTATTCACATGACCTCTACACCAACAACTAACAACAGATAGCATCCTATGGTAGACATTGTGCACCAGAGCTCCAACTGCCAAGTATTCACATGACCTCTACACCAACAAGTAACAACAGATAGCATCCTATGGTAGACATTGTGCACCAGAGCTCCAACTGCCAAGTATTCACATGATCTCTACACCAACAACTAACAACAGATAGCATTCTATGGTAGACATTGTGCATCAGAGCTCCAACTGCCAAGTATTCACATGGCCTCAGCATCAACAACTAACAACAGATATCATCCTATGGTAGACATTGTGCATCAGAGCTCCAACTCCCAAGTATTCACATGACCTCTACACCAACAACAACAACTAACAACAGATAGCATTCTATGGAAGACATTGTGCACCAGAGCTCCAACTGCCAAGTATTCACATGACCTCTACACCAACAGCTAACAACAGATAGCATTCTATGGTAGACATTGTGCACCAGAGCTCCAACTCCCAAGTATTCACATGACCTCTACACCAACAACTAATAACAGATAGCATCCTATGGTAGACATTGTGCACCAGAGCTCCAACTCCCAAGCATTCACATGGCCTCAGCATAAACAACTAACAACAGATAGCATCCCATGGTAGACATTGTGCACCAGAGCTCCAACTCCCAAGTATTCACATGACCTCTACACCAACAACTAACAACAGATGGCATCCTATGGTTGACATTGTGCACCAGAGCTCCAACTGCCAAGTATTCACATGACCTCTACACCAACAACTAACAACAGATAGCATCCTATGGTAGACATTGTGCACCAGAGCTCCAACTCCCAAGTATTCACTTGACCTCTACACCAACAACTAACAACAGATAGCATTCTATGGTAGACATTGTGAACCAGAGCTCCAACTCTCAAGTATTCACATGACCTCTACACCAACAACTGACAACAGATAGCATTTTATGGTAGACATTGTGAACCAGAGCTCCAACTCCCAAGTATTCACATGACCTCTACACCAACAACTAACAACAGACAGCATTCTATGGTAGACATTGTGAACCAGAGCTCCAACTCCCAAGTATTCACATGACCTCAGCATCAACAACTAACAACAGATAGCATCCTATGGTAGACATTGCGCACCAGAGCTCCAATTGCAAGTATTAACATGACCTCTACACCAACAACTAACTTCAGATAGCATTCTGTGGTAGACATTGTGCACCAGATCTCCAACAGCCAAGTATTCACTTGACCTCTACACCAACAACTAACAACAGATAGCATCCTATGGTAGACATTGTGCACCAGAGCTCCAACTCCCAAGTATTCACATGACCTCTACACCAACAACTAACAACAGATAGCATCCTATGGTAGACATTGTGCACCAGAGCTCCAACTACCAAGTATTCACATGACCTCTACACTAACAACTAACAACAGATAGCATTCTATGGTAGACATTGTGCACCAGAGCTCCAACTGCCAAGTATTCACATGACCTCTACACCAACAACTAACAACAGATAGCATTCTATGGTAGACATTGTGCACCAGAGCTCCAACTGCCATGTATTCACATGACCTCTACACCAACAACTGACAACAGAGAGCATTCTATGGTAGACATTGTGCACCAGAGCTCCAACTCCCAAGTATTCACATGACATCTACACCAACAACTAACAACAGATAGCATTCTATGGTAGACATTGTGCACCAGAGCTCCAACTCCCAAGTATTCACATGACCTCTACACCAACAACTAACAACAGATAGCATCCTATGGTAGACATTGTGAACCAGAGCTCCAACTGCCAATTATTCACATGACCTCTACACCAACAACTAACAACAGATAGCATCCTATGGTAGACATTGTGCACCAGAGCTCCAACTGCCAAGTATTCACATGACATCTACACCAACAACTTACAACAGATAGCATTCTATGGTAGACATAGTGCACCAGAGCTCCAACTGCCAAGTATTCACATGACCTCTACACCAACAACTAACAACAGATAACATTCTATGGTAGACATTGTGCACCAGAGCTCCAACTCCCAAGTATTCACATGACTTCTACACCAACAACTAACAACAGAGAGCATCCTATGGTAGACATTGTGCATCAGAGCTCCAACTCCCAAGTATTCACATGACCTCTACACCTACAACTAACTACAGATAGTTTTCTATGGTAGACATTGTGCACTAGAGCTCCAACTGCCAAGTATTCACATGACCACTACACCAACAACTTACAACAGATAGCATTCTATGCTAGACATTGTGCACCAGAGCTCCAACTCCCAAGTATTCACATGACCTCTACACCAACAACAAACAACAGATAGCATCCTATGGTAGACATTGTGCACCAGAGCTCCAACTCCCAAGTATTCATATGACCTCTACACCAACAACTAACTACAGATAGCATCCAATGGTAGACATTGTGCACCAGAGCTCCAATTGCCAAGTATTCACATGACCTCTACACCAACAACTAACAACAGATAGCATTCTATGGTAGACATTGTGTACCAGAGCTCCAACTCCCAAGTATTCACATGACCTCTACACCAACAACTAACTACAGATAGCATCCTATGGTAGACATTGTGCACCAGAGCTCCAACTGCCAAGTATTCACATGACCTCTACACCAACAACTAACAACAGATAGCATCCTATGGTAGAGATTGTGCACCAGAGCTCCAACTCCCAATTATTCACATGACCTCTACACCAACAACTAACAACACATAGCATCCTATGGTAGACATTGTGCACCAGAGCTACAACTGCCAAGTATTCACATGACCTCTACACCAACAACTAACTACAGATAGCATTCTATGGTAGACATTGTGCATCAGAGCTCCAACTGCCAAGTATTCACATGACCTCTACACCAACAACAACAACTAACAACAGATAGCATTCTATGGTAGACATTGTGCACCAGAGCTCCAACTGCCAAGTATTCACATGACCTCTACACCAACAACTAACAACAGATAGCATTCTATGGTAGACATTGTGCACCAGGGCTCCAACTCCCAAGTATTCACATGACCTCTACACCAACAACTAAAAACAGATAGCATACTATGGTAGACATTGTGAACCAGAGCTCCAACTGCCATGTATTCACATGACCTCTACACCAACAACAAACTACAGATAGCATCCTATGGTAGGCATTGTGCACCAGAGCTCCAACTGCCAAGTATTCACAAGACCACTACACCAACAACTAACAACAGATAGCATTCTATGGTTGACATTGTGCATCAGAGCTCCAACTGCCAAGTATTCACATGGCCTCAGCATCAACAACTAACAACAGATAGCATTCTATGGTAGACATTGTGCACCAGAGCTCCGACTCCCAAGTATTCACATGACTTCTACACCAACAACTAACAACAGAGAGCATTGTATGGTAGACATTGTGCACCAGAGCTCCAACTGCCATGTATTCACATGACCTCTACACCAACAACTAACAACAGATAGCATCCTATGGTAGACATTGTGCACCAGAGCTCCAACTGCCAAGTATTCACATGACCTCTACACCAACAAGTAACAACAGATAGCATCCTATGGTAGACATTGTGCACCAGAGCTCCATCTGCCAAGTATTCACATGATCTCTACACCAACAACTAACAACAGATAGTATTCTATGGTAGTCATTGTGCACCAGAGCTCCAACTCCCAAGTATTCACTTGACCTCTACACCAACAACTAACAACACATAGCATCCTATGGTAGACATTGTGCACCAGAGCTACAACTGCCAATTATTCACATGACCTCTACACCAAAAACTAACTACAGATAGCATTCTATGGTAGACATTGTGCATCAGAGCTCCAACTGCCAAGTATTCACATGACCTCTACACCAACAACAACAACTAACAACAGATAGCATTCTATGGAAGACATTGTGCACCAGAGCTCCAACTGCCAAGTATTCACATGACCTCTACACCAACAACTAACAACAGTTAGCATTTTATGGTAGACATTGTGCACCAGAGCTCCAACTCCCAAGTATTCACATGACCTCTACACCAACAACTAACAACAGATAGCATCCTATGGTAGACATTGTGCACCAGAGCTCCAACTCCCAATCATTCACATGGCCTCAGCATAAACAACTAACAACAGATAGCATCCCATGGTAGACATTGTGCACCAGAGCTCCAACTCCCAAGTATTCACATGACCTCTACACCAACAACTAACAACAGATGGCATCCTATGGTTGACATTGTGCACCAGAGCTCCAACTGCCAAGTATTCACATGACCTCTACACCAACAACTAACAACAGATAGCATCCTATGGTAGACATTGTGCAACAGAGCTCCAACTCCCAAATATTCACTTGACCTCTACACCAACAACTAACAACAGATAGCATTCTATGGTAGACATTGTGAACCAGAGCTCCAACTCTCAAGTATTCACATGACCTCTACACCAACAACTGACAACAGATAGCATTTTATGGTAGACATTGTGAACCAGAGCTCCAACTCCCAAGTATTCACATGACCTCTACACCAACAACTAACAACAGACAGCATTCTATGGTAGACATTGTGAACCAGAGCTCCAACTCCCAAGTATTCACATTACCTCAGCATCAACAACTAACAACAGATAGCATCCTATGGTAGACATTGTGCACCAGAGCTCCAATTGCAAGTATTCACATGACCTCTACACCAACAACTAACTACAGATAGCATTCTATGGTAGACATTGTGCACCAGACCTCCAACTGCCAAGTATTCACATGACCTCTACACCAACAACTAACAACAGATAGCATCCTATGGTAGACATTGTGCACCAGAGCTCCAACTTCCAAGTATTCACATGACCTCTACACCAACAACTAACAACAGATAGCATCTTATGGTAGACATTGTGCACCAGAGCTCCAACTACCAAGTATTCACATGACCTCTACACCAACAACTAACAACAGATAGCATTCTATGGTAGACATCGTGCACCAGAGCTCCAACTGCCAAGTATTCACATGACCTCTACACCAACAACTAACAACAGATAGCATTCTATGGTAGACATTGTGCACCAGAGCTCCAACTGCCATGTATTCGCATGACCTCTACACCAACAACTGACAACAGAGAGCATTCTATGGTAGACATTGTGCACCAGAGCTCCAACTCCCAAGTATTCACATGACCTCTACACCAACAAATAACAACAGATAGCATTCTATGGTAGACATTGTGCACCAGAGCTCCAACTGCCAAGTATTCACATGACCTCTACACCAACAACTAACAACAGATAGCATCCTATGGTAGACATTGTGAACCAGAGCTCCAACTGCCAATTATTCACATGACCTCTACACCAACAACTAACAACAGATAGCATCCTATGGTAGACATTGTGCACCAGAGCTCCAACTGCCAAGTATTCACATGACATCTACACCAACAACTTACAACAGATAGCATTCTATGGTAGACATAGTGCACCAGTGCTCCAACTGCCAAGTATTCACATGACCTCTACACCAACAACTAACAACAGATAACATTCTATGGTAGACATTGTGCACCAGAGCTCCAACTCTCAAGTATTCACATGACTTCTACACCAACAACTAACAACAGATAGCATCCTATGGTAGACATTGTGCATCAGAGCTCCAACTCCCAAGTATTCACATGACCTCTACACCTACAACTAACTAACGATAGTTTTCTATGGTAGACATTGTGCACTAGAGCTCCAACTGCCAAGTATTCACATGACCACTACACCAACAACTTACAACAGATAGCATTCTATGGTAGACATTGTGCACCAGAGCTCAAACTCCCAAGTATTCACATGACCTCTACACCAACAACAAACAACAGATAGCATCCTATGGAAGACATTGTGCACCAGAGCTCCAACTCCCAAGTATTCACACGACCTCTACACCAACAACTAACTACAGATAGCATCCTATGGTAGACATTGTGCACCAGAGCTCCAACTGCCAAGTATTCACATGACCTCTACACCAACAACTAACAACAGATAGCATTCTATGGTAGACATTGTGTACCAGAGCTCCAACTCCCAAGTATTCACATGACCTCTACACCAACAACTAACTACAGATAGCATCCTATGGTAGACATTGTGCACCAGAGTTCCAACTGCCAAGTATTCACATGACCTCTACACCAACAACTAACAACAGATAGCATCCTATGGTAGACATTGTGCACCAGAGCTCCAACTCCCAATTATTCACATGACCTCAACACCAACAACTAACAACACATAGCATCCTATGGTAGACATTGTGCACCAGAGCTCCAACTGCCAAGTATTCACATGACTTCTACACCAACAACTAACTACAGATAGCATTCTATGGTAGACATTGTGCATCAGAGCTCCAACTGCCAAGTATTCACATGACCTCTACACCAACAACAACAACTAACAACAGATAGCATTCTATGGTAGACATTGTGCACCAGAGCTCCAACTGCCAAGTATTCACATGACCTCTACACCAACAACTAACAACAGATAGCATTCTATGGTAGACATTGTGCACCAGAGCTCCATTTGCCAAGTATTCACATGACCTCTACACCAACAACTAACAACAGATAGCATCCTATGGTAGACATTGTGAACCAGAGCTCCAACTGCCATGTATTCACATGACCTCTACACCAACAACTAACTACAGATAGCATCCTAAGGTAGACATTGTGCACCAGAGCTCCAACTGCCAAGTATTCACAAGACCTCTACACCAACAACTAACAACAGATAGCATTCTATAGTAGACATTGTGCATCAGAGCTCCAACTGCCAAGTATTCACATGGCCTCAGCATCAACAACTAACAACAGATATCATCCTATGGTAGACATTGTGCATCAGAGCTCCAACTCCCAAGTATTCACATGATCTCAACACCAACAACAACAACTAACAACAGATAGCATTCTATGGTAGACATTGTGCACCAGAGCTCCATTTGCCAAGTATTCACATGACCTCTACACCAACAACTAACTACAGATAGCATCCTATGGTAGACATTGTGCACCAGAGCTCCAACTCCCAAGTATTCACATGACCTCTACACCAACAACTAACAACAGATAACATTCTATGGTAGACATTGTGCACCAGAGCTCCAACTCCCAAGTATTCACATGACTTCTACACCAACAACTAACAACAGATAGCATTCTATGGTAGACATTGTGTACCAGAGCTCCAACTCCCAAGTATTCACATGACCTCTACACCAACAACTAATTACAGATAGCATTCTATGGTAGACATTGTGCAATAGAGCTCCAACTGCCAAGTATTCACATGACCCCTACACCAACAACTTACAACAGATAGCATTCTATGGTAGACATTGTGCACCAGAGCTCCAACTCCCAAGTATTCACATGACCTCTACACCAACAACTAACAACAGATAGCATCCAATGGTAGACATTGTGCACCAGAGCTCCAACTGCCAAGTATTCACATGACCTCTACACCAACAACTAACTACAGATAGCATCCTATGGTAGACATTGTGCACCAGAGCTCCAACTGCCAAGTATTCACATGACCTCTACACAAACAACTAACAACAGATAGCATCCTATGGTAGACATTGTGCACCAGAGTTCCAACTGCCAATTAATCACATGACCTCTACACCAACAACTAACAACAGATAGCATCCTATGGTAGACATTGTGCACCAGAGCTCCAACTGCCAAGTATTCACATGACCTCTACACCAACAACTAACAACAGATCGCATTCTATGGTAGACATTGTGCACCAGAGCTCCAACTGCCAAGTATTCACATGACCTCTACACCAACAACTAACAACAGATAACATTCTATGGTAGACATTGTGCACCAGAGCTCCAACTCCCAAGTATTCACATGACTTCTACACCAACAACTAACAACAGATAGCATCCTATGGTAGACATTGTGCATCAGAGCTCCAACTCCCAAGTATTCACATGACCTCTACACCAACAAATAACTACAGATAGCATTCTATGGTAGACATGGTGCACTAGAGCTCCAACTGCCAAGTATTCACATGACCTCTACACCAACAACTTACAACAGATAGCATTCTATGGTTGACATTGTGCACCAGAGCTCCAACTCCCCAGTATTCACATGACCTCTACACCAACAACTAAAAACAGATAGCATCCAATGGTAGACATTGTGCACCAGAGCTCCAACTCCCAAGTATTCACATGACCTCTACACCAACAACTAACTACAGATAGCATCCTCTGGTAGACATTGTGCACCAGAGCTCCAACTGCCAAGTATTCACATGACCTCTACACCAACAACTAACAACAGATAGCATTCTATGGTAGACATTGTGTACCAGAGCTCCAACTCCCAAGTATTCACATGACCTCTACACCAACAACTAATTACAGATAGCATCCTATGGTAGACATTGTGCACCAGAGCTCCAACTCCCAAGTATTCACATGAACTCTACACCAACAACTAACAACAGATAGCATTCTATGGTAGACATTGTGCATCAGAGCTCCAACTTCCAAGTATTCACATGGCCTCAGCATCAACAACTAACAACAGATATCATCCTATGGTAGACATTGTGCATCAGAGCTCCAACTCCCAAGTATTCACATGATCTCAACACCAGCAACAACAACTAACAACAGATAGCATTCTATGGTAGACATTGTGCACCAGAGCTCCATTTGCCAAGTATTCACATGACCTCTACACCAACAACTAACTACAGATAGCATCCTATGGTAGACATTGTGCACCAGAGCTCCAACTCCCAAGTATTCACACGACCTCTACACCAACAACTAACTACAGATAGCATTCTATGGTAGACATTTTGCACCAGAGCTCCAACTCCCAAGTATTCACATGACCTCTACACCAACAACTAACTACAGATAGCATTCTATGGTAGACATTGTGCACCAGAGCTCCAACTCCCAAGTATTCACATGACCTCAACACCAACAACTAACAACAGATAGCATCCTATGGTAGAAATTGTGCATCAGAGCTCCAACTTCCAAGTATTCACATGACCTCTACACCAACAACTAACAACAGATAGCATCCTATGGTAGACATTGTGCATCAGAGCTCCAACTGCCATGTATTCACATGACCTCTACACCAACAACTAACTACAGATAGCATCCTATGGTAGACATTTTGCACCAGAGCTCCAACTGCCAAGTATTCACATGATCTCTACACCAACAACTAACAACAGATAGCATACTATGGTAGACATTGTGCATCAGAGCTCCAACTGCCAAGTATTCACATGGCCTCAGCATCAACAACTAACAACAGATAGCATTCTATGGTAGACATTGTGCACCAGGGCTCCAACTCCCAAGTATTCACATGACCTCTACACCAACAACTAACTACAGATAGCATCCTATGGTAGACATTGTGCACCAGAGATCCAACTGCCAAGTATTCACATGGCCTCTACACCAACAACTAACAAGAGATAGCATTCTATGTAGACATTATGCACCGGAGCTCCAACTCGCAAGTATTCACATGACCTCTACACCAACAACTAACAACAGATAGCATTCTATGTTAGACATTGTGCACCAGATCTCCAATTGCCAAGTATTCACATGACCTCTACACCATCAACTAACAATAGATAGCATCCTATGGTAGACATTGTGCATCAGAGCTCCGACTCCCAAGTATTCACATGACCTCTACACCAACAACTAACAACAGATAGCATCCTATGGTAGACATTGTGCATCAGAGCTCCAACTCCCAAGTATTAACATGACCTCTACACCAACAACTAACAACAGATAGCATCCTATGGTAGACATTGTGCATCAGAGCTCCAACTGCCATGTATTCACATGACCTCTACACCAACAACTAACTACAGATAGCATCCTATGGTAGACATTGTGCACCAGAGCTCCAACTGCCAAGTATTCACATGATCTCTACACCAACAACTAACAACAGATAGCATTCTATGGTAGACATTGTGCATCAGAGCTCCAACTGCCAAGTATTCACATGGCCTCAGCATCAACAACTAACAACAGATAGCATTCTATGGTAGACATTGTGCACCAGAGCTCCAACTCCCAAGTATTCACATGACCTCTACACCAACAACTAACTGCAGATAGCATCCTATGGTAGACATTGTGCACCAGAGATCCAACTGCCAAGTATTCACATGACCTCTACACCAACAACTAACAAGAGATAGCATTCTATGTAGACATTGTGCACTGGAGCTCCAACTCGCAAGTATTCACATGACCTCTACACCAACAACTAACAACAGATAGCATTCTATGTTAGACATTGTGCACCAGATCTCCAATTGCCAAGTATTCACATGACCTCTACACCATCAACTAACAATAGATAGCATCCTATGGTAGACATTGTGCATCAGAGCTCCAACTCCCAAGTATTCACATGACCTCTACACCAAAAACTAACAACAGATAGCATCCTATGTTAGACATTGTGCACCAGATCTCCAATTGCCAAGTATTCACATGACCTCTACACCATCAACTAACAATAGATAGCATCCTATTGTAGACATTGTGCATCAGAGCTCCAACTCCCAAGTATTCACATGACCTCTACACCAACAACTAACAACAGATAGCATCCTATGGTAAACATTGTGCATCAGAGCACCAACTTCCAAGTATTAACATGGCCTCAGCATCAACAACTAACAACAGATAGCATCCTATGGTAGACATTGTGCACCAGAGCTCCAACTGCCAAGTATTCACATGACCTCTACACCAACAACTAACAACAGATAGCATCCTATGGTAGACATTGTGCACCAGAGCTCCAACTGCCAATTAATCACATGACCTCTACACCAACAACTAACAACAGATAGCATCCTATGGTAGACATTGTGCACCAGAGCTCCAACTGCCAAGTATTCACATGTCCTCTACACCAACAACTAACAACAGATAGCATTCTATGGTAGACATTGTGCACCAGAGCTCCAACTGCCAAGTATTCACATGACCTCTACACCAACAACTAACAACAGATAACATTCAATGGTAGACATTGTGCACCAGAGCTCCAACTCCCGAGTATTCACATGACTTCTACACCAACAACTAACAACAGATAGCATCCTATGGTAGACATTGTGCATCAGAGCTCCAACTCCCAAGTATTCACATGACCTCTACACCAACATCTAACTACAGATAGCATTCTATGGTAGACATTGTGCACTAGAGCTCCAACTGCCAAGAATTCACATGACCTCTACACCAACAACTTACAACAGATAGCATTCTATGGTAGACATTGTGCACCAGAGCTCCAACTCCCAAGTATTCACATGACCTCTACACCAACAACTAACAACAGATAGCATCCAATGGTAGACATTGTGCACCATAGCTCCAACTGCCAATTAATCACACGACCTCTACACCAACAACTAACAACAGATAGCATCCTATGGTAGACATTGTGCTCCAGAGCTCCAACTGCCAAGTATTCACATGACCTCTACACCAACAACTAACAACAGATAACATTCAATGGTAGACATTGTGCACCAGAGCTCCAACTCCCGAGTATTCACATGACTTCTACACCAACAACTAACAACAGATAGCATCCTATGGTAGACATTGTGCATCAGAGCTCCAACTCCCAAGTATTCACATGACCTCTACACCAACATCTAACTACAGATAGCATTCTATGGTAGACATTGTGCACTAGAGCTCCAACTGCCAAGAATTCACATGACCTCTACACCAACAACTTACAACAGATAGCATTCTATGGTAGACATTGTGCACCAGAGCTCCAACTCCCAAGTATTCACATGACCTCTACACCAACAACTAACAACAGATAGCATCCTATGGTAGACATTGTGAACCAGAGCTCCAACTGCCAATTATTCACATGACCTCTACACCAACAACTAACAACAGATAGCATCCTATGGTAGACATTGTGCACCAGAGCTCCAACTGCCAAGTATTCACATGACATCTACACCAACAACTTACAACAGATAGCAGTCTATGGTAGACATAGTGCACCAGTGCTCCAACTGCCAAGTATTCACATGACCTCTACACCAACAACTAACAACAGATAACATTCTATGGTAGACATTGTGCACCAGAGCTCCAACTCCCAAGTATTCACATGACTTCTACACCAACAACTAACAACAGATAGCATCCTATGGTAGACATTGTGCATCAGAGCTCCAACTCCCAAGTATTCACATGACCTCTACACCTACAACTAACTAACGATAGTTTTCTATGGTAGACATTGTGCACTAGAGCTCCAACTGCCAAGTATTCACATGACCACTACACCAACAACTTACAACAGACAGCATTCTATGGTAGACATTGTGCACCAGAGCTCAAACTCCCAAGTATTCACATGACTTCTACACCAACAACTAATAACAGAGAGCATCCTATGGTAGACATTGTGCACCAGAGCTCCAACTCCCAAGTATTCACATGACTTCTACACCAACAACTAATAACAGAGAGCATTCTATGGTAGACATTGTGCACCAGAGCTCCAACTCCCAAGTATTCACATGACTTCTACACCAACAACTAATAACAGAGAGCATTCTATGGTAGACATTGTGCACCAGAGCTCCAACTGGCAAGTATTCACATGACCTCTACACCAACAACAACAACAACTAACAACGGATAGCATTCTATGACAGACATTGTGCATCAGAGCTCCAACTCCCAAGTATTCACATGATCTCAACACCACCAACAACAACTAACATGAGATAGCATTCTATGAGAGACATTGTGCACCAGAGCTCCAACTCTCAAGTATTCACATGACCTCTACACCAACAACTAACCACAGAGAGCATTCTATGGTAGACATTGTGCACCAGAGCTCCAACTGCCAAGTATTCACATGACCTCTACACCAACAACTAACAACAGATAGCATCCTATGGTAGACATTGTGCACCAGAGCTCCAACTGCCAAGTATTCATATGACCTCTACACCAACAACTAACAACAGAGAGCATTCTATGGTAGACATTGTGCACCAGAGCTCCAACTGCCAAGTATTCACATGACCTCTACACCAACAACTAACAACAGATAGCATCCTATGTTAGACATTGTGCACCAGAGCTCCAACTGGCACGTATTCAAATGACCTCTACACCAACAACTAACAACAGATAGAATCCTATGGTAGACATTGTGCACCAGAGCTCCAACTGCCAAGTATTCACATGACCTCTACACCAACAACTAAAAACAGATAGCATTCTATGGTAGTCATTGTGCACCAGAGCTCCAACTCCCAGTTATTCACATGACCTCTACACCAACAACTAACAACACATAGCATCCTATGGTAGACATTGTGCACCAGATCTCCAACTGCCAAGTATTCACATGACCTCTACGCCAACAACTAACAAGAGATAGCATTCTATGGTAGACATTGTGCACCGGAGCTCCAACTCCCAAGTATTCACATGACCTCTACACCAACAACTAACAACAGATAGCATTCTATGGTAGACATTGTGCTCCAGAGCTCCAACTGCCAAGTATTCACATGACCTCTACACCAACAACTAACAACAGATAGCATTCTATGGTAGACATTGTGCACCAGAGCTCCAACTCCCAAGTATTCACATGACCTCTACACCAACAACTAACAACAGATAGCATCCTATGGTAGACATTGTGCACCAGAGCTCCAACTGCCATGTATTCACATGACCTCTACACCAACAACTAACTACAGGTAGCTTCCTATGGTAGACATTGTGCACCAGAGCTCCAACTGCCAAGTATTCACAAGACCTCTACACCAACAACTAACAACAGATAGCATTCTTTGGTTGACATTGTGCATCAGAGCTCCAACTGCCAAGTATTCACATGGCCTCAGCATCAACAACTAAAAACAGTTAGCATTCTATGGTAGACATTGTGCACCAGAGCTCCAACTCCCAAGTATTCACATGACCTCTACACCAACAACTAACTACAGATAGCATCCTATGGTAGACATTGTGCACCAGAGCTCCAACTCCCAAGTATTCACATGACTTCTACACCAACAACTATCAACAGAGAGCATTCTATGGTAGACATTGTGCACCAGAGCTCCAACTGCCAAGTATTCACATGACCTCTACACCAACAACTAACAACAGATAGCATCCTATGGTAGACATTGTGCACCAGAGCTCCAACTGCCAAGTATTCACATGACCTCTACACCAACAAGTAACAACAGATAGCATCCTATGGTAGACATTGTGCACCAGAGCTCCAACTGCCAAGTATTCACATGACCTCTACACCAACAACTATCAACAGATAGCATTCTATGCTAGTCATTGTGCACCAGAGCTCCAACTCCCAAGTATTCACATGACCTCTACACCATCAACTAACAACACATAGCATCCTATGGTAGACATTGAGCACCAGAGCTACAACTGCCAATTATTCACATGATCTCTACACCAAAAACTAACTACAGATATCATTCTATGGTAGACATTGTGCATCAGAGCTCCAACTGCCAAATATTCACATGACCTCTACACCAACAACAACAACTAACAACAGATAGCATTCTATGGAAGACATTGTGCACCAGAGCTCCAACTGCCAAGTATTCACATGACCTTTACACCAACAACTAACAACAGATAGCATTCTATGGTAGACATTGTGCACTAGAGCACCAAATCCCAAGTATTCACATGACCTCTACACCAACAACTAACAACAGATAGCATCCTATGGTAGACATTGTGCACCAGAGCTCCAACTCCCAAGCATTCACATGGCCGCAGCATAAAAAACTAACAACAGATAGCATCCCATGGTAGACATTGTGCACCAGAGCTCCAAATCCCAAGTATTCACATGACCTCTACACCAACAACTAACAACAGATGGCATCCTATGAATGACATTGTGCACCAGAGCTCCAACTGCCAAGTATTCACATGACCTCTACACCAACAACTAACAACAGATAGCATCCTATGGTAGACATTGTGCACCAGAGCTCCAACTCCCAAGTATTCACTTGACCTCTACACCAACAACTAACAACAGATAGAATCCTATGGTAGACATTGTGAACCAGAGCTCCAACTCTCAAGTATTCACATGACCTCTACACCAACAACTGACAACAGATAGCATTTTATGGTAGACATTGTGAACCAGAGCTCCAACTCCCAAGTATTCACATGACCTCTACACCAACAACTAACAACAGACAGCATTCTATGGTAGACATTGTGAACCAGAGCTCCAACTCCCAAGTATTCACATGACCTCAGCATCAACAACTAACAACAGATAGCATCCTATGGTAGACATTGTGCACCAGAGCTCCAATTGCAAGTATTCACATGACCTCTACACCAACAACTAACTACAGATAGCATTCTATGGTAGACATTGTGCACCAGATCTCCAACTGCCAAGTATTCACATGACCTCCACACCAACAACTAACAACAAATAGCATCCTATGGCAGACATTGTGCACCAGAGCTCCAACTCCCAAGTATTCACATGACCTCTACACCAACAACTAACAACAGATAGCATCCTATGGTAGACATTGTGCACCAGAGCTCCAACTACCAAGTATTCACATGACCTCTACACCAACAACTAACAACAGATAGCATTCTATGGTAGACATTGTGCACCAGAGCTCCAACTGCCAAGTATTCACATGACCTCTACACCAACAACTAACCACAGATAGCATTCTATGGTAGACATTGTGCACCAGAGCTCCAACTGCCATGTATTCACATGACCTCTACACCAACAACTGACAACAGAGAGCATTCTATGGTAGACATTGTGCACCAGAGCTCCAACTGCCAATTATTCACATGACCTCTACACCATCAACTAACAACAGATAGCATCCTATGGTAGACATTGTGCACTAGAGCTCCAACTGCCAAGTATTCACATGACCACTACACCAACAACTTACAACAGATAGCATTCTATGGTAGACATTGAGCACCAGAGCTCCAACTCCCAAGTATTCACATGACCTCTACACCAACAACAAACAACAGATAGCATCCTATGGTAGACATTGTGCACCAGAGCTCCAACTCCCAAGTATTCACATGACCTCTACACCAACAACTAACTACAGATAGCATCCTATTGTAGACATTGTGCACCAGAGCTCCAACTGCCAAGTATTCACATGACCTCTACACCAACAACTAACAACAGATAGCATTCTATGGTAGACATTGTGTACCAGAGCTCCAACTCCCAAGTATTCACATGACCTCTACACCAACAACTAACTACAGATAGCATCCTATGGCAGACATTGTGCACCAGAGCTCCAACTGCCAAGTATTCACATGACCTCTACACCAAAAACTAACAACAGATAGCATCCTATGGTAGAGATTGTGCACCAGAGCTCCAACTCCCAATTATTCACATGACCTCTACACCAACAACTAACAACACATAGCATCCTATGGTAGACATTGTGCACCAGAGCTACAACTGCCAAGTATTCACATGACCTCTACACCAACAACTAACTACAGATAGCATTCTATGGTAGACATTGTGCATCAGAGCTCCAACTGCCAAGTATTCACATGACCTCTACAACAAAAACAACAACTAACAACAGATAGCATTCTATGGTAGACATTGTGCACCAGAGCTCCAACTGCCAAGTATTCACATGACCTCTACACCAACAACTAACAACAGATAGCATTCTATGGTAGACATTGTGCTCCAGAGCTCCAACTCCCAAGTATTCACATGACCTCTACACCAACAACTAAAAACAGATAGCATACTGTACCCTTGCACAAGGCCTTCAGAACAGGACTCTGTCGTCGGGGCATGAACGGTACACTAGCTTGAATATGAAACTGTTCTGGATATTATAGGAAGATCACTAGGGCTGAATAAAATTCATCACACACAGATTCTGAATGAAAATAAACAAATTTAATGCACCAACACCAGTACAGCAAAAACAAATAAATGAAATAAAACCAAAATAGTAGAAATGAAATTTAAAATAATAATAATAATAATAACTCACAGGTAAAATAAATCAAATACGGAATCAATAAAATTAAGTCAAAATCAAAAATATAAACAATGGACTAATTAATGTCCAAAAACCACCAATTAAATGCTAATCAGCATCAATTAATACTTATCATAGTAGTTATGATGTATGATTACAATCAAATTTATTGACAAATAAAAACCAATCATGTGGCAAAATAAAGAAAATGAATCAAAAATGAAATCTGGTTAACACCAATTAGCCTTAATTGCCATAATCAAATTTATTAATTACGATGATAAGATATCATCAGAAAGTTAAGTTATTAAGAGATGATGGATCAAGAGGGTCCGGTCAACTGTAACAACAGTATGGATTAAGAAAAAGAAATCCATTTATACGAAATTAATCAATCATTAATCTGAGTAAACATGATAATCATTGAGTCTAATATCATCCAATTACATTTCAGATACATGGTATGTTCAAATATCAGAGACATCCATGGCCATTCCGAAGTATACATTATAGCCTAGCCATTGGCTTATTTAATTATTAATGGCGTTTAATTAACATTTACTAGAATCCCTCCGTTAAATAAAAGTTTACCCTCATATCAAATCTTAACCTTCATGGCATTAATTATGTATTTCTATCTGCGAACATGAATATGATTTATGCATCTTATTTACATACTCTTGTAAATTAATCATGGAAGCCTTTCCGTACGGAATCTTAATGTTCAATCCCGACGTTACTTTGGACGTCTTAGCTTTAAAACAAATCAGCTGAATCAATGAAGCCATTGAATTTACTTAGCCTTGAAACACCCTTACAAATTGTCACATATTACATTAACATATTAGCAATATGATAAGCCTGGCTTCGGCCCTTGCGTTCGACGTGATACATTCTCGAACCAAGCACTCGATGCCTTGTCAAATAATTCATGGATATATAATAAACAAACTAAGAAAAATGCCTTAAAAACAGACAAAAATAGCATCATAAAAAAAAATGATGACTAATCATTTGCCTTTCAAACTTGGGTTGGATAAACATGAAAAACAATTAATAATTCCAACCAAACATTATTAAAGTAATCGTATTGTGTCAGAGTCACGTTAGGCAACGGTGAATGTATTTGAAGCCGCGACCCCTGAAAAAGATAGACATGGCACAGAAGAAATACCTTGTATCAGTGTTATGTTAAGCAACGGTGAATGTATTTGAAGCCGCGACCCCTGAAAAAGATAGACATGGCACAAACATGTTCTTAGCGGATTATTCAATAGGGTCAATATGTATTTAGGGGTATTCGCTACCTACACATTTCTTACCTTGAATGCCTTATCTCGCAGAACGAGGTTACAATAGAACAAAGCATGGTCCGTTCAACAATTATCGAGAAAAAGAAATCTCAAGATAATTTTGAACCAATATTAACTATAAAAAAAAACTAATAATAATTATTTTCCAGGACCGAAAATAATTATTCATGAACACAGGACTCTAAGGTCACTGTCTAGCTAGTACCCATTTAAAAAGACTGATCGACCAGGTATGAATAAAAGGATTTCGAACACGGGACCGCAAGGTTATTGCCTATCTAGTACCCGTTTAAAAATAGCGTCTGGACCAGGCACAACAAAAGGATATCGAACCCGGGACTGTATGGTCAACAGACAAAACCGTCCCTTATATCAAAATGACCAGTAAAAGAAACGCTATCGATTGGAGGCATCAGGGTAGTGACCTAACATACCCTTACGTGAATATTAAACTTGGGACCAAACATAAGAAAAATTTAAATGAATCGCTGCGGCAAACACCCGAGTCCAGAGTGGACCCCTCCTTCTCTTTGTGGCAAGTGACAATGGACTGGCCTCGCCTGCTGGCTGACCTTGACCGTGAAAGGTAGAAATGCAAGTCTTCACCCCTTCCCCCGGGCTAATATTTGACTGTATTCTCACCAGCTGATCGGGCTGGATCTTAGTATTCTAAAAGTGGAGCGGGACGCTCTCATTTGGATATAGATTAATTATAGCATTATTTTATCTGCGCTTGATGGCCACTACCTTACACATACAATTCACTTATTATCATTGTAAACTTATCATACTAACTCTCATCTGTCATCTTCCCTCAGGTCTTATTACCTGGCATCATTATCTATTTTACCTTATTTCATCGTAGATTCCTCCTTACAACATCTTACCTGTATGGCCTTAAATATCACACGCGTTCAATAAAAACTGATATAACAATTAATGAGGCTGGGTCAGCCGTCACTTATATCATTGTAAACTTATCATACTAACTCTCATCTGTCATCTTCCCTCAGGTCTTATTACCTGGCATCATTATCTATTTTATCTTATTTCATCGTAGATTCCTCCTTACAACATCTTACCTGTATGGCCTTAAATATCACACGCGTTCAATAAAAACTAATATAACAATTAGTGAGGCTGGGTCAGCCGTCACTTATATCATTGTAAACTTATCATACTAACTCTCATCTGACATAATTCACGCCTTTGTAAACTGTCCTATAAACTTTACTCATTGCTACACCATAATACTGCATATCATCCATCACAATACACCATGGTCCTTTAAATATCGTCCCAAAAAAAATCATCGGCTATTAATTCATCCGGTATGTAAATACATAAATTACTATCTCTGGTCAATTACACGAAATAATGAGATTTTGCCTGGAAAGGGCACCTATCGAAATACCATGCTTCGTTCGTTCTATTTGGGTGGAAAACACAGGGGATATTTCTAACACACATCTATAAATAAAATAGGGAATTCTACCATGTGTTTTATGTACGGATACGATTACCTAGCAACATCCTTACGTTAAGTTAGGCACTTTTAATTCATTAAAATAATTATTCTGATCCTTAATCCTTATGAGCGTACCCAGCTCCTTCAGATGCACAACTATGGTCGCCATTGACACGGTCATTGTACACACAAGATAAAACAAATCAAAAGAAAACAAATAACATGCTAACATTATGGCGATAAAATCCATGAATTATTTGACGCTTTAAAATATAATCAAAAGGTACTTATCATATTGAAGACTTCCTTCATCATTTGCAAGAGTTGGACCAGAGGCCCGCAACAGTATAACTTAACACATGACCTCCATGGCCGGTTCGAATCCCATCACGATGATGTAGAACCACTCGATAATATCACTGCAACCCTCCATTATCACTAGGTCGCTATAAGCCAGCACCCTTTTAAAATGCACACACACACATATTTGATTAAATTTATGCACCACAAAAAAAAAAGATTACACATTAGTGGGCTACACACTCATGGCGGACATACTTTTCTGTTATACATTTTCACTCGAATTATATATGATTTCACATCTTTCCTTTCTGTTATACACATTCACAACTTAGTATTCATTTTTAATATTATTTCGCATCAGCCGAACAATGGACTATGCGTCTCGTACATTAATGCCTGGCGTGGTGCTACATATGGCCCGCATCCACTAACGTTGGCTGAAAGATGAACAATGTTCCTGTCACAGACTTTACCCACATATATGACAAAATGGTTGCCAATTCACAGTTTTGCACATACGACACCAAATGCTCCCTTCACAATCATAGGCTACAGTAATCAGGTACCTTAATTTATACACAAAAATATGGCCTTGCTAATCATATGATTCACGACGGAACTCGATCATAGGCTAAGTTTATATCATCAGCGCTTGGGTAGAACTAATTTCTTGTTGAAGGACGCTATGTTCTCTCTCTCACACACTCGACGTTGTCAGATTTCCTTGCGCAGGGACTACTTTCATTCGATGAACACAGAGATATTTAATCCGTTACCGCATTCCCAAAATTCTTGATAATAATTAGATTCATCATGGGCGTTTCAGATCATTCCTGTAATGCCTTGATCTCTTGTAACTAACTGAAGCGTACTCTTTAAGGGCGGAGTCAGGCATCTACTGCGTGCTAACTTGAGATAGTTACTGCGTTTTGGCAAGATTCTCAGAATTCGCTGGGGTGCTCCTGCTCTGAAACTTGCAGGCAAGCGACTTGGAATGCACCTGCTCTGTCCATTGTGTGAAAACCATAAATTTCTCCCTGTCAGAACTGCCAAGCCATATACAGTATATGTGGTCTCACTACGGCAGAAAGATCCTAGTTATTTCTTATGATCATTACATAATGATGATTTCATTCTCATTAACATCATGACATTGCCCCATATAAGTACTCCAGTGACATAATGTGTCCATGGCCTAAGACATAGGCCAAGGGCACATCTCCCTCCTTCTTAGTTTGGAAAAACTGCTGAGGTTACGAAGAGTTTTTACAATTCAACAATACTCGGCAACATAATCCATTTTAACAATGTCATGTCTTCCTCATCGACCTTCTTTCGAAGTTGGCTTTCTGATGGACTCTAAATTAATTCGGATCGTGAAATTCTTCAAGCAGCCTCTTATTCTCAGCTTTAAATTCTGCATTTATCCTTAGTTCACTCTCCCTTAGCATTATCAAATTCTTCACGCAGCGTTATCCATTGACAGTCGTGATTATTTGTTCGCTGGATCTCTTCTTCTCCTTCCGATGGTTCTTCTACTTGGACCGGATCATCCCCTTCTTCTTTCTTCTCCACTACGTTGACTCGATGTTGGACCTCATCTTCTTCGGCGGGGTAGTATAGTTTTAGATTCTGTGCGTTATAGACAGACTCGACTCCAGTGCGTAGGTGTTTTACATTATAGGCATTATTTCCAATCACCTTTATGACTCGGTACGGTCCATAGAATATCTCGCAAAATTTTGAGTATATTCGCTTCGCTGGATCGGACACTGCTGGTCGTTTCACCAAGACCAATTCTTCCAATTCCAAAGGACGGTGAAATCTTTTATTACGCACTCTACGTAATCGACGATCAGCTTGTTTCTTCAAATAAGTTGCCGTGGCCTGTATGGTTAATTCATGGCTTGGTCGAGCGTCCAACGGACAAGGCAAGATGTCCTTCCACGGTCGATCCGGACATCGATTTAAGTGAAGGACCGTGGGGATCTGTCCTGTGCTCTCATGGATCGTATTGTTTATACAGAATTCCATTATGTGTAATACGTCGACCCACTTCCAATGCTGATCAGAACAGTAAATTCGGCAATATTTTGCGATCTCCCGCATTATTCTTTCTGATGGATTTCCCTCAGGATGGCGCACTGAACTCAACACGTGCCGGACATCTAACCTCACCATCTCACTCCTAAACTCGGCACTAGTGAAATAACTGCCGTGGTCCGTAAGACAGAATTCCATCTTCCCTAACGTTGGAATTACCCTTGCCTTAATTCTGTTCAGTACCTGTTTAGTGTTTAACTTCTGAACTGGACATAACACCACGTATTTTGTAAATACATCGATGCTGACGAGAATGTATTTGCATCCTCTTCTGCCTTTCGGTAATGGACCATAACCGTCCATGGCGACCAGTTCGCACGGCTTCTGTGGCAGTAGAGGTTTGGGATATTGCTTCATGAGGAATGAGTTTGGCTTAACCCTTTGACATTTGTCACAGGTCTTCAAAACACTGCGAATGGTTTCCCTTAATTTGGGCCATACAAATGCTTCTTGAATAAGAGCACTTGTCTTATCGATTCCTCCATGTCCAGATATGCTATGTGCGTGCCAGACTAGACCTCTCTGTAAAGAAGGTGGCACCACAATCCTTGATTTCACGCGATCGGGATCCACGTACTTGTGCAGCAGGTTATTATACCAAATATAGCTCGTCGAAATTTTCTCCGCTTCCAAATACGCGGGCGTTCCTCGTTGCAATCTTCCTCTTAAATAATCGATGATCATATTCATCCACGGATCCTTAACTTGTTCAGCCTGAATTTCTCCCAGTTTAACCAAAAATTCCTGATCTGCCTGAGTGAGCTCGACTTGATGTACAGATACTACTCCTTCTCCTCGTTCTGGGTTTCGACTTAATGCGTCGGGTATCACATTGAATCTTCCTGGGCAGTGTTCAATGTCAATATTGAACTGTTGAACATACAACGACCATCTGTTCACTCGCTCGCTAGCCATGGGAGTTTTCAATAGGAAGATAAGGCTCTTGTGGTCGGTTCTTATCAAAATCTCGAAACCATAGACAGTCTTCCTCCATTGTTGTAAAGCAAAAATGATGGATAGAAGTTCCAATTCCGTTACTGTGTAATTCCGCTCGTGTGTCTTTAGCTTACGGCTAGAAAATGCCAAGTAAGATCGTTCTCGAGGGTTGTTTGGATCCTCTTGGTACAGCATGCATCCAATTCCAATCCGTGAGGCGTCGGTTTGAATTATAAATTTTCTTGAGAAATCCGGGTAACCCAATTTAATGCTATTGATTAGTAATTCCTTCGTTTTCCGAAAAGCCGCGTCGCATTCTTCCTTCCATGCCCATTTGCTGTTCTTACGAAGCATATCCTGTAGTGGCGCCACAGCCTCAGTATACCCGGGACAATGATTTGCAAAGAAATTGCAAATGCCCAGAAATTGGCGGACGTGTTTTACCCTGTTTGGTTTAGGAAAGTTCCGAATAGCCTCTAGTTTCGCAGGATTTGGGCGTACTCCTTCACCATCGATGATGTGGCCTAAATAGAGTACCTCCTTCTGGCAAAAATGAGATTTTTGGATGTTAATTTTGAAATTGGCTTTCTCCAAATTGTCTAGTAATTTCTCTAAATTCGTGAGGTGATCATCCAAATTATCAGACGCCAAGAGTATGTCATCGACATATCTTACAGTGGCATCCTTGACTTCCGACGTCAGGTTCCGGTCTAACGCTCGTATGAGTGCCGAACCTGCTGTTTTGATACCGAATGGTAATCTTTGAAATGCATAAGTTTGCTGATTAAATAGGAATCCAGTCAATAACCTTGACTTGTCATCCAGTTCCAAATGGTGATAGCTACTAGTCAAGTCTATTGATGAAAAATATATCTTGTTCTGGAATTTGTTTATGACCTCTTTGATCGCTGGAGCTTGGTCATATTCAGGAATCAATCGTTCATTAATTGTCCTGTCGTCCAGACATATTCGGACAGAGCCATTGGGTTTCTTGACTACTACCAACGGACTCACGAATGGGGTAGCCATCTTAACTATGACTCCAGCATCCTCCATTTGCTTGATGGTTTCTTTCACCTCATTCATATGTTTTTCGGCTATCGGATAAGGCTTTTTCCTAAACGGTGACCAATCGTTGACCTGCATTTGGTACTTGAAATGTTCTATCTTACCGGGTTTAGAATTAAAAACCGGTTCGTGTCGCTTTAACATGTCCATCAATTTGATCCTGTTCTCCTCATTTATCTTTGCTTCACGAGCCTTCTCCTCAAAATAGTCAGTAACTCTGTCTTCCAATTCTTCTAGCGCCATGACCCAGGATTCAGGTTCCATTAAATCATCCTCAATATCCCTTAACCTTTCGTCGATTTTCTCATATGCTTCCATCTCTTCAGTGGTGCACAATGTCCATATCTCTTCGCCATCTCTTGGAACATCCGTATTTAATTGCATGTCCAAATGATTGTCCTCTCCAATATCTTTAAAACAAATGGTGTTTTCAAATAGGTTGATGACTGCTTTATATTCTCGAATGAAGTCCGCTCCCAAGATAATGTTATAATTTATCTTGTTCATTATGATGAACGAATGCGGCATATTATGTCCTTGCAGTGTAATGTCCAACAAAGCTTGGAACTTACAGACTGCGGACTTGTCTGGGATAATGCCCTTGACTGTGATGTTAGAAATTGGCATCACGGGAACCTTCCCCAATCTCTCCAACTCTTTAACTAATGCCTGGGAAGCTATACTGATGCTGGCACCCGTATCTACCATACATCGTACCGTTAGACCTCCCACTCGGGCGTAAATTATGGGTAATTCTCTAATTGTATTAATCTTTGGCCCTCTTGTGTCCTCCGTCAAGTCCTCTTCTTTGATGACCCAGTCACTGATCTGCGCTACTACCATATACTTTGCATTGTGACTGTTTTGTGCACTAGCGACGTTCCCATCTTCTAAAATTTGCGTTTTTTTTTCTCGTTGTTGCCATTCCTATCTGGTGTACCTCCGGATGATTGATTGCTGTTCCTCCGGGCATTCTGGAGTTCCAGGCTCTCAGCTCCCTGTTCGATGACATCTGGATCCCTTCGATCATTCATTCCCCTGTTCCATCTGTCTTTCTTACTTTGTTCGGCCGATTCTTTGGCACGTAATTCTGCCAAATACCGCTCCGAATCGCTGTGCCACCTTTCCATTTCCTCTCTGTGGTCATCTGGCAAGTCCCATCTCACTTCTGGCTCTCTGTTTTGGTCCCACGGTGGCCTTCCGCGTTGAAAACGCCCACCTCTCTTGTTATACGGCCTGTATGATCCACGATGTCCTCTCCGTGGTTCATTTTGTCTTTGGGACGACCTCCAGTTATTATTTCCTCGGTTACCATACCACGGGGGCCTCAGTTCTTGATCTTGGTATTCCCGACGTTCCCAGTTCTGCCTCATGTCCATGGCGTCTGTACTTTGGTCTTTCATGCGTCGTCTAGGTGCTTCTTCTAGGCCGACCACGTTTACATTTTCAGTCATTCGACCTGATCTTTGTGGACTGTGGATCGTCGTCTCATCGAGGTTTCTTAATATCTCCTCGGCATGTACCGCTGTCCGTACGTTCGCTGCCGCCATGATCTGTTGAACCCCGACTGGCAGTTGCTTCTCAATGGCGGTGATCATCTCTTCTTCTGATGGAGGCATATCCAACTCTTTCATCCGGTGTAGCTGTGTGATGAAATATTCTGAATATTTTGTGGGTGATGTGGTACTATAGCGGCGCGCGTATAGTTCCATCCTCAGGTTCTGTTGCGAGGCAAGGCTCCAATACTTCTTCAGAAATGCTTCACGGAATTCTCCCATAGTGTCAAAGGTATACCTGAAGCTACGGAACCATTGTAACGCGTGTCCAGTCAACAGTTTCTCCACTGTCCTTAACTGTCGGTCTTCTGAGATCTTGCTTTCTTTGATGTATTCCATCAATTCTCTGAGGAAACTCTTAGGAGTAAAGTTATTGTTCCCTGAAAATTTGTTCGGCCGGTCATCACTCATTTTTATAACGTGAATGACCTGAGCAGCTGCGTTAGACTCGACGGGTGTCGAAGTACGACCCCTGAATTCCTGACTGTGAGGTTCCATCCCCTCATCTATGGTCGTATGCTCCTGAAATCCTACTTTCCCTTCCATACGGGTTTCTGTAATGGACTTGGCCAATCCTTTTTGTAAGTCGGCGATGACCTCTTCTTGGATCAGCATCTTGAGGTCGCTTTTGACTTGTTTATTTTCTTGTCGTTCCATCCTTGACAAAAGCTCCATCTCGACCTTATTCATCTTTAATTTGCTCTCTTCTAATTTACGGAGTACAGCTATCCTTTCTTCCTTAGCCTCCTGGCTCATGTCATCGTATGCTAATTCGACATCTCTCTTCAATCCTTCCTTATCCTTTTCCCATGATTTCTTACATTCGTCATGTTGGCCATCCATATCATCTCGTATGAGCTGCAATGAATCCTTAATCTCGTCCTTAAATGTAGAGATGTCGGTCTCGATCACTCCTATCTTAGCTTGCGTTGACTTATTCTCATCTCTCAGCTTGTCGACATCTGCCTGAGTTGCTGCGATTCCCACTTCACATTTCGCTACCTGCGCTTGGACTCGAATTTCCATACTAGCCATTCTCTGAGACACGTTCCTGATCTCGTTCTCGATCGTGACCATATGAATTTCTATTTTCTCAGTACTCTGATTGCAAATGCGGCCTACATGTTCTATATTTCTCTGCATCTGTGACAATTGCTGTTCAGTACTAACTCTAAGTTCCTGATTACTGTCTTTTATTTCCTGCATCTGTGACAATTGCTGTTCAGTACTAACTCTAAGTTCCTGATTACTGTCTTTTATTTCCTGCATCTGTGACAATTGCTGTTCAGTACTAACTCTAAGTTCCTGATTACTGTCTTTTATTTCCTGCATCTGCTTATAACTACTGTCCTTAAATTCTTGCAATACGACCATCAGGTCCTCTGTCGATGACATAATTATCAATAGGAGAATATGCGGGCTTGTCCCAACTCATGCAAATATACACATCAACACACCATGCAATGTAAGTGTATTTCAAAGCTTTCAAGGCTTCCTTCCCCTATCCTTCGAATTTGCAATCACCTACAGTGATATTGCAACAGTAAAACGATTCAAAATTTGATTGTAATCCATTGGTGTCATTAAATATTTGACTTATCACTCAAAGAAAAATTAATTAATTAATTTAATTTAATCAAACATTAATTAAAGTGATTAATGTTTCTCATCAGGCCACTAATGAGCCTTAATTAACTATCTGATGGATGCTCAATGCTATAAAAATTGCAAGGGACTCCTTGAGATTACTGTATGATACTATAAAAATTTATATAAATGAAAATTTAATTACAGTAACTCTCATTCAATTAATTGAGCTCCATTTCGACCTTATGTTGGGCTGCTATTGTTTCAAGCTTAAGTCACACCGTTGGGCGCCATTTTGCACTTTACACTGGTGGTGGGGAGAACAGGGTTTGGTATTAAATGAATGTGGCAAGCGGAAAAAGGGCAAGGCTGATCCTCACGGAAAAATAACGGGTATGAAATGAATGGAATACGGTTTGGATTCGGGTTTGAATTGATAAGTGACTTATGGGTATCTTCCAGCGTTTACCCGTTCAGCATAAAGTCAAAAAAATAACTAACATGCCAAACGAGTAGGCAAGCCAAACTTAATCAAACAAGCACAAAACCCGGGTGCATCTGTGTATGTTAACCACTAGGATCTTCCAGAATAGAAAAATCGAAGAAGAATAGAGAATAATCTATCCTTTGCCATGTACCCTTGCACAAGGCCTTCAGAACAGGACTCTGTCGTCGGGGCATGAACGGTACACTAGCTTGAATATGAAACTGTTCTGGATATTATAGGAAGATCACTAGGGCTGAATAAAATTCATCACACACAGATTCTGAATGAAAATAAACAAATTTAATGCACCAACACCAGTACAGCAAAAACAAATAAATGAAATAAAACCAAAATAGTAGAAATGAAATTTAAAATAATAATAATAATAATAACTCACAGGTAAAATAAATCAAATACGGAATCAATAAAATTAAGTCAAAATCAAAAATATAAACAATGGACTAATTAATGTCCAAAAACCACCAATTAAATGCTAATCAGCATCAATTAATACTTATCATAGTAGTTATGATGTATGATTACAATCAAATTTATTGACAAATAAAAACCAATCATGTGGCAAAATAAAGAAAATGAATCAAAAATGAAATCTGGTTAACACCAATTAGCCTTAATTGCCATAATCAAATTTATTAATTACGATGATAAGATATCATCAGAAAGTTAAGTTATTAAGAGATGATGGATCAAGAGGGTCCGGTCAACTGTAACAACAGTATGGATTAAGAAAAAGAAATCCATTTATACGAAATTAATCAATCATTAATCTGAGTAAACATGATAATCATTGAGTCTAATATCATCCAATTACATTTCAGATACATGGTATGTTCAAATATCAGAGACATCCATGGCCATTCCGAAGTATACATTATAGCCTAGCCATTGGCTTATTTAATTATTAATGGCGTTTAATTAACATTTACTAGAATCCCTCCGTTAAATAAAAGTTTACCCTCATATCAAATCTTAACCTTCATGGCATTAATTATGTATTTCTATCTGCGAACATGAATATGATTTATGCATCTTATTTACATACTCTTGTAAATTAATCATGGAAGCCTTTCCGTACGGAATCTTAATGTTCAATCCCGACGTTACTTTGGACGTCTTAGCTTTAAAACAAATCAGCTGAATCAATGAAGCCATTGAATTTACTTAGCCTTGAAACACCCTTACAAATTGTCACATATTACATTAACATATTAGCAATATGATAAGCCTGGCTTCGGCCCTTGCGTTCGACGTGATACATTCTCGAACCAAGCACTCGATGCCTTGTCAAATAATTCATGGATATATAATAAACAAACTAAGAAAAATGCCTTAAAAACAGACAAAAATAGCATCATAAAAAAAAATGATGACTAATCATTTGCCTTTCAAACTTGGGTTGGATAAACATGAAAAACAATTAATAATTCCAACCAAACATTATTAAAGTAATCGTATTGTGTCAGAGTCACGTTAGGCAACGGTGAATGTATTTGAAGCCGCGACCCCTGAAAAAGATAGACATGGCACAGAAGAAATACCTTGTATCAGTGTTATGTTAAGCAACGGTGAATGTATTTGAAGCCGCGACCCCTGAAAAAGATAGACATGGCACAAACATGTTCTTAGCGGATTATTCAATAGGGTCAATATGTATTTAGGGGTATTCGCTACCTACACATTTCTTACCTTGAATGCCTTATCTCGCAGAACGAGGTTACAATAGAACAAAGCATGGTCCGTTCAACAATTATCGAGAAAAAGAAATCTCAAGATAATTTTGAACCAATATTAACTATAAAAAAAAACTAATAATAATTATTTTCCAGGACCGAAAATAATTATTCATGAACACAGGACTCTAAGGTCACTGTCTAGCTAGTACCCATTTAAAAAGACTGATCGACCAGGTATGAATAAAAGGATTTCGAACACGGGACCGCAAGGTTATTGCCTATCTAGTACCCGTTTAAAAATAGCGTCTGGACCAGGCACAACAAAAGGATATCGAACCCGGGACTGTATGGTCAACAGACAAAACCGTCCCTTATATCAAAATGACCAGTAAAAGAAACGCTATCGATTGGAGGCATCAGGGTAGTGACCTAACATACCCTTACGTGAATATTAAACTTGGGACCAAACATAAGAAAAATTTAAATGAATCGCTGCGGCAAACACCCGAGTCCAGAGTGGACCCCTCCTTCTCTTTGTGGCAAGTGACAATGGACTGGCCTCGCCTGCTGGCTGACCTTGACCGTGAAAGGTAGAAATGCAAGTCTTCACCCCTTCCCCCGGGCTAATATTTGACTGTATTCTCACCAGCTGATCGGGCTGGATCTTAGTATTCTAAAAGTGGAGCGGGACGCTCTCATTTGGATATAGATTAATTATAGCATTATTTTATCTGCGCTTGATGGCCACTACCTTACACATACAATTCACTTATTATCATTGTAAACTTATCATACTAACTCTCATCTGTCATCTTCCCTCAGGTCTTATTACCTGGCATCATTATCTATTTTACCTTATTTCATCGTAGATTCCTCCTTACAACATCTTACCTGTATGGCCTTAAATATCACACGCGTTCAATAAAAACTGATATAACAATTAATGAGGCTGGGTCAGCCGTCACTTATATCATTGTAAACTTATCATACTAACTCTCATCTGTCATCTTCCCTCAGGTCTTATTACCTGGCATCATTATCTATTTTATCTTATTTCATCGTAGATTCCTCCTTACAACATCTTACCTGTATGGCCTTAAATATCACACGCGTTCAATAAAAACTAATATAACAATTAGTGAGGCTGGGTCAGCCGTCACTTATATCATTGTAAACTTATCATACTAACTCTCATCTGACATAATTCACGCCTTTGTAAACTGTCCTATAAACTTTACTCATTGCTACACCATAATACTGCATATCATCCATCACAATACACCATGGTCCTTTAAATATCGTCCCAAAAAAAATCATCGGCTATTAATTCATCCGGTATGTAAATACATAAATTACTATCTCTGGTCAATTACACGAAATAATGAGATTTTGCCTGGAAAGGGCACCTATCGAAATACCATGCTTCGTTCGTTCTATTTGGGTGGAAAACACAGGGGATATTTCTAACACACATCTATAAATAAAATAGGGAATTCTACCATGTGTTTTATGTACGGATACGATTACCTAGCAACATCCTTACGTTAAGTTAGGCACTTTTAATTCATTAAAATAATTATTCTGATCCTTAATCCTTATGAGCGTACCCAGCTCCTTCAGATGCACAACTATGGTCGCCATTGACACGGTCATTGTACACACAAGATAAAACAAATCAAAAGAAAACAAATAACATGCTAACATTATGGCGATAAAATCCATGAATTATTTGACGCTTTAAAATATAATCAAAAGGTACTTATCATATTGAAGACTTCCTTCATCATTTGCAAGAGTTGGACCAGAGGCCCGCAACAGTATAACTTAACACATGACCTCCATGGCCGGTTCGAATCCCATCACGATGATGTAGAACCACTCGATAATATCACTGCAACCCTCCATTATCACTAGGTCGCTATAAGCCAGCACCCTTTTAAAATGCACACACACACATATTTGATTAAATTTATGCACCACAAAAAAAAAAGATTACACATTAGTGGGCTACACACTCATGGCGGACATACTTTTCTGTTATACATTTTCACTCGAATTATATATGATTTCACATCTTTCCTTTCTGTTATACACATTCACAACTTAGTATTCATTTTTAATATTATTTCGCATCAGCCGAACAATGGACTATGCGTCTCGTACATTAATGCCTGGCGTGGTGCTACATATGGCCCGCATCCACTAACGTTGGCTGAAAGATGAACAATGTTCCTGTCACAGACTTTACCCACATATATGACAAAATGGTTGCCAATTCACAGTTTTGCACATACGACACCAAATGCTCCCTTCACAATCATAGGCTACAGTAATCAGGTACCTTAATTTATACACAAAAATATGGCCTTGCTAATCATATGATTCACGACGGAACTCGATCATAGGCTAAGTTTATATCATCAGCGCTTGGGTAGAACTAATTTCTTGTTGAAGGACGCTATGTTCTCTCTCTCACACACTCGACGTTGTCAGATTTCCTTGCGCAGGGACTACTTTCATTCGATGAACACAGAGATATTTAATCCGTTACCGCATTCCCAAAATTCTTGATAATAATTAGATTCATCATGGGCGTTTCAGATCATTCCTGTAATGCCTTGATCTCTTGTAACTAACTGAAGCGTACTCTTTAAGGGCGGAGTCAGGCATCTACTGCGTGCTAACTTGAGATAGTTACTGCGTTTTGGCAAGATTCTCAGAATTCGCTGGGGTGCTCCTGCTCTGAAACTTGCAGGCAAGCGACTTGGAATGCACCTGCTCTGTCCATTGTGTGAAAACCATAAATTTCTCCCTGTCAGAACTGCCAAGCCATATACAGTATATGTGGTCTCACTACGGCAGAAAGATCCTAGTTATTTCTTATGATCATTACATAATGATGATTTCATTCTCATTAACATCATGACATTGCCCCATATAAGTACTCCAGTGACATAATGTGTCCATGGCCTAAGACATAGGCCAAGGGCACATACTATGGTAGACATTGTGAACCAGAGCTCCAACTGCCATGTATTCACATGACCTCTACACCAACAACTAACTACAGATAGCATCCTATGGTAGGCATTGTGCACCAGAGCTCCAACTGCCAAGTATTCACAAGACCTCTACACCAACAACTAACAACAGATAGCATTCTGTGGTTGACATTGTGCATCAGAGCTCCAACTGCCAAGTATTCACATGGCCTCAGCATCAACAACTAACAACAGCTAGCATTCTATGGTAGACATTGTGCACCAGAGCTCCGACTCCCAAGTATTCACATGACTTCTACACCAACAACAAACAACAGAGAGCATTCTATGGTAGACATTGTGCACCAGAGCTCCAACTGCCAAGTATTCACATGACCTCTACACCAACAACTAACAACAGATAGCATCCTATGGTAGACATTGTGCACCAGAGCTCCAACTGCCAAGTATTCACATGACCTCTACACCAACAAGTAACAACAGATAGCATCCTATGGTAGACATTGTGCACCAGAGCTCCAACTGCCAAGTATTCACATGATCTCTACACCAACAACTAACAACAGATAGCATTCTATGGTAGACATTGTGCATCAGAGCTCCAACTGCCAAGTATTCACATGGCCTCAGCATCAACAACTAAAAACAGATATCATCCTATGGTAGACATTGTGCATCAGAGCTCCAACTCCCAAGTATTCACATGACCTCTACACCAACAACAACAACTAACAACAGATAGCATTCTATGGAAGACATTGTGCACCAGAGCTCCAACTGCCAAGTATTCACATGACCTCTACACCAACAACTAACAACAGATAGCATTCTATGGTAGACATTGTGCACCAGAGCTCCAACTCCCAAGTATTCACATGACCTCTACACCAACAACTAATAACAGATAGCATCCTATGGTAGACATTGTGCACCAGAGCTCCAACTCCCAAGCATTCACATGGCCTCAGCATAAACAACTAACAACAGATAGCATCCCATGGTAGACATTGTGCACCAGAGCTCCAACTCCCAAGTATTCACATGACCTCTACACCAACAACTAACAACAGATGGCATCCTATGGTTGACATTGTGCACCAGAGCTCCAACTGCCAAGTATTCACATGACCTCTACACCAACAACTAACAACAGATAGCATCCTATGGTAGACATTGTGCACCAGAGCTCCAACTCCCAAGTATTCACTTGACCTCTACACCAACAACTAACAACAGATAGCATTCTATGGTAGACATTGTGAACCAGAGCTCCAACTCTCAAGTATTCACATGACCTCTACACCAACAACTGACAACAGATAGCATTTTATGGTAGACATTGTGAACCAGAGCTCCAACTCCCAAGTATTCACATGACCTCTACACCAACAACTAACAACAGACAGCATTCTATGGTAGACATTGTGAACCAGAGCTCCAACTCCCAAGTATTCACATGACCTCAGCATCAACAACTAACAACAGATAGCATCCTATGGTAGACATTGCGCACCAGAGCTCCAAATGCAAGTATTAACATGACCTCTACACCAACAACTAACTTCAGATAGCATTCTATGGTAGACATTGTGCACCAGATCTCCAACAGCCAAGTATTCACTTGACCTCTACACCAACAACTAACAACAGATAGCATCCTATGGTAGACATTGTGCACCAGAGCTCCAACTCCCAAGTATTCACTTGACCTCTACACCAACAACTAACAACAGATAGCATCCTATGGTAGACATTGTGCACCAGAGCTCCAACTACCAAGTATTCACATGACCTCTACACCAACAACTAACAACAGATAGCATTCTATGGTAGACATTGTGCACCAGAGCTCCAACTGCCAAGTATTCACATGACCTCTACACCAACAACTAACAACAGATAGCATTCTATGGTAGACATTGTGCACCAGAGCTCCAACTGCCATGTATTCACATGACCTCTACACCAACAACTGACAACAGAGAGCATTCTATGGTAGACATTGTGCACCAGAGCTCCAACTCCCAAGTATTCACATGACATCTACACCAACAACTAACAACAGATAGCATTCTATGGTAGACATTGTGCACCAGAGCTCCAACTCCCAAGTATTCACATGACCTCTACACCAACAACTAACAACAGATAGCATCCTATGGTAGACATTGTGAACCAGAGCTCCAACTGCCAATTATTCACATGACCTCTACACCAACAACTAACAACAGATAGCATCCTATGGTAGACATTGTGCACCAGAGCTCCAACTGCCAAGTATTCACATGACATCTACACCAACAACTTACAACAGATAGCATTCTATGGTAGACATAGTGCACCAGAGCTCCAACTGCCAAGTATTCACATGACCTCTACACCAACAACTAACAACAGATAACATTCTATGGTAGACATTGTGCACCAGAGCTCCAACTCCCAAGTATTCACATGACTTCTACACCAACAACTAACAACAGAGAGCATCCTATGGTAGACATTGTGCATCAGAGCTCCAACTCCCAAGTATTCACATGACCTCTACACCTACAACTAACTACAGATAGTTTTCTATGGTAGACATTGTGCACTAGAGCTCCAACTGCCAAGTATTCACATGACCACTACACCAACAACTTACAACAGATAGCATTCTATGCTAGACATTGTGCACCAGAGCTCCAACTCCCAAGTATTCACATGACCTCTACACCAACAACAAACAACAGATAGCATCCTATGGTAGACATTGTGCACCAGAGCTCCAACTCCCAAGTATTCATATGACCTCTACACCAACAACTAACTACAGATAGCATCCAATGGTAGACATTGTGCACCAGAGCTCCAATTGCCAAGTATTCACATGACCTCTACACCAACAACTAACAACAGATAGCATTCTATGGTAGACATTGTGTACCAGAGCTCCAACTCCCAAGTATTCACATGACCTCTACACCAACAACTAACTACAGATAGCATCCTATGGTAGACATTGTGCACCAGAGCTCCAACTGCCAAGTATTCACATGACCTCTACACCAACAACTAACAACAGATAGCATCCTATGGTAGAGATTGTGCACCAGAGCTCCAACTCCCAATTATTCACATGACCTCTACACCAACAACTAACAACACATAGCATCCTATGGTAGACATTGTGCACCAGAGCTACAACTGCCAAGTATTCACATGACCTCTACACCAACAACTAACTACAGATAGCATTCTATGGTAGACATTGTGCATCAGAGCTCCAACTGCCAAGTATTCACATGACCTCTACACCAACAACAACAACTAACAACTGATAGCATTCTATGGTAGACATTGTGCACCAGAGCTCCAACTGCCAAGTATTCACATGACCTCTACACCAACAACTAACAACAGATAGCATTCTATGGTAGACATTGTGCACCAGGGCTCCAACTCCCAAATATTCACATGACCTCTACACCAACAACTAAAAACAGATAGCATACTATGGTAGACATTGTGAACCAGAGCTCCAACTGCCATGTATTCACATGACCTCTACACCAACAACAAACTACAGATAGCATCCTATGGTAGGCATTGTGCACCAGAGCTCCAACTGCCAAGTATTCACAAGACCACTACACCAACAACTAACAACAGATAGCATTCTATGGTTGACATTGTGCATCAGAGCTCCAACTGCCAAGTATTCACATGGCCTCAGCATCAACAACTAACAACAGATAGCATTCTATGGTAGACATTGTGCACCAGAGCTCTGACTCCCAAGTATTCACATGACTTCTACACCAACAACTAACAACAGAGAGCATTGTATGGTAGACATTGTGCACCAGAGCTCCAACTGCCATGTATTCACATGACCTCTACACCAACAACTAACAACAGATAGCATCCTATGGTAGACATTGTGCACCAGAGCTCCAACTGCCAAGTATTCACATGACCTCTACACCAACAAGTAACAACAGATAGCATCCTATGGTAGACATTGTGCACCAGAGCTCCAACTGCCAAGTATTCACATGATCTCTACACCAACAACTAACAACAGATAGTATTCTATGGTAGTCATTGTGCACCAGAGCTCCAACTCCCAAGTATTCACTTGACCTCTACACCAACAACTAACAACACATAGCGTCCTATGGTAGACATTGTGCACCAGAGCTACAACTGCCAATTATTCACATGACCTCTACACCAAAAACTAACTACAGATAGCATTCTATGGTAGACATTGTGCATCAGAGCTCCAACTGCCAAGTATTCACATGACCTCTACACCAACAACAACAACTAACAACAGATAGCATTCTATGGAAGACATTGTGCACCAGAGCTCCAACTGCCAAGTATTCACATGACCTCTACACCAACAACTAACAACAGTTAGCATTTTATGGTAGACATTGTGCACCAGAGCTCCAACTCCCAAGTATTCACATGACCTCTACACCAACAACTAACAACAGATAGCATCCTATGGTAGACATTGTGCACCAGAGCTCCAACTCCCAATCATTCACATGGCCTCAGCATAAACAACTAACAACAGATAGCATCCCATGGTAGACATTGTGCACCAGAGCTCCAACTCCCAAGTATTCACATGACCTCTACACCAACAACTAACAACAGATGGCATCCTATGGTTGACATTGTGCACCAGAGCTCCAACTGCCAAGTATTCACATGACCTCTACACCAACAACTAACAACAGATAGCATCCTATGGTAGACATTGTGCAACAGAGCTCCAACTCCCAAATATTCACTTGACCTCTACACCAACAACTAACAACAGATAGCATTCTATGGTAGACATTGTGAACCAGAGCTCCAACTCTCAAGTATTCACATGACCTCTACACCAACAACTGACAACAGATAGCATTTTATGGTAGACATTGTGAACCAGAGCTCCAACTCCCAAGTATTCACATGACCTCTACACCAACAACTAACAACAGACAGCATTCTATGGTAGACATTGTGAACCAGAGCTCCAACTCCCAAGTATTCACATTACCTCAGCATCAACAACTAACAACAGATAGCATCCTATGGTAGACATTGTGCACCAGAGCTCCAATTGCAAGTATTCACATGACCTCTACACCAACAACTAACTACAGATAGCATTCTATGGTAGACATTGTGCACCAGACCTCCAACTGCCAAGTATTCACATGACCTCTACACCAACAACTAACAACAGATAGCATCCTATGGTAGACATTGTGCACCAGAGCTCCAACTTCCAAGTATTCACATGACCTCTACACCAACAACTAACAACAGATAGCATCTTATGGTAGACATTGTGCACCAGAGCTCCAACTACCAAGTATTCACATGACCTCTACACCAACAACTAACAACAGATAGCATTCTATGGTAGACATCGTGCACCAGAGCTCCAACTGCCAAGTATTCACATGACCTCTACACCAACAACTAACAACAGATAGCATTCTATGGTAGACATTGTGCACCAGAGCTCCAACTGCCATGTATTCGCATGACCTCTACACCAACAACTGACAACAGAGAGCATTCTATGGTAGACATTGTGCACCAGAGCTCCAACTCCCAAGTATTCACATGACCTCTACACCAACAAATAACAACAGATAGCATTCTATGGTAGACATTGTGCACCAGAGCTCCAACTGCCAAGTATTCACATGACCTCTACACCAACAACTAACAACAGATAGCATCCTATGGTAGACATTGTGAACCAGAGCTCCAACTGCCAATTATTCACATGACCTCTACACCAACAACTAACAACAGATAGCATCCTATGGTAGACATTGTGCACCAGAGCTCCAACTGCCAAGTATTCACATGACATCTACACCAACAACTTACAACAGATAGCATTCTATGGTAGACATAGTGCACCAGTGCTCCAACTGCCAAGTATTCACATGACCTCTACACCAACAACTAACAACAGATAACATTCTATGGTAGACATTGTGCACCAGAGCTCCAACTCCCAAGTATTCACATGACTTCTACACCAACAACTAACAACAGATAGCATCCTATGGTAGACATTGTGCATCAGAGCTCCAACTCCCAAGTATTCACATGACCTCTACACCTACAACTAACTAACGATAGTTTTCTATGGTAGACATTGTGCACTAGAGCTCCAACTGCCAAGTATTCACATGACCACTACACCAACAACTTACAACAGATAGCATTCTATGGTAGACATTGTGCACCAGAGCTCAAACTCCCAAGTATTCACATGACCTCTACACCAACAACAAACAACAGATAGCATCCTATGGAAGACATTGTGCACCAGAGCTCCAACTCCCAAGTATTCACACGACCTCTACACCAACAACTAACTACAGATAGCATCCTATGGTAGACATTGTGCACCAGAGCTCCAACTGCCAAGTATTCACATGACCTCTACACCAACAACTAACAACAGATAGCATTCTATGGTAGACATTGTGTACCAGAGCTCCAACTCCCAAGTATTCACATGACCTCTACACCAACAACTAACTACAGATAGCATCCTATGGTAGACATTGTGCACCAGAGTTCCAACTGCCAAGTATTCACATGACCTCTACACCAACAACTAACAACAGATAGCATCCTATGGTAGACATTGTGCACCAGAGCTCCAACTCCCAATTATTCACATGACCTCAACACCAACAACTAACAACACATAGCATCCTATGGTAGACATTGTGCACCAGAGCTACAACTGCCAAGTATTCACATGACTTCTACACCAACAACTAACTACAGATAGCATTCTATGGTAGACATTGTGCATCAGAGCTCCAACTGCCAAGTATTCACATGACCTCTACACCAACAACAACAACTAACAACAGATAGCATTCTATGGTAGACATTGTGCACCAGAGCTCCAACTGCCAAGTATTCACATGACCTCTACACCAACAACTAACAACAGATAGCATTCTATGGTAGACATTGTGCACCAGAGCTCCATTTGCCAAGTATTCACATGACCTCTACACCAACAACTAACAACAGATAGCATCCTATGGTAGACATTGTGAACCAGAGCTCCAACTGCCATGTATTCACATGACCTCTACACCAACAACTAACTACAGATAGCATCCTAAGGTAGACATTGTGCACCAGAGCTCCAACTGCCAAGTATTCACAAGACCTCTACACCAACAACTAACAACAGATAGCATTCTATAGTAGACATTGTGCATCAGAGCTCCAACTGCCAAGTATTCACATGGCCTCAGCATCAACAACTAACAACAGATATCATCCTATGGTAGACATTGTGCATCAGAGCTCCAACTCCCAAGTATTCACATGATCTCAACACCAACAACAACAACTAACAACAGATAGCATTCTATGGTAGACATGGTGCACCAGAGCTCCATTTGCCAAGTATTCACATGACCTCTACACCAACAACTAACTACAGATAGCATCCTATGGTAGACATTGTGCACCAGAGCTCCAACTCCCAAGTATTCACATGACCTCTACACCAACAACTAACAACAGATAACATTCTATGGTAGACATTGTGCACCAGAGCTCCAACTCCCAAGTATTCACATGACTTCTACACCAACAACTAACAACAGATAGCATTCTATGGTAGACATTGTGTACCAGAGCTCCAACTCCCAAGTATTCACATGACCTCTACACCAACAACTAATTACAGATAGCATTCTATGGTAGACATTGTGCAATAGAGCTCCAACTGCCAAGTATTCACATGACCCCTACACCAACAACTTACAACAGATAGCATTCTATGGTAGACATTGTGCACCAGAGCTCCAACTCCCAAGTATTCACATGACCTCTACACCAACAACTAACAACAGATAGCATCCAATGGTAGACATTGTGCACCAGAGCTCCAACTGCCAAGTATTCACATGACCTCTACACCAACAACTAACTACAGATAGCATCCTATGGTAGACATTGTGCACCAGAGCTCCAACTGCCAAGTATTCACATGACCTCTACACAAACAACTAACAACAGATAGCATCCTATGGTAGACATTGTGCACCAGAGCTCCAACTGCCAATTAATCACATGACCTCTACACCAACAACTAACAACAGATAGCATCCTATGGTAGACATTGTGCACCAGAGCTCCAACTGCCAAGTATTCACATGACCTCTACACCAACAACTAACAACAGATCGCATTCTATGGTAGACATTGTGCACCAGAGCTCCAACTGCCAAGTATTCACATGACCTCTACACCAACAACTAACAACAGATAACATTCTATGGTAGACATTGTGCACCAGAGCTCCAACTCCCAAGTATTCACATGACTTCTACACCAACAACTAACAACAGATAGCATCCTATGGTAGACATTGTGCATCAGAGCTCCAACTCCCAAGTATTCACATGACCTCTACACCAACAAATAACTACAGATAGCATTCTATGGTAGACATGGTGCACTAGAGCTCCAACTGCCAAGTATTCACATGACCTCTACACCAACAACTTACAACATATAGCATTCTATGGTTGACATTGTGCACCAGAGCTCCAACTCCCCAGTATTCACATGACCTCTACACCAACAACTAAAAACAGATAGCATCCAATGGTAGACATTGTGCACCAGAGCTCCAACTCCCAAGTATTCACATGACCTCTACACCAACAACTAACTACAGATAGCATCCTCTGGTAGACATTGTGCACCAGAGCTCCAACTGCCAAGTATTCACATGACCTCTACACCAACAACTAACAACAGATAGCATTCTATGGTAGACATTGTGTACCAGAGCTCCAACTCCCAAGTATTCACATGACCTCTACACCAACAACTAATTACAGATAGCATCCTATGGTAGACATTGTGCACCAGAGCTCCAACTCCCAAGTATTCACATGAACTCTACACCAACAACTAACAACAGATAGCATTCTATGGTAGACATTGTGCATCAGAGCTCCAACTTCCAAGTATTCACATGGCCTCAGCATCAACAACTAACAACAGATATCATCCTATGGTAGACATTGTGCATCAGAGCTCCAACTCCCAAGTATTCACATGATCTCAACACCAGCAACAACAACTAACAACAGATAGCATTCTATGGTAGACATTGTGCACCAGAGCTCCATTTGCCAAGTATTCACATGACCTCTACACCAACAACTAACTACAGATAGCATCCTATGGTAGACATTGTGCACCAGAGCTCCAACTCCCAAGTATTCACACGACCTCTACACCAACAACTAACTACAGATAGCATTCTATGGTAGACATTTTGCACCAGAGCTCCAACTCCCAAGTATTCACATGACCTCTACACCAACAACTAACTACAGATAGCATTCTATGGTAGACATTGTGCACCAGAGCTCCAACTCCCAAGTATTCACATGACCTCAACACCAACAACTAACAACAGATAGCATCCTATGGTAGAAATTGTGCATCAGAGCTCCAACTTCCAAGTATTCACATGACCTCTACACCAACAACTAACAACAGATAGCATCCTATGGTAGACATTGTGCATCAGAGCTCCAACTGCCATGTATTCACATGACCTCTACACCAACAACTAACTACAGATAGCATCCTATGGTAGACATTTTGCACCAGAGCTCCAACTGCCAAGTATTCACATGATCTCTACACCAACAACTAACAACAGATAGCATACTATGGTAGACATTGTGCATCAGAGCTCCAACTGCCAAGTATTCACATGGCCTCAGCATCAACAACTAACAACAGATAGCATTCTATGGTAGACATTGTGCACCAGAGCTCCAACTCCCAAGTATTCACATGACCTCTACACCAACAACTAACTACAGATAGCATCCTATGGTAGACATTGTGCACCAGAGATCCAACTGCCAAGTATTCACATGGCCTCTACACCAACAACTAACAAGAGATAGCATTCTATGTAGACATTGTGCACCGGAGCTCCAACTCGCAAGTATTCACATGACCTCTACACCAACAACTAACAACAGATAGCATTCTATGTTAGACATTGTGCACCAGATCTCCAATTGCCAAGTATTCACATGACCTCTACACCATCAACTAACAATAGATAGCATCCTATGGTAGACATTGTGCATCAGAGCTCCGACTCCCAAGTATTCACATGACCTCTACACCAACAACTAACAACAGATAGCATCCTATGGTAGACATTGTGCATCAGAGCTCCAACTCCCAAGTATTAACATGACCTCTACACCAACAACTAACAACAGATAGCATCCTATGGTAGACATTGTGCATCAGAGCTCCAACTGCCATGTATTCACATGACCTCTACACCAACAACTAACTACAGATAGCATCCTATGGTAGACATTGTGCACCAGAGCTCCAACTGCCAAGTATTCACATGATCTCTACACCAACAACTAACAACAGATAGCATTCTATGGTAGACATTGTGCATCAGAGCTCCAACTGCCCAGTATTCACATGGCCTCAGCATCAACAACTAACAACAGATAGCATTCTATGGTAGACATTGTGCACCAGAGCTCCAACTCCCAAGTATTCACATGACCTCTACACCAACAACTAACTGCAGATAGCATCCTATGGTAGACATTGTGCACCAGAGATCCAACTGCCAAGTATTCACATGACCTCTACACCAACAACTAACAAGAGATAGCATTCTATGTAGACATTGTGCACTGGAGCTCCAACTCGCAAGTATTCACATGACCTCTACACCTACAACTAACAACAGATAGCATTCTATGTTAGACATTGTGCACCAGATCTCCAATTGCCAAGTATTCACATGACCTCTACACCATCAACTAACAATAGATAGCATCCTATGGTAGACATTGTGCATCAGAGCTCCAACTCCCAAGTATTCACATGACCTCTACACCAAAAACTAACAACAGATAGCATCCTATGTTAGACATTGTGCACCAGATCTCCAATTGCCAAGTATTCACATGACCTCTACACCATCAACTAACAATAGATAGCATCCTATTGTAGACATTGTGCATCAGAGCTCCAACTCCCAAGTATTCACATGACCTCTACACCAACAACTAACAACAGATAGCATCCTATGGTAAACATTGTGCATCAGAGCACCAACTTCCAAGTATTAACATGGCCTCAGCATCAACAACTAACAACAGATAGCATCCTATGGTAGACATTGTGCACCAGAGCTCCAACTGCCAAGTATTCACATGACCTCTACACCAACAACTAACAACAGATAGCATCCTATGGTAGACATTGTGCACCAGAGCTCCAACTGCCAATTAATCACATGACCTCTACACCAACAACTAACAACAGATAGCATCCTATGGTAGACATTGTGCACCAGAGCTCCAACTGCCAAGTATTCACATGTCCTCTACACCAACAACTAACAAAAGATAGCATTCTATGGTAGACATTGTGCACCAGAGCTCCAACTGCCAAGTATTCACATGACTTCTACACCAACAACTAACAACAGATATCATTCTATGGTAGACATTGTGCACCAGAGCTCCAACTCCCAAGTATTCACATGACTTCTACACCAACAACTAACAACAGATATCATCCTATGGTAGACATTGTGCATCAGAGCTCCAACTCCCGAGTATTCACATGACTTCTACACCAACAACTAACAACAGATAGCATCCTATGGTAGACATTGTGCATCAGAGCTCCAACTCCCAAGTATTCACATGACCTCTACACCAACAACTAACAAAAGATAGCATTCTATGGTAGACATTGTGCACCAGAGCTCCAACTGCCAAGTATTCACATGACTTCTACACCAACAACTAACAACAGATATCATTCTATGGTAGACATTGTGCACCAGAGCTCCAACTCCCAAGTATTCACATGACTTCTACACCAACAACTAACAACAGATATCATCCTATGGTAGACATTGTGCATCAGAGCTCCAACTCCCAAGTATTCACATGACCTCTACACCAACAACTAACAACAGATATTATCCTATGGTAAACATTGTGCATCAGAGCACCAACTGCCAAGTATTAACATGGCCTCAGCATCAACAACTAACAACAGATAGCATCCTATAGTAGACATTGTGAACCAGAGCTCCAACTGCCAAGTATTCAAATGACCTCTACACCAACAACCAACAACAGATAGCATCCTATGGTAGACATAGTGCACCAGAGCTCCAACTGCAAATTAATCACATGACCTCTACACCAACAACTAACAACAGATAGCGTCCTATGGTAGACATTGTGCACCAGAGCTCCAACTGCCAAGTATTCACATGACCTCTACACCAACAACTAACAACAGATAGCATTCTATGGTAGACATTGTGCACCAGAGCTCCAACTGCCAAGTATTCACATGACCTCTACACCAACAACTAACAACAGATAACATTCTATGGTAGACATTGTGCACCAGAGCTCCAACTCCCAAGTATTCACATGACATCTACACCAACAACTAACAACAGATAGCATCCTATGGTAGACATTGTGCATCAGAGCTCCAACTCCCAAGTATTCACATGACCTCTACACCAACAAGTAACTACAGATAGCATTCTATGGTAGACATTGTGCATCAGAGCTCCAACTGCCAAGTATTCACATGACCACTACACCAACAACAACAACTAACAACAGATAGCATTCTATGGTAGACATTGTTCACCAGAGCTCCAACTGCCAAGTATTCACATGACCTCTACACCAACAACTAACAACAGATAGCATTCTATGGTAGACATTGTGCACCAGAGCTCCAACTCCCAAGTATTCACATGACCTCTACACCAACAACTAACAACAGATAGCATCCTATGGTAGACATTGTGAACCAGAGCTCCTACTGCCATGTATTCACATGACCTCTACACCAACAACTAACTACAGATAGCATCCTATGGTAGACATTGTGCACCAGAGCTCCAACTGCCAAGTATTCACATGACCTCTACACCAACAACTAACAACAGATAGCATTCTATGGTTGACATTGTGCATCAGAGCTCCAACTGCCAAGTATTCACATGACCTCTACACCAACAACTAACAACAGATAGCATTCTATGGTAGACATTGTGTACCAGAGCTCCAACTCCCAAGTATTCACATGACCTCTACACCAACAACTAACTACAGATAGCATCCTATGGTAGACATTGTGCACCAGAGTTCCAACTGCCAAGTATTCACATGACCTCTACACCAACAACTAACAACAGATAGCATCCTATGGTAGACATTGTGCACCAGAGCTCCAACTCCCAATTATTCACATGACCTCAACACCAACAACTAACAACACATAGCATCCTATGGTATACATTGTGCACCAGAGCTACAACTGCCAAGTATTCACATGACTTCTACACCAACAACTAACTACAGATAGCATTCTATGGTAGACATTGTGCATCAGAGCTCCAACTGCCAAGTATTCACATGACCTCTACACCAACAACAACAACTAACAACAGATAGCATTCTATGGTAGACATTGTGCACCAGAGCTCCAACTGCCAAGTATTCACATGACCTCTACACCAACAACTAACAACAGATAGCATTCTATGGTAGACATTGTGCACCAGAGCTCCATTTGCCATTTATTCACATGACCTCTACACCAACAACTAACAACAGATAGCATCCTATGGTAGACATTGTGAACCAGAGCTCCAACTGCCATGTATTCACATGACCTCTACACCAACAACTAACTACAGATAGCATCCTAAGGTAGACATTGTGCACCAGAGCTCCAACTGCCAAGTATTCACAAGACCTCTACACCAACAACTAACAACAGATAGCATTCTATAGTAGACATTGTGCATCAGAGCTCCAACTGCCAAGTATTCACATGGCCTCAGCATCAACAACTAACAACAGATATCATCCTATGGTAGACATTGTGCATCAGAGCTCCAACTCCCAAGTATTCACATGATCTCAACACCAACAACAACAACTAACAACAGATAGCATTCTATGGTAGACATTGTGCACCAGAGCTCCATTTGCCAAGTATTCACATGACCTCTACACCAACAACTAACTACAGATAGCATCCTATGGTAGACATTGTGCACCAGAGCTCCAACTCCCAAGTATTCACATGACCTCTACACCAACAACTAACAACAGATAACATTCTATGGTAGACATTGTGCACCAGAGCTCCAACTCCCAAGTATTCACATGACTTCTACACCAACAACTAACAACAGATAGCATTCTATGGTAGACATTGTGTACCAGACCTCCAACTCCCAAGTATTCACATGACCTCTACACCAACAACTAATTACAGATAGCATTCTATGGTAGACATTGTGCACTAGAGCTCCAACTGCCAAGTATTCACATGACCTCTACACCAACAACTTACAACAGATAGCATTCTATGGTAGACATTGTGCACCAGAGCTCCAACTCCCAAGTATTCACATGACCTCTACACCAACAACTAACAACAGATAGCATCCAATGGTAGACATTGTGCACCAGAGCTCCAACTGCCAAGTATTCACATGACCTCTACACCAACAACTAACTACAGATAGCATCCTATGGTAGACATTGTGCACCAGAGCTCCAACTGCCAAGTATTCACATGACCTCTACACAAACAACTAACAACAGATAGCATCCTATGGTAGACATTGTGCACCAGAGCTCCAACTGCCAATTAATCACATGACCTCTACACCAACAACTAACAACAGATAGCATCCTATGGTAGACATTGTGCACCAGAGCTCCAACTGCCAAGTATTCACATGACCTCTACACCAACAACTAACAACAGATCGCATTCTATGGTAGACATTGTGCACCAGAGCTCCAACTGCCAAGTATTCACATGACCTCTACACCAACAACTAACAACAGATAACATTCTATGGTAGACATTGTGCACCAGAGCTCCAACTCCCAAGTATTCACATGACTTCTACACCAACAACTAACAACAGATAGCATCCTATGGTAGACATTGTGCATCAGAGCTCCAACTCCCAAGTATTCACATGACCTCTACACCAACAACTAAAAACAGATAGCATCCAATGGTAGACATTGTGCACCAGAGCTCCAACTCCCAAGTATTCACATGACCTCTACACCAACAACTAACTACAGATAGCATCCTATGTTAGACATTGTGCACCAGAGCTCCAACTGCCAAGTATTCACATGACCTCTACACCAACAACTAACAACAGATAGCATTCTATGGTAGACATTGTGTACCAGAGCTCCAACTCCCAAGTATTCACATGACCTCTACACCAACAACTAATTACAGATAGCATCCTATGGTAGACATTGTGCACCAGAGCTCCAACTCCCAAGTATTCACATGACCTCTACACCAACAATTAACAACAGATAGCATTCTATGGTAGACATTGTGCATCAGAGCTCCAACTTCCAAGTATTCACATGGCCTCAGCATCAACAACTAACAACAGATATCATCCTATGGTAGACATTGTGCATCAGAGCTCCAACTCCCAAGTATTCACATGATCTCAACACCAGCAACAACAACTAACAACAGATAGCATTCTATGGTAGACATTGTGCACCAGAGCTCCATTTGCCACGTATTCACATGACCTCTACACCAACAACTAACTACAGATAGCATCCTATGGTAGACATTGTGCACCAGAGCTCCAACTCCCAAGTATTCACACGACCTCTACACCAACAACTAACTACAGATAGCATTCTATGGTAGACATTTTGCACCAGAGCTCCAACTCCCAAGTATTCACATGACCTCTACACCAACAACTAACTACAGATAGCATTCTATGGTAGACATTGTGCACCAGAGCTCCAACTCCCAAGTATTCACATGACCTCAACACCAACAACTAACAACAGATAGCATCCTATGGTAGAAATTGTGCATCAGAGCTCCAACTTCCAAGTATTCACATGACCTCTACACCAACAACTAACAACAGATAGCATCCTATGGTAGACATTGTGCATCAGAGCTCCAACTGCCATGTATTCACATGACCTCTACACCAACAACTAACTACAGATAGCATCCTATGGTAGACATTTTGCACCAGAGCTCCAACTGCCAAGTATTCACATGATCTCTACACCAACAACTAACAACAGATAGCATACTATGGTAGACATTGTGCATCAGAGCTCCAACTGCCAAGTATTCACATGGCCTCAGCATCAACAACTAACAACAGATAGCATTCTATGGTAGACATTGTGCACCAGAGCTCCAACTCCCAAGTATTCACATGACCTCTACACCAACAACTAACTACAGATAGCATCCTATTGTAGACATTGTGCACCAGAGATCCAACTGCCAAGTATTCACATGGCCTCTACACCATCAACTAACAAGAGATAGCATTCTATGTAGACATTGTGCACCGGAGCTCCAACTCGCAAGTATTCACATGACCTCTACACCAACAACTAACAACAGATAGCATTCTATGTTAGACATTGTGCACCAGATCTCCAATTGCCAAGTATTCACATGACCTCTACACCATCAACTAACAATAGATAGCATCCTATGGTAGACATTGTGCATCAGAGCTCCGACTCCCAAGTATTCACATGACCTCTACACCAACAACTAACAACAGATAGCATCCTATGGTAGACATTGTGCATCAGAGCTCCAACTCCCAAGTATTAACATGACCTCTACACCAACAACTAACAACAGATAGCATCCTATGGTAGACATTGTGCATCAGAGCTCCAACTGCCATGTATTCACATGACCTCTACACCAACAACTAACTACAGATAGCATCCTATGGTAGACATTGTGCACCAGAGCTCCAACTGCCAAGTATTCACATGATCTCTACACCAACAACTAACAACAGATAGCATTCTATGGTAGACATTGTGCATCAGAGCTCCAATTGCCAAGTATTCACATGGCCTCAGCATCAACAACTAACAACAGATAGCATTCTATGGTAGACATTGTGCACCAGAGCTCCAACTCCCAAGTATTCACATGACCTCTACACCAACAACTAACTACAGATAGCATCCTATGGTAGACATTGTGCACCAGAGATCCAACTGCCAAGTATTCACATGACCTCTACACCAACAACTAACAAGAGATAGCATTCTATGTAGACATTGTGCACTGGAGCTCCAACTCGCAAGTATTCACATGACCTCTACACCAACAACTAACAACAGATAGCATTCTATGTTAGACATTGTGCACCAGATCTCCAATTGCCAAGTATTCACATGACCTCTACACCATCAACTAACAATAGATAGCATCCTATGGTAGACATTGTGCATCAGAGCTCCAACTCCCAAGTATTCACATGACCTCTACACCAAAAACTAACAACAGATAGCATCCTATGTTAGACATTGTGCACCAGATCTCCAATTGCCAAGTATTCACATGACCTCTACACCATCAACTAACAATAGATAGCATCCTATTGTAGACATTGTGCATCAGAGCTCCAACTCCCAAGTATTCACATGACCTCTACACCAACAACTAACAACAGATAGCATCCTATGGTAAACATTGTGCATCAGAGCACCAACTTCCAAGTATTAACATGGCCTCAGCATCAACAACTAACAACAGATAGCATCCTATGGTAGACATTGTGCACCAGAGCTCCAACTGCCAAGTATTCACATGACCTCTACACCAACAACTAACAACAGATAGCATCCTATGGTAGACATTGTGCACCAGAGCTCCAACTGCCAATTAATCACATGACCCCTACACCAACAACTAACAACAGATAGCATCCTATGGTAGACATTGTGAACCATAGCTCCAACTGCCATGTATTCACATGACCTCTACACCAACAACTAACTACAGATAGCATCCTAAGGTAGACATTGTGCACCAGAGCTCCAACTGCCAAGTATTCACAAGACCTCTACACCAACAACTAACAACAGATAGCATTCTATAGTAGACATTGTGCATCAGAGCTCCAACTGCCAAGTATTCACATGGCCTCAGCATCAACAATTAACAACAGATATCATCCTATGGTAGACATTGTGCATCAGAGCTCCAACTCCCAAGCATTCACATGATCTCAACACCAACAACAACAACTAACAACAGATAGCATTCTATGGTAGACATTGTGCACCAGAGCTCCATTTGCCAAGTATTCACATGACCTCTACACCAACAACTAACTACAGATAGCATCCTATGGTAGACATTGTGCACCAGAGCTCCAACTCCCAAGTATTCACATGACCTCTACACCAACAACTAACAACAGATAACATTCTATGGTAGACATTGTGCACCAGAGCTCCAACTCCCAAGTATTCACATGACTTCTACACCAACAACTAACAACAGATAGCATTCTATGGTAGACATTGTGTACCAGAGCTCCAACTCCCAAGTATTCACATGACCTCTACACCAACAACTAATTACAGATAGCATTCTATGGTAGACATTGTGCACTAGAGCTCCAACTGCCAAGTATGCACATGACCTCTACACCAACAACTTACGACAGATAGCATTCTATGGTAGACATTGTGCACCAGAGCTCCAACTCCCAAGTATTCACATGACCTCTACACCAACAACTAACAACAGATAGCATCCAATGGTAGACATTGTGCACCAGAGCTCCAACTGCCAAGTATTCACATGACCTCTACACCAACAACTAACTACAGATAGCATCCTATGGTAGACATTGTGCACCAGAGCTCCAACTGCCAAGTATTCACATGACCTCTACACAAACAACTAACAACAGATAGCATCCTATGGTAGACATTGTGCACCAGAGCTCCAACTGCCAATTAATCACATGACCTCTACACCAACAACTAACAACAGATAGCATCCTATGGTAGACATTGTGCACCAGAGCTCCAACTGCCAAGTATTCACATGACCTCTACACCAACAACTAACAACAGATCGCATTCTATGGTAGACATTGTGCACCAGAGCTCCAACTGCCAAGTATTCACATGACCTCTACACCAACAACTAACAACAGATAACATTCTATGGTAGACATTGTGCACCAGAGCTCCAACTCCCAAGTATTCACATGACTTCTACACCAACAACTAACAACAGATAGCATCCTATGGTAGACATTGTGCATCAGAGCTCCAACTCCCAAGTATTCACTTGACCTCTACACCAACAAATAACTACAGATAGCATTCTATGGTAGACATGGTGCACTAGAGCTCCAACTGCCAAGTATTCACATGACCTCTACACCAACAACTTACAACAGATAGCATTCTATGGTTGACATTGTGCACCAGAGCTCCAACTCCCCAGTATTCACATGACCTCTACACCAACTACTAAAAACAGATAGCATCCAATGGTAGACATTGTGCACCAGAGCTCCAACTCCCAAGTATTCACATGACCTCTACACCAACAACTAACTACAGATAGCATCCTCTGGTAGACATTGTGCACCAGAGCTCCAACTGCCAAGTATTCACATGACCTCTACACCAACAACTAACAACAGATAGCATTCTATGGTAGACATTGTGTACCAGAGCTCCAACTCCCAAGTATTCACATGACCTCTACACCAACAACTAATTACAGATAGCATCCTATGGTAGACATTGTGCACCAGAGCTCCAACTCCCAAGTATTCACATGACCTCTACACCAACAATTAACAACAGATAGCATTCTATGGTAGACATTGTGCATCAGAGCTCCAACTTCCAAGTATTCACATGGCCTCAGCATCAACAACTAACAACAGATATCATCCTATGGTAGACATTGTGCATCAGAGCTCCAACTCCCAAGTATTCACATGATCTCAACACCAGCAACAACAACTAACAACAGATAGCATTCTATGGTAGACATAGTGCACCAGAGCTCCATTTGCCAAGTATTCACATGACCTCTACACCAACAACTAACTACAGATAGCATCCTATGGTAGACATTGTGCACCAGAGCTCCAACTCCCAAGTATTCACACGACCTCTACACCAACAACTAACTACAGATAGCATTCTATGGTAGACATTTTGCACCAGAGCTCCAACTCCCAAGTATTCACATGACCTCTACACCAACAACTAACTACAGATAGCATTCTATGGTAGACATTGTGCACCAGAGCTCCAACTCCCAAGTATTCACATGACCTCAACACCAACAACTAACAACAGATAGCATCCTATGGTAGAAATTGTGCATCAGAGCTCCAACTTCCAAGTATTCACATGACCTCTACACCAACAACTAACAACAGATAGCATCCTATGGTAGACATTGTGCATCAGAGCTCCAACTGCCATGTATTCACATGACCTCTACACCAACAACTAACTACAGATAGCATCCTATGGTAGACATTTTGCACCAGAGCTCCAACTGCCAAGTATTCACATGATCTCTACACCAACAACTAACAACAGATAGCATACTATGGTAGACATTGTGCATCAGAGCTCCAACTGCCAAGTATTCACATGGCCTCAGCATCAACAACTAACAACAGATAGCATTCTATGGTAGACATTGTGCACCAGAGCTCCAACTCCCAAGTATTCACATGACCTCTACACCAACAACTAACTACAGATAGCATCCTATGGTAGACATTGTGCACCAGAGATCCAACTGCCAAGTATTCACATGGCCTCTACACCAACAACTAACAAGAGATAGCATTCTATGTAGACATTGTGCACCGGAGCTCCAACTCGCAAGTATTCACATGACCTCTACACCAACAACTAACAACAGATAGCATTCTATGTTAGACATTGTGCACCAGATCTCCAATTGCCAAGTATTCACATGACCTCTACACCATCAACTAACAATAGATAGCATCCTATGGTAGACATTGTGCATCAGAGCTCCGACTCCCAAGTATTCACATGACCTCTACACCAACAACTAACAACAGATAGCATCCTATGGTAGACATTGTGCATCAGAGCTCCAACTCCCAAGTATTAACATGACCTCTACACCAACAACTAACAACAGATAGCATCCTATGGTAGACATTGTGCATCAGAGCTCCAACTGCCATGTATTCACATGACCTCTACACCAACAACTAACTACAGATAGCATCCTATGGTAGACATTGTGCACCAGAGCTCCAACTGCCAAGTATTCACATGATCTCTACACCAACAACTAACAACAGATAGCATTCTATGGTAGACATTGTGCATCAGAGCTCCAACTGCCAAGTATTCACATGGCCTCAGCATCAACAACTAACAACAGATAGCATTCAATGGTAGACATTGTGCACCAGAGCTCCAACTCCCAAGTATTCACATGACCTCTACACCAACAACTAACTACAGATAGCATCCTATGGTAGACATTGTGCACCAGAGATCCAACTGCCAAGTATTCACATGACCTCTACACCAACAACTAACAAGAGATAGCATTCTATGTAGACATTGTGCACTGGAGCTCCAACTCGCAAGTATTCACATGACCTCTACACCAACAACTAACAACAGATAGCATTCTATGTTAGACATTGTGCACCAGATCTCCAATTGCCAAGTATTCACATGACCTCTACACCATCAACTAACAATAGATAGCATCCTATGGTAGACATTGTGCATCAGAGCTCCAACTCCCAAGTATTCACATGACCTCTACACCAAAAACTAACAACAGATAGCATCCTATGTTAGACATTGTGCACCAGATCTCCAATTGCCAAGTATTCACATGACCTCTACACCATCAACTAACAATAGATAGCATCCTATTGTAGACATTGTGCATCAGAGCTCCAACTCCCAAGTATTCACATGACCTCTACACCAACAACTAACAACAGATAGCATCCTATGGTAAACATTGTGCATCAGAGCACCAACTTCCAAGTATTAACATGGCCTCAGCATCAACAACTAACAACAGATAGCATCCTATGGTAGACATTGTGCACCAGAGCTCCAACTGCCAAGTATTCACATGACCTCTACACCAACAACTAACAACAGATAGCATCCTATGGTAGACATTGTGCACCAGAGCTCCAACTGCCAATTAATCACATGACCCCTACACCAACAACTAACAACAGATAGCATCCTATGGTAGACATTGTGAACCAGAGCTCCAACTGCCATGTATTCACATGACCTCTACACCAACAACTAACTACAGATAGCATCCTAAGGTAGACATTGTGCACCAGAGCTCCAACTGCCAAGTATTCACAAGACCTCTACACCAACAACTAACAACAGATAGCATTCTATAGTAGACATTGTGCATCAGAGCTCCAACTGCCAAGTATTCACATGGCCTCAGCATCAACAATTAACAACAGATATCATCCTATGGTAGACATTGTGCATCAGAGCTCCAACTCCCAAGCATTCACATGATCTCAACACCAACAACAACAACTAACAACAGATAGCATTCTATGGTAGACATTGTGCACCAGAGCTCCATTTGCCAAGTATTCACATGACCTCTACACCAACAACTAACTACAGATAGCATCCTATGGTAGACATTGTGCACCAGAGCTCCAACTCCCAAGTATTCACATGACCTCTACACCAACAACTAACAACAGATAACATTCTATGGTAGACATTGTGCACCAGAGCTCCAACTCCCAAGTATTCACATGACTTCTACACCAACAACTAACAACAGATAGCATTCTATGGTAGACATTGTGTACCAGAGCTCCAACTCCCAAGTATTCACATGACCTCTACACCAACAACTAATTACAGATAGCATTCTATGGTAGACATTGTGCACTAGAGCTCCAACTGCCAAGTATTCACATAACCTCTACACCAACAACTTACAACAGATAGCATTCTATGGTAGACATTGTGCACCAGAGCTCCAACTCCCAAGTATTCACATGACCTCTACACCAACAACTAACAACAGATAGCATCCAATGGTAGACATTGTGCACCAGAGCTCCAACTGCCAAGTATTCACATGACCTCTACACCAACAACTAACTACAGATAGCATCCTATGGTAGACATTGTGCACCAGAGCTCCAACTGCCAAGTATTCACATGACCTCTACACAAACAACTAACAACAGATAGCATCCTATGGTAGACATTGTGCACCAGAGCTCCAACTGCCAATTAATCACATGACCTCTACACCAACAACTAACAACAGATAGCATCCTATGGTAGACATTGTGCACCAGAGCTCCAACTGCCAAGTATTCACATGACCTCTACACCAACAACTAACAACAGATCGCATTCTATGGTAGACATTGTGCACCAGAGCTCCAACTGCCAAGTATTCACATGACCTCTACACCAACAACTAACAACAGATAACATTCTATGGTAGACATTGTGCACCAGAGCTCCAACTCCCAAGTATTCACATGACTTCTACACCAACAACTAACAACAGATAGCATCCTATGGTAGACATTGTGCATCAGAGCTCCAACTCCCAAGTATTCACTTGACCTCTACACCAACAAATAACTACAGATAGCATTCTATGGTAGACATGGTGCACTAGAGCTCCAACTGCCAAGTATTCACATGACCTCTACACCAACAACTTACAACAGATAGCATTCTATGGTTGACATTGTGCACCAGAGCTCCAACTCCCCAGTATTCACATGACCTCTACACCAACAACTAAAAACAGATAGCATCCAATGGTAGACATTGTGCACCAGAGCTCCAACTCCCAAGTATTCACATGACCTCTACACCAACAACTAACTACAGATAGCATCCTCTGGTAGACATTGTGCACCAGAGCTCCAACTGCCAAGTATTCACATGACCTCTACACCAACAACTAACAACAGATAGCATTCTATGGTAGACATTGTGTACCAGAGCTCCAACTCCCAAGTATTCACATGACCTCTAAACCAACAACTAATTACAGATAGCATCCTATGGTAGACATTGTGCACCAGAGCTCCAACTCCCAAGTATTCACATGACCTCTACACCAACAATTAACAACAGATAGCATTCTATTGTAGACATTGTGCATCAGAGCTCCAACTTCCAAGTATTCACATGGCCTCAGCATCAACAACTAACAACAGATATCATCCTATGGTAGACATTGTGCATCAGAGCTCCAACTCCCAAGTATTCACATGATCTCAACACCAGCAACAACAACTAACAACAGATAGCATTCTATGGTAGACATTGTGCACCAGAGCTCCATTTGCCAAGTATTCACATGACCTCTACACCAACAACTAACTACAGATAGCATCCTATGGTAGACATTGTGCACCAGAGCTCCAACTCCCAAGTATTCACACGACCTCTACACCAACAACTAACTACAGATAGCATTCTATGGTAGACATTTTGCACCAGAGCTACAACTCCCAAGTATTCACATGACCTCTACACCAACAACTAACTACAGATAGCATTCTATGGTAGACATTGTGCACCAGAGCTCCAACTCCCAAGTATTCACATGAAATCATCACCAACAACTAACAACAGATAGCATCCTATGGTAGAAATTGTGCATCAGAGCTCCAACTTCCAAGTATTCACATGACCTCTACACCAACAACTAACAACAGATAGCATCCTATGGTAGACATTGTGCATCAGAGCTCCAACTGCCATGTATTCACATGACCTCTACACCAACAACTAACTACAGATAGCATCCTATGGTAGACATTTTGCACCAGAGCTCCAACTGCCAAGTATTCCCATGATCTCTACACCAACAACTAACAACAGATAGCATACTATGGTAGACATTGTGCATCAGAGCTCCAACTGCCAAGTATTCACATGGCCTCAGCATCAACAACTAACAACAGATAGCATTCTATGGTAGACATTGTGCACCAGAGCTCCAACTCCCAAGTATTCACATGACCTCTACACCAACAACTAACTACAGATAGCATCCTATGGTAGACATTGTGCACCAGAGATCCAACTGCCAAGTATTCACATGGCCTCTACACCAACAACTAACAAGAGATAGCATTCTATGTAGACATTGTGCACCGGAGCTCCAACTCGCAAGTATTCACATGACCTCTACACCAACAACTAACAACAGATAGCATTCTATGTTAGACATTGTGCACCAGATCTCCAATTGCCAAGTATTCACATGACCTCTACACCATCAACTAACAATAGATAGCATCCTATGGTAGACATTGTGCATCAGAGCTCAGACTCCCAAGTATTCACATGACCTCTACACCAACAACTAACAACAGATAGCATCCTATGGTAGACATTGTGCATCAGAGCTCCAACTCCCAAGTATTAACATGACCTCTACACCAACAACTAACAACAGATAGCATCCTATGGTAGACATTGTGCATCAGAGCTCCAACTGCCATGTATTCACATGACCTCTACACCAACAACTAACTACAGATAGCATCCTATGGTAGACATTGTGCACCAGAGCTCCAACTGCCAAGTATTCACATGATCTCTACACCAACAACTAACAACAGATAGCATTCTATGGTAGACATTGTGCATCAGAGCTCCAACTGCCAAGTATTCACATGGCCTCAGCATCAACAACTAACAACAGATAGCATTCTATGGTAGACATTGTGCACCAGAGCTCCAACTCCCAAGTATTCACATGACCTCTACACCAACAACTAACTACAGATAGCATCCTATGGTAGACATTGTGCACCAGAGATCCAACTGCCAAGTATTCACATGACCTCTACACCAACAACTAACAAGAGATAGCATTCTATGTAGACATTGTGCACTGGAGCTCCAACTCGCAAGTATTCACATGACCTCTACACCAACAACTAACAACAGATAGCATTCTATGTTAGACACTGTGCACCAGATCTCCAATTGCCAAGTATTCACATGACCTCTACACCATCAACTAACAATAGATAGCATCCTATGGTAGACATTGTGCATCAGAGCTCCAACTCCCAAGTATTCACATGACCTCTACACCAAAAACTAACAACAGATAGCATCCTATGTTAGACATTGTGCACCAGATCTCCAATTGCCAAGTATTCACATGACCTCTACACCATCAACTAACAATAGATAGCATCCTATTGTAGACATTGTGCATCAGAGCTCCAACTCCCAAGTATTCTCATGACCTCTACACCAACAACTAACAACAGATAGCATCCTATGGTAAACATTGTGCATCAGAGCACCAACTTCCAAGTATTAACATGGCCTCAGCATCAACAACTGACAACAGATAGCATCCTATGGTAGACATTGTGCACCAGAGCTCCAACTGCCAAGTATTCACATGACCTCTACACCAACAACTAACAACAGATAGCATCCTATGGTAGACATTGTGCACCAGAGCTCCAACTGCCAATTAATCACATGACCTCTACACCAACAACTAACAACAGATAGCATCCTATGGTAGACATTGTGTTCCAGAGCTCCAACTGCCAAGTATTCACATGTCCTCTACACCAACAACTAACAACAGATAGCATTCTATGGTAGACATTGTGCACCAGAGCTCCAACTGCCAAGTATTCACATGACCTCTACACCAACAACTGACAACAGATAACATTCAATGGTAGACATTGTGCACCAGAGCTCCAACTCCCGAGTATTCACATGACTTCTACACCAACAACTAACAACAGATAGCATCCTATGGTAGACATTGTGCATCAGAGCTCCAACTCCCAAGTATTCACATGACCTCTACACAAACATCTAACTACAGATAGCATTCTATTGTAGACATTGTGCACTAGAGCTCCAACTGCCAAGAATTCACATGACCTCTACACCAACAACTTACAAGAGATAGCATTCTATGGTAGACATTGTGCACCAGAGCTCCAACTCCCAAGTATTCACATGACCTCTACACCAACAACTAACAACAGATAGCATCCAATGGTAGACATTGTGCACCATAGCTCCAACTGCCAATTAATCACACGACCTCTACACCAACAACTAACAACATATAGCATCCTATGGTAGACATTGTGCTCCAGAGCTCCAACTGCCAAGTATTCACATGACCTCTACACCAACAACTAACAAAAGATAGCATTCTATGGTAGACATTGTGCACCAGAGCTCCAACTGCCAAGTATTCACATGACTTCTACACCAACAACTAACAACAGATAACATTCTATGGTAGACATTGTGCACCAGAGCTCCAACTCCCAAGTATTCACATGACTTCTACACCAACAACTAACAACAGATATCATCCTATGGTAGACATTGTGCATCAGAGCTCCAACTCCCAAGTATTCACATGACCTCTACACCAACAACTAACAACAGATATTATCCTATGGTAAACATTGTGCATCAGAGCACCAACTGCCAAGTATTAACATGGCCTCAGCATCAACAACTAACAACAGATAGCATCCTATAGTAGACATTGTGCACCAGAGCTCCAACTGCCAAGTATTCACATGACCTCTACACCAACAACCAACAACAGATAGCATCCTATGGTAGACATTGTGCACCAGAGCTCCAACTGCAAATTAATCACATGACCTCTACACCAACAACTAACAACAGATAGCATCCTATGGTAGACATTGTGCACCAGAGCTCCAACTGCCAAGTATTCACATGACCTCTACACCAACAACTAACAACAGATAGCATTCTATGGTAGACATTGTGCACCAGAGCTCCAACTGCCAAGTATTCACATGACCTCTACACCAACAACTAACAACAGATAACATTCTATGGTAGACATTGTGCACCAGAGCTCCAACTCCCAAGTATTCACATGACATCTACACCAACAACTAACAACAGATAGCATCCTATGGTAGACATTGTGCATCAGAGCTCCAACTCCCAAGTATTCACATGACCTCTACACCAACAAGTAACTACAGATAGCATTCTATGGTAGACATTGTGCATCAGAGCTCCAACTGCCAAGTATTCACATGACCACTACACCAACAACAACAACTAACAACAGATAGCATTCTATGGTAGACATTGTGCACCAGAGCTCCAACTGCCAAGTATTCACATGACCTCTACACCAACAACTAACAACAGATAGCATTCTATGGTAGACATTGTGCACCAGAGCTCCAACTCCCAAGTATTCACATGACCTCTACACCAACAACTAACAACAGATAGCATCCTATGGTAGACATTGTGAACCAGAGCTCCTACTGCCATGTATTCACATGACCTCTACACCAACAACTAACTACAGATAGCATCCTATGGTAGACATTGTGCACCAGAGCTCCAACTGCCAAGTATTCACATGACCTCTACACCAACAACTAACAACAGATAGCATTCTATGGTTGACATTGTGCATCAGAGCTCCAACTGCCAAGTATTCACATGGCCTCAGCATCAACAACTAACAACAGATAGCATTCTATGGTAGACATTGTGCACCAGAGCTGCAACTACCAAGTATTCACATGACCTCTACACCAACAACTAACTACAGATAGCATCCTATGGTAGACATTGTGCACCAGAGCTCCAACTCCCAAGTATTCACATGACTTCTACACCAACAACTAACAACAGAGAGCACTCTATGGTAGACATTGTGCACCAGAGCTCCAACTGCCAAGTATTCACATGACCTCTACACCAACAACAACAACTAACAACAGATAGCATTCTATGGTAGACATTTTGCACCAGAGCTCCAACTGCCAAGTATTCACATGACCTCTACACCAACAACTAACAACAGATAGCATTCTATGGTAGACATTGTGCACCAGAGCTCCAACTCCCAAGTTTTCACATGACCTCTACACCAACAACTAACAACAGATAGCATCCTATGGTAGACATTGTGCACCAGAGCTCCAACTCCCAAGCATTCACATGGCCTCAGCATAAACAACTAACAACAGATAGCATCCCATGGTAGACATTGTGCACCAGAGCTCCAACTCCCAAATATTCACATGACCTCTACACCAACAACTAACAACAGATAGCATCCTATGGTAGACATTGTGCACCAGAGCTCCAACTGCCAAGTATTCAGATGACCTCTACACCAACAACTAACAACAGATAGCATCCTATGGTAGACATTGTGCACCAGAGCTCCAACTCCCAAGTATTCACTTGACCTCTACACCAATAACTAACAACAGATAGCATTCTATGGTAGACATTGTGCACCAGAGCTCCAAATCCCAAGTATTCACATGACCTCTACACCAACAACTGACAACAGATAGCATTCTATGGTAGACATTGTGCACCAGAGCTCCAACTCCCAAGTATTCACATGACCTCTACACCAACAACTAACAACAGATGGCATCCTATGGTTGACATTGTGCACCAGAGCTCCAACTGCCAAGTATTCACATGACCTCTACACCAACAACTAACAACAGATAGCATCCTATGGTAGACATTGTGCACCAGAGCTCCAACTCCCAAGTATTCACTTGACCTCTACACCAACAACTAACAACAGATAGCATTCTATGGTAGACATTGTGAACCAGAGCTCCAACTCCCAAGTATTCACATGACCTCTACACCAACAACTAACAACAGACAGCATTCTATGGTAGACATTGTGAACCAGAGCTCCAACTCCCAAGTATTCACATTACCTCAGCATCAACAACTAACAACAGATAGCATCCTATGGTAGACATTGTGCACCAGAGCTCCAATTGCAAGTATTCACATGACCTCTACACCAACAACTAACTACAGATAGCATTCTATGGTAGACATTGTGCACCAGAGCTCCAACTGCCAAGTATTCACATGACCTCTACACCAACAACTAACAACAGATAGCATTCTATGGTAGACATTGTGCACCAGAGCTCCATTTGCCAAGTATTCACATGACCTCTACACCAACAACTAACAACAGATAGCATCCTATGGTAGACATTGTGAACCAGAGCTCCAACTGCCATGTATTCACATGACCTCTACACCAACAACTAACAACAGATATCATCCTATGGTAGACATTGTGCATCAGAGCTCCAACTCCCAAGTATTCACATGATCTCAACACCAACAACAACTAACAACAGATAGCATTCTATGGTAGACATTGTGCACCAGAGCTCCATTTGCCAAGTATTCACATGACCTCTACACCAACAACTAACTACAGATAGCATCCTATGGTAGACATTGTGCATCAGAGCTCCAACTCCCAAGTATTCACATGACCTCTACACCAACAACTAACAACAGACAGCATTCTATGGTAGACATTGTGAACCAGAGCTCCAACTCCCAAGTATTCACATTACCTCAGCATCAACAACTAACAACAGATAGCATCCTATGGTAGACATTGTGCACCAGAGCTCCAATTGCAAGTATTCACATGACCTCTACACCAACAACTAACTACAGATAGCATTCTATGGTAGACATTGTGCACCAGAGCTCCAACTGCCAAGTATTCACATGACCTCTACACCAACAACTAACAACAGATAGCATTCTATGGTAGACATTGTGCACCAGAGCTCCAACTGCCAAGTATTCACAAGACCTCTACACCAACTAACAACAGATAGCATTCTATAGTAGACATTGTGCATCAGAGCTCCAACTGCCAAGTATTCACATGGCCTCAGCATCAACAACTAACAACAGATATCATCCTATGGTAGACATTGTGCATCAGAGCTCCAACTCCCAAGTATTCACATGATCTCAACACCAACAACAACTAACAACAGATAGCATTCTATGGTAGACATTGTGCACCAGAGCTCCATTTGCCAAGTATTCACATGACCTCTACACCAACAACTAACTACAGATAGCATCCTATGGTAGACATAGTGCACCAGAGCTCCAACTCCCAAGTATTCACATGACCTCTACACCAACAACTAACAACAGATAACATTCTATGGTAGACATTGTGCACCAGAGCTCCATCTCCCAAGTATTCACATGACTTCTACACCAACAACTAACAACAGATAGCATTCTATGGTAGACATTGTGTACCAGAGCTCCAACTCCCAAGTATTCACATGACCTCTACACCAACAACTAATTACAGATAGCATTCTATGGTAGACATTGTGCACTAGAGCTCCAACTGCCAAGTATTCACATGACCTCTACACCAACAACTTACAACAGATAGCATTCTATGGTAGACATTGTGCACCAGAGCTCCAACTCCCAAGTATTCACATGACCTCTACACCAACAACTAACAACAGATAGCATCCAATGGTAGACATTGTGCACCAGAGATCCAACTGCCAAGTATTCACATGACCTCTACACCAACAACTAACTACAGATAGCATCCTATGGTAGACATTGTGCACCAGAGCTCCAACTGCCAAGTATTCACATGACCTCTACACTAACAACTAACAACAGATAGCATCCTATGGTAGACATTGTGCACCAGAGCTCCAACTGCCAATTAATCACATGACCTCTACACCAACAACTAACAACAGATAGCATCCTATGGTAGACATTGTGCACCAGAGCTCCAACTGCCAAGTATTCACATGACCTCTACACCAACAACTAACAACAGATCGCATTCTATGGTAGACATTGTGCACCAGAGCTCCAACTGCCAAGTATTCACATGACCTCTACACCAACAACTAACAACAGATAACATTCTATGGTAGACATTGTGCACCAGAGCTCCAACTCCCAAGTATTCACATGACTTCTACACCAACAACTAACAACAGATAGCATCCTAGGGTAGACATTGTGCATCAGAGCTCCAACTCCCAAGTATTCACATGACCTCTACACCAACAAATAACTACAGATAGCATTCTATGGTACACATTGTGCACTAGAGCTCCAACTGCCAAGTATTCACATGACCTCTACACCAACAACTTACAACAGATAGCATTCTATGGTTGACATTGTGCACCAGAGCTCCAACTCCCCAGTATTCACATGACCTCTACACCAACAACTAAAAACAGATAGCATCCAATGGTAGACATTGTGCACCAGAGCTCCAACTCCCAAGTATTCACATGACCTCTACACCAACAACTAACTACAGATAGCATCCTCTGGTAGACATTGTGCACCAGAGCTCCAACTGCCAAGTATTCACATGACCTCTACACCAACAACTAACAACAGATAGCATTCTATGGTAGACATTGTGTACCAGAGCTCCAACTCCCAAGTATTCACATGACCTCTACACCAACAACTAATTACAGATAGCATCCTATGGTAGACATTGTGCACCGGAGCTCCAACTCGCAAGTATTCACATGACCTCTACACCAACAACTAACAACAGATAGCATTCTATGTTAGACATTGTGCACCAGATCTCCAATTGCCAAGTATTCACATGACCTCTACACCATCAACTAACAATAGATAGCATCCTATGGTAGACATTGTGCATCAGAGCTCCGACTCCCAAGTATTCACATGACCTCTACAGCAACAACTAACAACAGATAGCATCCTATGGTAGACATTGTGCATCAGAGCTCCAACTCCCAAGTATTAACATGACCTCTACACCAACAACTAACAACAGATAGCATCCTATGGTAGACATTGTGCATCAGAGCTCCAACTGCCATGTATTCACATGACCTCTACACCAACAACTAACTACAGATAGCATCCTATGGTAGACATTGTGCACCAGAGCTTCAACTGCCAAGTATTCACATGATCTCTACACCAACAACTAACAACAGATAGCATCCTATGGTAGACATTGTGCATCAGAGCTCCAACTCCCAAGTATTCACATGACCTCTACACCAACAAATAACTACAGATAGCATTCTATGGTAGACATTGTGCATCAGAGCTCCAACTGCCATGTATTCACATGACCTCTACACCAACAACTAACTACAGATAGCATCCTATGGTAGTCATTGTGCATCAGAGCTCCAACTGCCATGTATTCACATGACCTCTACACCAACAACTAACTACAGATAGCATCCTATGGTAGACATTGTGCATCAGAGCTCCAACTGCCATGTATTCACATGACCTCTACACCAACAACTAACTACAGATAGCATCCTATGGTAGACATTGTGCACCAGAGCTTCAACTGCCAAGTATTCACATGACCTCTACACCAACAACTAACAACAGATAGCATTCTATGGTTGACATTGTGCATCAGAGCTCCAACTGCCAAGTATTCACATGGCCTCAGCATCAACAACTAACAACAGATAGCATTCTATGGTAGACATTGTGCACCAGAGCTGCAACTACCAAGTATTCACATGACCTCTACACCAACAACTAACTACAGATAGCATCCTATGGTAGACATTGTGCACCAGAGCTCCAACTCCCAAGTATTCACATGACTTCTACACCAACAACTAACAACAGAGAGCACTCTATGGTAGACATTGTGCACCAGAGCTCCAACTGCCAAGTATTCACATGACCTCTACACCAACAACAACAACTAACAACAGATAGCATTCTATGGTAGACATTTTGCACCAGAGCTCCAACTGCCAAGTATTCACATGACCTCTACACCAACAACTAACAACAGATAGCATTCTATGGTAGACATTGTGCACCAGAGCTCCAACTCCCAAGTTTTCACATGACCTCTACACCAACAACTAACAACAGATAGCATCCTATGGTAGACATTGTGCACCAGAGCTCCAACTCCCAAGCATTCACATGGCCTCAGCATAAACAACTAACAACAGATAGCATCCCATGGTAGACATTGTGCACCAGAGCTCCAACTCCCAAATATTCACATGACCTCTACACCAACAACTAACAACAGATAGCATCCTATGGTAGACATTGTGCACCAGAGCTCCAACTGCCAAGTATTCAGATGACCTCTACACCAACAACTAACAACAGATAGCATCCTATGGTAGACATTGTGCACCAGAGCTCCAACTCCCAAGTATTCACTTGACCTCTACACCAATAACTAACAACAGATAGCATTCTATGGTAGACATTGTGCACCAGAGCTCCAACTCCCAAGTATTCACATGACCTCTACACCAACAACTGACAACAGATAGCATTCTATGGTAGACATTGTGCACCAGAGCTCCAACTCCCAAGTATTCACATGACCTCTACACCAACAACTAACAACAGATGGCATCCTATGGTTGACATTGTGCACCAGAGCTCCAACTGCCAAGTATTCACATGACCTCTACACCAACAACTAACAACAGATAGCATCCTATGGTAGACATTGTGCACCAGAGCTCCAACTCCCAAGTATTCACTTGACCTCTACACCAACAACTAACAACAGATAGCATTCTATGGTAGACATTGTGAACCAGAGCTCCAACTCCCAAGTATTCACATGACCTCTACACCAACAACTAACAACAGACAGCATTCTATGGTAGACATTGTGAACCAGAGCTCCAACTCCCAAGTATTCACATTACCTCAGCATCAACAACTAACAACAGATAGCATCCTATGGTAGACATTGTGCACCAGAGCTCCAATTGCAAGTATTCACATGACCTCTACACCAACAACTAACTACAGATAGCATTCTATGGTAGACATTGTGCACCAGAGCTCCAACTGCCAAGTATTCACATGACCTCTACACCAACAACTAACAACAGATAGCATTCTATGGTAGACATTGTGCACCAGAGCTCCATTTGCCAAGTATTCACATGACCTCTACACCAACAACTAACAACAGATAGCATCCTATGGTAGACATTGTGAACCAGAGCTCCAACTGCCATGTATTCACATGACCTCTACACCAACAACTAACTACAGATAGCATCCTAAGGTAGACATTGTGCACCAGAGCTCCAACTGCCAAGTATTCACAAGACCTCTACACCAACTAACAACAGATAGCATTCTATAGTAGACATTGTGCATCAGAGCTCCAACTGCCAAGTATTCACATGGCCTCAGCATCAACAACTAACAACAGATATCATCCTATGGTAGACATTGTGCATCAGAGCTCCAACTCCCAAGTATTCACATGATCTCAACACCAACAACAACTAACAACAGATAGCATTCTATGGTAGACATTGTGCACCAGAGCTCCATTTGCCAAGTATTCACATGACCTCTACACCAACAACTAACTACAGATAGCATCCTATGGTAGACATAGTGCACCAGAGCTCCAACTCCCAAGTATTCACATGACCTCTACACCAACAACTAACAACAGATAACATTCTATGGTAGACATTGTGCACCAGAGCTCCATCTCCCAAGTATTCACATGACTTCTACACCAACAACTAACAACAGATAGCATTCTATGGTAGACATTGTGTACCAGAGCTCCAACTCCCAAGTATTCACATGACCTCTACACCAACAACTAATTACAGATAGCATTCTATGGTAGACATTGTGCACTAGAGCTCCAACTGCCAAGTATTCACATGACCTCTACACCAACAACTTACAACAGATAGCATTCTATGGTAGACATTGTGCACCAGAGCTCCAACTCCCAAGTATTCACATGACCTCTACACCAACAACTAACAACAGATAGCATCCAATGGTAGACATTGTGCACCAGAGATCCAACTGCCAAGTATTCACATGACCTCTACACCAACAACTAACTACAGATAGCATCCTATGGTAGACATTGTGCACCAGAGCTCCAACTGCCAAGTATTCACATGACCTCTACACTAACAACTAACAACAGATAGCATCCTATGGTAGACATTGTGCACCAGAGCTCCAACTGCCAATTAATCACATGACCTCTACACCAACAACTAACAACAGATAGCATCCTATGGTAGACATTGTGCACCAGAGCTCCAACTGCCAAGTATTCACATGACCTCTACACCAACAACTAACAACAGATCGCATTCTATGGTAGACATTGTGCACCAGAGCTCCAACTGCCAAGTATTCACATGACCTCTACACCAACAACTAACAACAGATAACATTCTATGGTAGACATTGTGCACCAGAGCTCCAACTCCCAAGTATTCACATGACTTCTACACCAACAACTAACAACAGATAGCATCCTATGGTAGACATTGTGCATCAGAGCTCCAACTCCCAAGTATTCACATGACCTCTACACCAACAAATAACTACAGATAGCATTCTATGGTACACATTGTGCACTAGAGCTCCAACTGCCAAGTATTCACATGACCTCTACACCAACAACTTACAACAGATAGCATTCTATGGTTGACATTGTGCACCAGAGCTCCAACTCCCCAGTATTCACATGACCTCTACACCAACAACTAAAAACAGATAGCATCCAATGGTAGACATTGTGCACCAGAGCTCCAAATCCCAAGTATTCACATGACCTCTACACCAACAACTAACTACAGATAGCATCCTCTGGTAGACATTGTGCACCAGAGCTCCAACTGCCAAGTATTCACATGACCTCTACACCAACAACTAACAACAGATAGCATTCTATGGTAGACATTGTGTACCAGAGCTCCAACTCCCAAGTATTCACATGACCTCTACACCAACAACTAATTACAGATAGCATCCTATGGTAGACATTGTGCACCGGAGCTCCAACTCGCAAGTATTCACATGACCTCTACACCAACAACTAACAACAGATAGCATTCTATGTTAGACATTGTGCACCAGATCTCCAATTGCCAAGTATTCACATGACCTCTACACCATCAACTAACAATAGATAGCATCCTATGGTAGACATTGTGCATCAGAGCTCCGACTCCCAAGTATTCACATGACCTCTACAGCAACAACTAACAACAGATAGCATCCTATGGTAGACATTGTGCATCAGAGCTCCAACTCCCAAGTATTAACATGACCTCTACACCAACAACTAACAACAGATAGCATCCTATGGTAGACATTGTGCATCAGAGCTCCAACTGCCATGTATTCACATGACCTCTACACCAACAACTAACTACAGATAGCATCCTATGGTAGACATTGTGCACCAGAGCTTCAACTGCCAAGTATTCACATGATCTCTACACCAACAACTAACAACAGATAGCATCCTATGGTAGACATTGTGCATCAGAGCTCCAACTCCCAAGTTTCACATGACCTCTACACCAACAAATAACTACAGATAGCATTCTATGGTAGACATTGTGCACTAGAGCTCCAACTGCCAAGTATTCACATGACCTCTACACCAACAACTTACAACAGATAGCATTCTATGGTTGACATTGTGCACCAGAGCTCCAACTCCCCAGTATTCACATGACCTCTACACCAACAACTAAAAACAGATAGCATCCAATGGTAGACATTGTGCACCAGAGCTCCAACTCCCAAGTATTCACATGACCTCTACACCAACAACTAACTACAGATAGCATCCTCTGGTAGACATTGTGCACCAGAGCTCCAACTGCCAAGTATTCACATGACCTCTACACCAACAACTAACAACAGATAGCATTCTATGGTAGACATTGTGTACCAGAGCTCCAACTCCCAAGTATTCACATGACCTCTACACCAACAACTAATTACAGATAGCATCCTATGGTAGACATTGTGCACCAGAGCTCCAACTCCCAAGTATTCACATGACCTCTACACCAACAACTAACAACAGATAGCATTCTATGGTAGACATTGTGCATCAGAGCTCCAACTTCCAAGTATTCACATGGCCTCAGCATCAACAACTAACAACAGATATCATCCTATGGTAGACATTGTGCATCAGAGCTCCAACTCCCAAGTATTCACATGATCTCAACACCAGCAACAACAACTAACAACAGATAGCATTCTATGGTAGACATTGTGCACCAGAGCTCCATTTGCCAAGTATTCACATGACCTCTACACCAACAACTAACTACAGATAGCATCCTATGGTAGACATTGTGCACCAGAGCTCCAACTCCCAAGTATTCACACGACCTCTACACCAACAACTAACTACAGATAGCATTCTATGTTAGACATTTTGCACAAGAGCTCCAACTACCAAGTATTCACATGACCTCTACACCAACAACTAACTACAGATAGCATTCTATGGTAGACATTGTGCACCAGAGCTCCAACTCCCAAGTATTCACATGACCTCAACACCAACAACTAACAACAGATAGCATCCTATGGTAGAAATTGTGCATCAGAGCTCCAACTTCCAAGTATTCACATGACCTCTACACCAACAACTAACAACAGATAGCATCCTATGGTAGACATTGTGCATCAGAGCTCCAACTGCCATGTATTCACATGACCTCTACACCAACAACTAACTACAGATAGCATCCTATGGTAGACATTTTGCACCAGAGCTCCAACTGCCAAGTATTCACATGATCTCTACACCAACAACTAACAACAGATAGCATACTATGGTAGACATTGTGCATCAGAGCTCCAACTGCCAAGTATTCACATGGCCTCAGCATCAACAACTAACAACAGATAGCATTCTATGGTAGACATTGTGCACCAGAGCTCCAACTCCCAAGTATTCACATGACCTCTACACCAACAACTAACTACAGATAGCATCCTATGGTAGACATTGTGCACCAGAGATCCAACTGCCAAGTATTCACATGGCCTCTACACCAACAACTAACAAGAGATAGCATTCTATGTAGACATTGTGCACCGGAGCTCCAACTCGCAAGTATTCAAATGACCTCTACACCAACAACTAACAACAGATAGCATTCTATGTTAGACATTGTGCACCAGATCTCCAATTGCCAAGTATTCACATGACCTCTACACCATCAACTAACAATAGATAGCATCCTATGGTAGACATTGTGCATCAGAGCTCCGACTCCCAAGTATTCACATGACCTCTACAGCAACAACTAACAACAGATAGCATCCTATGGTAGACATTGTGCATCAGAGCTCCAACTCCCAAGTATTAACATGACCTCTACACCAACAACTAACAACAGATAGCATCCTATGGTAGACATTGTGCATCAGAGCTCCAACTGCCATGTATTCACATGACCTCTACACCAACAACTAACTACAGATAGCATCCTATGGTAGACATTGTGCACCAGAGCTCCAACTGCCAAGTATTCACATGATCTCTACACCAACAACTAACAACAGATAGCATTCTATGGTAGACATTGTGCATCAGAGCTCCAACTGCCAAGTATTCACATGGCCTCAGCATCAACAACTAACAACAGATAGCATTCTATGGTAGACATTGTGCACCAGAGCTCCAACTCCCAAGTATTCACATGACCTCTACACCAACAACTAACTACAGATAGCATCCTATGGTAGACATTGTGCACCAGAGATCCAACTGCCAAGTATTCACATGACCTCTACACCAACAACTAACAAGAGATAGCATTCTATGTAGACATTGTGCACTGGAGCTCCAACTCGCAAGTATTCACATGACCTCTACACCAACAACTAACAACAGATAGCATCCTATGGTAGACATTGTGCACCAGATCTCCAATTGCCAAGTATTCACATGACCTCTACACCATCAACTAACAATAGATAGCATCCTATTGTAGACATTGTGCATCAGAGCTCCAACTCCCAAGTATTCACATGACCTCTACACCAAAAACTAACAACAGATAGCATCCTATGTTAGACATTGTGCACCAGATCTCCAATTGCCAAGTATTCACATGACCTCTACACCATCAACTAACAATAGATAGCATCCTATTGTAGACATTGTGCATCAGAGCTCCAACTCCCAAGTATTCACATGACCTCTACACCAACAACTAACAACAGATAGCATCCTATGGTAAACATTGTGCATCAGAGCACCAACTTCCAAGTATTAACATGGCCTCAGCATCAACAACTAACAACAGATAGCATCCTATGGTAGACATTGTGCACCAGAGCTCCAACTGCCAAGTATTCACATGACCTCTACACCAACAACTAACAACAGATAGCATCCTATGGTAGACATTGTGCACCAGAGCTCCAACTGCCAATTAATCACATGACCTCTACACCAACAACTAACAACAGATAGCATCCTATGGTAGACATTGTGCACCAGAGCTCCAACTGCCAAGTATTCACATGTCCTCTACACCAACAACTAACAACCGATAGCATTCTATGGTAGACATTGTGCACCAGAGCTCCAACTGCCAAGTATTCACATGACCTCTACACCAACAACTAACAACAGATAACATTCAATGGTAGACATTGTACACCAGAGCTCCAACTCCCGAGTATTCACATGACTTCTACACCAACAACTAACAACAGATAGCATCCTATGGTAGACATTGTGCATCAGAGCTCCAACTCCCAAGTATTCACATGACCTCTACACCAACATCTAACTAGAGATAGCATTCTATGGTAGACATTGTGCACTAGAGCTCCAACTGCCAAGTATTCACATGACCTCTACACCAACAACTTACAACAGATAGCATTCTATGGCAGACATTGTGCACCAGAGCTCCAACTCCCAAGTATTCACATGACCTCTACACCAACAACTAACAACAGATAGCATCCAATGGTAGACATTGTGCACCATAGCTCCAACTGCCAATTAATCACACGACCTCTACACCAACAACTAACAACAGATAGCATCCTATGGTAGACATTGTGCTCCAGAGCTCCAACTGCCAAGTATTCACATGACCTCTACACCAACAACTAACAAAAGATAGCATTCTATGGTAGACATTGTGCACCAGAGCTCCAACTGCCAAGTATTCACATGACCTCTACACCAACAACTAACAACAGATAACATTCTATGGTAGACATTGTGCACCAGAGCTCCAACTCCCAAGTATTCACATGACTTCTACACCAACAACTAACAACAGATAGCATCCTATGGTAGACATTGTGCATCAGAGCTCCAACTCCCAAGTATTCACATGACCTCTACACCAACAACTAACAACAGATATTATCCTATGGTAAACATTGTGCATCAGAGCACCAACTGCCAAGTATTAACATGGCCTCAGCATCAACAACTAACAACAGATAGCATCCTATAGTAGACATTGTGCACCAGAGCTCCAACTGCCAAGTATTCACATGACCTCTACACCAACAACCAACAACAGATAGCATCCTATGGTAGACATTGTGCACCAGAGCTCCAACTGCAAATTAATCACATGACCTCTACACCAACAACTAACAACAGATAGCATCCTATGGTAGACATTGTGCACCAGAGCTCCAACTGCCAAGTATTCACATGACCTCTACACCAACAACTAACAACAGATAGCATTCTATGGTAGACATTGTGCACCAGAGCTCCAACTGCCAAGTATTCACATGACCTCTACACCAACAACTAACAACAGATAACATTCTATGGTAGACATTGTGCACCAGAGCTCCAACTCCCAAGTATTCACATGACATCTACACCAACAACTAACAACAGATAGCATCCTATGGTAGACATTGTGCATCAGAGCTCCAACTCCCATGTATTCACATGACCTCTACACCAACAAGTAACTACAGATAGCATTCTATGGTAGACATTGTGCATCAGAGCTCCAACTGCCAAGTATTCACATGACCACTACACCAACAACAACAACTAACAACAGATAGCATTCTATGGTAGACATTGTGCACCAGAGCTCCAACTGCCAAGTATTCACATGACCTCTACACCAACAACTAACAACAGATAGCATTCTATGGTAGACATTGTGCACCAGAGCTCCAACTCCCAAGTATTCACATGACCTCTACACCAACAACTAACAACAGATAGCATCCTATGGTAGACATTGTGAACCAGAGCTCCTACTGCCATGTATTCACATGACCTCTACACCAACAACTAACTACAGATAGCATCCTATGGTAGACATTGTGCACCAGAGCTCCAACTGCCAAGTATTCACATGACCTCTACACCAACAACTAACAACAGATAGCATTCTATGGTTGACATTGTGCATCAGAGCTCCAACTGCCAAGTATTCACATGGCCTCAGCATCAACAACTAACAACAGATAGCATTCTATGGTAGACATTGTGCACCAGAGCTCCAACTACCAAGTATTCACATGACCTCTACACCAACAACTAACTACAGATAGCATCCTATGGTAGACATTGTGCACCAGAGCTCCAACTCCCAAGTATTCACATGACTTCTACACCAACAACTAACAACAGAGAGCACTCTATGGTAGACATTGTGCACCAGAGCTCCAACTGCCAAGTATTCACATGACCTCTACACCAACAATAACAACTAACAACAGATAGCATTCTATGGTAGACATTTTGCACCAGAGCTCCAACTGCCAAGTATTCACATGACCTCTACACCAACAACTAACAACAGATAGCATTCTATGGTAGACATTGTGCACCAGAGCTCCTACTCCCAAGTTTTCACATGACCTCTACACCAACAACTAACAACAGATAGCATCCTATGGTAGACATTGTGCACCAGAGCTCCAACTCCCAAGCATTCAGATGGCCTCAGCATAAACAACTAACAACAGATAGCATCCCATGGTAGACATTGTGCACCAGAGCTCCAACTCCCAAATATTCACATGACCTCTACACCAACAACTAACAACAGATAGCATCCTATGGTAGACATTGTGCACCAGAGCTCCAACTGCCAAGTATTCAGATGACCTCTACACCAACAACTAACAACAGATAGCATCCTATGGTAGACATTGTGCACGAGAGCTCCAACTCCCAAGTATTCACTTGACCTCTACACCAATAACTAACAACAGATAGCATTCTATGGTAGACATTGTGCACCAGAGCTCCAACTCCCAAGTATTCACATGACCTCTACACCAACAACTGACAACAGATAGCATTCTATGGTAGACATTGTGCACCAGAGCTCCAACTCCCAAGTATTCACATGACCTCTACACCAACAACTAACAACAGATGGCATCCTATGGTTGACATTGTGCACCAGAGCTCCAACTGCCAAGTATTCACATGACCTCTACACCAACAACTAACAACAGATAGCATCCTATGGTAGACATTGTGCACCAGATCTCCAACTCCCAAGTATTCACTTGACCTCTACACCAACAACTAACAACAGATAGCATTCTATGGTAGACATTGTGAACCAGAGCTCCAACTCTCAAGTATTCACATGACCTCTACACCAACAACTGACAACAGATAACATTTTATGGTAGACATTGTGAACCAGAGCTCCAACTCCCAAGTATTCACATGACCACTACACCAACAACTAACAACAGACATCATTCTATGGTAGACATTGTGAACCAGAGCTCCAACTCCCAAGTATTCACATTACCTCAGCATCAACAACTAAACACAGATAGCATCCTATGGTAGACATTGTGCACCAGAGCTCCAATTGCAAGTATTCACATGACCTCTACACCAACAACTAACTACAGATAGCATTCTATGGTAGACATTGTGCACCAGAGCTCCAACTGCCAATTATTCACATGACCTCTACACCAACAACTAACAACAGATAGCATCCTATGGTAGACATTGTGCACCAGAGCTCCAACTCCCAAGCATTCACATGACCTCTACACCAACAACTAACAACAGATAGCATCCTATGGTAGACATTGTGCACCAGAGCTCCAACTACCAAGTATTCACATGACCTCTACACCAACAACTAACAACAGATAGCATTCTATGGTAGACATCGTGCACCAGAGCTCCAACTGCCAAGTATTCACATGACCTCTACACCAACAACTAACAACAGATAGCATTCTATGGTAGATATTGTGCACCAGAGCACCAACTGCCATGTATTCACATGACCTCTACACCAACAACTGACAACAGAGAGCATTCTATGGTAGACATTGTGCACCAGAGCTCCAACTCCCAAGTATTCACATGACCTCTACACCAACATCTAACAACAGATAGCATTCTATGGTAGACATTGTGCACCAGAGCTCCAACTGCCAAGTATTCACATGACCTCTACACCAACAACTAACAACAGATAGCATCCTATGGTAGACATTGTGAACCAGAGCTCCAACTGCCAATTATTCACATGACCTCTACACCAACAACTAACAACAGATAGCATCCTATGGTAGACATTGTGCACCAGAGCTCCAATTGCCAAGTATTCACATGACATCTACACCAACAACTTACAACAGATAGCATTCTATGGTAGACATAGTGCACCAGTGCTCCAACTGCCAAGTATTCACATGACCTCTACACCAACAACTAACAACAGATAACATTCTATGGTAGACATTGTGCACCAGAGCTCCAACTCCCAAGTATTCACATGACTTCTACACCGACAACTAACAACAGATAGCATCCTATGGTAGACATTGTGCATCAGAGCTCCAACTCCCAAGTATTCACATGACCTCTACACCTACAACTAACTACAGATAGTTTTCTATGGTAGACATTGTGCACTAGAGCTCCAACTGCCAAGTATTCACATGACCACTACACCAACAACTTACAACAGATAGCATTCTAAGGTAGACATTGTGCACCAGAGCTCCAACTCCCAAGTATTCACATGACCTCTACACCAACAACAAACAACAGATAGCATCCTATGGTAGACATTGTGCACCAGAGCTCCAACTCCCAAGTATTCACATGACCTCTACACCAACAACTAACTACAGATAGCATCCTATGGTAGACATTGTGCACCAGAGCTCCAACGGCCAAGTATTCACATGACCTCTACACCAACAACTAACAACAGATAGCATTCTATGGTAGACATTGTGTACCAGAGCTCCAACTCCCAAGTATTCACATGACCTCTACACCAACAACTAACTACAGATAGCATCCTATGGTAGACATTGTGCACCAGAGTTCCAACTGCCAAGTATTCACATGACCTCTACACCAACAACTAACAACAGATAGCATCCTATGGTAGACATTGTGCACCAGAGCTCCAACTCCCAATTATTCACATGACCTCTACACCAACAACTAACAACACATAGCATCCTATGGTAGACATTGTGCACCAGAGCTACAATTGCCAAGTATTCACATGACTTCTACACCAACAACTAACTACAGATAGCATTCTATGGTAGACATTGTGCATCAGAGCTCCAACTGCCAAGTATTCACATGACCTCTACACCAACAACAACAACTAACAACAGATAGCATTCTATGGTAGACATTGTGCACCAGAGCTCCAACTGCCAAGTATTCACATGACCTCTACACCAACAACTAACAACAGATAGCATTCTATGGTAGACATTGTGCACCAGAGCTGCAACTCCCAAGTATTCACATGACCTCTACACCAAAAACCAACAACAGATAGCATCCTATGGTAGACATTGTGAACCAGAGCTCCAACTGCCATGTATTCACATGACCTCTACACCAACAACTAACTACAGATAGCATCCTAAGGTAGACATTGTGCACCAGAGCTCCAACTGCCAAGTATTCACAAGACCTCTACACCAACAACTAACAACAGATAGCATTCTATGGTAGACATTGTGCATCAGAGCTCCAACTGCCAAGTATTCACATGGCCTCAGCATCAACAACTAACAACAGATATCATCCTATGGTAGACATTGTGCATCAGAGCTCCAACTCCCAAGTATTCACATGATCTCAACACCAACAACAACAACTAACAACAGATAGCATTCTATGCTAGACATTGTGCACCAGAGCTCCATTTGCCAAGTATTCACATGACCTCTACACCAACAACTAACTACAGATAGCATCCTATGGTAGACATTGTGCACCAGAGCTCCAACTCCCAAGTATTCATATGACCTCTACACCAACAACTAACAACAGATAACATTCTATGGTAGACATTGTGCACCAGAGCTCCAAATCCCAAGTATTCACATGACTTCTACACCAACAACTAACAACAGGTAGCATCCTATGGTAGACATTGTGCACCAGAGCTCCAACTGCCAAGTATTCACAAGACCTCTACACCAACAACTAACAACAGATAGCATTCTATGGTTGACATTGTGCATCAGAGCTCCAACTGCCAAGTATTCACATGGCCTCAGCATCAACAACTAAAAACAGTTAGCATTCTATGGTAGACATTGTGCACCAGAGCTCCAACTCCCAAGTATTCACATGACCTCTACACCAACAACTAACTACAGATAGCATCCTATGGTAGACATTGTGCACCAGAGCTCCAACACCCAAGTATTCACATGACTTCTACACCAACAACTATCAACAGAGAGCATTCTATGGTAGACATTGTGCACCAGAGCTCCAACTGCCAAGTATTCACATGACCTCTACACCAATAACTAACAACAGATAGCATCCTATGGTAGACATTGTGCACCAGAGCTCCAACTGCCAAGTATTCACATGACCTCTACACCAACAAGTAACAACAGATAGCATCCTATGGTAGACATTGTGCACCAGAGCTCCAACTGCCAAGTATTCACATGACCTCTACACCAACAACTAACAACAGATAGCATTCTATGCTAGTCATTGTGCACCAGAGCTCCAACTCCCAAGTATTCACATGACCTCTACACCATCAACTAACAACACATAGCATCCTATGGTAGACATTGTGCACCAGAGCTACAACTGCCAATTATTCACATGACCTCTACACCAAAAACTAACTACAGATATCATTCTATGGTAGACATTGTGCATCAGAGCTCCAACTGCCAAGTATTCACATGACCTCTACACCAACAACAACAACTAACAACAGATAGCATTCTATGGAAGACATTGTGCACCAGAGCTCCAACTGCCAAGTATTCACATGACCTCTACACCAACAACTAACAACAGATAGCATTCTATGGTAGACATTGTGCACCAGAGCTCCAAATCCCAAGTATTCACATGACCTCTACACCAACAACTAACAACAGAGAGCACTCTATGGTAGACATTGTGCACCAGAGCTCCAACTGCCAAGTATTCACATGACCTCTACACCAACAATAACAACTAACAACAGATAGCATTCTATGGTAGACATTTTGCACCAGAGCTCCAACTGCCAAGTATTCACATGACCTCTACACCAACAACTAACAACAGATAGCATTCTATGGTAGACATTGTGCACCAGAGCTCCAACTCCCAAGTTTTCACATGACCTCTACACCAACAACTAACAACAGATAGCATCCTATGGTAGACATTGTGCACCAGAGCTCCAACTCCCAAGCATTCAGATGGCCTCAGCATAAACAACTAACAACAGATAGCATCCCATGGTAGACATTGTGCACCAGAGCTCCAACTCCCAAATATTCACATAACCTCTACACCAACAACTAACAACAGATAGCATCCTATGGTAGACATTGTGCACCAGAGCTCCAACTGCCAAGTATTCAGATGACCTCTACACCAACAACTAACAACAGATAGCATCCTATGGTAGACATTGTGCACGAGAGCTCCAACTCCCAAGTATTCACTTGACCTCTACACCAATAACTAACAACAGATAGCATTCTATGGTAGACATTGTGCACCAGAGCTCCAACTCCCAAGTATTCACATGACCTCTACACCAACAACTGACAACAGATAGCATTCTATGGTAGACATTGTGCACCAGAGCTCCAACTCCCAAGTATTCACATGACCTCTACACCAACAACTAACAACAGATGGCATCCTATGGTTGACATTGTGCACCAGAGCTCCAACTGCCAAGTATTCACATGACCTCTACACCAACAACTAACAACAGATAGCATCCTATGGTAGACATTGTGCACCAGATCTCCAACTCCCAAGTATTCACTTGACCTCTACACCAACAACTAACAACAGATAGCATTCTATGGTAGACATTGTGAACCAGAGCTCCAACTCTCAAGTATTCACATGACCTCTACACCAACAACTGACAACAGATAGCATTTTATGGTAGACATTGTGAACCAGAGCTCCAACTCCCAAGTATTCACATGACCTCTACACCAACAACTAACAACAGACATCATTCTATGGTAGACATTGTGAACCAGAGCTCCAACTCCCAAGTATTCACATTACCTCAGCATCAACAACTAACCACAGATAGCATCCTATGGTAGACATTGTGCACCAGAGCTCCAATTGCAAGTATTCACATGACCTCTACACCAACAACTAACTACAGATAGCATTCTATGGTAGACATTGTGCACCAGAGCTCCAACTGCCAATTATTCACATGACCTCTACACCAACAACTAACAACAGATAGCATCCTATGGTAGACATTGTGCACCAGAGCTCCAACTCCCAAGCATTCACATGACCTCTACACCAACAACTAACAACAGATAGCATCCTATGGTAGACATTGTGCACCAGAGCTCCAACTACCAAGTATTCACATGACCTCTACACCAACAACTAACAACAGATAGCATTCTATGGTAGGCATCGTGCACCAGAGCTCCAACTGCCAAGTATTCACATGACCTCTACACCAACAACTAACAACAGATAGCATTCTATGGTAGATATTGTGCACCAGAGCACCAACTGCCATGTATTCATATGACCTCTACACCAACAACTGACAACAGAGAGCATTCTATGGTAGACATTGTGCACCAGAGCTCCAACTCCCAAGTATTCACATGACCTCTACACCAACATCTAACAACAGATAGCATTCTATGGTAGACATTGTGCACCAGAGCTCCAACTGCCAAGTATTCACATGACCTCTACACCAACAACTAACAACAGATAGCATCCTATGGTAGACATTGTGAACCAGAGCTCCAACTGCCAATTATTCACATGACCTCTACACCAACAACTAACAACAGATAGCATCCTATGGTAGACATTGTGCACCAGAGCTCCAACTGCCAAGTATTCACATGACATCTACACCAACAACTTACAACAGATAGCATTCTATGGTAGACATAGTGCACCAGTGCTCCAACTGCCAAGTATTCACATGACCTCTACACCAACAACTAACAACAGATAACATTCTATGGTAGACATTGTGCACCAGAGCTCCAACTCCCAAGTATTCACATGACTTCTACACCGACAACTAACAACAGATAGCATCCTATGGTAGACATTGTGCATCAGAGCTCCAACTCCCAAGTATTCACATGACCTCTACACCTACAACTAACTACAGATAGTTTTCTATGGTAGACATTGTGCACTAGAGCTCCAACTGCCAAGTATTCACATGACCACTACACCAACAACTTACAACAGATAGCATTCTAAGGTAGACATTGTGCACCAGAGCTCCAACTCCCAAGTATTCACATGACCTCTACACCAACAACAAACAACAGATAGCATCCTATGGTAGACATTGTGCACCAGAGCTCCAACTCCCAAGTATTCACATGACCTCTACACCAACAACTAACTACAGATAGCATCCTATGGTAGACATTGTGCACCAGAGCTCCAACTGCCAAGTATTCACATGACCTCTACACCAACAACTAACAACAGATAGCATTCTATGGTAGACATTGTGTACCAGAGCTCCAACTCCCAAGTATTCACATGACCTCCACACCAACAACTAACTACAGATAGCATCCTATGGTAGACATTGTGCACCAGAGTTCCAACTGCCAAGTATTCACATGACCTCTACACCAACAACTAACAACAGATAGCATCCTATGGTAGACATTGTGCACCAGAGCTCCAACTCCCAATTATTCACATGACCTCTACACCAACAACTAACAACACATAGCATCCTATGGTAGACATTGTGCACCAGAGCTACAATTGCCAAGTATTCACATGACTTCTACACCAACAACTAACTACAGATAGCATCCTATGGTAGACATTGTGCACCAGAGCTCCAACTGCCAAGTATTCACATGACATCTACACCAACAACTTACAACAGATAGCATTCTAAGGTAGACATTGTGCACCAGAGCTCCAACTCCCAAGTATTCACATGACCTCTACACCAACAACAAACAACAGATAGCATCCTATGGTAGACATTGTGAACCAGAGCTCCAACTGCCATGTATTCACATGAACTCTACACCAACAACTAACTACAGATAGCATCCTAAGGTAGACATTGTGCACCAGAGCTCCAACTGCCAAGTATTCACAAGACCTCTACACCAACAACTAACAACAGATAGCATTCTATGGTAGACATTGTGCATCAGAGCTCCAACTGCCAAGTATTCACATGGCCTCAGCATCAACAACTAACAACAGATATCATCCTATGGTAGACATTGTGCATCAGAGCTCCAACTCCCAAGTATTCACATGATCTCAACACCAACAACAACAACTAACAACAGATAGCATTCTATGCTAGACATTGTGCACCAGAGCTCCATTTGCCAAGTATTCACATGACCTCTACACCAACAACTAACTACAGATAGCATCCTATGGTAGACATTGTGCACCAGAGCTCCAACTCCCAAGTATTCATATGACCTCTACACCAACAACTAACAACAGATAACATTCTATGGTAGACATTGTGCACCAGAGCTCCAAATCCCAAGTATTCACATGACTTCTACACCAACAACTAACAACAGGTAGCATCCTATGGTAGACATTGTGCACCAGAGCTCCAACTGCCAAGTATTCACAAGACCTCTACACCAACAACTAACAACAGATAGCATTCTATGGTTGACATTGTGCATCAGAGCTCCAACTGCCAAGTATTCACATGGCCTCAGCATCAACAACTAAAAACAGTTAGCATTCTATTGTAGACATTGTGCACCAGAGCTCCAACTCCCAAGTATTCACATGACCTCTACACCAACAACTAACTACAGATAGCATCCTATGGTAGACATTGTGCACCAGAGCTCCAACACCCAAGTATTCACATGACTTCTACACCAACAACTATCAACAGAGAGCATTCTATGGTAGACATTGTGCACCAGAGCTCCAACTGCCAAGTATTCACATGACCTCTACACCAACAACTAACAACAGATAGCATCCTATGGTAGACATTGTGCACCAGAGCTCCAACTGCCAAGTATTCACATGACCTCTACACCAACAAGTAACAACAGATAGCATCCTATGGTAGACATTGTGCACCAGAGCTCCAACTGCCAAGTATTCACATGACCTCTACACCAACAACTAACAACAGATAGCATTCTATGCTAGTCATTGTGCACCAGAGCTCCAACTCCCAAGTATTCACATGACCTCTACACCATCAACTAACAACACATAGCATCCTATGGTAGACATTGTGCACCAGAGCTCCAACTGCCAATTATTCACATGACCTCTACACCAAAAACTAACTACAGATATCATTCTATGGTAGACATTGTGCATCAGAGCTCCAACTGCCAAGTATTCACATGACCTCTACACCAACAACAACAACTAACAACAGATAGCATTCTATGGAAGACATTGTGCACCAGAGCTCCAACTGCCAAGTATTCACATGACCTCTACACCAACAACTAACAACAGATAGCATTCTATGGTAGACATTGTGCACCAGAGCTCCAAATCCCAAGTATTCACATGACCTCTACACCAACAACTAACAACAGATAGCATCCTATGGTAGACATTGTGCACCAGAGCTCCAACTCCCAAGCATTCACATGGCCTCAGCATAAACAACTAACAACAGATAGCATCCCATGGGAGACATTGTGCACCAGAGCTCCAACTCCCAAGTATTCACATGACCTCTACACCAACAACTAACAACAGATGGCATCCTATGAATGACATTGTGCACCAGAGCTCCAACTGCCAATTATTCACATGACCTCTACACCAACAACTAACAACAGATAGCATCCTATGGTAGACATTGTGCACCAGAGCTCCAACTCCCAAGTATTCACTTGACCTCTACACCAACAACTAACAACAGATAGCATTCTATGGTAGACATTGTGAACCAGAGCTCCAACTCTCAAGTATTCACATGACCTCTACACCAACAACTGACAACAGATAGCATTTTATGGTAGACATTGTGAACCAGAGCTCCAACTCCCAAGTATTCACATGACCTCTACACCAACAACTAACAACAGACAGCATTCTATGGTAGACATTGTGAACCAGAGCTCCAACTCCCAAGTATTCACATGACCTCAGCATCAACAACTAACAACAGATAGCATCCTATGGTAGACATTGTGCACCAGAGCTCCAATTGCAAGTATTCACATGACCTCTACACCAACAACTAACTACAGATAGCATTCTATGGTAGACATTGTGCACCAGATCTCCAACTGCCAAGTATTCACATGACCTCCACACCAACAACTAACAACAGATAGCATCCTATGGTAGACATTGTGCACCATGCTCCAACTCCCAAGTATTCACATGACCTCTACACCAACAACTAAAAACAGATAGCATCCTATGGTAGACATTGTGCACCAGAGCTCCAACTACCAAGTATTCACATGACCTCTACACCAACAACTAACAACAGATAGCATTCTATGGTAGACATTGTGCACCAGAGCTCCAACTGCCAAGTATTCACATGACCTCTACACCAACAACTAACAACAGATAGCATTCTATGGTAGACATTGTGCACCAGAGCTCCAACTGTCATGTATTCACATGACCTCTACACCAACAACTGGCAACAGAGAGCATTCTATGGTAGACATTGTGCACCAGAGCTCCAACTCCCAAGTATTCACATGACCTCTACACCAACAACTAACAACAGATAGCATTCTATGGTAGACATTGTGCACCAGAGCTCCAACTCCCAAGTATTCACATGACCTCTACACCAACAACTAACAACAGATAGCATCCTATGGTAGACATTGTGAACCAGAGCTCCAACTGCCAATTATTCACATGACCTCTACACCAACAACTAACAACAGATAGCATCCTATGGTAGACATTGTGCACCAGAGCTCCAACTGCCAAGTATTCACATGACATCTACACCAACAACTTACAACAGATAGCATTCTATGGTAGACATAGTGCACCAGAGCTCCAACTGCCAAGTATTCACATGACCTCTACACCAACAACTAACAACAGGTAACATTCTATGGTAGACATTGTGCACCAGAGCTTCAACTCCCAAGTATTCACATGACTTCTACACCAACAACTAACAACAGAGAGCATCCTATGGTAGACATTGTACATCAGAGCTCCAACACCCAAGTATTCACATGACCTCTACACCTACAACTAACTACAGATAGTTTTCTATGGTAGACATTGTGTACCAGAGCTCCAACTCCCAAGTATTCACATGACCTCTACACCAACAACTAACTACAGATAGCATCCTATGGTAGACATTGTGCACCAGAGCTCCAACTGCCAAGTATTCACATGACCTCTACACCAAAAACTAACAACAGATAGCATCCTATGGTAGAGATTGTGCACCAGAGCTCCAAATCCCAATTATTCACATGAGCTCTACACCAACAACTAACAACACATAGCATCCTATGGTAGACATTGTGCACCAGAGCTACAACTGCCAAGTATTCACATGACCTCTACACCAACAACTAACTACAGATAGCATCCTATGGTAGACATTGTGCACCAGAGCTCCAACACCCAAGTATTCACATGACTTCTACACCAACAACTATCAACAGAGAGCATTCTATGGTAGACATTGTGCACCAGAGCTCCAACTCCCAAGTATTCACATGACCTCTACACCAACAACTAACAACAGATAGCATCCTATGGTAGACATTGTGCACCAGAGCTCCAACTGCCAAGTATTCACATGACCTCTACACCAACAAGTAACAACAGATAGCATTCTATGCTAGTCATTGTGCACCAGAGCTCCAACTCCCAAGTATTCACATGACCTCTACACCATCAACTAACAACACATAGCATCCTATGGTAGACATTGTGCACCAGAGCTACAACTGCCAATTATTCACATGACCTCTACACCAAAAACTAACTACAGATATCATTCTATGGTAGACATTGTGCACCAGAGCTCCAACTGCCAAGTATTCACATGACCTCTACACCAACAACTAACAACAGATAGCATTCTATGCTAGTCATTGTGCACCAGAGCTCCAACTCCCAAGTATTCACATGACCTCTACACCATCAACTAACAACACATAGCATCCTATGGTAGACATTGTGCACCAGAGCTCCAACTGCCAAGTATTCACATGACCTCTACACCAACAACAACAACTAACAACAGATAGCATTCTATGGAAGACATTGTGCACCAGAGCTCCAACTGCCAAGTATTCACATGACCTCTACACCAACAACTAACAACAGATAGCATTCTATGGTAGACATTGTGCACCAGAGCTCCAAATCCCAAGTATTCACATGACCTCTACACCAACAACTAACAACAGATAGCATCCTATGGTAGACATTGTGCACCAGAACTCCAACTCCCAAGCATTCACATGGCCTCAGCATAAACAACTAACAACAGATAGCATCCCATGGTAGACATTGTGCACCAGAGCTCCAACTCCCAAGTATTCACATGACCTCTACACCAACAACTAACAACAGATAGCATCCTATGGTAGACATTGTGCACCAGAGCTCCAACTCCCAAGCATTCAGATGGCCTCAGCATAAACAACTAACAACAGATAGCATCCCATGGTAGACATTGTGCACCAGAGCTCCAACTCCCAAATATTCACATGACCTCTACACCAACAACTAACAACAGATAGCATCCTATGGTAGACATTGTGCACCAGAGCTCCAACTGCCAAGTATTCAGATGACCTCTACACCAACAACTAACAACAGATAGCATCCTATGGTAGACATTGTGCACGAGAGCTCCAACTCCCAAGTATTCACTTGACCTCTACACCAATAACTAACAACAGATAGCATTCTATGGTAGACATTGTGCACCAGAGCTCCAACTCCCAAGTATTCACATGACCTCTACACCAACAACTGACAACAGATAGCATTCTATGGTAGACATTGTGCACCAGAGCTCCAACTCCCAAGTATTCACATGACCTCTACACCAACAACTAACAACAGATGGCATCCTATGGTTGACATTGTGCACCAGAGCTCCAACTGCCAAGTATTCACATGACCTCTACACCAACAACTAACAACAGATAGCATCCTATGGTAGACATTGTGCACCAGATCTCCAACTCCCAAGTATTCACTTGACCTCTACACCAACAACTAACAACAGATAGCATTCTATGGTAGACATTGTGAACCAGAGCTCCAACTCTCAAGTATTCACATGACCTCTACACCAACAACTGACAACAGATAGCATTTTATGGTAGACATTGTGAACCAGAGCTCCAACTCCCAAGTATTCACATGACCTCTACACCAACAACTAACAACAGACATCATTCTATGGTAGACATTGTGAACCAGAGCTCCAACTCCCAAGTATTCACATTACCTCAGCATCAACAACTAACCACAGATAGCATCCTATGGTAGACATTGTGCACCAGAGCTCCAATTGCAAGTATTCACATGACCTCTACACCAACAACTAACTACAGATAGCATTCTATGGTAGACATTGTGCACCAGAGCTCCAACTGCCAATTATTCACATGACCTCTACACCAACAACTAACAACAGATAGCATCCTATGGTAGACATTGTGCACCAGAGCTCCAACTCCCAAGCATTCACATGACCTCTACACCAACAACTAACAACAGATAGCATCCTATGGTAGACATTGTGCACCAGAGCTCCAACTACCAAGTATTCACATGACCTCTACACCAACAACTAACAACAGATAGCATTCTATGGTAGGCATCGTGCACCAGAGCTCCAACTGCCAAGTATTCACATGACCTCTACACCAACAACTAACAACAGATAGCATTCTATGGTAGATATTGTGCACCAGAGCACCAACTGCCATGTATTCATATGACCTCTACACCAACAACTGACAACAGAGAGCATTCTATGGTAGACATTGTGCACCAGAGCTCCAACTCCCAAGTATTCACATGACCTCTACACCAACATCTAACAACAGATAGCATTCTATGGTAGACATTGTGCACCAGAGCTCCAACTGCCAAGTATTCACATGACCTCTACACCAACAACTAACAACAGATAGCATCCTATGGTAGACATTGTGAACCAGAGCTCCAACTGCCAATTATTCACATGACCTCTACACCAACAACTAACAACAGATAGCATCCTATGGTAGACATTGTGCACCAGAGCTCCAACTGCCAAGTATTCACATGACATCTACACCAACAACTTACAACAGATAGCATTCTATGGTAGACATAGTGCACCAGTGCTCCAACTGCCAAGTATTCACATGACCTCTACACCAACAACTAACAACAGATAACATTCTATGGTAGACATTGTGCACCAGAGCTCCAACTCCCAAGTATTCACATGACTTCTACACCGACAACTAACAACAGATAGCATCCTATGGTAGACATTGTGCATCAGAGCTCCAACTCCCAAGTATTCACATGACCTCTACACCTACAACTAACTACAGATAGTTTTCTATGGTAGACATTGTGCACTAGAGCTCCAACTGCCAAGTATTCACATGACCACTACACCAACAACTTACAACAGATAGCATTCTAAGGTAGACATTGTGCACCAGAGCTCCAACTCCCAAGTATTCACATGACCTCTACACCAACAACAAACAACAGATAGCATCCTATGGTAGACATTGTGCACCAGAGCTCCAACTCCCAAGTATTCACATGACCTCTACACCAACAACTAACTACAGATAGCATCCTATGGTAGACATTGTGCACCAGAGCTCCAACTGCCAAGTATTCACATGACCTCTACACCAACAACTAACAACAGATAGCATTCTATGGTAGACATTGTGTACCAGAGCTCCAACTCCCAAGTATTCACATGACCTCTACACCAACAACTAACTACAGATAGCATCCTATGGTAGACATTGTGCACCAGAGTTCCAACTGCCAAGTATTCACATGACCTCTACACCAACAACTAACAACAGATAGCATCCTATGGTAGACATTGTGCACCAGAGCTCCAACTCCCAATTATTCACATGACCTCTACACCAACAACTAACAACACATAGCATCCTATGGTAGACATTGTGCACCAGAGCTACAATTGCCAAGTATTCACATGACTTCTACACCAACAACTAACTACAGATAGCATCCTATGGTAGACATTGTGCACCAGAGCTCCAACTGCCAAGTATTCACATGACATCTACACCAACAACTTACAACAGATAGCATTCTAATGTAGACATTGTGCACCAGAGCTCCAACTCCCAAGTATTCACATGACCTCTACACCAACAACAAACAACAGATAGCATCCTATGGTAGACATTGTGAACCAGAGCTCCAACTGCCATGTATTCACATGACCTCTACACCAACAACTAACTACAGATAGCATCCTAAGGTAGACATTGTGCACCAGAGCTCCAACTGCCAAGTATTCACAAGACCTCTACACCAACAACTAACAACAGATAGCATTCTATGGTAGACATTGTGCATCAGAGCTCCAACTGCCAAGTATTCACATGGCCTCAGCATCAACAACTAACAACAGATATCATCCTATGGTAGACATTGTGCATCAGAGCTCCAACTCCCAAGTATTCACATGATCTCAACACCAACAACAACAACTAACAACAGATAGCATTCTATGCTAGACATTGTGCACCAGAGCTCCATTTGCCAAGTATTCACATGACCTCTACACCAACAACTAACTACAGATAGCATCCTATGGTAGACATTGTGCACCAGAGCTCCAACTCCCAAGTATTCATATGACCTCTACACCAACAACTAACAACAGATAACATTCTATGGTAGACATTGTGCACCAGAGCTCCAAATCCCAAGTATTCACATGACTTCTACACCAACAACTAACAACAGGTAGCATCCTATGGTAGACATTGTGCACCAGAGCTCCAACTGCCAAGTATTCACAAGACCTCTACACCAACAACTAACAACAGATAGCATTCTATGGTTGACATTGTGCATCAGAGCTCCAACTGCCAAGTATTCACATGGCCTCAGCATCAACAACTAAAAACAGTTAGCATTCTATTGTAGACATTGTGCACCAGAGCTCCAACTCCCAAGTATTCACATGACCTCTACACCAACAACTAACTACAGATAGCATCCTATGGTAGACATTGTGCACCAGAGCTCCAACACCCAAGTATTCACATGACTTCTACACCAACAACTATCAACAGAGAGCATTCTATGGTAGACATTGTGCACCAGAGCTCCAACTGCCAAGTATTCACATGACCTCTACACCAACAACTAACAACAGATAGCATCCTATGGTAGACATTGTGCACCAGAGCTCCAACTGCCAAGTATTCACATGACCTCTACACCAACAAGTAACAACAGATAGCATCCTATGGTAGACATTGTGCACCAGAGCTCCAACTGCCAAGTATTCACATGACCTCTACACCAACAACTAACAACAGATAGCATTCTATGCTAGTCATTGTGCACCAGAGCTCCAACTCCCAAGTATTCACATGACCTCTACACCATCAACTAACAACACATAGCATCCTATGGTAGACATTGTGCACCAGAGCTACAACTGCCAATTATTCACATGACCTCTACACCAAAAACTAACTACAGATATCATTCTATGGTAGACATTGTGCATCAGAGCTCCAACTGCCAAGTATTCACATGACCTCTACACCAACAACAACAACTAACAACAGATAGCATTCTATGGAAGACATTGTGCACCAGAGCTCCAACTGCCAAGTATTCACATGACCTCTACACCAACAACTAACAACAGATAGCATTCTATGGTAGACATTGTGCACCAGAGCTCCAAATCCCAAGTATTCACATGACCTCTACACCAACAACTAACAACAGATAGCATCCTATGGTAGACATTGTGCACCAGAGCTCCAACTCCCAAGCATTCACATGGCCTCAGCATAAACAACTAACAACAGATAGCATCCCATGGGAGACATTGTGCACCAGAGCTCCAACTCCCAAGTATTCACATGACCTCTACACCAACAACTAACAACAGATGGCATCCTATGAATGACATTGTGCACCAGAGCTCCAACTGCCAATTATTCACATGACCTCTACACCAACAACTAACAACAGATAGCATCCTATGGTAGACATTGTGCACCAGAGCTCCAACTCCCAAGTATTCACTTGACCTCTACACCAACAACTAACAACAGATAGCATTCTATGGTAGACATTGTGAACCAGAGCTCCAACTCTCAAGTATTCACATGACCTCTACACCAACAACTGACAACAGATAGCATTTTATGGTAGACATTGTGAACCAGAGCTCCAACTCCCAAGTATTCACATGACCTCTACACCAACAACTAACAACAGACAGCATTCTATGGTAGACATTGTGAACCAGAGCTCCAACTCCCAATTATTCACATGACCTCAGCATCAACAACTAACAACAGATAGAATCCTATGGTAGACATTGTGCACCAGAGCTCCAATTGCAAGTATTCACATGACCTCTACACCAACAACTAACTACAGATAGCATTCTATGGTAGACATTGTGCACCAGATCTCCAACTGCCAAGTATTCACATGACCTCCACACCAACAACTAACAACAGATAGCATCCTATGGTAGACATTGTGCACCATGCTCCAACTCCCAAGTATTCACATGACCTCTACACCAACAACTAAAAACAGATAGCATCCTATGGTAGACATTTTGCACCAGAGCTCCAACTACCAAGTATTCACATGACCTCTACACCAACAACTAACAACAGATAGCATTCTATGGTAGACATTGTGCACCAGAGCTCCAACTGCCAAGTATTCACATGACCTCTACACCAACAACTAACAACAGATAGCATTCTATGGTAGACATTGTGCACCAGAGCTCCAACTGTCATGTATTCACATGACCTCTACACCAACAACTGACAACAGAGAGCATTCTATGGTAGACATTTTGCACCAGAGCTCCAACTCCCAAGTATTCACATGACCTCTACACCAACAACTAACAACAGATAGCATTCTATGGTAGACATTGTGCACCAGAGCTCCAACTCCCAAGTATTCACATGACCTCTACACCAACAACTAACAACAGATAGCATCCTATGGTAGACATTGTGAACCAGAGCTCCAACTGCCAATTATTCACATGACCTCTACACCAACAACTAACAACAGATAGCATCCTATGGTAGACATTGTGCACCAGAGCTCCAACTGCCAAGTATTCACATGACATCTACACCAACAACTTACAACAGATAGCATTCTATGGTAGACATAGTGCACCAGAGCTCCAACTGCCAAGTATTCACATGACCTCTACACCAACAACTAACAACAGGTAACATTCTATGGTAGACATTGTGCACCAGAGCTTCAACTCCCAAGTATTCACATGACTTCTACACCAACAACTAACAACAGAGAGCATCCTATGGTAGACATTGTACATCAGAGCTCCAACTCCCAAGTATTCACATGACCTCTACACCTACAACTAACTACAGATAGTTTTCTATGGTAGACATTGTGCACTAGAGCTCCAACTGCCAAGTATTCACATGACCACTACACCAACAACTTACAACAGATAGCATTCTATGGTAGACATTGAGCACCAGAGCTCCAACTCCCAAGTATTCACATGACCTCTACACCAACAACAAACAACAGATAGCATCCTATGGTAGACATTGTGCACCAGAGCTCCAACTCCCAAGTATTCACATGACCTCTACACCAACAACTAACTACAGATAGCATCCTATGGTAGACATTGTGCACCAGAGCTCCAACTGCCAAGTATTCACATGACCTCTACACCAACAACTAACAACAGATAGCATTCTATGGTAGACATTGTGTACCAGAGCTCCAACTCCCAAGTATTCACATGACCTCTACACCAACAACTAACTACAGATAGCATCCTATGGTAGACATTGTGCACCAGAGCTCCAACTGCCAAGTATTCACATGACCTCTACACCAAAAACTAACAACAGATAGCATCCTATGGTAGAGATTGTGCACCAGAGCTCCAAATCCCAATTATTCACATGACCTCTACACCAACAACTAACAACACATAGCATCCTATGGTAGACATTGTGCACCAGAGCTACAACAGCCAAGTATTCACATGACCTCTACACCAACAACTAACTACAGATAGCATCCTATGGTAGACATTGTGCACCAGAGCTCCAACACCCAAGTATTCACATGACTTCTACACCAACAACTATCAACAGAGAGCATTCTATGGTAGACATTGTGCACCAGAGCTCCAACTGCCAAGTATTCACATGACCTCTACACCAACAACTAACAACAGATAGCATCCTATGGTAGACATTGTGCACCAGAGCTCCAACTGCCAAGTATTCACATGACCTCTACACCAACAAGTAACAACAGATAGCATTCTATGCTAGTCATTGTGCACCAGAGCTCCAACTCCCAAGTATTCACATGACCTCTACACCATCAACTAACAACACATAGCATCCTATGGTAGACATTGTGCACCAGAGCTACAACTGCCAATTATTCACATGACCTCTACACCAAAAACTAACTACAGATATCATTCTATGGTAGACATTGTGCACCAGAGCTCCAACTGCCAAGTATTCACATGACCTCTACACCAACAACTAACAACAGATAGCATTCTATGCTAGTCATTGTGCACCAGAGCTCCAACTCCCAAGTATTCACATGACCTCTACACCATCAACTAACAACACATAGCATCCTATGGTAGACATTGTGCACCAGAGCTCCAACTGCCAAGTATTCACATGACCTCTACACCAACAACAACAACTAACAACAGATAGCATTCTATGGAAGACATTGTGCACCAGAGCTCCAACTGCCAAGTATTCACATGACCTCTACACCAACAACTAACAACAGATAGCATTCTATGGTAGACATTGTGCACCAGAGCTCCAAATCCCAAGTATTCACATGACCTCTACACCAACAACTAACAACAGATAGCATCCTATGGTAGACATTGTGCACCAGAACTCCAACTCCCAAGCATTCACATGGCCTCAGCATAAACAACTAACAACAGATAGCATCCCATGGTAGACATTGTGCACCAGAGCTCCAACTCCCAAGTATTCACATGACCTCTACACCAACAACTAACAACAGATGGCATCCTATGAATGACATTGTGCACCAGAGCTCCAACTGCCAAGTATTCACATGACCTCTACACCAACAACTAACAACAGATAGCATCCTATGGTAGACATTGTGCACCAGAGCTCCAACTCCCAAGTATTCACTTGACCTCTACACCAACAACTAACAACAGATAGCATTCTATGGTAGACATTGTGAACCAGAGCTCCAACTCTCAAGTATTCACATGACCTCTACACCAACAACTGACAACAGATAGCATTTTATGGTAGACATTGTGAACCAGAGCTCCAACTCCCAAGTATTCACATGACCTCTACACCAACAACTAACAACAGACAGCATTCTATGGTAGACATTGTGAACCAGAGCTCCAACTCCCAAGTATTCACATGACCTCAGCATCAACAACTAACAACAGATAGCATCCTATGGTAGACATTGTGCACCAGAGCTCCAATTGCAAGTATTCACAATACCTCTACACCAACAACTAACTACAGATAGCATTCTATGGTAGACATTGTGCACCAGATCTCCAACTGCCAAGTATTCACATGACCTCCACACCAACAACTAACAACAGATAGCATCCTATGGTAGACATTGTGCACCATGCTCCAACTCCCAAGTATTCACATGACCTCTACACCAACAACTAACAACAGATAGCATCCAATGGTAGACATTGTGCACCAGAGCTCCAACTACCAAGTATTCACATGACCTCTACACCAACAACTAACAACAGATAGCATTCTATGGTAGACATTGTGCACCAGAGCTCCAACTGCCAAGTATTCACATGACCTCTACAACAACAACTAACAACAGATAGCATTCTATGGTAGACATTGTGCACCAGAGCTCCAACTGTCATGTATTCACATGACCTCTACACCAACAACTGACAACAGAGAGCATTCTATGGTAGACATTGTGCACCAGAGCTCCAACTGCCAAGTATTCACATGACCTCTACACCAACAACTAACAACAGATAGCATTCTATGGTAGACATTGTGCACCAGAGCTCCAACTGTCATGTATTCACATGACCTCTACACCAACAACTGACAACAGAGAGCATTCTATGGTAGACATTGTGCACCAGAGCTCCAACTCCCAAGTATTCACATGACCTCTACACCAACAACTAACAACAGATAGCATTCTATGGTAGACATTGTGCACCAGAGCTCCAACTCCCAAGTATTCACATGACCTCTACACCAACAACTAACAACAGATAGCATCCTATGGTAGACATTGTGAACCAGAGCTCCAACTGCCAATTATTCACATGACCTCTACACCAACAACTAACAACAGATAGCATCCTATGGTAGACATTGTGCACCAGAGCTCCAACTGCCAAGTATTCACATGACATCTACACCAACAACTTACAACAGATAGCATTCTATGGTAGACATAGTGCACCAGAGCTCCAACTGCCAAGTATTCACATGACCTCTACACCAACAACTAACAACAGATAACATTCTATGGTAGACATTGTGCACCAGAGCTTCAACTCCCAAGTATTCACATGACTTCTACACCAACAACTAACAACAGAGAGCATCCTATGGTAGACATTGTGCATCAGAGCTCCAACTCCCATGTATTCACATGACCTCTACACCTACAACTAACTACAGATGGTTTTCTATGGTAGACATTGTGCACTAGAGCTCCAACTGCCAAGTATTCACATGACCACTACACCAACAACTTACAACAGATAGCATTCTATGGTAGACATTGAGCACCAGAGCTCCAACTCCCAAGTATTCACATGACCTCTACACCAACAACAAACAACAGATAGCATCCTATGGTAGACATAGTGCACCAGAGCTCCAACTCCCAAGTATTCACATGACCTCTACACCAACAACTAACTACATATAGCATCCTATGGTAGACATTGTGCACCAGAGCTCCAACTGCCAAGTATTCACATGACCTCTACACCAAAAACTAACAACAGATAGCATCCTATGGTAGAGATTGTGCACCAGAGCTCCAACTCCCAATTATTCACATGACCTCTACACCAACAACTAACAACACATAGCATCCTATGGTAGACATTGTGCACCAGAGCTACAACTGCCAAGTATTCACATGACCTCTACACCAACAACTAACTACAGATAGCATTCTATGGTAGACATTGTGCATCAGAGCTCCATCTGCCAAGTATTCACATGACCTCTACACCAACAAAAACAACTAACAACAGATAGCATTCTATGGTAGACATTGTGCACCAGAGCTCCAACTGCCAAGTATTCACATGACCTCTACACCAACAACTAACAACAGATAGCATTCTATGGTAGACATTGTGCACCAGAGCTCCAACTCCCAAGTATTCACATGACCTCTACACCAACAACTAAAAACAGATAGCATACTATGGTAGACATTGTGAACCAGAGCTCCAACTGCCATGTATTCACATGACCTCTACACCAACAACTAACTACAGATAGCATCCTATGGTAGGCATTGTGCACCAGAGCTCCAACTGCCAAGTATTCACAAGACCTCTACACCAACAACTAACAACAGATAGCATTCGATGGTTGACATTGTGCATCAGAGCTCCAACTGCCAAGTATTCACATGGCCTCAGCATCAACAACTAACAACAGCTAGCATTCTATGGTAGACATTGTGCACCAGAGCTCCGACTCCCAAGTATTCACATGACTTCTACACCAACAACTAACAACAGAGAGCATTCTATGGTAGACATTGTGCACCAGAGCTCCAACTGCCAAGTATTCACATGACCTCTACACCAACAACTAACAACAGATAGCATCCTATGGTAGACATTGTGCACCAGAGCTCCAACTGCCAAGTATTCACATGACCTCTACACCAACAAGTAACAACAGATAGCATCCTATGGTAGACATTGTGCACCAGAGCTCCAACTGCCAAGTATTCACATGATCTCTACACCAACAACTAACAACAGATAGCATTCCATGGTAGACATTGTGCATCAGAGCTCCAACTGCCAAGTATTCACATGGCCTCAGCATCAACAACTAACAACAGATATCATCCTATGGTAGACATTGTGCATCAGAGCTCCAACTCCCAAGTATTCACATGACCTCTACACCAACAACAACAACTAACAACAGATAGCATTCTATGGAAGACATTGTGCACCAGAGCTCCAACTGCCAAGTATTCACATGACCTCTACACCAACAACTAACAACAGATAGCATTCTATGGTAGACATTGTGCACCAGAGCTCCAACTCCCAAGTATTCACATGACCTCTACACCAACAACTAACAACAGATAGCATCCTATGGTAGACATTGTGCACCAGAGCTCCAACTCCCAAGCATTCACATGGCCTCAGCATAAACAACTAACAACAGATAGCATCCCATGGTAGACATTGTGCACCAGAGCTCCAACTCCCAAGTATTCACATGACCACTACACCAACAACTAACAACAGATGGCATCCTATGGTTAACATTGTGCACCAGAGCTCCAACTGCCAAGTATTCACATGACCTCTACACCAACAACTAACAACAGATAGCATCCTATGGTAGACATTGTGCACCAGAGCTCCAACTCCCAAGTATTCACTTGACCTCTACACCAACAACTAACAACAGATAGCATTCTATGGTAGACATTGTGAACCAGAGCTCCAACTCTCAAGTATTCACATGACCTCTACACCAACAACTGACAACAGATAGCATTTTATGGTAGACATTGTGAACCAGAGCTCCAACTCCCAAGTATTCACATGACCTCTACACCAACAACTAACAACAGACAGCATTCTATGGTAGACATTGTGAACCAGAGCTCCAACTCCCAAGTATTCACATGACCTCAGCATCAACAACTAACAACAGATAGCATCCTATGGTAGACATTGTGCACCAGAGCTCCAATTGCAAGTATTAACATGACCTCTACACAAACAACTAACTTCAGATAGCATTCTATGGTAGACATTGTGCACCAGATCTCCAACTGCCAAGTATTCACATGACCTCTACACCAACAACTAACAACAGATAGCATCCTATGGTAGACATTGTGCACCAGAGCTCCTACTCCCAAGTATTCACATGACCTCTACACCAACAACTAACAACAGATAGCATCCTATGGTAGACATTGTGCACCAGAGCTCCAACTACCAAGTATTCACATGACCTCTACACCAACAACTAACAACAGATAGCATTCTATGGTAGACATTGTGCACCAGAGCTCCATCTGCCAAGTATTCACATGACCTCTACACCAACAACTAACAACAGATAGCATTCTATGGTAGACATTGTGCACCAGAGCTCCAACTGCCATGTATTCACATGACCTCTACACCAACAACTGACAACAGAGAGCATTCTATGGTAGACATTGTGCACCAGAGCTCCAACTCCCAAGTATTCACATGACCTCTACACCTACAACTAACTACAGATGGTTTTCTATGGTAGACATTGTGCACTAGAGCTCCAACTGCCAAGTATTCACATGACCACTACACCAACAACTTACAACAGATAGCATTCTATGGTAGACATTGAGCACCAGAGCTCCAACTCCCAAGTATTCACGTGACCTCTACACCAACAACAAACAACAGATAGCATCCTATGGTAGGCATTGTGCACCAGAGCTCCAACTCCCAAGTATTCACATGACCTCTACACCAACAACTAACTACAGATAGCATCCTATGGTAGACATTGTGCACCAGAGCTCCAACTGCCAAGTATTCACATGACCTCTACACCTACAACTAACTACAGATGGTTTTCTATGGTAGACATTGTGCACTAGAGCTCCAACTGCCAAGTATTCACATGACCACTACACCAACAACTTACAACAGATAGCATTCTATGGTAGACATTGAGCACCAGAGCTCCAACTCCCAAGTATTCACATGACCTCTACACCAACAACAAACAACAGATAGCATCCTATGGTAGACATTGTGCACCAGAGCTCCAACTCCCAAGTATTCACATGACCTCTACACCAACAACTAACTACAGATAGCATCCTATGGTAGACATTGTGCACCAGAGCTCCAACTGCCAAGTATTCACATGACCTCTACACCAACAACTAACAACAGATAGCATTCTATGGTAGACATTGTGTACCAGAGCTCCAACTCCCATGTATTCACATGACCTCTACACCAACAACTAACTACAGATAGCATCCTATGGTAGACATTGTGCACCAGAGCTCCAACTGCCAAGTATTCACATGACCTCTACACCAAAAACTAACAACAGATAGCATCCTATGGTAGAGATTGTGCACCAGAGCTCCAACTCCCAATTATTCACATGACCTCTACACCAACAACTAACAACACATAGCATCCTATGGTAGACATTGTGCACCAGAGCTACAACTGCCAAGTATTCACATGACCTCTACACCAACAACTAACTACAGATAGCATTCTATGGTAGACATTGTGCATCAGAGCTCCATCTGCCAAGTATTCACATGACCTCTACACCAACAACAACAACTAACAACAGATAGCATTCTATGGTAGACATTGTGCACCAGAGCTCCAACTGCCAAGTATTCACATGACCTCTACACCAACAACTAACAACAGATAGCATTCTATGGTAGACATTGTGCACCAGAGCTCCAACTCCCAAGTATTCACATGACCTCTACACCAACAACTAAAAACAGATAGCATACTATGGTAGACATTGTGCATCAGAGCTCCAACTCCCAAGTATTCACATGACCTCTACACCAACAACAACAACTAACAACAGATAGCATTCTATGGAAGACATTGTGCACCAGAGCTCCAACTGCCAAGTATTCACATGACCTCTACACCAACAACTGACAACAGATAGCATTTTATGGTAGACATTGTGAACCAGAGCTCCAACTCCCAAGTATTCACATGACCTCTACACCAACAACTAACTACAGATAGCATCCTATGGTAGGCATTGTGCACCAGAGCTCCAACTGCCAAGTATTCACAAGACCTCTACACCAACAACTAACAACAGATAGCATTCTATGGTTGACATTGTGCATCAGAGCTCCAACTGCCAAGTATTCACATGGCCTCAGCATCAACAACTAACAACAGCTAGCATTCTATGGTAGATATTGTGCACCAGAGCTCCGACTCCCAAGTATTCACATGGCTTCTACACCAACAACTAACAACAGAGAGCATTCTATGGTAGACATTGTGCACCAGAGCTCCAACTGCCAAGTATTCACATGACCTCTACACCAACAACTAACAACAGATAGCATCCTATGGTAGACATTGTGCACCAGAGCTCCAACTGCCAAGTATTCACATGACCTCTACACCAACAAGTAACAACAGATAGCATCCTATGGTAGACATTGTGCACCAGAGCTCCAACTGCCAAGTATTCACATGATCTCTACACCAACAACTAATAACAGATAGCATTCCATGGTAGACATTATGCATCAGAGCTCCAACTGCCAAGTATTCACATGGCCTCAGCATCAACAACTAACAACAGATATCATCCTATGGTAGACATTGTGCATCAGAGCTCCAACTCCCAAGTATTCACATGACCTCTACACCAACAACAACAACTAACAACAGATAGCATTCTATGGAAGACATTGTGCACCAGAGCTCCAACTGCCAAGTATTCACATGACCTCTACACCAACAACTGACAACAGATAGCATTTTATGGTAGACATTGTGAACCAGAGCTCCAACTCCCAAGTATTCACATGACCTCTACACCAACAACTAACAACAGGCAGCATTCTATGGTAGACATTGTGAACCAGAGCTCCAACTCCCAAGTATTCACATGACCTCAGCATCAACAACTAACAACAGATAGCATCCTATGGTAGACATTGTGCACCAGAGCTCCAATTGCAAGTATTCACAATACCTCTACACCAACAACTAACTACAGATAGCATTCTATGGTAGACATTGTGCACCAGATCTCCAACTGCCAAGTATTCACATGACCTCCACACCAACAACTAACAACAGATAGCATCCTATGGTAGACATTGTGCACCATGCTCCAACTCCCAAGTATTCACATGACCTCTACACCAACAACTAACAACAGATAGCATCCTATGGTAGACATTGTGCACCAGAGCTCCAACTACCAAGTATTCACATGACCACTACACCAACAACTAACAACAGATAGCATTCTATGGTAGACATTGTGCACCAGAGCTCCAACTGCCAAGTATTCACATGACCTCTACACCTACAACTAACTACAGATGGTTTTCTATGGTAGACATTGTGCACTAGAGCTCCAACTGCCAAGTATTCACATGACCACTACACCAACAACTTACAACAGATAGCATTCTATGGTAGACATTGAGCACCAGAGCTCCAACTCCCAAGTATTCACATGACCTCTACACCAACAACAAACGACAGATAGCATCCTATGGTAGACATTGTGCACCAGAGCTCCAACTCCCAAGTATTCACATGACCTCTACACCAACAACTAACTACAGATAGCATCCTATGGTAGACATTGTGCACCAGAGCTCCAACTGCCAAGTATTCACATGACCTCTACACCAACAACTAACAACAGATAGCATTCTATGGTAGACATTGTGTACCAGAGCTCCAACTCCCAAGTATTCACATGACCTCTACACCAACAACTAACTACAGATAGCATCCTATGGTAGACATTGTGCACCGGAGCTCCAACTGCCAAGTATTCACATGACCTCTACACCAAAAACTAACAACAGATAGCATCCTATGGTAGAGATTGTGCACCAGAGCTCCAACTCCCAATTATTCACATGACCTCTACACCAACAACTAACAACACATAGCATCCTATGGTAGACATTGTGCACCAGAGCTACAACTGCCAAGTATTCACATGACCTCTACACCAACAACTAACTACAGATAGCATTCTATGGTAGACATTGTGCATCAGAGCTCCATCTGCCAAGTATTCACATGACCTCTACACCAACAACAACAACTAACAACAAATAGCATTCTATGGTAGACATTGTGCACCAGAGCTCCAACTGCCAAGTATTCACATGACCTCTACACCAACAACTAACAACAGATAGCATTCTATGGTAGACATTGTGCACCAGAGCTCCAACTCCCAAGTATTCACATGACCTCTACACCAACAACTAAAAACAGATAGCATACTATGGTAGACATTGTGAACCAGAGCTCCAACTGCCATGTATTCACATGACCTCTACACCAACAACTAACTACAGATAGCATCCTATGGTAGGCATTGTGCACCAGAGCTCCAACTGCCAAGTATTCACAAGACCTCTACACCAACAACTAACAACAGATAGCATTCTATGGTTGACATTGTGCATCAGAGCTCCAACTGCCAAGTATTCACATGGCCTCAGCATCAACAACTAACAACAGCTAGCATTCTATGGTAGACATTGTGCACCAGAGCTCCGACTCCCAAGTATTCACATGACTTCTACACCAACAACTAACAACAGAGAGCATTCTATGGTAGACATTGTGCACCAGAGCTCCAACTGCCAAGTATTCACATGACCTCTACACCAACAACTAACAACAGATAGCATCCTATGGTAGACATTGTGCACCAGAGCTCCAACTGCCAAGTATTCACATGACCTCTACACCAACAACTAACAACAGATAGCATCCTATGGTAGACATTGTGCACCAGAGCTCCAACTCCCAAGCATTCACATGGCCTCAGCATAAACAACTAACAACAGATAGCATCCCATGGTAGACATTGTGCATCAGAGCTCCAACTGCCAAGTATTCACATGGCCTCAGCATCAACAACTAACAACAGATATCATCCTATGGTAGACATTGTGCATCAGAGCTCCAACTCCCAAGTATTCACATGACCTCTACACCAACAACAACAACTAACAACAGATAGCATTCTATGGAAGACATTGTGCACCAGAGCTCCAACTGCCAAGTATTCACATGACCTCTACACCAACAACTGACAACAGATAGCATTTTATGGTAGACATTGTGAACCAGAGCTCCAACTCCCAAGTATTCACATGACCTCTACACCAACAACTAACAACAGACAGCATTCTATGGTAGACATTGTGAATCAGAGCTCCAACTCCCAAGTATTCACATGACCTCAGCATCAACAACTAACAACAGATAGCATCCTATGGTAGACATTGTGCACCAGAGCTCCAATTGCAAGTATTCACAATACCTCTAAACCAACAACTAACTACAGATAGCATTCTATGGTAGACATTGTGCACCAGATCTCCAACTGCCAAGTATTCACATGACCTCCACACCAACAACTAACAACAGATAGCATCCTATGGTAGACATTGTGCACCATGCTCCAACTCCCAAGTATTCACATGACCTCTACTCCAACAACTAACAACAGATAGCATCCTATGGTAGACATTGTGCACCAGAGCTCCAACTACCAAGTATTCACATGACCTCTACACCAACAACTAACAACAGATAGCATTCTATGGTAGACATTGTGCACCAGAGCTCCAACTGCCAAGTATTCACATGACCTCTACACCAACAACTAACAACAGATAGCATTCTATGGTAGACATTGTGCACCAGAGCTCCAACTGTCATGTATTCACATGACCTCTACACCAACAACTGACAACAGAGAGCATTCTATGGTAGACATTGTGCACCAGAGCTCCAACTCCCAAGTATTCACATGACCTCTACACCAACAACTAACAACAGATAGCATTCTATGGTAGACATTGTGCACCAGAGCTCCAACTCCCAAGTATTCACATGACCTCTACACCAACAACTAACAACAGATAGCATCCTATGGTAGACATTGTGAACCAGAGCTCCAACTGCCAATTATTCACATGACCTCTACACCAACAACTAACAACAGATAGCATCCTATGGTAGACATTGTGCACCAGAGCTCCAACTGCCAAGTATTCACATGACATCTACACCAACAACTTACAACAGATAGCATTCTATGGTAGACATAGTGCACCAGAGCTCCAACTGCCAAGTATTCACATGACCTCTACACCAACAACTAACAACAGATAACATTCTATGGTAGACATTGTGCACCAGAGCTTCAACTCCCAAGTATTCACATGACTTCTACACCAACAACTAACAACAGAGAGCATCCTATGGTAGACATTGTGCATCAGAGCTCCAACTCCCAAGTATTCACATGACCTCTACACCTACAACTAACTACAGATGGTTTTCTATGGTAGACATTGTGCACTAGAGCTCCAACTGCCAAGTATTCACATGACCACTACACCAACAACTTACAACAGATAGCATTCTATGGTAGACAATGAGCACCAGAGCTCCAACTCCCAAGTATTCACATGACCTCTACACCAATAACAAACAACAGATAGCATCCTATGGTAGACATTGTGCACCAGAGCTCCAACTCCCAAGTATTCACATGACCTCTACACCAACAACTAACTACAGATAGCATCCTATGGTAGACATTGTGCACCAGAGCTCCAACTGCCAAGTATTCACATGACCTCCACACCAACAACTAACAACAGATAGCATTCTATGGTAGACATTGTGTACCAGAGCTCCAACTCCCAAGTATTCACATGACCTCTACACCAACAACTAACTACAGATAGCATCCTATGGTAGACATTGTGCACCAGAGCTCCAACTGCCAAGTATTCACATGACCTCTACACCAAAAACTAACAACAGATAGCATCCTATGGTAGAGATTGTGCACCAGAGCTCCAACTCCCAATTATTCACATGACCTCTACACCAACAACTAACAATACATAGCATCCTATGGTAGACATTGTGCACCAGAGCTACAACTGCCAAGTATTCACATGACCTCTACACCAACAACTAACTACAGATAGCATTCTATGGTAGACATTGTGCATCAGAGCTCCATCTGCCAAGTATTCACATGACCTCTACACCAACAACAACAACTAACAACAGATAGCATTCTATGGTAGACATTGTGCACCAGAGCTCCAACTGCCAAGTATTCACATGACCTCTACACCAACAACTAACAACAGATAGCATTCTATGGTAGACATTGTGCACCAGAGCTCCAACTCCCAAGTATTCACATGACCTCTACACCAACTACTAAAAAAAATAGCATACTATGGTAGACATTGTGAACCAGAGCTCCAACTGCCATGTATTCACATGACCTCTACACCAACAACTAACTACAGATAGCATCCTATGGTAGGCATTGTGCACCAGAGCTCCAACTGCCAAGTATTCACAAGACCTCTACACCAACAACTAACAACAGATAGCATTCTATGGTTGACATTGTGCATCAGAGCTCCAACTGCCAAGTATTCACATAGCCTCAGCATCAACAACTAACAACAGCTAGCATTCTATGGTAGACATTGTGCACCAGAGCTCCGACTCCCAAGTATTCACATGACTTCTACACCAACAACTAACAACAGAGAGCATTCTATGGTAGACATTGTGCACCAGAGCTCCAACTGCCAAGTATTCACATGACCTCTACACCAACAACTAACAACAGATAGCATCCTATGGTAGACATTGTGCACCAGAGCTCCAACTGCCAAGTATTCACATGACCTCTACACCAACAAGTAACAACAGATAGCATCCTATGGTAGACATTGTGCACCAGAGCTCCAACTGCCATGTATTCACATGATCTCTACACCAACAACTAACAACAGATAGCATTCCATGGTAGACATTGTGCATCAGAGCTCCAACTGCCAAGTATTCACATGGCCTCAGCATCAACAACTAACAACAGATATCATCCTATGGTAGACATTGTGCATCAGAGCTCCAACTCCCAAGTATTCACATTACCTCTACACCAACAACAACAACTAACAACAGATAGCATTCTATGGAAGACATTGTGCACCAGAGCTCCAACTGCCAAGTATTCACATGACCTCTACACCAACAACTAACAACAGATAGCATTCTATGGTAGACATTGTGCACCAGAGCTCCAACTCCCAAGTATTCACATGACCTCTACACCAACAACTAACAACAGATAGCATCCTATGGTAGACATTCTGCACCAGAGCTCCAACTCCCAAGCATTCACATGGCCTCAGCATAAACAACTAACAACAGATAGCATCCCATGGTAGACATTGTGCACCAGAGCTCCAACTCCCAAGTATTCACATGACCACTACACCAACAACTAACAACAGATGGCATCCTATGGTTAACATTGTGCACCAGAGCTCCAACTGCCAAGTATTCACATGACCTCTACACAAACAACTAACAACAGATAGCATCCTATGGTAGACATTGTGCACCAGAGCTCCAACTCCCAAGTATTCACTTGACCTCTACACCAACAACTAACAACAGATAGCATTCTATGGTAGACATTGTGAACCAGAGCTCCAACTCTCAAGTATTCACATGACCTCTACACCAACAACTGACAACAGATAGCATTTTATGGTAGACATTGTGAACCAGAGCTCCAACTCCCAAGTATTCACATGACCTCTACACCAACAACTAACAACAGACAGCATTCTATGGTAGACATTGTGAACCAGAGCTCCAACTCCCAAGTATTCACATGACCTCAGCATCAACAACTAACAACAGATAGCATCCTATGGTAGACATTTTGCACCAGAGCTCCAATTGCAAGTATTAACATGACCTCTACACCAACAACTAACTTCAGATAGCATTCTATGGTAGACATTGTGCACCAGATCTCCAACTGCCAAGTATTCACATGACCTCTACACCAACAACTAACAACAGATAGCATTCCATGGTAGACATTGTGCATCAGAGCTCCAACTGCCAAGTATTCACATGGCCTCAGCATCAACAACTAACAACAGATATCATCCTATGGTAGACATTGTGCATCAGATCTCCAACTCCCAAGTATTCACATGACCTCTACACCAACAACAACAACTAACAACAGATAGCATTCTATGGAAGACATTGTGCACCAGAGCTCCAACTGCCAAGTATTCACATGACCTCTACACCAACAACTAACAACAGATAGCATTCTATGGTAGACATTGTGCACCAGAGCTCCAACTGCCAAGTATTCACATGACCTCTACACCAACAACTAACAACAGATAGCATTCTATGGTAGACATTGTGCACCAGAGCTCCAACTGCCATGTATTCACATGACCTCTACACCAACAACTGACAACAGAGAGCATTCTATGGTAGACATTGTGCACCAGAGCTCCAACTCCCAAGTATTCACATGACCTCTACACCTACAACTAACTACAGATGGTTTTCTATGGTAGACATTGTGCACTAGAGCTCCAACTGCCAAGTATTCACATGACCACTACACCAACAACTTACAACAGATAGCATTCTATGGTAGACATTGAGCACCAGAGCTCCAACTCCCAAGTATTCACATGACCTCTACACCAACAACAAACAACAGATAGCATCCTATGGTAGACATTGTGCACCAGAGCTCCAACTCCCAAGTATTCACATGACCTCTACACCAACAACTAACTACAGATAGCATCCTATGGTAGACATTGTGCACCAGAGCTCCAACTGCCAAGTATTCACATGACCTCTACACCTACAACTAACTACAGATGGTTTTCTATGGTAGACATTGTGCACTAGAGCTCCAACTGCCAAGTATTCACATGACCACTACACCAACAACTTACAACAGATAGCATTCTATGGTAGACATTGAGCACCAGAGCTCCAACTCCCAAGTTTTCACATGACCTCTACACCAACAACAAACAACAGATAGCATCCTATGGTAGACATTGTGCACCAGAGCTCCAACTCCCAAGTATTCACATGACCTCTACACCAACAACTAACTACAGATAGCATCCTATGGTAGACATTGTGCACCAGAGCTCCAACTGCCAAGTATTCACATGACCTCTACACCAACAACTAACAACAGATAGCATTCTATGGTAGACATTGTGTACCAGAGCTCCAACTCCCAAGTATTCACATGACCTCTACACCAACAACTAACTACAGATAGCATCCTATGGTAGACATTGTGCACCAGAGCTCCAACTGCCAAGTATTCACATGACCTCTACACCAAAAACTAACAACAGATAGCATCCTATGGTAGAGATTGTGCACCAGAGCTCCAACTCCCAATTATTCACATGACCTCTACACCAACAACTAACAACACATAGCATCCTATGGTAGACATTGTGCACCAGAGCTACAACTGCCAAGTATTCACATGACCTCTACACCAACAACTAACTACAGATAGCATTCTATGGTAGACATTGTGCATCAGAGCTCCATCTGCCAAGTATTCACATGACCTCTACACCAACAACAACAACTAACAACAGATAGCATTCTATGGTAGACATTGTGCACCAGAGCTCCAACTGCCAAGTATTCACATGACCTCTACACCAACAACTAACAACAGATAGCATTCTATGGTAGACATTGTGCACCAGAGCTCCAACTCCCAAGTATTCACATGACCTCTACACCAACAACTAAAAACAGATAGCATACTATGGTAGACATTGTGAACCAGAGCTCCAACTGCCATGTATTCACATGACCTCTACACCAACAACTAACTACAGATAGCATCCTATGGTAGGCATTGTGCACCAGAGCTCCAACTGCCAAGTATTCACAAGACCTCTACACCAACAACTAACAACAGATAGCATTCTATGGTTGACATTGTGCATCAGAGCTCCAACTGCCAAGTATTCACATGGCCTCAGCATCAACAACTAACAACAGCTAGCATTCTATGGTAGACATTGTGCACCAGAGCTCCGACTCCCAAGTATTCACATGACTTCTACACCAACAACTAACAACAGAGAGCATTCTATGGTAGACATTGTGCACCAGAGCTCCAACTGCCAAGTATTCACATGACCTCTACACCAACAACTAACAACAGATAGCATCCTATGGTAGACATTGTGCACCAGAGCTCCAACTGCCAAGTATTCACATGACCTCTACACCAACAAGTAACAACAGATAGCATCCTATGGTAGACATTGTGCACCAGAGCTCCAACTGCCAAGTATTCACATGATCTCTACACCAACAACTAATAACAGATAGCATTCCATGGTAGACATTGTGCATCAGAGCTCCAACTGCCAAGTATTCACATGGCCTCAGCATCAACAACTAACAACAGATATCATCCTATGGTAGACATTGTGCATCAGAGCTCCAACTCCCAAGTATTCACATGACCTCTACACCAACAACAACAACTAACAACAGATAGCATTCTATGGAAGACATTGTGCACCAGAGCTCCAACTGCCAAGTATTCACATGACCTCTACACCAACAACTAACAACAGATAGCATTCTATGGTAGACATTGTGCACCAGAGCTCCAACTCCCAAGTATTCACATGACCTCTACACCAACAACTAACAACAGATAGCATCCTATGGTAGACATTGTGCACCAGAGCTCCAACTCCCAAGCATTCACATGGCCTCAGCATAAACAACTAACAACAGATAGCATCCCATGGTAGACATTGTGCACCAGAGCTCCAACTCCCAAGTATTCACATGACCACTACACCAACAACTAACAACAGATGGCATCCTATGGTTGACATTGTGCACCAGAGCTCCAACTGCCAAGTATTCACATGACCTCTACACCAACAACTAACAACAGATAGCATCCTATGGTAGACATTGTGCACCAGAGCTCCAACTCCCAAGTATTCACTTGACCTCTACACCAACAACTAACAACACATAGCATTCTATGGTAGACATTGTGAACCAGAGCTCCAACTCTCAAGTATTCACATGACCTCTACACCAACAACTAACAACAGACAGCATTCTATGGTAGACATTGTGAACCAGAGCTCCAACTCCCAAGTATTCACATGACCTCAGCATCAACAACTAACAACAGATAGCATCCTATGGTAGACATTGTGCACCAGAGCTCCAATTGCAAGTATTAACATGACCTTTACACCAACAACTAACTTCAGATAGCATTCTATGATAGACATTGTGCACCAGATCTCCAACAGCCAAGTATTCACATGACCTCTACACCAACAACTAACAACAGATAGCATCCTATGGTAGACATTGTGCACCAGAGCTCCTACTCCCAAGTATTCACATGACCTCTACACCAACAACTAACAACAGATAGCATCCTATGGTAGACATTGTGCACCAGAGCTCCAACTACCAAGTATTCACATGACCTCTACACCAACAACTAACAACAGATAGCATTCTATGGTAGACATTGTGCACCAGAGCTCCAACTGCCAAGTATTCACATGACCTCTACACCAACAACTAACAACAGATAGCATTCTATGGTAGACATTGTGCACCAGAGCTCCAACTGCCATGTATTCACATGACCTCTACACCAACAACTGACAACAGAGAGCATTCTATGGTAGACATTGTGCACCAGAGCTCCAACTCCCAAGTATTCACATGACCTCTACACCAACAACTAACAACAGATAGCATTCTATGGTAGACATTGTGCACCAGAGCTCCAACTCCCAAGTATTCACATGACCTCTACACCAACAACTACCAACAGATAGCATCCTATGGTAGACATTGTGAACCAGAGCTCCAACTGCCAATTATTCACATGACCTCTACACCAACAACTAACAACAGATAGCATCCTATGGTAGACATTGTGCACCAGAGCTCCAACTGCCAAGTATTCACATGACATCTACACCAACAACTTACAACAGATAGCATTCTATGGTAGACATAGTGCACCGGAGCTCCAACTGCCAAGTATTCACATGACCTCTACACCAACAACTAACAACAGATAGCATTCTATGGTAGACATTGTGTACCAGAGCTCCAACTCCCAAGTATTCACATGACTTCTACACCAACAACTAACAACAGAGAGCATCCTATGGTAGACATTGTGCATCAGAGCTCCAACTCCCAAGTATTCACATGACCTCTACACCTACAACTAACTACAGATAGTTTTCTATGGTAGACATTGTGCACTAGAGCTCCAACTGCCAAGTATTCACATGACCACTACACCAACAACTTACAACAGATAGCATTCTATGGTAGACATTGTGCACCAGAGCTCCAACTCCCAAGTATTCACATGACCTCTACACCAACAACAAACAACAGATAGCATCCTATGGTAGACATTGTGCACCAGAGCTCCAACTCCCAAGTATTCATATGACCTCTACACCTACAACTAACTACAGATAGATTTCTATGGTAGACATTGTGCACTAGAGCTCCAACTGCCAAGTATTCACATGACCACTACACCAACAACTTACAACAGATAGCATTCTATGGTAGACATTGTGCACCAGAGCTCCAACTCCCAAGTATTCATATGACCTCTACACCAACAACTAACTACAGATAGCATCCTATGGTAGACATTGTGCACCAGAGCTCCAACTGCCAAGTATTCACATGACCTCTACACCAACAAATAACAACAGATAGCATTCTATGGTAGACATTGTGTACCAGAGCTCCAACTGCCAAGTATTCACATGACCTCTACACCAACAACTAACAACAGATAGCATCCTATGGTAGAGATTGTGCACCAGAGCTCCAACTCCCAATTATTCACATGACCTCTACACCAACAACTAACAACACATAGCATCCTATGGTAGACATTGTGCACCAGAGCTACAACTGCCAAGTATTCACATGACCTCTACACCAACAACTAACTACAGATAGCATTCTATGGTAGACATTGTGCATCAGAGCTCCAACTGCCAAGTATTCACATGACCTCTACACCAACAACAACAACTAACAACAGATAGCATTCTATGGTAGACATTGTGCACCAGAGCTCCAACTGCCAAGTATTCACATGACCTCTACACCAACAACTAACAACAGATAGCATTCTATGGTAGACATTGTGCACCAGAGCTCCAACTCCCCAGTATTCACATGACCTCTACACCAACAACTAAAAACAGATAGCATACTATGGTAGACATTGTGAACCAGAGCTCCAACTGCCATGTATTCACATGACCTCTACACCAACAACAAACTACAGATAGCATCCTATGGTAGGCATTGTGCACCAGAGCTCCAACTGCCAAGATTTCACAAGACCTCTACACCAACAACTAACAACAGATAGCATTCTATGGTTGACATTGTGCATCAGAGCTCCAACTGCCAAGTATTCACATGGCCTCAGCATCAACAACTAACAACAGCTAGCATTCTATGGTAGACATTGTGCACCAGAGCTCCAACTCCCTAGTATTCACATGACCTCTACACCAACACTAAAAACAGATAGCATACTATGGTAGACATTGTGAACCAGAGCTCCAACTGCCATGTATTCACATGACCTCTACACCAACAACTAACAACAGATAGCATCCTATGGTAGACATTGTGCACCAGAGCTCCAACTGCGAAGTATTCACATGACCTCTACACCAACAAGTAACAACAGATAGCATCCTATGGTAGACATTGTGCACCAGAGCTCCAACTGCCAAGTATTCACATGATCTCTACACCAACAACTAACAACAGTTAGTATTCTATGGTAGTCATTGTGCACCAGAGCTCCAACTCCCAAGTATTCACTTGACCTCTACACCAACAACTAACAACACATAGCATCCTATGGTAGACATTGTGCACCAGAGCTACAACTGCCAATTATTCACATGACCTCTACACCAGAAAACTAACTACAGATAGCATTCTATGGTAGACATTGTGCATCAGAGCTCCAACTGCCAAGTATTCACATGACCTCTACACCAACAACAACAACTAACAACAGATAGCATTCTATGGAAGACATTGTGCACCAGAGCTCCAACTGCCAAGTATGCACATGACCTCTACACCAACAACTAACAACAGTTAGCATTTTATGGTAGACATTGTGCACCAGAGCTCCAACTCCCAAGTATTCACATGACCACTACACCAACAACTAACAACAGATAGCATCCTATGGTAGACATTGTGCACCAGAGCTCCAACTCCCAATCATTCACATGGCCTCAGCATAAACAACTAACAACAGATAGCATCCCATGGTAGACATTGTGCACCAGAGCTCCAACTCCCAAGTATTCTCATGACCTCTACACCAACAACTAACAACAGATGGCATCCTATGGTTGACATTGTGCACCAGAGCTCCAACTGCCAAGTATACACATGACCTCTACACCAACAACTAACAACAGATAGCATCCTATGGTAGACATTGTGCAACAGAGCTCCAACTCCCAAATATTCACTTGACCTCTACACCAACAACTAACAACAGATAGCATTCTATGGTAGACATTGTGAACCAGAGCTCCAACTCTCAAGTATTCACATGACCTCTACACCAACAACTGACAACAGATAGCATTTTATGGTAGACATTGTGAACCAGAGCTCCAACTCCCAAGTATTCACATGACCTCTACACCAACAACTAACAGCAGACAGCATTCTATGGTAGACATTGTGAACCAGAGCTCCAACTCCCAAGTATTCACATTACCTCAGCATCAACAACTAACAACAGATAGCATCCTATGGTAGACATTGTGCACCAGAGCTCCAATTGCAAGTATTCACATGACCTCTACACCAACAACTAACTACAGATAGCATTCTATGGTAGACATTGTGCACCAGAGCTCCAACTGCCAAGTATTCACATGACCTCTACACCAACAACTAACAACAGATAGCATCCTATGGTAGACATTGTGAACCAGAGCTCCAACTCCCAAGTATTCACATGACCTCTACACCAACAACTAACAACAGATAGCATCTTATGGTAGACATTGTGCACCAGAGCTCTTACTACCAAGTATTCACATGACCTCTACACCAACAACTAACAACAGATAGCATTCTATGGTAGACATCGTGCACCAGAGCTCCAACTGCCAAGTATTCACATGACCTCTACACCAACAACTAACAACAGATAGCATTCTATGGTAGACATTGTGCTCCAGAGCTCCAACTGCCATGTATTCGCATGACCTCTACACCAACAACTGACAACAGAGAGCATTCTATGGTAGACATTGTGCACCAGAGCTCCAACTCCCAAGTATTCACATGACCTCTACACCAACAACTAACAACAGATAGCATTCTATGGTAGACATTGTGCACCAGAGCTCCAACTGCCAAGTATTCACATGACCTCTACACCAACAACTAACAACAGATAGCATCCTATGGTAGACATTGTGAACCAGAGCTCCAACTGCCAATTATTCACATGACCTCTACACCAACAACTAACAACAGATAGCATCCTATGGTAGACATTGTGCACCAGAGCTCCAACTGCCAAATATTCACATGACATCTACACCAACAACTTACAACAGATAGCATTCTATGGTAGACATAGTGCACCAGTGCTCCAACTGCCAAGTATTCACATGACCTCTACACCAACAACTAACAACAGATAACATTCTATGGTAGACATTGTGCACCAGAGCTCCAACTCCCAAGTATTCACATGACTTCTACACCAACAACTAACAACAGATAGCATCCTATGGTAGACATTGTGCATCAGAGCTCCAACTCCCAAGTATTCACATGACCTCTACACCTACAACTAACTACAGATAGTTTTCTATGGTAGACATTGTGCACTAGAGCTCCAACTGCCAAGTATTCACATGACCACTACACCAACAACTTACAACAGATAGCATTCTATGGTAGACATTGTGCACCAGAGCTCCAACTCCCAAGTATTCACATGACCTCTACACCAACAACAAACAACAGATAGCATCCTATGGTAGACATTGTGCACCAGAGCTCCAACTCCCAAGTATTCACATGACCTCTACACCAACAACTAACTACAGATAGCATCCTATGGTAGACATTGTGCACCAGAGCTCCAACTGCCTAGTATTCACATGGCCTCTACACCAACAACTAACCACAGATAGCATTCTATGGTAGACATTGTGTACCAGAGCTCCAACTCCCAAGTATTCACATGACCTCTACACCAACAACTAACTACAGATAGCATCCTATGGTAGACATTGTGCACCAGAGTTCCAACTGCCAAGTATTCACATGACCTCTAGACCAACAACTAACAACAGATAGCATCCTATGGTAGACATTGTGCACCAGAGCTCCAACTCCCAATTATTCACATGACCTCTACACCAACAACTAACAACACATAGCATTCTATGGTAGACATTGTGCACCAGAGCTACAACTGCCAAGTATTCACATGACTTCTACACCAACAACTAACTACAGATAGCATTCTATGGTAGACATTGTGCATCAGAGCTCCAACTGCCAAGTATTCACATGACCTCTACACCAACAACAACAACTAACAACAGATAGCATTCTATGGTAGACATTGTGCACCAGAGCTCCAACTGCCGGTATTCACATGACCTCTACACCAACAACTAACAACAGATAGCATTCTATGGTAGACATTGTGCACCAGAGCTGCAACTCCCAAGTATTCAAATGACCTCTACACCAACAACTAACGACAGATAGCATCCTATGGTAGACATTGTGAACCAGAGCTCCAACTGCCATGTATTCACATGACCTCTACACCAACAACTAACTACAGATAGCATCCTAAGGTAGACATTGTGCACCAGAGCTCCAACTGCCAAGTATTCACAAGACCTCTACACCAACACCTAACAACAGATAGCATTCTATAGTAGACATTGTGCATCAGAGCTCCAACTGCCAAGTATTCACATGGCCTCAGCATCAACAACTAACAACAGATATCATCCTATGGTAGACATTGTGCATCAGAGCTCCAACTCCCAAGTATTCACATGACCTCTACACCAACAACTAACAACAGATAACATTCTATGGTAGACATTGTGCACCAGAGCTCCAACTCCCAAGTATTCACATGACTTCTACACCAACAACTAACGACAGATAGCATTCTATGGTAGACATTGTGTACCAGAGCTCCAACTCCCAAGTATTCACATGACCTCTACACCAACAACTAACTACATATAGCATTCTATGGTAGACATTGTGCACTAGAGCTCCAACTGCCAAGTATTCACATGACCTCTACACCAGCAACTTACAACAGATAGCATTCTATGGTAGACATGGTGCACCAGAGCTCCAACTCCCAAGTATTCACATGACCTCTACACCAACAACTAACAACAGATAGCATTCTATGGTAGACATTGTGCACCAGAGCTCCAACTCCCAAGTATTCACATGACCTCTACACCAACAACTACCAACAGATAGCATCCTATGGTAGACATGGTGCACCAGAGCTCCAACTGCCAAGTATTCACATGATCTCTACACCAACAACTAACAACAGATAGCATTCCATGGTAGACATTGTGCATCAGAGCTCCAACTGCCAAGTATTCACATGGCCTCAGCATCAACAACTAATAACAGATATCATCCTATGGTAGACATTGTGCATCAGAGCTCCAACTCCCAAGTATTCACATGACCTCTACACCAACAACAACAACTAACAACAGATAGCATTCTATGGAAGACATTGTGCACCAGAGCTCCAACTGCCAAGTATTCACATGACCTCTACACCAACAACTAACAACAGATAGCATTCTATGGTAGACATTGTGCACCAGAGCTCCAACTCCCAAGTATTCACATGACCTCTACACCAACAACTAACAACAGATAGCATCCTATGGTAGACATTGTGCACCAGAGCTCCAACTCCCAAGCATTCACATGGCCTCAGCATAAACAACTAACAACAGATAGCATCCCATGGTAGACATTGTGCACCAGAGCTCCAACTCCCAAGTATTCACATGACCACTACACCAACAACTAACAGCAGATGGCATCCTATGGTTAACATTGTGCACCAGAGCTCCAACTGCCAAGTATTCACATGACCTCTACACCAACAACTAACAACAGATAGCATCCTATGGTAGACATTGTGCACCAGAGCTCCAACTCCCAAGTATTCACTTGACCTCTACACCAACAACTAACAACAGATAGCATTCTATGGTAGACATTGTGAACCAGAGCTCCAACTCTCAAGTATTCACATGACCTCTACACCAACAACTGACAACAGATAGCATTTTATGGTAGACATTGTGAACCAGAGCTCCAACTCCCAAGTATTCACATGACCTCTACACCAACAACTAACAACAGACAGCATTCTATGGTAGACATTGTGAACCAGAGCTCCAACTCCCAAGTATTCACATGACCTCAGCATCAACAACTAACAACAGATAGCATCCTATGGTAGACATTGTGCACCAGAGCTCCAATTGCAAGTATTAACATGACCTCTACACCAACAACTAACTTCAGATAGCATTCTATGGTAGACATTGTGCACCAGATCTCCAACTGCCAAGTATTCACATGACCTCTACACCAACAACTAACAACAGATAGCATCCTATGGTAGACATTGTGCACCAGAGCTCCTACTCCCAAGTATTCACATGACCTCTACACCAACAACTAACAACAGATAGCATCCTATGGTAGACATTGTGCACCAGAGCTCCAAATACCAAGTATTCACATGACCTCTACACCAACAACTAACAACAGATAGCATTCTATGGTAGACATTGTGCACCAGAGCTCCAACTGCCAAGTATTCACATGACCTCTACACCAACAACTAAAAACAGATAGCATTCTATGGTAGACATTGTGCACCAGAGCTCCAACTGCCAAGTATTCACATGACCTCTACACCAACAACAACAACTAACAACAGATAGCATTCTATGGAAGACATTGTGCACCAGAGCTCCAACTGCCAAGTATACACATGACCTCTACACCAACAACTAACAACAGTTAGCATTTTATGGTAGACATTGTGCACCAGAGCTCCAACTCCCAAGTATTCACATGACCACTACACCAACAACTAACAACAGATAGCATCCTATGGTAGACATTGTGCACCAGAGCTCCAACTCCCAATCATTTACATGGCCTCAGCATAAACAACTAACAACAGATAGCATCCCATGGTAGACATTGTGCACCAGAGCTCCAACTCCCAAGTATTCACATGACCTCTACACCAACAACTAACAACAGATGGCATCCTATGGTTGACATTGTGCACCAGAGCTCCAACTGCCAAGTATACACATGACCTCTACACCAACAACTAACAACAGATAGCATCCTATGGTAGACATTGTGCAACAGAGCTCCAACTCCCAAATATTCACTTGACCTCTACACCAACAACTAACAACAGATAGCATTCTATGGTAGACATTGTGAACCAGAGCTCCAACTCTCAAGTATTCACATGACCTCTACACCAACAACTGACAACAGATAGCATTTTATGGTAGACATTGTGAACCAGAGCTCCAACTCCCAAGTATTCACATGACCTCTACACCAACAACTAACAGCAGATAGCATTCTATGGTAGACATTGTGAACCAGAGCTCCAACTCCCAAGTATTCACATTACCTCAGCATCAACAACTAACAACAGATAGCATCCTATGGTAGACATTGTGCACCAGAGCTCCAATTGCAAGTATTCACATGACCTCTACACCAACAACTAACTACAGATAGCATTCTATGGTAGACATTGTGCACCAGAGCTCCAACTGCCAAGTATTCACATGACCTCTACACCAACAACTAACAACAGATAGCATCCTATGGTAGACATTGTGAACCAGAGCTCCAACTCCCAAGTATTCACATGACCTCTACACCAACAACTAACAACAGATAGCATCTTATGGTAGACATTGTGCACCAGAGCTCTTACTACCAAGTATTCACATGACCTCTACACCAACAACTAACAACAGATAGCATTCTATGGTAGACATCGTGCACCAGAGCTCCAACTGCCAAGTATTCACATGACCTCTACACCAACAACTAACAACAGATAGCATTCTATGGTAGACATTGTGCACCAGAGCTCCAACTGCCATGTATTCGCATGACCTCTACACCAACAACTGACAACAGAGAGCATTCTATGGTAGACATTGTGCACCAGAGCTCCAACTCCCAAGTATTCACATGACCTCTACACCAACAACTAACAACAGATAGCATTCTATGGTAGACATTGTACACCAGAGCTCCAACTGCCAAGTATTCACATGACCTCTACACCAACAACTAACAACAGATAGCATCCTATGGTAGACATTGTGAACCAGAGCTCCAACTGCCAATTATTCACATGACCTCTACACCAACAACTAACAACAGATAGCATCCTATGGTAGACATTGTGCACCAGAGCTCCAACTGCCAAGTATTCACATGACATCTACACCAACAACTTACAACAGATAGCATTCTATGGTAGACATAGTGCACCAGTGCTCCAACTGCCAAGTATTCACATGACCTCTACACCAACAACTAACAACAGATAACATTCTATGGTAGACATTGTGCACCAGAGCTCCAACTCCCAAGTATTCACGTGACTTCTACACCAACAACTAACAACAGATAGCATCCTATGGTAGACATTGTGCATCAGAGCTCCAACTCCCAAGTATTCACATGACCTCTACACCTACAACTAACTACAGATAGTTTTCTATGGTAGACATTGTGCACTAGAGCTCCAACTGCCAAGTATTCACATGACCACTACACCAACAACTTACAACAGATAGCATTCTATGGTAGACATTGTGCACCAGAGCTCCAACTCCCAAGTATTCACATGACCTCTACACCAACAACAAACAACAGATAGCATCCTATGGTAGACATTGTGCACCAGAGCTCCAACTCCCAAGTATTCACATGACCTCTACACCAACAACTAACTACAGATAGCATCCTATGGTAGACATTGTGCACCAGAGCTCCAACTGCCTAGTATTCACATGGCCTCTACACCAACAACTAACAACAGATAGCATTCTATGGTAGACATTGTGTACCAGAGCTCCAACTCCCAAGTATTCACATGACCTCTACACCAACAACTAACTACAGATAGCATCCTATGGTAGACATTGTGCACCAGAGTTCCAACTGCCAAGTATTCACATGACCTCTAGACCAACAACTAACAACAGATAGCATCCTATGGTAGACATTGTGCACCAGAGCTCCAACTCCCAATTATTCACATGACCTCTACACCAACAACTAACAACACATAGCATTCTATGGTAGACATTGTGCACCAGAGCTACAACTGCCAAGTATTCACATGACTTCTACACCAACAACTAACTACAGAGAGCATTCTATGGTAGACATTGTGCATCAGAGCTCCAACTGCCAAGTATTCACATGACCTCTACACCAAAAACAACAACTAACAACAGATAGCATTCTATGGTAGACATTGTGCACCAGAGCTCCAACTGCCGGTATTCACATGACCTCTACACCAACAACTAACAACAGATAGCATTCTATGGTAGACATTGTGCACCAGAGCTGCAACTCCCAAGTATTCAAATGACCTCTACACCAACAACTAACAACAGATAGCATCCTATGGTAGACATTGTGAACCAGAGCTCCAACTGCCATGTATTCACATGACCTCTACACCAACAACTAACTACAGATAGCATCCTAAGGTAGACATTGTGCACCAGAGCTCCAACTGCCAAGTATTCACAAGACTTCTACACCAACAACTAACAACAGATAGCATTCTATAGTAGACATTGTGCATCAGAGCTCCAACTGCCAAGTATTCACATGGCCTCAGCATCAACAACTAACAACAGATATCATCCTATGGTAGACATTGTGCATCAGAGCTCCAACTCCCAAGTATTCACATGATCTCAACACAAACAACAACAACTAACAACAGATAGCATTCTATGGTAGACATTGTGCACCAGAGCTCCATTTGCCAAGTATTCACATGACCTCTACACCAACAACTAACTACAGATAGCATCCTATGGTAGACATTGTGCACCAGAGCTCCAACTCCCAAGTATTCACATGACCTCTACACCAACAACTAACAACAGATAACATTCTATGGTAGACATTGTGCACCAGAGCTCCAACTCCCAAGTATTCACATGACTTCTACACCAACAACTAACGACAGATAGCATTCTATGGTAGACATTGTGTACCAGAGCTCCAACTCCCAAGTATTCACATGACATCTACACCAACAACTAACTACATATAGCATTCTATGGTAGACATTGTGCACTAGAGCTCCAACTGCCAAGTATTCACATGACCTCTACACCAGCAACTTACAACAGATAGCATTCTATGGTAGACATGTTGCACCAGAGCTCCAACTCCCAAGTATTCACATGACCTCTACACCAACAACTAACAACAGATAGCATTCTATGGTAGACATTGTGCACCAGAGCTCCAACTCCCAAGTATTCACATGACCTCTACACCAACAACTACCAACAGATAGCATCCTATGGTAGACATGGTGCACCAGAGCTCCAACTGCCAAGTATTCACATGATCTCTACACCAACAACTAACAACAGATAGCATTCCATGGTAGACATTGTGCATCAGAGCTCCAACTGCCAAGTATTCACATGGCCTCAGCATCAACAACTAATAACAGATATCATCCTATGGTAGACATTGTGCATCAGAGCTCCAACTCCCAAGTATTCACATGACCTCTACACCAACAACAACAACTAACAACAGATAGCATTCTATGGAAGACATTGTGCACCAGAGCTCCAACTGCCAAGTATTCACATGACCTCTACACCAACAACTAACAACAGATAGCATTCTATGGTAGACATTGTGCACCAGAGCTCCAACTCCCAAGTATTCACATGACCTCTACACCAACAACTAACAACAGATAGCATCCTATGGTAGACATTGTGCACCAGAGCTCCAACTCCCAAGCATTCACATGGCCTCAGCATAAACAACTAACAACAGATAGCATCCCATGGTAGACATTGTGCACCAGAGCTCCAACTCCCAAGTATTCACATGACCACTACACCAACAACTAACAACAGATGGCATCCTATGGTTAACATTGTGCACCAGAGCTCCAACTGCCAAGTATTCACATGACCTCTACACCAACAACTAACAACAGATAGCATCCTATGGTAGACATTGTGCACCAGAGCTCCAACTCCCAAGTATTCACTTGACCTCTACACCAACAACTAACAACAGATAGCATTCTATGGTAGACATTGTGAACCAGAGCTCCAACTCTCAAGTATTCACATGACCTCTACACCAACAACTGACAACAGATAGCATTTTATGGTAGACATTGTGAACCAGAGCTCCAACTCCCAAGTATTCACATGACCTCTACACCAACAACTAACAACAGACAGCATTCTATGGTAGACATTGTGAACCAGAGCTCCAACTCCCAAGTATTCACATGACCTCAGCATCAACAACTAACAACAGATAGCATCCTATGGTAGACATTGTGCACCAGAGCTCCAATTGCAAGTATTAACATGACCTCTACACCAACAACTAACTTCAGATAGCATTCTATGGTAGACATTGTGCACCAGATCTCCAACTGCCAAGTATTCACATGACCTCTACACCAACAACTAACAACAGATAGCATCCTATGGTAGACATTGTGCACCAGAGCTCCTACTCCCAAGTATTCACATGACCTCTACACCAACAACTAACAACAGATAGCATCCTATGGTAGACATTGTGCACCAGAGCTCCAACTACCAAGTATTCACATGACCTCTACACCAACAACTAACAACAGATAGCATTCTATGGTAGACATTGTGCAACAGAGCTCCAACTGCCAAGTATTCACATGACCTCTACACCAACAACTAACAACAGATAGCATTCTATGGTAGACATTGTGCACCAGAGCTCCAACTGCCATGTATTCACATGACCTCTACACCAACAACTGACAACAGAGAGCATTCTATGGTAGACATTGTGCACCAGAGCTCCAACTCCCAAGTATTCACATGACCTCTACACCTACAACTAACTACAGATGGTTTTCTATGGTAGACATTGTGCACTAGAGCTCCAACTGCCAAGTATTCACATGACCACTACACCAACAACTTACAACAGATAGCATTCTATGGTAGACATTGAGCACCAGAGCTCCAACTCCCAAGTATTCACATGACCTCTACACCAACAACAAACAACAGATAGCATCCTATGGTAGACATTGTGCACCAGAGCTCCAACTCCCAAGTATTCACATGACCTCTACACCAACAACTAACTACAGATAGCATCCTATGGTAGACATTGTGCACCAGAGCTCCAACTGCCAAGTATTCACATGACCTCTACACCTACAACTAACTACAGATGGTTTTCTATGGTAGACATTGTGCACTAGAGCTCCAACTGCCAAGTATTCACATGACCACTACACCAACAACTTACAACAGATAGCATTCTATGGTAGACATTGAGCACCAGAGCTCCAACTCCCAAGTATTCACATGACCTCTACACCAACAACAAACAACAGATAGCATCCTATGGTAGACATTGTGCACCAGAGCTCCAACTCCCAAGTATTCACATGACCTCTACACCAACAACTAACTACAGATAGCATCCTATGGTAGACATTGTGCACCAGAGCTCCAACTGCCAAGTATTCACATGACCTCTACACCAACAACTAACAACAGATAGCATTCTATGGTAGACATTGTGTACCAGAGCTCCAACTCCCAAGTATTCACATGACCTCTACACCAACAACTAACTACAGATAGCATCCTATGGTAGACATTGTGCACCAGAGCTCCAACTGCCAAGTATTCACATGACCTCTACACCAAAAACTAACAACAGATAGCATCCTATGGTAGAGATTGTGCACCAGAGCTCCAACTCCCAATTATTCACATGACCTCTACACCAACAACTAACAACACATAGCATCCTATGGTAGACATTGTGCACCAGAGCTACAACTGCCAAGTATTCACATGACCTCTACACCAACAACTAACTACAGATAGCATTCTATGGTAGACATTGTGCATCAGAGCTCCATCTGCCAAGTATTCACATGACCTCTACACCAACAACAACAACTAACAACAGATAGCATTCTATGGTAGACATTGTGCACCAGAGCTCCAACTGCCAAGTATTCACATGACCTCTACACCAACAACTAACAACAGATAGCATTCTATGGTAGACATTGTGCACCAGAGCTCCAACTCCCAAGTATTCACATGACCTCTACACCAACAACTAAAAACAGATAGCATACTATGGTAGACATTGTGAACCAGAGCTCCAACTGCCATGTATTCACATGACCTCTACACCAAGAACTAACTACAGATAGCATCCTATGGTAGGCATTGTGCACCAGAGCTCCAACTGCCAAGTATTCACAAGACCTCTACACCAACAACTAACAACAGATAGCATTCTATGGTTGACATTGTGCATCAGAGCTCCAACTGCCAAGTATTCACATGGCCTCAGCATCAACAACTAACAACAGCTAGCATTCTATGGTAGACATTGTGCACCAGAGCTCCGACTCCCAAGTATTCACATGACTTCTACACCAACAACTAACAACAGAGAGCATTCTATGGTAGACATTGTGCACCAGAGCTCCAACTGCCAAGTATTCACATGACCTCTACACCAACAACTAACAACAGATAGCATCCTATGGTAGACATTGTGCACCAGAGCTCCAACTGCCAAGTATTCACATGACCTCTACACCAACAATTAACAACAGATAGCATCCTATGGTAGACATTGTGCACCAGAGCTCCAACTGCCAAGTATTCACATGATCTCTACACCAACAACTAATAACAGATAGCATTCCATGGTAGACATTGTGCATCAGAGCTCCAACTGCCAAGTATTCACATGGCCTCAGCATCAACAACTAACAACAGATATCATCCTATGGTAGATATTGTGCATCAGAGCTCCAACTCCCAAGTATTCACATGACCTCTACACCAACAACAACAACTAACAACAGATAGCATTCTATGGAAGACATTGTGCACCAGAGCTCCAACTGCCAAGTATTCACATGACCTCTACACCAACAACTAACAACAGATAGCATTCTATGGTAGACATTGTGCACCAGAGCTCCAACTCCCAAGTATTCACATGACCTCTACACCAACAACTAACAACAGATAGCATCCTATGGTAGACATTGTGCACCAGAGCTCCAACTCCCAAGCATTCACATGGCCTCAGCATAAACAACTAACAACAGATAGCATCCCATGGTAGACATTATGCACCAGAGCTCCAACTCCCAAGTATTCACATGACCACTACACCAACAACTAACAACAGATGGCATCCTATGGTTGACATTGTGCACCAGAGCTCCAACTGCCAAGTATTCACAAGACCTCTACACCAACAACTAACAACAGATAGCATCCTATGGTAGACATTGTGCACCAGAGCTCCAACTCCCAAGTATTCACTTGACCTCTACACCAACAACTAACAACATATAGCATTCTATGGTAGACATTGTGAACCAGAGCTCCAACTCTCAAGTATTCACATGACCTCTACACCAACAACTGACAACAGATAGCATTTTATGGTAGACATTGTGAACCAGAGCTCCAACTCCCAAGTATTCACATGACCTCTACACCAACAACTAACAACAGACAGCATTCTATGGTAGACATTGTGAACCAGAGCTCCAACTCCCAAGTATTCACATGACCTCAGCATCAACAACTAACAACAGATAGCATCCTATGGTAGACATTGTGCACCAGAGCTCCAATTGCAAGTATTAACATGACCTCTACACCAACAACTAACTTCAGATAGCATTCTATGGTAGACATTGTGCACCAGATCTCCAACTGCCAAGTATTCACATGACCTCTACACCAACAACTAACAACAGATAGCATCCTATGGTAGACATTGTGCACCAGAGCTCCTACTCCCAAGTATTCACATGACCTCTACACCAACAACTAACAACAGATAGCATCCTATGGTAGACATTGTGCACCAGAGCTCCAACTACCAAGTATTCACATGACCTCTACACCAACAACTAACAACAGATAGCATTCTATGGTAGACATTGTGCACCAGAGCTCCAACTGCCAAGTATTCACATGACCTCTACACCAACAACTAACAACAGATAGCATTCTATGGTAGACATTGTGCACCAGAGCTCCAACTGCCATGTATTCACATGACCTCTACACCAACAACTGACAACAGAGAGCATTCTATGGTAGACATTGTGCACCAGAGCTCCAACTCCCAAGTATTCACATGACCTCTACACCAACAACTAACAACAGATAGCATTCTATGGTAGACATTGTGCACCAGAGCTCCAACTCCCAAGTATTCACATGACCTCTACACCAACAACTACCAACAGATAGCATCCTATGGTAGACATTGTGAACCAGAGCTCCAACTGCCAATTATTCACATGACCTCTACACCAACAACTAACAACAGATAGCATCCTATGGTAGACATTGTGCACCAGAGCTCCAACTGCCAAGTATTCACATGACATCTACACCAACAACTTACAACAGATAGCATTCTATGGTAGACATAGTGCACCGGAGCTCCAACTGCCAAGTATTCACATGACCTCTACACCAACAACTAACAACAGATAGCATTCTATGGTAGACATTGTGTACCAGAGCTCCAACTCCCAAGTATTCACATGACTTCTACACCAACAACTAACAACAGAGAGCATCCTATGGTAGACATTGTGCATCAGAGCTCCAACTCCCAAGTATTCACATGACCTCTACACCTACAACTAACTACAGATAGTTTTCTATGGTAGACATTGTGCACTAGAGCTCCAACTGCCAAGTATTCACATGACCACTACACCAACAACTTACAACAGATAGCATTCTATGGTAGACATTGTGCACCAGAGCTCCAACTCCCAAGTATTCACATGACCTCTACACCAACAACAAACAACAGATAGCATCCTATGGTAGACATTGTGCACCAGAGCTCCAACTCCCAAGTATTCATATGACCTCTACACCTACAACTAACTACAGATAGTTTTCTATGGTAGACATTGTGCACTAGAGCTCCAACTGCCAAGTATTCACATGACCACTACACCAACAACTTACAACAGATAGCATTCTATGGTAGACATTGTGCACCAGAGCTCCAACTCCCAAGTATTCATATGACCTCTACACCAACAACTAACTACAGATAGCATCCTATGGTAGACATTGTGCACCAGAGCTCCAACTGCCAAGTATTCACATGACCTCTACACCAACAACTAACAACAGATAGCATTCTATGGTAGACATTGTGTACCAGAGCTCCAACTGCCAGGTATTCACATGACCTCTACACCAACAACTAACAACAGATAGCATCCTATGGTAGAGATTGTGCACCAGAGCTCCAAATCCCAATTATTCACATGACCTCTACACCAACAACTAACAACACATAGCATCCTATGGTAGACATTGTGCACCAGAGCTACAACTGCCAAGTATTCACATGACCTCTACACCAACAACTAACTACAGATAGCATTCTATGGTAGACATTGTGCATCAGAGCTCCAACTGCCAAGTATTCACATGACCTCTACACCAACAACAACAACTAACAACAGATAGCATTCTATGGTAGACATTGTGCACCAGAGCTCCAACTGCCAAGTATTCACATGACCTCTACACCAACAACTAACAACAGATAGCATTCTATGGTAGACATTGTGCACCAGAGCTCCAACTCCCAAGTATTCACATGACCTCTACACCAACAACTAAAAACAGATAGCATACTATGGTAGACATTGTGAACCAGAGCTCCAACTGCCATGTATTCACATGACCTCTACACCAACAACAAACTACAGATAGCATCCTATGGTAGGCATTGTGCACCAGAGCTCCAACTGCCAAGATTTCACAAGACCTCTACACCAACAACTAACAACAGATAGCATTCTATGGTTGACATTGTGCATCAGAGCTCCAACTGCCAAGTATTCACATGGCCTCAGCATCAACAACTAACAACAGCTAGCATTCTATGGTAGACATTGTGCACCAGAGCTCCAACTCCCAAGTATTCACATGACCTCTACACCACCAACTAAAACAGATAGCATACTATGGTAGACATTGTGAACCAGAGCTCCAACTGCCATGTATTCACATGACCTCTACACCAACAACTAACAACAGATAGCATCCTATGGTAGACATTGTGCACCAGAGCTCCAACTGCCAAGTATTCACATGACCTCTACACCAACAAGTAACAACAGATAGCATCCTATGGTAGACATTGTGCACCAGAGCTCCAACTGCCAAGTATTCACATGATCTCTACACCAACAACTAACAACAGTTAGTATTCTATGGTAGTCATTGTGCACCAGAGCTCCAACTCCCAAGTATTCACTTGACCTCTACACCAACAACTAACAACACATAGCATCCTATGGTAGACATTGTGCACCAGAGCTACAACTGCCAATTATTCACATGACCTCTACACCAAAAACTAACTACAGATAGCATTCTATGGTAGACATTGTGCATCAGAGCTCCAACTGCCAAGTATTCACATGACCTCTACACCAACAACAACAACTAACAACAGATAGCATTCTATGGAAGACATTGTGCACCAGAGCTCCAACTGCCAAGTATACACATGACCTGTACACCAACAACTAACAACAGTTAGCATTTTATGGTAGACATTGTGCACCAGAGCTCCAACTCCCAAGTATTCACATGACCACTACACCAACAACTAACAACAGATAGCATCCTATGGTAGACATTGTGCACCAGAGCTCCAACTCCCAATCATTCACATGGCCTCAGCATAAACAACTAACAACAGATAGCATCCCATGGTAGACATTGTGCACCAGAGCTCCATCTCCCAAGTATTCACATGACCTCTACACCAACAACTAACAACAGATGGCATCCTATGGTTGACATTGTGCACCAGAGCTCCAACTGCCAAGTATACACATGACCTCTACACCAACAACTAACAACAGATAGCATCCTATGGTAGACATTGTGCAACAGAGCTCCAACTCCCAAATATTCACTTGACCTCTACACCAACAACTAACAACAGATAGCATTCTATGGTAGACATTGTGAACCAGAGCTCCAACTCTCAAGTATTCACATGACCTCTACACCAACAACTGACAACAGATAGCATTTTATGGTAGACATTGTGAACCAGAGCTCCAACTCCCAAGTATTCACATGACCTCTACACCAACAACTAACAGCAGACAGCATTCTATGGTAGACATTGTGAACCAGAGCTCCAACTCCCAAGTATTCACATTACCTCAGCATCAACAACTAACAACAGATAGCATCCTATGGTAGACATTGTGCACCAGAGCTCCAATTGCAAGTATTCACATGACCTCTACACCAACAACTAACTACAGATAGCATTCTATGGTAGACATTGTGCACCAGAGCTCCAACTGCCAAGTATTCACATGACCTCTACACCAACAACTAACAACAGATAGCATCCTATGGTAGACACTGTGAACCAGAGCTCCAACTCCCAAGTATTCACATGACCTCTACACCAACAACTAACAACAGATAGCATCTTATGGTAGACATTGTACACCAGAGCTCTTACTACCAAGTATTCACATGACCTCTACACCAACAACTAACAACAGATAGCATTCTATGGTAGACATCGTGCACCAGAGCTCCAACTGCCAAGTATTCACATGACCTCTACACCAACAACTAACAACAGATAGCATTCTATGGTAGACATTGTGCACCAGAGCTCCAACTGCCATGTATTCGCATGACCTCTACAACAACAACTGACAACAGAGAGCATTCTATGGTAGACATTGTGCACCAGAGCTCCAACTCCCAAGTATTCACATGACCTCTACACCAACAACTAACAACAGATAGCATTCTATGGTAGACATTGTGCACCAGAGCTCCAACTGCCAAGTATTCACATGACCTCTACACCAACAACTAACAACAGATAGCATTCTATGGTAGACATTGTGAACCAGAGCTCCAACTGCCAATTATTCACATGACCTCTACACCAACAACTAACAACAGATAGCATCCTATGGTAGACATTGTGCACCAGAGCTCCAACTGCCAAGTATTCACATGACATCTACACCAACAACTTACAACAGATAGCATTCTATGGTAGACATAGTGCACCAGTACTCCAACTGCCAAGTATTCACATGACCTCTACACCAACAACTAACAACAGATAACATTCTATGGTAGACATTGTGCACCAGAGCTCAAACTCCCAAGTATTCACATGACTTCTACACCAACAACTAACAACAGATAGCATCCTATGGTAGACATTGTGCATCAGAGCTCCAACTCCCAAGTATTCACATGACCTCTACACCTACAATTAACTACAGATAGTTTTCTATGGTAGACATTGTGCACTAGAGCTCCAACTGCCAAGTATTCACATGACCACTACACCAACAACTTACAACAGATAGCATTCTATGGTAGACATTGTGCACCAGAGCTCCAACTCCCAAGTATTCACATGACCTCTACACCAACAACAAACAACAGATAGCATCCTATGGTAGACATTGTGCACCAGAGCTCAAACTCCCAAGTATTCACATGACCTCTACACCAACAACTAACTACAGATAGCATCCTATGGTAGACATTGTGCACCAGAGCTCCAACTGCCTAGTATTCACATGACCTCTACACCAACAACTAACAACAGATAGCATTCTATGGTAGACATTGTGTACCAGAGCTCCAACTCCCAAGTATTCACATGAACTCTACACCAACAACTAACTACAGATAGCATCCTATGGTAGACATTGTGCACCAGAGTTCCAACTGCCAAGTATTCACATGACCTCTACACCAACAACTAACAACAGATAGCATCCTATGGTAGACATTGTGCACCAGAGCTCCAACTCCCAATTATTCACATGAACTCTACACCAACAACTAACAACACATAGCATTCTATGGTAGACATTGTGCACCAGAGCTCCATTTGCCAAGTATTCACATGACCTCTACACCAACAACTAACTACAGACAGCCTCCTATGGTAGACATTGTGCACCAGAGCTCAAACTCCCAAGTATTCACATGACCTCTACACCAACAACTAACAACAGATAACATTCTATGGTAGACATTGTGCACCAGAGCTCCAACTCCCAAGTATTCACATGACTTCTACACCAACAACTAACGACAGATAGCATTCTATGTTAGACATTGTGTACCAGAGCTCCAACTCCCAAGTATTCACATGACCTCTACACCAACAACTAACTACATATAGCATTCTATGGTAGACATTGTGCACTAGAGCTCCAACTGCCAAGTATTCACATGACCTCTACACCTGCAACTTACAACAGATAGCATTCTATGGTAGACATGGTGCACCAGAGCTCCAACTCCCAAGTATTCACATGACCTCTACACCAACAACTAACAACAGATAGCATTCTATGGTAGATATTGTGCACCAGAGCTCCAACTCCCAAGTATTCACATGACCTCTACACCAACAACTACCAACAGATAGCATCCTATGGTAGACATGGTGCACCAGAGCTCCAACTGCCAAGTATTCACATGATCTCTACACCAACAACTAACAACAGATAGCATTCCATGGTAGACATTGTGCATCAGAGCTCCAACTGCCAAGTATTCACATGGCCTCAGCATCAACAACTAACAACAGATATCATCCTATGGTAGACATTGTGCATCAGAGCTCCAACTCCCAAGTATTCACATGACCTCTACACCAACAACAACAACTAACAACAGATAGCATTCTATGGAAGACATTGTGCACCAGAGCTCCAACTGCCAAGTATTCACATGACCTCTACACCAACAACTAACAACAGATAGCATTCTATGGTAGACATTGTGCACCAGAGCTCCAACTCCCAAGTATTCACATGACCTCTACACCAACAACTAACAACAGATAGCATCCTATGGTAGACATTGTGCACCAGAGCTCCAACTCCCAAGCATTCACATGGCCTCAGCATAAACAACTAACAACAGATAGCATCCCATGGTAGACATTGTGCACCAGAGCTCCAACTCCCAAGTATTCACATGACCACTACACCAACAACTAACAACAGATGGCATCCTATGGTTAACATTGTGCACCAGAGCTCTAACTGCCAAGTATTCACATGACCTCTACACCAACAACTAACAACAGATAGCATCCTATGGTAGACATTGTGCACCAGAGCTCCAACTCCCAAGTATTCACTTGACCTCTACACCAACAACTAACAACAGATAGCATTCTATGGTAGACATTGTGAACCAGAGCTCCAACTCTCAAGTATTCACATGACCTCTACACCAACTACTGACAACAGATAGCATTTTATGGTAGACATTGTGAACCAGAGCTCCAACTCCCAAGTATACACATGACCTCTACACCAACAACTAACAACAGACAGCATTCTATGGTAGACATTGTGAACCAGAGCTCCAACTCCCAAGTATTCACATGACCTCAGCATCAACAACTAACAACAGATAGCATCCTATGGTAGACATTGTGCACCAGAGCTCCAATTGCAAGTATTAACATGACCTCTACACCAACAACTAACTTCAGATAGCATTCTATGGTAGACATTGTGCACCAGATCTCCAACTGCCAAGTATTCACATGACCTCTACACCAACAACTAACAACAGATAGCATCCTATGGTAGACATTGTGCACCAGAGCTCCTACTCCCAAGTATTCACATGACCTCTACACCAACAACTAACAACAGATAGCATCCTATGGTAGACATTGTGCACCAGAGCTCCAACTACCAAGTATTCACATGACCTCTACACCAACAACTAACAACAGATAGCATTCTATGGTAGACATTGTGCACCAGAGCTCCAACTGCCAAGTATTCACATGACCTCTACACCAACAACTAACAACAGATAGCATTCTATGGTAGACATTGTGCACCAGAGCTCCAACTGCCATGTATTCACATGACCTCTACACCAACAACTGACAACAGAGAGCATTCTATGGTAGACATTGTGCACCAGAGCTCCAACTCCCAAGTATTCACATGACCTCTACACCTACAACTAACTACAGATGGTTTTCTATGGTAGACATTGTGCACTAGAGCTCCAACTGCCAAGTATTCACATGACCACTACACCAACAACTTACAACAGATAGCATTCTATGGTAGACATTGAGCACCAGAGCTCCAACTCCCAAGTATTCACATGACCTCTACACCAACAACAAACAACAGATAGCATCCTATGGTAGACATTGTGCACCAGAGCTCCAACTCCCAAGTATTCACATGACCTCTACACCAACAACTAACTACAGATAGCATCCTATGGTAGACATTGTGCACCAGAGCTCCAACTGCCAAGTATTCACATGACCTCTACACCTACAACTAACTACAGATGGTTTTCTATGGTAGACATTGTGCACTAGAGCTCCAACTGCCAAGTATTCACATGACCACTACACCAACAACTTACAACAGATAGCATTCTATGGTAGACATTGAGCACCAGAGCTCCAACTCCCAGGTATTCACATGACCTCTACACCAACAACAAACAACAGATAGCATCCTATGGTAGACATTGTGCACCAGAGCTCCAACTCCCAAGTATTCACATGACCTCTACACCAACAACTAACTACAGATAGCATCCTATGGTAGACATTGTGCACCAGAGCTCCAACTGCCAAGTATTCACATGACCTCTACACCAACAACTAACAACAGATAGCATTCTATGGTAGACATTGTGTACCAGAGCTCCAACTCCCAAGTATTCACATGACCTCTACACCAACAACTAACTACAGATAGCATCCTATGGTAGACATTGTGCACCAGAGCTCCAACTGCCAAGTATTCACATGACCTCTACACCAAAAACTAACAACAGATAGCATCCTATGGTAGAGATTGTGCACCAGAGCTCCAACTCCAATTATTCACATGACCTCTACACCAACAACTAACAACACATAGCATCCTATGGTAGACATTGTGCACCAGAGCTCCAACTCCCAAGTATTCACATGACCTCTACACCAACAACTAACTACAGATAGCATTCTATGGTAGACATTGTGCACCAGAGCTCCAACTGCCAAGTATTCACATGACCTCTACACCAACAACTAACAACAGATAGCATTCTATGGTAGACATTGTGTACCAGAGCTCCAACTCCCAAGTATTCACATGACCTCTACACCAACAACTAACTACAGATAGCATCCTATGGTAGACATTGTGCACCAGAGCTCCAACTGCCAAGTATTCACATGACCTCTACACCAACAACTAACAACAGATAGCATTCTATGGTAGACATTGTGCACCAGAGCTCCAACTCCCAAGTATTCACATGACCTCTACACCAACAACTAAAAACAGATAGCATACTATGGTAGACATTGTGAACCAGAGCTCCAACTGCCATGTATTCACATGACCTCTACACCAACAACTAACTACAGATAGCATCCTATGGTAGGCATTGTGCACCAGAGCTCCAACTGCCAAGTATTCACAAGACCTCTACACCAACAACTAACAACAGATAGCATTCTATGGTTGACATTGTGCATCAGAGCTCCAACTGCCAAGTATTCACATGGCCTCAGCATCAACAACTAACAACAGCTAGCATTCTATGGTAGACATTGTGCACCAGAGCTCCGACTCCCAAGTATTCACATGACTTCTACACCAACAACTAACAACAGAGAGCATTCTATGGTAGACATTGTGCACCAGAGCTCCAACTGCCAAGTATTCACATGACCTCTACACCAACAACTAACAACAGATAGCATCCTATGGTAGACATTGTGCACCAGAGCTCCAACTGCCAAGTATTCACATGACCTCTGTACCAACAAGTAACAACAGATAGCATCCTATGGTAGACATTGTGCACCAGAGCTCCAACTGCCAAGTATTCACATGATCTCTACACCAACAACTAATAACAGATAGCATTCCATGGTAGACATTGTGCATCAGAGCTCCAACTGCCAAGTATTCACATGGCCTCAGCATCAACAACTAACAACAGATATCATCCTATGGTAGACATTGTGCATCAGAGCTCCAACTCCCAAGTATTCACATGACCTCTACACCAACAACAACAACTAACAACAGATAGCATTCTATGGAAGACATTGTGCACCAGAGCTCCAACTGCCAAGTATTCACATGACCTCTACACCAACAACTAACAACAGATAGCATTATATGGTAGACATTGTGCACCAGAGCTCCAAATCCCAAGTATTCACATGACCTCTACACCAACAACTAACAACAGATAGCATCCTATGGTAGACATTGTGCACCAGAGCTCCAACTCCCAAGCATTCACATGGCCTCAGCATAAACAACTAACAACAGATAGCATCCCATGGTAGACATTGTGCACCAGAGCTCCAACTCCCAAGTATTCACATGACCACTACACCAACAACTAACAACAGATGGCATCCTATGGTTGACATTGTGCACCAGAGCTCCAACTGCCAAGTATTCACATGACCTCGACACCAACAACTAACAACAGATAGCATCCTATGGTAGACATTGTGCACCAGAGCTCCAACTCCCAAGTATTCACTTGACCTCTACACCAACAACTAACAACAGATAGCATTCTATGGTAGACATTGTGAACCAGAGCTCCAACTCACAAGTATTCACATGACCTCTACACCAACAACTGACAACAGATAGCATTTTATGGTAGACATTGTGAACCAGAGCTCCAACTCCCAAGTATTCACATGACCTCTACACCAACAACTAACAACAGACAGCATTCTATGGTAGACATTGTGAACCAGAGCTCCAACTCCCAAGTATTCACATGACCTCAGCATCAACAACTAACAACAGATAGCATCCTATGGTAGACATTGTGCACCAGAGCTCCAATTGCATGTATTAACATGACCTCTACACCAACAACTAACTTCAGATAGCATTCTATTGTAGACATTGTGCACCAGATCTCCAACTGCCAAGTATTCACATGACCTCTACACCAACAACTAACAACAGATAGCATCCTATGGTAGACATTGTGCACCAGAGCTCCTACTCCCAAGTATTCACATGACCTCTACACCAACAACTAACAACAGATAGCATCCTATGGTAGACATTGTGCACCAGAGCTCCAACTACCAAGTATTCACATGACCTCTACACCAACAACTAACAACAGATAGCATTCTATGGTAGACATTGTGCACCAGAGCTCCAACTCCCAAGTATTCACATGACCTCTACACCAACAACTAACAACAGATAGCATTCTATGGTAGACATTGTGCACCAGAGCTCCAACTGCCATGTATTCACATGACCTCTACACCAACAACTGACAACAGAGAGCATTCTATGGTAGACATTGTGCACCAGAGCTCCAACTCCCAAGTATTCACATGACCTCTACACCAACAACTAACAACAGATAGCATTCTATGGTAGACATTGTGCACCAGAGCTCCAACTCCCAAGTATTCACATGACCTCTACACCAACAACTACCAACAGATAGCATCCTATGGTAGACATTGTGAACCAGAGCTCCAACTGCCAATTATTCACATGACCTGTACACCAACAACGAACAACAGATAGCATCCTATGGTAGACATTGTGCACCAGAGCTCCAACTGCCAAGTATTCACATGACATCTACACCAACAACTTACAACAGATAGCATTCTATGGTAGACATAGTGCACCGGAGCTCCAACTGCCAAGTATTCACATGACCTCTACACCAACAACTAACAACAGATAGCATTCTATGTTAGACATTGTGTACCAAAGCTCCAACTCCCAAGTATTCACATGACTTCTACACCAACAACTAACAACAGAGAGCATCCTATGGTAGACATTGTGCATCAGAGCTCCAACTCCCAAGTATTCACATGACCTCTACACCTACAACTAACTACAGATAGTTTTCTATGGTAGACATTGTGCACTAGAGCTCCAACTGCCAAGTATTCACATGACCACTACACCAACAACTTACAACAGATAGCATTCTATGGTGGACATTGTGCACCAGAGCTCCAACTCCCAAGTATTCACATGACCTCTACACCAACAACAAACAACAGATAGCATCCTATGGTAGACATTGTGCACCAGAGCTCCAACTCCCAAGTATTCATATGACCTCTACACCTACAACTAACTACAGATAGTTTTCTATGGTAGACATTGTGCACTAGAGCTCCAACTGCCAAGTATTCACATGACCACTACACCAACAACTTACAACAGATAGCATTCTATGGTAGACATTGTGCACCAGAGCTCCAACTCCCAAGTATTCATATGACCTCTACACCAACAACTAACTACAGATAGCATCCTATGGTAGACATTGTGCACCAGAGCTCCAACTGCCAAGTATTCACATGACCTCTACACCAACAACTAACAACAGATAGCATTCTATGGTAGACATTGTGTACCAGAGCTCCAACTGCCAAGTATTCACATGACCTCTACACCAACAACTAACAACAGATAGCATCATATGGTAGAGATTGTGCACCAGAGCTCCAACTCCCAATTATTCACATGACCTCTACACCAACAACTAACAACACATAGCATCCTATGGTAGACATTGTGCACCAGAGCTACAACTGCCAAGTATTCACATGACCTCTACACCAACAACTAACTACAGATAGCATTCTATGGTAGACATTGTGCATCAGAGCTCCAACTGCCAAGTATTCACATGACCTCTACACCAACAACAACAACTAACAACAGATAGCATTCTATGGTAGACATTGTGCACCAGAGCTCCAACTGCCAAGTATTCACATGACCTCTACACCAACAACTAACAACAGATAGCATTCTATGGTAGACATTGTGCACCAGAGCTCCAACTCCCAAGTATTCACATGACCTCTACACCAACAACTAAAAACAGATAGCATACTATGGTAGACATTGTGAACCAGAGCTCCAACTGCCATGTATTCACATGACCTCTACACCAACAACAAACTACAGATAGCATCCTATGGTAGGCATTGTGCACCAGAGCTCCAACTGCCAAGATTTCACAAGACCTCTACACCAACAACTAACAACAGATAGCATTCTATGGTTGACATTGTGCATCAGAGCTCCAACTGCCAAGTATTCACATGGCCTCAGCATCAACAACTAACAACAGCTAGCATTCTATGGTAGACATTGTGCACCAGAGCTCCAACTCCCAAGTATTCACATGACCTCTACACCAACAACTAAAAACAGATAGCATACTATGGTAGACATTGTGAACCAGAGCTCCAACTGCCATGTATTCACATGACCTCTACACCAACAACTAACAACAGATAGCATCCTATGGTAGACATTGTGCACCAGAGCTCCAACTGCCAAGTATTCACATGACCTCTACACCAACAAGTAACAACAGATAGCATCCTATGGTAGACATTGTGCACCAGAGCTCCAACTGCCAAGTATTCACATGATCTCTACACCAACAACTAACAACAGTTAGTATTCTATGGTAGTCATTGTGCACCAGAGCTCCAACTCCCAAGTATTCACTTGATCTCTACACCAACAACTAACAACACATAGCATCCTATGGTAGACATTGTGCACCAGAGCTACAACTGCCAATTATTCACATGACCTCTACACCAAAAACTAACTACAGATAGCATTCTATGGTAGACATTGTGCATCAGAGCTCCAACTGCCAAGTATTCACATGACCTCTACACCAACAACAACAACTAACAACAGATAGCATTCTATGGAAGACATTGTGCACCAGAGCTCCAACTGCCAAGTATACACATGACCTCTACACCAACAACTAACAACAGTTAGCATTTTATGGTAGACATTGTGCACCAGAGCTCCAACTCCCAAGTATTCACATGACCACTACACCAACAACTAACAACAGATAGCATCCTATGGTAGACATTGTGCACCAGAGCTCCAACTCCCAATCATTCACATGGCCTCAGCATAAACAACTAACAACAGATAGCATCCCATGGTAGACATTGTGCACCAGAGCTCCAACACCCAAGTATTCACATGACCTCTACACCAACAACTAACAACAGATGGCATCCTATGGTTGACATTGTGCACCAGAGCTCCAACTGCCAAGTATACACATGACCTCTACACCAACAACTAACAACAGATAGCATCCTATGGTAGACATTGTGCAACAGAGCTCCAACTCCCAAATATTCACTTGACCTCTACACCAACAACTAACAACAGATAGCATTCTATGGTAGACATTGTGAACCAGAGCTCCAACTCTCAAGTATTCACATGACCTCTACACCAACAACTGACAACAGATAGCATTTTATGGTAGACATTGTGAACCAGAGCTCCAACTCCCAAGTATTCACATGACCTCTACACCAACAACTAACAGCAGACAGCATTCTATGGTAGACATTGTGAACCAGAGCTCCAACTCCCAAGTATTCACATTACCTGAGCATCAACAACTAACAACAGATAGCATCCTATGGTAGACATTGTGCACCAGAGCTCCAATTGCAAGTATTCACATGACCTCTACACCAACAACTAACTACAGATAGCATTCTATGGTAGACATTGTGCACCAGAGCTCCAACTGCCAAGTATTCACATGACCTCTACACCAACAACTAACAACAGATAGCATCCTATGGTAGACATTGTGAACCAGAGCTCCAACTCCCAAGTATTCACATGACCTCTACACCAACAACTAACAACAGATAGCAACTTATGGTAGACATTGTGCACCAGAGCTCTTACTACCAAGTATTCACATGACCTCTACACCAACAACTAACAACAGATAGCATTCTATGGTAGACATCGTGCACCAGAGCTCCAACTGCCAAGTATTTACATGACCTCTACACCAACAACTAACAACAGATAGCATTCTATGGTAGACATTGTGCACCAGAGCTCCAACTGCCATGTATTCGCATGACCTCTACACCAACAACTGACAACAGAGAGCATTCTATGGTAGACATTGTGCACCAGAGCTCCAACTCCCAAGTATTCACATGACCTCTACACCAACAACTAACAACAGATAGCATTCTATGGTAGACATTGTGCACCAGAGCTCCAACTGCCAAGTATTCACATGACCTCTACACCAACAACTAACAACAGATAGCATCCTATGGTAGACATTGTGAACCAGAGCTCCAACTGCCAATTATTCACATGACCTCCACACCAACAACTAACAACAGATAGCATCCTATGGTAGACATTGTGCACCAGAGCTCCAACTGCCAAGTATTCACATGACATCTACACCAACAACTTACAACGGATAGCATTCTATGGTAGACATAGTGCACCAGTGCTCCAACTGCCAAGTATTCACATGACCTCTACACCAACAACTAACAACAGATAACATTCTATGGTAGACATTGTGCACCAAAGCTCCAACTCCCAAGTATTCACATGACTTCTACACCAACAACTAACAACAGATAACATCCTATGGTAGACATTGTGCATCAGAGCTCCAACTCCCAAGTATTCACATGACCTCTACACCTACAACTAACTACAGATAGTTTTCTATGGTAGACATTGTGCACTAGAGCTCCAACTGCCAAGTATTCACATGACCACTACACCAACAACTTACAACAGATAGCATTCTATGGTAGACATTGTGCACCAGAGCTCCAACTCCCAAGTATTCACATGACCTCTACACCAACAACAAACAACAGATAGCATCCTATGGTAGACATTGTGCACCAGAGCTCCAACTCCCAAGTATTCACATGACCTCTACACCAACAACTAACTACAGATAGCATCCTATGGTAGACATTGTGCACCAGAGCTCCAACTGCCTAGTATTCACATGACCTCTACACCAACAACTAACAACAGATAGCATTCTATGGTAGACATTGTGTACCAGAGCTCCAACTCCCAAGTATTCACATGACCTCTACACCAACAACTAACTACAGATAGCATCCTATGGTAGACATTGTGCACCAGAGTTCCAACTGCCAAGTATTCACATGACCTCTACACCAACAACTAACAACAGATAGCATCCTATGGTAGACATTGTGCACCAGAGCTCCAACTCCCAATTATTCAAATGACCTCTACACCAACAACTAACAACACATAGCATTCTATGGTAGACATTGTGCACCAGAGGTACAACTGCCAAGTATTCACATGACTTCTACACCAACAACTAACTACAGATAGCATTCTATGGTAGACATTGTGCATCAGAGCTCCAACTGCCAAGTATTCACATGACCTCTACACCAACAACAACAACTAACAACAGATAGCATTCTATGGTAGACATTGTGCACCAGAGCTCCAACTGCCGGTATTCACATGACCTCTACACCAACAACTAACAACAGATAGCATTCTATGGTAGACATTGTGCACCAGAGCTGCAACTCCCAAGTATTCAAATGCCCTCTACACCAACAACTAACAACAGATAGCATCCTATGGTAGACATTGTGAACCAGAGCTCCAACTGCCATGTATTCACATGACCTCTACACCAACAACTAACTACAGATAGCATCCTAAGGTAGACATTGTGCACCAGAGCTCCAACTGCCAAGTATTCACAAGACCTCTACACCAACAAATAACAACAGATCGCATTCTATAGTAGACATTGTGCATCAGAGCTCCAACTGCCAAGTATTCACATGGCCTCAGCATCAACAACTAACAACAGATATCATCCTATGGTAGACATTGTGCATCAGAGCTCCAACTCCCAAGTATTCACATGATCTCAACACCAACAACAACAACTAACAACAGATAGCATTCTATGGTAGACATTGTGCACCAGAGCTCCATTTGCCAAGTATTCACATGACCTCTACACCAACAACTAACTACAGATAGCATCCTATGGTAGACATTGTGCACCAGAGCTCCAACTCCCAAGTATTCACATGACCTCTACACCAACAACTAACAACAGATAACATTCTATGGTAGACATTGTGCACCAGAGCTCCAACTCCCAAGTATTCACATGACTTCTACACCAACAACTAACGACAGATAGCATTCTATGGTAGACATTGTGTACCAGAGCTCCAACTCCCAAGTATTCACATGACCTCTACACCAACAACTAACTACATATAGCATTCTATGGTAGACATTGTGCACTAGAGCTCCAACTGCCAAGTATTCACATGACCTCTACACCAGCAACTTACAACAGATAGCATTCTATGGTAGACATGGTGCACCAGAGCTCCAACTCCCAAGTATTCACATGACCTCTACACCAACAACTAACAACAGATAGCATCCAATGGTAGACATTGTGCACCAGAGCTCCAACTGCCAAGTATTCACATGACCTCTACCCCAACAACTAACTACAGATAGCATCCTATGGTAGACATTGTGAACCAGAGCTCCAACTGCCAAGTATTCACATGACCTCTACACAAACAACTAACAACAGATAGCATCCTATGGTAGACATTGTGCACCAGAGCTCCAACTGCCAATTAATCATATGACCTCTACACCAACAACTAACAACAGATAGCATCCTATGGTAGACATTGTGCACCAGAGCTCCAACTGCCAAGTATTCACATGACCTCTACACCAACAACTAACTACAGATAGCATTCTATGGTAGACATTGTGCACCAGAGCTCCAACTGCCAAGTATTCACATGACCTCTACACCAACAACTAACAACAGATAACATTCTATGGTAGACATTGTGCACCAGAGCTCCAACTCCCAAGTATTCACATGACTTCTACACCAACAACTAACAACAGGTAGCATCCTATGGTAGACATTGTGCATCAGAGCTCCAACTCCCAAGTATTCACATGACCTCTACACCAACAAATAACTACAGATAGCATTCTATGGTAGACATTGTGCACTAGAGCTCCAACTGCCAAGTATTCACATGACCTCTACACCAACAACTTACAACACATAGCATTCTATGGTTGACATTGTGCACCAGAGCTCCAACTCCCCAGTATTCACATGACCTCTACACCAACAACTAAAAACAGATAGCATCCAATGGTAGACATTGTGCACCAGAGCTCCAACTCCCAAGTATTCACATGACCTCTACACCAACAACTAACTACAGATAGCATCCTCTGGTAGACATTGTGCACCAGAGCTCCAACTGCCAAGTATTCACATGACCTCTACACCAACAACTAACAACAGATAGCATTCTATGGTAGACATTGTGTACCAGAGCTCCAACTCCCAAGTATTCACATGACCTCTACACCAACAAATAACTACAGATAGCATCCTATGGTAGACATTGTGCACCAGAGCTCCAACTCCCAAGTATTCACATGACCTCTACACCAACAACTAACAACAGATAGCATTCTATGGTAGACATTGTGCATCAGAGCTCCAACTTCCAAGTATTCACATGGCCTCAGCATCAACAACTAACAACAGATATCATCCTATGGTAGACATTGTGCATCAGAGCTCCAACTCCCAAGTATTCACCTGATCTCAACACCAGCAACAACAACTAACAACAGATAGCATTCTATGGTAGACATTGTGCACCAGAGCTCCATTTGCCAAGTATTCACATGACCTCTACACCAACAACTAACTACAGATAGCATCCTATGGTAGACATTGTGCACCAGAGCTCCAACTCCCAAGTATTCACATGACCTCTACACCAACAACTAACTACAGATAGCATTCTATGGTAGACATTTTGCACCAGAGCTCCAACTCCCAAGTATTCACATGACCTCTACACCAACAACTAACTACAGATAGCATTCTATGGTAGACATTGTGCACCAGAGCTCCAACTCCCAAGTATTCAAATGAACTCCACACCAACAACTAACAACAGATTGCATTCTATGGTGGACATTGTGCACCAGAGCTCCAACTCCCAAGTATTCACATGACCTCAACACCAACAACTAACAACAGATAGCATCCTATGGTAGACATTGTGCATCAGAGCTCCAACTGCCATGAATTAACATGACCTCTACACCAACAACTAACTACAGATAGCATCCTATGGTAGACATTTTGCACCAGAGCTCCAACTGCCAAGTATTCACATGATCTCTACACCAACAACTAACAACAGATAGCATACTATGGTAGACATTGTGCATCAGAGCTCCAACTGCCAAGTATTCACATGGCCTCAGCATCAACAACTAACAACAGATAGCATTCTATGGTAGACATTGTGCACCAGAGCTCCAACTCCCAAGTATTCACATGACCTCTACACCACCAACTAACTACAGATAGCATCCTATGGTAGACATTGTGCACCAGAGATCCAACTGCCAAGTATTCACATGGCCTCTACACCAACAACTAACAAGAGATAGTATTCTATGTAGACATTGTGCACCGGAGCTCCAACTCGCAAGTATTCACATGACCTCTACACCAACAACTAACAACAGATAGCATTCTATGTTAGACATTGTGCACCAGATCTCCAATTGCCAAGTATTCACATGACCTCTACACCATCAACTAACAATAGATAGCATCCTATGGTAGACATTGTGCATCAGAGCTCCGACTCCCAAGTATTCACATGACCTCTACACCAACAACTAACAACAGATAGCATCCTATGGTAGACATTGTGCATCAGAGCTCCAACTCCCAAGTATTAACATGACCTCAACACCAACAACTAACAACAGATAGCATCCTATGGTAGACATTGTGCATCAGAGCTCCAACTGCCATGTATTCACATGACCTCTACACCAACAACTAACTACAGATAGCATCCTATGGTAGACATTGTGCACCAGAGCTCCAACTGCCAAGTATTCACATGATCTCTACACCAACAACTGACAACAGATAGCATTCTATGGTAGACATTGTGCATCAGAGCTCCAACTGCCAAGTACTCACATGGCCTCAGCATCAACAACTAACAACAGATAGCATTCTATGGTAGACATTGTGCACCAGAGCTCCAACTCCCAAGTATTCACATGACCTCTACACCAACAACTAACTACAGATAGCATCCTATGGTAGACATTGTGCACCAGAGATCCAACTGCCAAGTATTCACATGACCTCTACACCAACAACTAACAAGAGATAGCATTCTATGTAGACATTGTGCACTGGAGCTCCAACTCGCAAGTATTCACATGACCTCTACACCAACAACTAACAACAGATAGCATTCTATGTTAGACATTGTGCACCAGATCTCCAATTGCCAAGTATTCACATGACCTCTACACCATCAACTAACAATAGATAGCATCCTATGGTAGACATTGTGCATCAGAGCTCCAACTCCCAAGTATTCACATGACCTCTACACCAACAACTAACAACAGATAGCATCCTATGTTAGACATTGTGCACCAGATCTCCAATTGCCAAGTATTCACATGACCTCTACACCATCAACTAACAATAGATAGCATCCTATGGTAGACATTGTGCATCAGAGCTCCAACTCCCAAGTATTCACATGAACTCTACACCAACAAATAACAACAGATAGCATCCTATGGTAAACATTGTGCATCAGAGCACCAACTGCCAAGTATTAACATGGCCTCAGCATCAAAAACTAACAACAGATAGCATCCTATGGTAGACATTGTGCACCAGAGCTCCAACTGCCAAGTATTCACATGACCTCTACACCAACAACTAACAACAGATAGCATCCTATGGTAGACATTGTGCACCAGAGCTCCAACTGCCAATTAATCACATGACCTCTACACCAACAACTAACAACAGATAGCATCCTATGGTAGACATTGTGCACCAGAGCTCCAACTGCCAAGTATTCACATGTCCTCTACACCAACAACTAACAACAGATAGCATTCTATGGTAGACATTGTGCACCAGAGCTCCAACTGCCAAGTATTCACATGACCTCTACACCAACAACTAACAACAGATAACATTCAATGGTAGACATTGTGCACCAGAGCTCCAACTCCCAAGTATTCACATGACTTCTACACCAACAACTAACAACAGATAGCATCCTATGGTAGACATTGTGCATCAGAGTTCCAACTCCCAAGTATTCACATGACCTCTACACCAACATCTAACTACAGATAGCATTCTATGGTAGACATTGTGCACTAGAGCTCCAACTGCCAAGTATTCACATGACCTCTACACCAACAACTTACAACAGATAGCATTCTATGGTAGACATTGTGCACCAGAGCTCCAACTCCCAAGTATTCACATGACGTCTACACCAACAACTAACAACAGATAGCATCCAATGGTAGACATTGTGCACCAGAGCTCCAACTGCCAATTAATCACACGACCTCTACACCAACAACTAACAACAGATAGCATCCTATGGTAGACATTGTGCTCCAGAGCTCCAACTGCCAAGTATTCACATGACCTCTACACCAACAACTAACAAAAGATAGCATTCTATGGTAGACATTGTGCACCAGAGCGCAAACTGCCAAGTATTCACATGACCTCTACACCAACAACTAACAACAGATAACATTCTATGGTAGACATTGTGCACCAGAGCTCCAACTCCCAAGTATTCACATGACTTCTACACCAACAACTAACAACAGATAGCATCCTATGGTAGACATTGTGCATCAGAGCTCCAACTCCCAAGTATTCACATGACCTCTACACCAACAACTAACAACAGATATTATCCTATGGTAAACATTGTGCATCAGAGCACCAACTGCCAACTATTAACATGGCCTCAGCATCAACAACTAACAACAGATAGCATCCTATAGTAGACATTGTGCACCAGAGCTCCAACTGCCAAGTATTCACATGACCTCTACACCAACAACCAACAACAGATAGCATCCTATGGTAGACATTGTGCACCAGAGCTCCAACTGCCAATTAATCACATGACCTCTACACCAACAACTAACAACAGATAGCATCCTATGGTAGACATTGTGCACCAGAGCTCCAACTGCCAAGTATTCACATGACCTCTACACCAACAACTAACAACAGATAGCATTCTATGGTAGACATTGTGCACCAGAGCTCCAACTGCCAAGTATTCACATGACCTCTACACCAACAACTAACAACAGATAACATTCTATGGTAGACATTGTGCACCAGAGCTCCAACTCCCAAGTATTCACATGACTTCTACACCAACAACTAACAACAGATAGCATCCTATGGTAGACATTGTGCATCAGAGCTCCAACTCCCAAGTATTCACATGACCTCTACACCAACAACTAACTACAGATAGCATTCTATGGTAGACATTGTGCATCAGAGCTCCAACTGCCAAGTATTCACATGACCACTACACCAACAACAACAACTAACAACAGATAGCATTCTATGGTAGACATTGTGCACCAGAACTCCAACTGCCAAGTATTCACATGACCTCTACACCAACAACTAACAACAGATAGCATTCTATGGTAGACATTGTGCACCAGAGCTCCAACTCCCAAGTATTCACATGACCTCTACACCAACAACTAACAACAGATAGCATCCTATGGTAGACATTGTGAACCAGAGCTCCTACTGCCATGTATTCACATGACCTCTACACCAACAACTAACTACAGATAGCATCCTATGGTAGACATTGTGCACCAGAGCTCCAACTCCCAAGTATTCACATGACTTCTACACCAACAACTAACAACAGAGAGGACTCTATGGTAGACATTGTGCACCAGAGCTCCAACTGCCAAGTATTCACATGACCTCTACACCAACAACAACAACTAACAACAGATAGCATTCTATGGTAGACATTTTGCACCAGAGCTCCAACTGCCAAGTATTCACATGACCTCTACACCAACAACTAACAACAGATAGCATTCTATGGTAGACATTGTGCACCAGAGCTCCAACTCCCAAGTTTTCACATGACCTCTACACCAACAACTAACAACAGATAGCATCCTATGGTAGACATTGTGCACCAGAGCTCCAACTTCCAAGCATTCACATGGCCTCAGCATAAACAACTAACAACAGATAGCATCCCATGGTAGACATTGTGCACCAGAGCTCCAACTCCCAAATATTCACATGACCTCTACACCAACAACTAACAACAGATAGCATCCTATGGTAGACATTGTGCACCAGAGCTCCAACTGCCAAGTATTCAGATGACCTCTACACCAACAACTAACAACAGATAGCATCCTATGGTAGACATTGTGCACCAGAGCTCCAACTCCCAAATATTCACTTGACCTCTACACCAATAACTAACAACAGATAGCATTCTATGGTAGACATTGTGCACCAGAGCTCCAACTCCCAAGTATTCACATGACCTCTACACCAACAACTGACAACAGATAGCATTCTATGGTAGACATTGTGCACCAGAGCTCCAACTCCCAAGTATTCACATGACCTCTACACCAACAACTAACAACAGATGGCATCCTATGGTTGACATTGTGCACCAGAGCTCCAACTGCCAAGTATTCACATGACCTCTACACCAACAACTAACAACAGATAGCATCCTATGGTAGACATTGTGCACCAGAGCTCCAACTCCCAAGTATTCACTTGACCTCTACACCAACAACTAACAACAGATAGCATTCTATGGTAGACATTGTGAACCAGAGCTCCAACTCTCAAGTAATCACATGACCTCTACACCAACAACTGACAACAGATAGCATTTTATGGTAGACATTGTGAACCAGAGCTCCAACACCCAAGTATTCACATGACCTCTACACCAACAACTAACAACAGACAGCATTCTATGGTAGACATTGTGAACCAGAGCTCCAACTCCCAAGTATTCACATTACCTCAGCATCAACAACTAACAACAGATAGCATCCTATGGTAGACATTGTGCACCAGAGCTCCAATTGCAAGTATTCACATGACCTCTACACCAACAACTAACTACAGATAGCATTCTATGGTAGACATTGTGCACCAGAGCTCCAACTGCCAAGTATTCACATGACCTCTACACCAACAACTAACAACAGATAGCATCCTATGGTAGACATTGTGCACCAGAGCTCCAACTCCCAAGTATTCACGTGACCTCTACACCAACAACTAACAACAGATATCATCCTATGGTAGACATTGTGCACCAGATCTCCAACTACCAATTATTCACATGACCTCTACACCAACAACTAACAACAGATAGCATTCTATGGTAGACATCGTGCACCAGAGCTCCAACTGCCAAGTATTCACATGACCTCTATACCAACAACTAACAACAGATAGCATTCTATGGTAGACATTGAGCACCAGAGCTCCAACTGCCATGTATTCACATGACCTCTACACCAACAACTGACAACAGAGAGCATTCTATGGTAGACATTGTGCACCAGAGCTCCAACTCCCTAGTATTCACATGACCTCTACACCAACATCTAACAACAGATAGCATTCTATGGTAGACATTGTGCACCAGAGCTCCAACTGCCAAGTATTTACATGACCTCTACACCAACAACTAACAACAGATAGCATCCTATGGTAGACATTGTGAACCAGAGCTCCAACTGCCAATTATTCACATGACCTCTACACCAACAACTAACAACAAGTAGCATCCTATGGTAGACATTGTGCACCAGAGCTCCAACTGCCAAGTATTCACATGACATCTACACCAACAACTTACAACAGATAGCATTCTATGGTAGACATAGTGCACCAGTGCTCCAACTGCGAAGTATTCACATGACCTCTACACCAACAACTAACAACAGATAACATTCTATGGTAGACATTGTGCACCAGAGCTCCAACTCCCAAGTATTCACATGACTTCTACACCAACAACTAACAACATATAGCATCCTATGGTAGACATTGTGCATCAGAGCTCCAACTCCCAAGTATTCACATGACCTCTACACCTACAACTAACTACAGATAGTTTTCTATGGTAGACATTGTGCACTAGAGCTCCAACTGCCAAGTATTCACATGACCACTACACCAACAACTTACAACAGATAGCATTCTAAGGTAGACATTCTGCACCAGAGCTCCAACTCCCAAGTATTCACATGACCTCTACACCAACAACAAACAACAGATAGCATCCTATGGTAGACATTGTGCACCAGAGCTCCAACTCCCAAGTATTCACATGACCTCTACACCAACAACTAACTACAGATAGCATCCTATGGTAGACATTGTGCACCAGAGCTCCAACTGCCAAGTATTCACATGACCTCTACACCAACAACTAACAACAGATAGCATTCTATGGTAGACATTGTGTACCAGAGCTCCAACTCCCAAGTATTCACATGACCTCTACACCAACAACTAACTACAGATAGCATCCTATGGTAGACATTGTGCACCAGAGTTCCAACTGCCAAGTATTCACATGACCTCTACACCTACAACTAACAACAGATAGCATCCTATGGTAGACATTGTGCACCAGAGCTCCAACTCCCAATTATTCACATGACCTCTACACCAACAACTAACAACACATAGCATCCTATGGTAGACATTGTGCACCAGAGCTACAACTGCCAAGTATTCACATGACTTCTACACCAACAACTAACTACAGATAGCATTCTATGGTAGACATTGTGCATCAGAGCTCCAACTGCCAAGTATTCACATGACCTCTACACCAACAACAACAACTAACAACAGATTGCATTCTATGGTAGACATTGTGCACCAGAGCTCCAACTGCCAAGTATTCACATGACCTCTACACCAACAACTAACAACAGATAGCATTCTATGGTAGACATTGTGCACCAGAGCTGCAACTCCCAAGTATTCACATGACCTCTACACCAACAACCAACAACAGATAGCATCCTATGGTAGACATTGTGAACCAGAGCTCCAACTGCCATGTATTCACATGACCTCTACACCAACAACTAACTACAGATAGCATCCTAAGGTAGACATTGTGCACCAGAGCTCCAACTGCCAAGTATTCACAAGACCTCTACACCAACAACTATCATCAGATAGCATTCTATGGTAGACATTGTGCACCAGAGCTCCAACTGCCAAGTATTCACATGGCCTCAGCATCAACAACTAACAACAGATATCATCCTATGGTAGACATTGTGCATCAGAGCTCCAACTCCCAAGTATTCACATGATCTCAACACCAAGAACAACAACTAACAACAGATAGCATTCTATGGTAGACATTGTGCACCAGAGCTCCATTTGCCAAGTATTCACATGACCTCTACACCAACAACTAACTACAGATAGCATCCTATGGTAGACATTGTGCACCAGAGCTCCAACTCCCAAGTATTCACATGACCTCTACACCAACAACTAACAACAGATAACATTCTATGGTAGACATTGTGCACCAGAGCTCCAACTCCCAAGTATTCACATGACTTCTACACCAACAACTAACTACAGATAGCATTCTATGGTAGACATTGTGCACTAGAGCTCCAACTGCCAAGTATTCACATGACCTCTACACCAACAACTTACAACAGATAGCATTCTATGGTAGACATTGTGCACCAGAGCTCCAACTCCCAAGTATTCACATGACCTCTACACCAACAACTAAAAACAGATAGCATCCAATGGTAGACATTGTGCACCAGAGCTCCAACTCCCAAGTATTCACATGACCTCTACACCAACAAGTAACTACAGATAGCATCCTATGGTAGACATTGTGCACCAGAGCTCCAACTGCCAAGTATTCACATGACCTCTACACAAACAACTAACAACAGATAGCATCCTATGGTAGACATTGTGCACCAGAGCTCAAACTGCCAATTAATCACATGACCTCTACACCATCAACTAACTACAGATAGCATCCTATGGTAGACATTGTGCACCAGAGCTCAAACTGCCAATTAATCACATGACCTCTACACCAACAACTAACTACAGATAGCATCCTATGGTAGACATTGTGCATCAGAGCTCCAACTCCCAAGTATTCACATGATCTCAACACCAGCAACAACAACTAACAACAGATAGCATTCTATGGTAGACATTGTGCACCAGAGCTCCATTTGCCAAGTATTCACATGACCTCTACACCAACAACTAACTACAGATAGCATCCTATGGTAGACATTGTGCACCAGAGCTCCAACTCCCAAGTATTCACATGACCTCTACACCAACAACTAACTACAGATAGCATTCTATGGTAGACATTTTGCACCAGAGCTCCAACTCCCAAGTATTCACATGACCTCTACACCAACAACTAACTACAGATAGCATTCTATGGTAGACATTGTGCACCAGAGCTCCAACTCCCAAGTATTCACATGACCTCTACACCAACAACTAACTACAGATAGCATCCTATGGTAGACATTGTGCACCAGAGATCCAACTGCCAAGTATTCACATGACCTCTACACCAACAACTAACAAGAGATAGCCTTCTATGTAGACATTGTGCACCGGAGCTCCAACTCGCAAGTATTCACATGACCTCTACACCAACAACTAACAACAGATAGCATTCTATGTTAGACATTGTGCACCAGATCTCCAATTGCCAAGTATTCACATGACCTCTACACCATCAACTAACAATAGATAGCATCCTATGGTAGACATTGTGCATCAGAGCTCCGACTCCCAAGTATTCACATGACCTCTACACCAACAACTAACAACAGATAGCATCCTATGGTAGACATTGTGCATCAGAGCTCCAACTCCCATGTATTAACATGACCTCTACACCAACAACTAACAACAGATAGCATCCTATGGTAGACATTGTGCATCAGAGCTCCAACTGCCATGTATTCACATGACCTCTACACCAACAACTAACTACAGATAGCATCCTATGGTAGACATTGTGCACCAGAGCTCCAACTGCCAAGATTTCACAAGACCTCTACACCAACAACTAACAACAGATAGCATTCTATGGTTGACATTGTGCATCAGAGCTCCAACTGCCAAGTATTCACATGGCCTCAGCATCAACAACTAACAACAGCTAGCATTCTATGGTAGACATTGTGCACCAGAGCTCCAACTCCCAAGTATTCACATGACCTCTACACCAACAACTAAAAACAGATAGCATACTATGGTAGACATTGTGAACCAGAGCTCCAACTGCCATGTATTCACATGACCTCTACACCAACAACTAACAACAGATAGCATCCTATGGTAGACATTGTGCACCAGAGCTCCAACTGCCAAGTATTCACATGACCTCTACACCAACAAGTAACAACAGATAGCATTCTATGGTAGACATTGTGCACCAGAGCTCCAACTGCCAAGTATTCACATGATCTCTACACCAACAACTAACAACAGTTAGTATTTTATGGTAGTCATTGTGCACCAGAGCTCCAACTCCCAAGTATTCACTTGACCTCTACACCAACAACTAACAACACATAGCATCCTATGGTAGACATTGTGCACCAGAGCTACAACTGCCAATTATTCACATGACCTCTACACCAAAAACTAACTACAGATAGCATTCTATGGTAGACATTGTGCATCAGAGCTCCAACTGCCAAGTATTCACATGACCTCTACCCCAACAACAACAACTAACAACAGATAGCATTCTATGGAAGACATTGTGCACCAGAGCTCCAACTGCCAAGTATACACATGACCTCTACACCAACAACTAACAACAGTTAGCATTTTATGGTAGACATTGTGCACCAGAGCTCCAACTCCCAAGTATTCACATGACCACTACACCAACAACTAACAACAGATAGCATCCTATGGTAGACATTGTGCACCAGAGCTCCAACTCCCAATCATTCACATGGCCTCAGCATAAACAACTAACAACAGATAGCATCCCATGGTAGACATTGTGCACCAGAGCTCCAACTCCCAAGTATTCACATGACCTCTACACCAACAACTAACAACAGATGGCATCCTATGGTTGACATTGTGCACCAGAGCTCCAACTGCCAAGTATACACATGACCTCTACACCAACAACTAACAACAGATAGCATCCTATGGTAGACATTGTGCAACAGAGCTCCAACTCCCAAATATTCACTTGACCTCTACACCAACAACGAACAACAGATAGCATTCTATGGTAGACATTGTGAACCAGAGCTCCAACTCTCAAGTATTCACATGACCTCTACACCAACAACTGACAACAGATAGCATTTTATGGTAGACATTGTGAACCAGAGCTCCAACTCCCAAGTATTCACATGACCTCTACACCAACAACTAACAGCAGACAGCATTCTATGGTAGACATTGTGAACCAGAGCTCCAACTCCCAAGTATTCACATTACCTCAGCATCAACAACTAACAACAGATAGCATCCTATGGTAGACATTGTGCACCAGAGCTCCAATTGCAAGTATTCACATGACCTCTACACCAACAACTAACTACAGATAGCATTCTATGGTAGACATTGTGCACCAGAGCTCCAACTGCCAAGTATTCACATGACCTCTACACCAACAACTAACAACAGATAGCATCCTATGGTAGACATTGTGAACCAGAGCTCCAACTCCCAAGTATTCACATGACCTCTACACCAACAACTAACAACAGATAGCATCTTATGGTAGACATTGTGCACCAGAGCTCTTACTACCAAGTATTCACATGACCTCTACACCAACAACTAACAACAGATAGCATTCTATGGTAGACATCGTGCACCAGAGCTCCAACTGCCAAGTATTCACATGACCTCTACACCAACAACTAACAACAGATAGCATTCTATGGTAGACATTGTGCACCAGAGCTCCAACTGCCATGTATTCGCATGACCTCTACACCAACAACTGACAACAGAGATCATTCTATGGTAGACATTGTGCACCAGAGCTCCAACTCCCAAGTATTCACATGACCTCTACACCAACAACTAACAACAGATAGCATTCTATGGTAAACATTGTGCACCAGAGCTCCAACTGCCAAGTATTCACATGACCTCTACACCAACAACTAACAACAGATAGCATCCTATGGTAGACATTGTGAACCAGAGCTCCAACTGCCAATTATTCACATGACCTCTACACCAACAACTAACAACAGATAGCATCCTATGGTAGACATTGTGCACCAGGGCTCCAACTGCCAAGTATTCACATGACATCTACACCAACAACTTACAACAGATAGCATTCTATGGTAGACATAGTGCACCAGTGCTCCAACTGCCAAGTATTCACATGACCTCTACACCAACAACTAACAACAGATAACATTCTATGGTAGACATTGTGCACCAGAGCTCCAACTCCCAAGTATTCACATGACTTCTACACCAACAACTAACAACAGATAGCATCCTATGGTAGACATTGTGCATCAGAGCTCCAACTCCCAAGTATTCACATGACCTCTACACCTACAACTAACTACAGATAGTTTTCTATGGTAGACATTGTGCACTAGAGCTCCAACTGCCAAGTATTCACATGACCACTACACCAACAACTTTCAACAGATAGCATTCTATGGTAGACATTGTGCACCAGAGATCCAACTGCCAAGTATTCACATGACCTCTACACCAACAACTAACAAGAGATAGCCTTCTATGTAGACATTGTGCACCGGAGCTCCAACTCCCAAGTATTCACATGACCTCTACACCAACAACAAACAACAGATAGCATCCTATGGTAGACATTGTGCACCAGAGCTCCAACTCCCAAGTATTCACATGACCTCTACACCAACAACTAACTACAGATAGCATCCTATGGTAGACATTGTGCACCAGAGCTCCAACTGCCTAGTATTCACATGACCTCTACACCAACAACTAACAACAGATAGCATTCTATGGTAGACATTGTGCACCAGAGTTCCAACTGCCAAGTATTCACATGACCTCTACACCAACAACTAACAACAGATAGCATCCTATGGTAGACATTGTGCACCAGAGCACCAACTCCCAATTATTCACATGACCTCTACACCAACAACTAACAACACATAGCATTCTATGGTAGACATTGTGCACCAGAGCTACAACTGCCAAGTATTCACATGACTTCTACACCAACAACTAACTACAGATAGCATTCTATGGTAGACATTGTGCATCAGAGCTCCAACTGCCAAGTATTCACATGACCTCTACACCAACAACAACAACTAACAACAGATAGCATTCTATGGTAGACATTGTGCACCAGAGCTCCAACTGCCGGTATTCACATGACCTCTACACCAACAACTAACAACAGATAGCATTCTATGGTAGACATTGTGCACCAGAGCTGCAACTCCCAAGTATTCAAATGACATCTACACCAACAACTAACAACAGATAGCATCCTATGGTAGACATTGTGAACCAGAGCTCCAACTGCCATGTATTCACATGACCTCTACACCAACAACTAACTACAGATAGCATCCTAAGGTAGACATTGTGCACCAGAGCTCCAACTGCCAAGTATTCACAAGACCTCTACACCAACAACTAACAACAGATAGCATTCTATAGTAGACATTGTGCATCAGAGCTCCAACTGCCAAGTATTCACATGGCCTCAGCATCAACAACTAACAACAGATATCATCCTATGGTAGACATTGTGCATCAGAGCTCCAACTCCCAAGTATTCACATGATCTCAACACCAACAACAACAACTAACAACAGATAGCATTCTATGGTAGACATTGTGCACCAGAGCTCCATTTGCCAAGTATTCACATGACCTCTACACCAACAACTAACTACAGATAGCATCCTATGGTAGACATTGTGCACCAGAGCTCCAACTCCCAAGTATTCACATGACCTCTACACCAACAACTAACTACATATAGCATTCTATGGTAGACATTGTGCACTAGAGCTCCAACTGCCAAGTATTCACATGACCTCTACACCAGCAACTTACAACAGATAGCATTCTATGGTAGACATGGTGCACCAGAGCTCCAACTCCCAAGTATTCACATGACCTCTACACCAACAACTAACAACAGATAGCATCCAATGGTAGACATTGTGCACCAGAGCTCCAACTGCCAAGTATTCACATGACCTCTACACCAACAACTAACTACAGATAGCATCCTATGGTAGACATTGTGAACCAGAGCTCCAACTGCCAAGTATTCACATGACCTCTACACAAACAACTAACAACAGATAGCATCCTATGGTAGACATTGTGCACCAGAGCTCCAACTGCCAATTAATCACATGACCTCTACACCAACAACTAACAACAGATAGCATCCTATGGTAGACATTGTGCACCAGAGCTCCAACTGCCAAGTATTCACATGACCTCTACACCAACAACTAACAACAGATAGCATTCTATGGTAGACATTGTGCACCAGAGCTCCAACTGCCAAGTATTCACATGACCTCTACACCAACAACTAACAACAGATAACATTCTATGGTAGACATTGTGCACCAGAGCTCCAACTCCCAAGTATTCACATGACTTCTACACCAACAACTAACAACAGATAGCATCCTATGGTAGACATTGTGCATCAGAGCTCCAACTCCCAAGTATTCACATGACCTCTACACCAACAAATAACTACAGATAGCATTCTATGGTAGACATTGTGCACTAGAGCTCCAACTGCCAAGTATTCACATGACCTCTACACCAACGACTTACAACACATAGCTTTCTATGGTTGACATTGTGCACCAGAGCTCCAACTCCCCAGTATTCACATGACCTCTACACCAACAACTAAAAACAGATAGCATCCAATGGTAGACATTGTGCACCAGAGCTCCAACTCCCAAGTATTCACATGACCTCTACACCAACAACTAACTACAGATAGCATCCTCTGGTAGACATTGTGCACCAGAGCTCCAACTGCCAAGTATTCACATGACCTCTACACCAACAACTAACAACAGATAGCATTCTATGGTAGACATTGTGTACCAGAGCTCCAACTCCCAAGTATTCACATGACCTCTACACCAACAACTAACTACAGATAGCATCCTATGGTAGACATTGTGCACCAGAGCTCCAACTCCCAAGTATTCACATGACCTCTACACCAACAACTAACAACAGATAGCATTCTATGGTAGACATTGTGCATCAGAGCTCCAACTTCCAAGTATTCACATGGCCTCAGCATCAACAACTAACAACAGATATCATCCTATGGTAGACATTGTGCATCAGAGCTCCAACTCCCAAGTATTCACATGATCTCAACACCAGCAACAACAACTAACAACAGATAGCATTCTATGGTAGACATTGTGCACCAGAGCTCCATTTGCCAAGTATTCACATGACCTCTACACCAACAACTAACTACAGATAGCATCCTATGATAGACATTGTGCACCAGAGCTCCAACTCCCAAGTATTCACATGACCTCTACACCAACAACTAACTACAGATAGCATTCTATGGTAGACATTTTGCACCAGAGCTCCAACTCCCAAGTATTCACATGACCTCTACACCAACAACTAACTACAGATAGCATTCTATGGTAGACATTGTGCACCAGAGCTCCAACTCCCAAGTATTCAAATGAACTCTACACCAACAACTAACAACAGATTGCATTCTATGGTGGACATTGTGCACCAGAGCTCCAACTCCCAAGTATTCACATGACCTCAACACCAACAACTAACAACAGATAGCATCCTATGGTAGACATTGTGCATCAGAGCTCCAACTGCCATGTATTCACATGACCTCTACACCAACAACTAACTACAGATAGCATCCTATGGTAGACATTTTGCACCAGAGCTCCAACTGCCAAGTATTCACATGATCTCTACACCAACAACTAACAACAGATAGCATACTATGGTAGACATTATGCATCAGAGCTCCAACTGCCAAGTATTCACATGGCCTCAGCATCAACAACTAACAACAGATAGCATTCTATGGTAGACATTGTGCACCAGAGCTCCAACTCCCAAGTATTCACATGACCTCTACACCAACAACTAACTACAGATAGCATCCTATGGTAGACATTGTGCACCAGAGATCCAACTGCCAAGTATTCACATGGCCTCTACACCAACAACTAACAAGAGATAGCATTCTATGTAGACATTGTGCACCGGAGCTCCAACTCGCAAGTATTCACATGACCTCTACACCAACAACTAACTACAGATAGCATTCTATGGTAGACATTGTGCATCAGAGCTCCAACTGCCAAGTATTCACATGACCACTACACCAACAACAACTAACAACAGATAGCATTCTATGGTAGACATTGTGCACCAGAGCTCCAACTGCCAAGTATTCACATGACCTCTACACCAACAACTAACAACAGATAGCATTCTATGGTAGACATTGTGCACCAGAGCTCCAACTCCCAAGTATTCACATGACCTCTACACCAACAACTAACAACAGATAGCATCCTATGGTAGACATTGTGAACCAGAGCTCCTACTGCCATGTATTCACATGACCTCTACACCAACAACTAACTACAGATAGCATCCTATGGTAGACATTGTGCACCAGAGCTCCAACTCCCAAGTATTCACATGACTTCTACACCAACAACTAACAACAGAGAGGACTCTATGGTAGACATTGTGCACCAGAGCTCCAACTGCCAAGTATTCACATGACCTCTACACCAACAACTAACAACAGATAGCATTCTATGGTAGACATTGTGCACCAGAGCTCCAACTCCCAAGTTTTCACATGACCTCTACACCAACAACTAACAACAGATAGCATCCTATGGTAGACATTGTGCACCAGAGCTCCAACTTCCAAGCATTCACATGGCCTCAGCATAAACAACTAACAACAGATAGCACCCCATGGTAGACATTGTGCACCAGAGCTCCAACTCCCAAATATTCACATGACCTCTACACCAACAACTAACAACAGATAGCATCCTATGGTAGACATTGTGCACCAGAGCTCCAACTGCCAAGTATTCAGATGACCTCTACACCAACAACTAACAACAGATAGCATCCTATGGTAGACATTGTGCACCAGAGCTCCAACTCCCAAATATTCACTTGACCTCTACACCAATAACTAACAACAGATAGCATTCTATGGTAGACATTGTGCACCAGAGCTCCAACTCCCAAGTATTCACATGACCTCTACACCAACAACTGACAACAGATAGCATTCTATGGTAGACATTGTGCACCAGAGCTCCAACTCCCAAGTATTCACATGACCTCTACACCAACAACTAACAACAGATGGCATCCTATGGTTGACATTGTGCACCAGAGCTCCAACTGCCAAGTATTCACATGACCTCTACACCAACAACTAACAACAGATAGCATCCTATGGTAGACATTGTGCACCAGAGCTCCAACTCCCAAGTATTCACTTGACCTCTACACCAACAACTAACAACAGATAGCATTCTATGGTAGACATTGTGAACCAGAGCTCCAACTCTCAAGTAATCACATGACCTCTACACCAACAACTGACAACAGATAGCATTTTATGGTAGACATTGTGAACCAGAGCTCCAACACCCAAGTATTCACATGACCTCTACACCAACAACTAACAACAGACAGCATTCTATGGTAGACATTGTGAACCAGAGCTCCAACTCCCAAGTATTCACATTACCTCAGCATCAACAACTAACAACAGATAGCATCCTATGGTAGACATTGTGCACCAGAGCTCCAATTGCAAGTATTCACATGACCTCTACACCAACAACTAACTACAGATAGCATTCTATGGTAGACATTGTGCACCAGAGCTCCAACTGCCAAGTATTCACATGACCTCTACACCAACAACTAACAACAGATAGCATCCTATGGTAGACATTGTGCACCAGAGCTCCAACTCCCAAGTATTCACGTGACCTCTACACCAACAACTAACAACAGATATCATCCTATGGTAGACATTGTGCACCAGATCTCCAACTACCAAGTATTCACATGACCTCTACACCAACAACTAACAACAGATAGCATTCTATGGTAGACATCGTGCACCTGAGCTCCATCTGCCAAGTATTCACATGACCTCTATACCAACAACTAACAACAGATAGCATTCTATGGTAGACATTGAGCACCAGAGCTCCAACTGCCATGTATTCACATGACCTCTACACCAACAACTGACAACAGAGAGCATTCTATGGTAGACATTGTGCACCAGAGCTCCAACTCCCTAGTATTCACATGACCTCTACACCAACATCTAACAACAGATAGCATTCTATGGTAGACATTGTGCACCAGAGCTCCAACTGCCAAGTATTTACATGACCTCTACACCAACAACTAACAACAGATAGCATCCTATGGTAGACATTGTGAACCAGAGCTCCAACTGCCAATTATTCACATGACCTCTACACCAACAACTAACAACAGATAGCATCCTATGGTAGACATTGTGCACCAGAGCTCCAACTGCCAAGTATTCACATGACCTCTACACCAACGACTTACAACACATAGCTTTCTATGGTTGACATTGTGCACCAGAGCTCCAACTCCCCAGTATTCACATGACCTCTACACCAACAACTAAAAACAGATAGCATCCAATGGTAGACATTGTGCACCAGAGCTCCAACTCCCAAGTATTCACATGACCTCTACACCAACAACTAACTACAGATAGCATCCTCTGGTAGACATTGTGCACCAGAGCTCCAACTGCCAAGTATTCACATGACCTCTACACCAACAACTAACAACAGATAGCATTCTATGGTAGACATTGTGTACCAGAGCTCCAACTCCCAAGTATTCACATGACCTCTACACCAACAACTAACTACAGATAGCATCCTATGGTAGACATTGTGCACCAGAGCTCCAACTCCCAAGTATTCACATGACCTCTACACCAACAACTAACAACAGATAGCATTCTATGGTAGACATTGTGCATCAGAGCTCCAACTTCCAAGTATTCACATGGCCTCAGCATCAACAACTAACAACAGATATCATCCTATGGTAGACATTGTGCATCAGAGCTCCAACTCCCAAGTATTCACATGATCTCAACACCAGCAACAACAACTAACAACAGATAGCATTCTATGGTAGACATTGTGCACCAGAGCTCCATTTGCCAAGTATTCACATGACCTCTACACCAACAACTAACTACAGATAGCATCCTATGATAGACATTGTGCACCAGAGCTCCAACTCCCAAGTATTCACATGACCTCTACACCAACAACTAACTACAGATAGCATTCTATGGTAGACATTTTGCACCAGAGCTCCAACTCCCAAGTATTCACATGACCTCTACACCAACAACTAACTACAGATAGCATTCTATGGTAGACATTGTGCACCAGAGCTCCAACTCCCAAGTATTCAAATGAACTCTACACCAACAACTAACAACAGATTGCATTCTATGGTGGACATTGTGCACCAGAGCTCCAACTCCCAAGTATTCACATGACCTCAACACCAACAACTAACAACAGATAGCATCCTATGGTAGACATTGTGCATCAGAGCTCCAACTGCCATGTATTCACATGACCTCTACACCAACAACTAACTACAGATAGCATCCTATGGTAGACATTTTGCACCAGAGCTCCAACTGCCAAGTATTCACATGATCTCTACACCAACAACTAACAACAGATAGCATACTATGGTAGACATTATGCATCAGAGCTCCAACTGCCAAGTATTCACATGGCCTCAGCATCAACAACTAACAACAGATAGCATTCTATGGTAGACATTGTGCACCAGAGCTCCAACTCCCAAGTATTCACATGACCTCTACACCAACAACTAACTACAGATAGCATCCTATGGTAGACATTGTGCACCAGAGATCCAACTGCCAAGTATTCACATGGCCTCTACACCAACAACTAACAAGAGATAGCATTCTATGTAGACATTGTGCACCGGAGCTCCAACTCGCAAGTATTCACATGACCTCTACACCAACAACTAACTACAGATAGCATTCTATGGTAGACATTGTGCATCAGAGCTCCAACTGCCAAGTATTCACATGACCACTACACCAACAACAACAACTAACAACAGATAGCATTCTATGGTAGACATTGTGCACCAGAGCTCCAACTGCCAAGTATTCACATGACCTCTACACCAACAACTAACAACAGATAGCATTCTATGGTAGACATTGTGCACCAGAGCTCCAACTCCCAAGTATTCACATGACCTCTACACCAACAACTAACAACAGATAGCATCCTATGGTAGACATTGTGAACCAGAGCTCCTACTGCCATGTATTCACATGACCTCTACACCAACAACTAACTACAGATAGCATCCTATGGTAGACATTGTGCACCAGAGCTCCAACTCCCAAGTATTCACATGACTTCTACACCAACAACTAACAACAGAGAGGACTCTATGGTAGACATTGTGCACCAGAGCTCCAACTGCCAAGTATTCACATGACCTCTACACCAACAACAACAACTAACAACAGATAGCATTCTATGGTAGACATTTTGCACCAGAGCTCCAACTGCCAAGTATTCACATGAACTCTACACCAACAACTAACAACAGATAGCATTCTATGGTAGACATTGTGCACCAGAGCTCCAACTCCCAAGTTTTCACATGACCTCTACACCAACAACTAACAACAGATAGCATCCTATGGTAGACATTGTGCACCAGAGCTCCAACTTCCAAGCATTCACATGGCCTCAGCATAAACAACTAACAACAGATAGCATCCCATGGTAGACATTGTGCACCAGAGCTCCAACTCCCAAATATTCACATGACCTCTACACCAACAACTAACAACAGATAGCATCCTATGGTAGACATTGTGCACCAGAGCTCCAACTGCCAAGTATTCAGATGACCTCTACACCAACAACTAACAACAGATAGCATCCTATGGTAGACATTGTGCACCAGAGCTCCAACTCCCAAATATTCACTTGACCTCTACACCAATAACTAACAACAGATAGCATTCTATGGTAGACATTGTGCACCAGAGCTCCAACTCCCAAGTATTCACATGACCTCTACACCAACAACTGACAACAGATAGCATTCTATGGTAGACATTGTGCACCAGAGCTCCAACTCCCAAGTATTCACATGACCTCTACACCAACAACTAACAACAGATGGCATCCTATGGTTGACATTGTGCACCAGAGCTCCAACTGCCAAGTATTCATATGACCTCTACACCAACAACTAACAACAGATAGCATCCTATGGTAGACATTGTGCACCAGAGCTCCAACTCCCAAGTATTCACTTGACCTCTACACCAACAACTAACAACAGATAGCATTCTATGGTAGACATTGTGAACCAGAGCTCCAACTCTCAAGTAATCACATGACCTCTACACCAACAACTGACAACAGATAGCATTTTATGGTAGACATTGTGAACCAGAGCTCCAACACCCAAGTATTCACATGACCTCTACACCAACAACTAACAACAGACAGCATTCTATGGTAGACATTGTGAACCAGAGCTCCAACTCCCAAGTATTCACATTACCTCAGCATCAACAACTAACAACAGATAGCATCCTATGGTAGACATTGTGCACCAGAGCTCCAATTGCAAGTATTCACATGACCTCTACACCAACAACTAACTACAGATAGCATTCTATGGTAGACATTGTGCACCAGAGCTCCAACTGCCAAGTATTCACATGACCTCTACACCAACAACTAACAACAGATAGCATCCTATGGTAGACATTGTGCACCAGAGCTCCAACTCCCAAGTATTCACGTGACCTCTACACCAACAACTAACAACAGATATCATCCTATGGTAGACATTGTGCACCAGATCTCCAACTACCAAGTATTCACATGACCTCTACACCAACAACTAACAACAGATAGCATTCTATGGTAGACATCGTGCACCAGAGCTCCAACTGCCAAGTATTCACATGACCTCTATACCAACAACTAACAACAGATAGCATTCTATGGTAGACATTGAGCACCAGAGCTCCAACTGCCATGTATTCACATGACCTCTACACCAACAACTGACAACAGAGAGCATTCTATGGTAGACATTGTGCACCAGAGCTCCAACTCCCTAGTATTCACATGACCTCTACACCAACATCTAACAACAGATAGCATTCTATGGTAGACATTGTGCACCAGAGCTCCAACTGCCAAGTATTTACATGACCTCTACACCAACAACTAACAACAGATAGCATCCTATGGTAGACATTGTGAACCAGAGCTCCAACTGCCAATTATTCACATGACCTCTACACCAACAACTAACAACAGATAGCATCCTATGGTAGACATTGTGCACCAGAGCTCCAACTGCCAAGTATTCACATGATATCTACACCAACAACTTACAACAGATAGCATTCTATGGTAGACATAGTGCACCAGTGCTCCAACTGCGAAGTATTCACATGACCTCTACACCAACAACTAACAACAGATAACATTCTATGGTAGACATTGTGCACCAGAGCTCCAACTCCCAAGTATTCACATGACTTCTACACCAACAACTAACAACATATAGCATCCTATGGTAGACATTGTGCATCAGAGCTCCAACTCCCAAGTATTCACATGACCTCTACACCTACAACTAACTACAGATAGTTTTCTATGGTAGACATTGTGCACTAGAGCTCCAACTGCCAAGTATTCACATGACCACTACACCAACAACTTACAACAGATAGCATTCTAAGGTAGACATTCTGCACCAGAGCTCCAACTCCCAAGTATTCACATGACCTCTACACCAACAACAAACAACAGATAGCATCCTATGGTAGACATTGTGCACCAGAGCTCCAACTCCCAAGTATTCACATGACCTCTACACCAACAACTAACTACAGATAGCATCCTATGGTAGACATTGTGCACCAGAGCTCCAACTGCCAAGTATTCACATGACCTCTACACCAACAACTAACAACAGATAGCATTCTATGGTAGACATTGTGTACCAGAGCTCCAACTCCCAAGTATTCACATGACCTCTACACCAACAACTAACTACAGATAGCATCCTATGGTAGACATTGTGCACCAGAGTTCCAACTGCCAAGTATTCACATGACCTCTACACCTACAACTAACAACAGATAGCATCCTATGGTAGACATTGTGCACCAGAGCTCCAACTCCCAATTATTCACATGACCTCTACACCAACAACTAACAACACATAGCATCCTATGGTAGACATTGTGCACCAGAGCTACAACTGCCAAGTATTCACATGACTTCTACACCAACAACTAACTACAGATAGCATTCTATGGTAGACATTGTGCATCAGAGCTCCAACTGCCAAGTATTCACATGACCTCTACACCAACAACAACAACTAACAACAGATTGCATTCTATGGTAGACATTGTGCACCAGAGCTCCAACTGCCAAGTATTCACATGACCTCTACACCAACAACTAACAACAGATAGCATTCTATGGTAGACATTGTGCACCAGAGCTGCAACTCCCAAGTATTCACATGACCTCTACACCAACAACCAACAACAGATAGCATCCTATGGTAGACATTGTGAACCGCAGCTCCAACTGCCATGTATTCACATGACCTCTACACCAACAACTAACTACAGATAGCATCCTAAGGTAGACATTGTGCACCAGAGCTCCAACTGCCAAGTATTCACAAGACCTCTACACCAACAACTAACATCAGATAGCATTCTATGGTAGACATTGTGCACCAGAGCTCCAACTGCCAAGTATTCACATGGCCTCAGCATCAACAACTAACAACAGATATCATCCTATGGTAGACATTGTGCATCAGAGCTCCAACTCCCAAGTATTCACATGATCTCAACACCAAGAACAACAACTAACAACAGATAGCATTCTATGGTAGACATTGTGCACCAGAGCTCCATTTGCCAAGTATTCACATGACCTCTACACCAACAACTAACTACAGATAGCATCCTATGGTAGACATTGTGCACCAGAGCTCCAACTCCCAAGTATTCACATGACCTCTACACCAACAACTAACAACAGATAACATTCTATGGTAGACATTGTGCACCAGAGCTCCAACTCCCAAGTATTCACATGACTTCTACACCAACAACTAACTACAGATAGCATTCTATGGTAGACATTGTGCACTAGAGCTCCAACTGCCAAGTATTCACATGACCTCTACACCAACAACTTACAACAGATAGCATTCTATGGTAGACATTGTGCACCAGAGCTCCAACTCCCAAGTATTCACATGACCTCTACACCAACAACTAAAAACAGATAGCATCCAATGGTAGACATTGTGCACCAGAGCTCCAACTCCCAAGTATTCACATGACCTCTACACCAACTACTAACTACAGATAGCATCCTATGGTAGACATTGTGCACCAGAGCTCCAACTGCCAAGTATTCACATGACCTCTACACAAACAACTAACAACAGATAGCATCCTATGGTAGACATTGTGCACCAGAGCTCAAACTGCCAATTAATCACATGACCTCTACACAATCAACTAACTACAGATAGCATCCTATGGTAGACATTGTGCACCAGAGCTCAAACTGCCAATTAATCACATGACCTCTACACCAACAACTAACTACAGATAGCATCCTATGGTAGACATTGTGCATCAGAGCTCCAACTCCCAAGTATTCACATGATCTCAACACCAGCAACAACAACTAACAACAGATAGCATTCTATGGTAGACATTGTGCACCAGAGCTCCATTTGCCAAGTATTCACATGACCTCTACACCAACAACTAACTACAGATAGCATCCTATGGTAGACATTGTGCACCAGAGCTCCAACTCCCAAGTATTCACATGACCTCTACACCAACAACTAACTACAGATAGCATTCTATGGTAGACATTTTGCACCAGAGCTCCAACTCCCAAGTATTCACATGACCTCTACACCAACAACTAACTACAGATAGCATTCTATGGTAGACATTGTGCACCAGAGCTCCAACTCCCAAGTATTCACATGACCTCTACACCAACAACTAACTACAGATAGCATCCTATGGTAGACATTGTGCACCAGAGATCCAACTGCCAAGAATTCACATGACCTCTACACCAACAACTAACAAGAGATAGCCTTCTATGTAGACATTGTGCACCGGAGCTCCAACTCGCAAGTATTCACATGACCTCTACACCAACAACTAACAACAGATAGCATTCTATGTTAGACATTGTGCACCAGATCTCCAATTGCCAAGTATTCACATGACCTCTACACCATCAACTAACAATAGATAGCATCCTATGGTAGACATTGTGCATCAGAGCTCCGACTCCCAAGTATTCACATGACCTCTACACCAACAACTAACAACAGATAGCATCCTATGGTAGACATTGTGCATCAGAGCTCCAACTCCCATGTATTAACATGACCTCTACACCAACAACTAACAACAGATAGCATCCTATGGTAGACATTGTGCATCAGAGCTCCAACTGCCATGTATTCACATGACCTCTACACCAACAACTAACTACAGATAGCATCCTATGGTAGACATTGTGCACCAGAGCTCCAACTGCCAAGATTTCACAAGACCTCTACACCAACAACTAACAACAGATAGCATTCTATGGTTGACATTGTGCATCAGAGCTCCAACTGCCAAGTATTCACATGGCCTCAGCATCAACAACTAACAACAGCTAGCATTCTATGGTAGACATTGTGCACCAGAGCTCCAACTCCCAAGTATTCACATGACCTCTACACCAACAACTAAAAACAGATAGCATACTATGGTAGACATTGTGAACCAGAGCTCCAACTGCCATGTATTCACATGACCTCTACACCAACAACTAACAACAGATAGCATCCTATGGTAGACATTGTGCACCAGAGCTCCAACTGCCAAGTATTCACATGACCTCTACACCAACAAGTAACAACAGATAGCATTCTATGGTAGACATTGTGCACCAGAGCTCCAACTGCCAAGTATTCACATGATCTCTACACCAACAACTAACAACAGTTAGTATTTTATGGTAGTCATTGTGCACCAGAGCTCCAACTCCCAAGTATTCACTTGACCTCTACACCAACAACTAACAACACATAGCATCCTATGGTAGACATTGTGCACCAGAGCTACAACTGCCAATTATTCACATGACCTCTACACCAAAAACTAACTACAGATAGCATTCTATGGTAGACATTGTGCATCAGAGCTCCAACTGCCAAGTATTCACATGACCTCTACACCAACAACAACAACTAACAACAGATAGCATTCTATGGAAGACATTGTGCACCAGAGCTCCAACTGCCAAGTATACACATGACCTCTACACCAACAACTAACAACAGTTAGCATTTTATGGTAGACATTGTGCACCAGAGCTCCAACTCCCAAGTATTCACATGACCACTACACCAACAACTAACAACAGATAGCATCCTATGGTAGACATTGTGCACCAGAGCTCCAACTCCCAATCATTCACATGGCCTCAGCATAAACAACTAACAACAGATAGCATCCCATGGTAGACATTGTGCACCAGAGCTCCAACTCCCAAGTATTCACATGACCTCTACACCAACAACTAACAACAGATGGCATCCTATGGTTGACATTGTGCACCAGAGCTCCAACTGCCAAGTATACACATGACCTCTACACCAACAATCAACAACAGATAGCATCCTATGGTAGACATTGTGCAACAGAGCTCCAAATCCCAAATATTCACTTGACCTCTACACCAACAACGAACAACAGATAGCATTCTATGGTAGACATTGTGAACCAGAGCTCCAACTCTCAAGTATTCACATGACCTCTACACCAACAACTGACAACAGATAGCATTTTATGGTAGACATTGTGAACCAGAGCTCCAACTCCCAAGTATTCACATGACCTCTACACCAACAACTAACAGCAGACAGCATTCTATGGTAGACATTGTGAACCAGAGCTCCAACTCCCAAGTATTCACATTACCTCAGCATCAACAACTAACAACAGATAGCATCCTATGGTAGACATTGTGCACCAGAGCTCCAATTGCAAGTATTCACATGACCTCTACACCAACAACTAACTACAGATAGCATTCTATGGTAGACATTGTGCACCAGAGCTCCAACTGCCAAGTATTCACATGACCTCTACACCAACAACTAACAACAGATAGCATCCTATGGTAGACATTGTGAACCAGAGCTCCAACTCCCAAGTATTCACATGACCTCTACACCAACAACTAACAACAGATAGCATCTTATGGTAGACATTGTGCACCAGAGCTCTTACTACCAAGTATTCACATGACCTCTACACCAACAACTAACAACAGATAGCATTCTATGGTAGACATCGTGCACCAGAGCTCCAACTGCCAAGTATTCACATGACCTCTACACCAACAACTAACAACAGATAGCATTCTATGGTAGACATTGTGCACCAGAGCTCCAACTGCCATGTATTCGCATGACCTCTACACCAACAACTGACAACAGAGAGCATTCTATGGTAGACATTGTGCACCAGAGCTCCAACTCCCAAGTATTCTCATGACCTCTACACCAACAACTAACAACAGATAGCATTCTATGGTAGACATTGTGCACCAGAGCTCCAACTGCCAAGTATTCACATGACCTCTACACCAACAACTAACAACAGATAGCATCCTATGGTAGACATTGTGAACCAGAGCTCCAACTGCCAATTATTCACATGACCTCTACACCAACAACTAACAACAGATAGCATCCTATGGTAGACATTGTGCACCAGAGCTCCAACTGCCAAGTATTCACATGACATCTACACCAACAACTTACAACAGATAGCATTCTATGGTAGACATAGTGCACCAGTGCTCCAACTGCCAAGTATTCACATGACCTCTACACCAACAACTAACAACAGATAACATTCTATGGTAGACATTGTGCACCAGAGCTCCAACTCCCAAGTATTCACATGACTTCTACACCAACAACTAACAACAGATAGCATCCTATGGTAGACATTGTGCATCAGAGCTCCAACTCCCAAGTATTCACATGACCTCTACACCTACAACTAACTACAGATAGTTTTCTATGGTAGACATTGTGCACTAGAGCTCCAACTGCCAAGTATTCACATGACCACTACACCAACAACTTTCAACAGATAGCATTCTATGGTAGACATTGTGCACCAGAGCTCCAACTCCCAAGTATTCACATGACCTCTACACCAACAACAAACAACAGATAGCATCCTATGGTAGACATTGTGCACCAGAGCTCCAACTCCCAAGTATTCACATGACCTCTACACCAACAACTAACTACAGATAGAATCCTATGGTAGACATTGTGCACCAGAGCTCCAACTGCCTAGTATTCACATGACCTCTACACCAACAACTAACAACAGATAGCATTCTATGGTAGACATTGTGTACCAGAGCTCCAACTCCCAAGTATTCACATGACCTCTACACCAACAACTAACTACAGATAGCATCCTATGGTAGACATTGTGCACCAGAGTTCCAACTGCCAAGTATTCACATGACCTCTACACCAACAACTAACAACAGATAGCATCCTATGGTAGACATTGTGCACCAGAGCACCAACTCCCAATTATTCACATGACCTCTACACCAACAACTAACAACACATAGCATTCTATGGTAGACATTGTGCACCAGAGCTACAACTGCCAAGTATTCACATGACTTCTACACCAACAACTAACTACAGATAGCATTCTATGGTAGACATTGTGCATCAGAGCTCCAACTGCCAAGTATTCACATGACCTCTACACCAACAACAACAACTAACAACAGATAGCATTCTATGGTAGACATTGTGCACCAGAGCTCCAACTGCCGGTATTCACATGACCTCTACACCAACAACTAACAACAGATAGCATTCTATGGTAGACATTGTGCACCAGAGCTGCAACTCCCAAGTATTCAAATGACCTCTACACCAACAACTAACAACAGATAGCATCCTATGGTAGACATTGTGAACCAGAGCTCCAACTGCCATGTATTCACATGACCTCTACACCAACAACTAACTACAGATAGCATCCTAAGGTAGACATTGTGCACCAGAGCTCCAACTGCCAAGTATTCACAAGACCTCTAGACCAACAACTAACAACAGATAGCATTCTATAGTAGACAATGTGCATCAGAGCTCCAACTGCCAAGTATTCACATGGCCTCAGCATCAACAACTAACAACAGATATCATCCTATGGTAGACATTGTGCATCAGAGCTCCAACTCCCAAGTATTCACATGATCTCAACACCAACAACAACAACTAACAACAGATAGCATTCTATGGTAGACATTGTGCACCAGAGCTCCATTTGCCAAGTATTCACATGACCTCTACACCAACAACTAACTACAGATAGCATCCTATGGTAGACATTGTGCACCAGAGCTCCAACTCCCAAGTATTCACATGACCTCTACACCAACAACTAACAACAGATAACATTCTATGGTAGACATTGTGCACCAGAGCTCCAACTCCCAAGTATTCACATGACTTCTACACCAACAACTAACGACAGATAGCATTCTATGGTAGACATTGTGTACCAGAGCTCCAACTCCCAAGTATTCACATGACCTCTACACCAACAACTAACTACATATAGCATTCTATGGTAGACATTGTGCACTAGAGCTCCAACTGCCAAGTATTCACATGACCTCTACACCAGCAACTTACAACAGATAGCATTCTATGGTAGACATGGTGCACCAGAGCTCCAACTCCCAAGTATTCACATGACCTCTACACCAACAACTAACAACAGATAGCATCCAATGGTAGACATTGTGCACCAGAGCTCCAACTGCCAAGTATTCACATGACCTCTACACCAACAACTAACTACAGATAGCATCCTATGGTAGACATTGTGAACCAGAGCTCCAACTGCCAAGTATTCACATGACCTCTACACAAACAACTAACAACAGATAGCATCCTATGCTAGACATTGTGCACCAGAGCTCCAACTGCCAATTAATCACATGACCTCTACACCAACAACTAACAACAGATAGCATCCTATGGTAGACATTGTGCACCAGAGCTCCAACTGCCAAGTATTCACATGACCTCTACACCAACAACTAACAACAGATAGCATTCTATGGTAGACATTGTGCACCAGAGCTGCAACTGCCAAGTATTCACATGACCTCTACACCAACAACTAACAACAGATAACATTCTATGGTAGACATTGTGCACCAGAGCTCCAACTCCCAAGTATTCACATGACTTCTACACCAACAACTAACAACAGATAGCATCCTATGGTAGACATTGTGCATCAGAGCTCCAACTCCCAAGTATTCACATGACCTCTACACCAACAAATAACTACAGATAGCATTCTATGGTAGACATTGTGCACTAGAGCTCCAACTGCCAAGTATTCACATGACCTCTACAGCAACAACTTACAACACATAGCTTTCTATGGTTGACATTGTGCACCAGAGCTCCAACTCCCCAGTATTCACAAGACCTCTACACCAACAACTAAAAACAGATAGCATCCAATGGTAGACATTGTGCACCAGAGCTCCAACTCCCAAGTATTCACATGACCTCTACACCAACAACTAACTACAGATAGCATCCTCTGGTAGACATTGTGCACCAGAGCTCCAACTGCCAAGTATTCACATGACCTCTACACCAACAACTAACAACAGATAGCATTCTATGGTAGACATTGTGTACCAGAGCTCCAACTCCCAAGTATTCACATGACCTCTACACCAACAACTAACTACAGATAGCATCCTATGGTAGACATTGTGCACCAGAGCTCCAACTCCCAAGTATTCACATGACCTCTACACCAACAACTAACAACAGATAGCATTCTATGGTAGACATTGTGCATCAGAGCTCCAACTTCCAAGTATTCACATGGCCTCAGCATCAACAACTAACAACAGATATCATCCTATGGTAGACATTGTGCATCAGAGCTCCAACTCCCAAGTATTCACATGATCTCAACACCAGCAACAACAACTAACAACAGATAGCATTCTATGGTAGACATTGTGCACCAGAACTCCATTTGCCAAGTATTCACATGACCTCTACACCAACAACTAACTACAGATAGCATCCTATGGTAGACATTGTGCACCAGAGCTCCAACTCCCAAGTATTCACATGACCTCTACACCAACAACTAACTACAGATAGCATTCTATGGTAGACATTTTGCACCAGAGCTCCAACTCCCAAGTATTCACATGACCTCTACACCAACAACTAACTACAGATAGCATTCTATGGTAGACATTGTGCACCAGAGCTCCAACTCCCAAGTATTCAAATGAACTCTACACCAACAACTAACAACAGATTGCATTCTATGGTGGACATTGTGCACCAGAGCTCCAACTCCCAAGTATTCACATGACCTCAACACCAACAACTAACAACAGATAGCATCCTATGGTAGACATTGTGCATCAGAGCTCCAACTGCCATGTATTCACATGACCTCTACACCAACAACTAACTACAGATAGCATCCTATGGTAGACATTTTGCACCAGAGCTCCAACTGCCAAGTATTCACATGATCTCTACACCAACAACTAACAACAGATAGCATACTATGGTAGACATTATGCATCAGAGCTCCAACTGCCAAGTATTCACATGGCCTCAGCATCAACAACTAACAACAGATAGCATTCTATGGTAGACATTGTGCACCAGAGCTCCAACTCCCAAGTATTCACATGACCTCTACACCAACAACTAACTACAGATAGCATCCTATGGTAGACATTGTGCACCAGAGATCCAACTGCCAAGTATTCACATGGCCTCTACACCAACAACTAACAAGAGATAGCATTCTATGTAGACATTGTGCACCGGAGCTCCAACTCGCAAGTATTCACATGACCTCTACACCAACAACTAACAACAGATAGCATTCTATGTTAGACATTGTGCACCAGATCTCCAATTGCCAAGTATTCACATGACCTCTACACCATCAACTAACAATAGATAGCATCCTATGGTAGACATTGTGCATCAGAGCTCCGACTCCCAAGTATTCACATGACCTCTACACCAACAACTAACAACAGATAGCATCCTATGGTAGACATTGTGCATCAGAGCTCCAACTCCCAAGTATTAACATGACCTCTACACCAACAACTAACAACAGATAGCATCCTATGGTAGACATTGTGCATCAGAGCTCCAACTGCCATGTATTCACATGACCTCTACACCAACAACTAACTACAGATAGCATCCTATGGTAGACATTGTGCACCAGAGCTCCAACTGCCAAGTATTCACATGATCTCTACACCAACAACTAACAACAGATAGCATTCTATGGTAGACATTGTGCATCAGAGCTCCAACTGCCAAGTATTCACATGGCCTCAGCATCAACAACTAACAACAGATAGCATTCTATGGTAGACATTGTGCACCAGAGCTCCAACTCCCAAGTATTCACATGACCTCTACACCAACAACTAACTACAGATAGCATCCTATGGTAGACATTGTGCACCAGAGATCCAACTGCCAAGTATTCACATGACCTCTACACCAACAACTAACAAGAGATAGCATTCTATGTAGACATTGTGCACTGGAGCTCCAACTCGCAAGTATTCACATGACCTCTACACCAACAACTAACAACAGATAGCATTGTATGTTAGACTAATGCACCAGATCTCCAATTGCCAAGTATTCACATGACCTCTACACCATCAACTAACAATAGATAGCATCCTATGGTAGACATTGTGCATCAGAGCTCCAACTCCCAAGTATTCACATGACCTCTACACCAACAACTAACAACAGATAGCATCCTATGTTAGACATTGTGCACCAGATCTCCAATTGCCAAGTATTCACATGACCTCTACACCATCAACTAACAATAGATAGCATCCTATGGTAGACATTGTGCATCAGAGCTCCAACTCCCAAGTATTCACATGAACTCTACACCAACAACTAACAACAGATAGCATCCTATGGTAAACATTGTGCATCAGAGCACCAACTACCAAGTATTAACATGGCCTCAGCATCAACAACTAACAACAGATAGAATCCTATGGTAGACATTGTGCACCAGAGCTCCAACTGCCAAGTATTCACATGACCTCTACACCAACAACTAACAACAGATAGCATCCTATGGTAGACATTGTGCACCAGAGCTCCAACTGCCATTTAATCACATGAACTCTACACCAACAACTAACAACAGATAGCATCCTATGGTAGACATTGTGCACCAGAGCTCCAACTGCCAAGTATTCACATGTCCTCTACACCAACAACTAACAACAGATAGCATTCTATGGTAGACATTGTGCACCAGAGCTCCAACTGCCAAGTATTCACATGACCTCTACACCAACAACTAACAACAGATAACATTCAATGGTAGACATTGTGCACCAGAGCTCCAACTCCCAAGTATTCACATGACTTCTACACCAACAACTAACAACAGATAGCATCCTATGGTAGACATTGTGCATCAGAGTTCCAACTCCCTAGTATTCACATGACCTCTACACCAACATCTAACTACAGATAGCATTCTATGGTAGACATTGTGCACTAGAGCTCCAACTGCCAAGTATTCACATGACCTCTACACCAACAACTTACAACAGATAGCATTCTATGGTAGACATTGTGCACCAGAGCTCCAACTCCCAAGTATTCACATGACCTCTACACCAACAACTAACAACAGATAGCATCCAATGGTAGACATTGTGCACCAGAGCTCCAACTGCCAATTAATCACACGACCTCTACACCAACATCTAACAACAGATAGCATCCTATGGTAGACATTGTGCTCCAGAGCTCCAACTGCCAAGTATTCACATGACCTCTACACCAACAACTAACAAAAGATAGCATTCTATGGTAGACATTGTGCACCAGAGCTCCAACTGCCAAGTATTCACATGACCTCTACACCAACAACTAACAACAGATAGCATCCTATGGTAGACATTGTGCATCAGAGCTCCAACTCCCAAGTATTCACATGACTTCTACACCAACAACTAACAACAGATAGCATCCTATGGTAGACATTGTGCATCAGAGCTCCAACTCCCAAGTATTCACATGACCTCTACACCAACAACTAACAACAGATAGCATCCTATGTTAGACATTGTGCACCAGATCTCCAATTGCCAAGTATTCACATGACCTCTACACCATCAACTAACAATAGATAGCATCCTATGGGTGACATTGTGCATCAGAGCTCCAACTCCCAAGTTTTCACATGACCTCTACACCAACAACTAACAACAGATAGCATCCTATGGTAAACATTGTGCATCAGAGCACCAACTGCCAAGTATTAACATGGCCTCAGCATCAACAACTAACAACAGATAGCATCCTATGGTAGACATTGTGCACCAGAGCTCCAACTGCCAAGTATTCACATGACCTCTACACCAACAACTAACAACAGATAGCATCCTATGGTAGACATTGTGCACCAGAGCTCCAACTGCCAATTAATCACATGACCTCTACACCAACAACTAACAACAGATTGCATTCTATGGTGGACATTGTGCACCAGAGCTCCAACTCCCAAGTATTCACATGACCTCAACACCAACAACTAACAACAGATAGCATCCTATGGTAGACATTGTGCATCAGAGCTCCAACTTCCAAGTATTCACATGACCTCTACACCAACAACTAAAAACAGATAGCATCCTATGGTAGACATTGTGCATCAGAGCTCCAACTGCCATGTATTCACATGACCTCTACACCAACAACTAACTACAGATAGCATCCTATGGTAGACATTGTGCACCAGAGCTCCAAATGCCAAGTATTCACATGATCTCTACACCAACAACTAACAACAGATAGCATTCTATGGTAGACATTGTGCATCAGAGCTCCAACTGCCAAGTATTCACATGGCCTCAGCATCAACAACTAACAACAGATAGCATCCTATGGTAGACATTGTGCACCAGAGCTCCAACTGCCAAGTATTCACATGACCTCTACACCAACAACTAACAACAGATAGCATCCTATGGTAGACATTGTGCACCAGAGCTCCAACTGCCAATTAATCACATGACCTCTACACCAACAACTAACAACAGATAGCATCCTATGGTAGACATTGTGCACCAGAGCTCCAACTGCCAAGTATTCACATGACCTCTACACCAACAACTAACAACAGATAGCATCCTATGGTAGACATTGTGAACCAGAGCTCCTACTGCCATGTATTCACATGACCTCTACACCAACAACTAACTACAGATAGCATCCTATGGTAGACATTGTGCACCAGAGCTCCAACTCCCAAGTATTCACATGACTTCTACACCAACAACTAACAACAGAGAGCACTCTATGGTAGACATTGTGCACCAGAGCTCCAACTGCCAAGTATTCACATGACCTCTACACCAACAACAACAACTAACAACAGATAGCATTCTATGGTAGACATTTTGCACCAGAGCTCCAACTGCCAAGTATTCACATGACCTCTACACCAACAACTAACAACAGATAGCATTCTATGGTAGACATTGTGCACCAGAGCTCCAACTCCCAAGTTTTCACATGACCTCTACACCAACAACTAACAACAGATAGCATCCTATGGTAGACATTGTGCACCAGAGCTCCAACTTCCAAGCATTCACATGGCCTCAGCATAAACAACTAACAACAGATAGCATCCCATGGTAGACATTGTGCACCAGAGCTCCAACTCCCAAATATTCACATGACCTCTACACCAACAACTAACAACAGATAGCATCCTATGGTAGACATTGTGCACCAGAGCTCCAACTGCCAAGTATTCAGATGACCTCTACACCAACAACTAACAACAGATAGCATCCTATGGTAGACATTGTGCACCAGAGCTCCAACTCCCAAATATTCACTTGACCTCTACACCAATAACTAACAACAGATAGCATTCTATGGTAGACATTGTGCACCAGAGCTCCAACTCCCAAGTATTCACATGACCTCTACACCAACAACTGACAACAGATAGCATTCTATGGTAGACATTGTGCACCAGAGCTCCAACTCCCAAGTATTCACATGACCTCTACACCAACAACTAACAAGAGATGGCATCCTATGGTTGACATTGTGCACCAGAGCTCCAACTGCCAAGTATTCACATGACCTCTACACCAACAACTAACAACAGATAGCATCCTATGGTAGACATTGTGCACCAGAGCTCCAACTCCCAAGTATTCACTTGACCTCTACACCAACAACTAACAACAGATAGCATTCTATGGTAGACATTGTGAACCAGAGCTCCAACTCTCAAGTAATCACATGACCTCTACACCAACAACTGACAACAGATAGCATTTTATGGTAGACATTGTGAACCAGAGCTCCAACACCCAAGTATTCACATGACCTCTACACCAACAACTAACAACAGACAGCATTCTATGGTAGACATTGTGAACCAGAGCTCCAACTCCCAAGTATTCACATTACCTCAGCATCAACAACTAACAACAGATAGCATCCTATGGTAGACATTGTGCACCAGAGCTCCAATTGCAAGTATTCACATGACCTCTACACCAACAACTAACTACAGATAGCATTCTATGGTAGACATTGTGCACCAGAGCTCCAACTGCCAAGTATTCACATGACCTCTACACCAACAACTAACAACAGATAGCATCCTATGGTAGCCATTGTGCACCAGAGCTCCAACTCCCAAGTATTCACATGACCTCTACACCAACAACTAACAACAGATAGCATCCTATGGTAGACATTGTGCACCAGAGCTCCAACTACCAAGTATTCACATGACCTCTACACCAACAACTAACAACAGATAGCATTCTATGGTAGACATCGTGCACCAGAGCTCCAACTGCCAAGTATTCACATGACCTCTACACCAACAACTAACAACAGATAGCATTCTATGGTAGACATTGAGCACCAGAGCTCCAACTGCCATGTATTCACATGACCTCTACACCAACAACTGACAACAGAGAGCATTCTATGGTAGACATTGTGCACCAGAGCTCCAACTCCCAAGTATTCACATGACCTCTACACCAACATCTAACAACAGATAGCATTCTATGGTAGACATTGTGCACCAGAGCTCCAACTGCCAAGTATTTACATGACCTCTACACCAACAACTAACAACAGATAGCATCCTATGGTAGACATTGTGAACCAGAGCTCCAACTGCCAATTATTCACATGACCTCTACACCAACAACTAACAACAGATAGCATCCTATGGTAGACATTGTGCACCAGAGCTCCAACTGCCAAGTATTCACATGACATCTACACCAACAACTTACAACAGATAGCATTCTATGGTAGACATAGTGCACCAGTGCTCCAACTGCCAAGTATTCACATGACCTCTACACCAACAACTAACAACAGATAACATTCTATGGTAGACATTGTGCACCAGAGCTCCAACTCCCAAGTATTCACATGACTTCTACACCAACAACTAACAACAGATAGCATCCTATGGTAGACATTGTGCATCAGAGCTCCAACTCCCAAGTATTCACATGACCTCTACACCTACAACTAACTACAGATAGTTTTCTATGGTAGACATTGTGCACTAGAGCTCGAACTGCCAAGTATTCACATGACCACTACACCAACAACTTACAACAGATAGCATTCTAAGGTAGACATTCTGCACCAGAGCTCCAACTCCCAAGTATTCACATGACCTCTACACCAACAACAAACAACAGATAGCATCCTATGGTAGACATTGTGCACCAGAGCTCCAACTCCCAAGTATTCACATGACCTCTACACCAACAACTAACTACAGATAGCATCCTATGGTAGACATTGTGCACCAGAGCTCCAACTGCCAAGTATTCACATGACCTCTACACCAACAACTAACAACAGATAGCATTCTATGGTAGACATTGTGTACCAGATCTCCAACTCCCAAGTATTCACACGACCTCTACACCAACAACTAACTACAGATAGCATCCTATGGTAGACATTGTGCACCAGAGTTCCAACTGCCAAGTATTCACATGACCTCTACACCTACAACTAACAACAGATAGCATCCTATGGTAGACATTGTGCACCAGATCTCCAACTCCCAATTATTCACATGACCTCTACACCAACAACTAACAACACATAGCATCCTATGGTAGACATTGTGCACCAGAGCTACAACTGCCAAGTATTCACATGACTTCTACACCAACAACTAACTACAGATAGCATTCTATGGTAGACATTGTGCATCAGAGCTCCAACTGCCAAGTATTCACATGACCTCTACACCAACAACAACAACTAACAACAGATAGCATTCTATGGTAGACATTGTGCACCAGAGCTCCAACTGCCAAGTATTCACATGACCTCTACACCAACAACTAACAACAGATAGCATTCTATGGTAGACATTGTGCACCAGAGCTGCAACTCCCAAGTATTCACATGACCTCTACACCAACAACCAACAACAGATAGCATCCTATGGTAGACATTGTGAACCAGAGCTCCAACTGCCATGTATTCACATGACCTCTACACCAACAACTAACTACAGATAGCATCCTAAGGTAGACATTGTGCACCAGAGCTCCAACTGCCAAGTATTCACAAGACCTCTACACCAACAACTAACATCAGATAGCATTCTATGGTAGACATTGTGCATCAGAGCTCCAACTGCCAAGTATTCACATGGCCTCAGCATCAACAACTAACAACAGATATCATCCTATGGTAGACATTGTGCACCAGAGCTACAACTGCCAAGTATTCACATGACTTCTACACCAACAACTAACTACAGATAGCATTCTATGGTAGACATTGTGCATCAGAGCTCCAACTGCCAAGTATTCACATGACCTCTACACCAACAACAACAACTAACAACAGATAGCATTCTATGGTAGACATTGTGCACCAGAGCTCCAACTGCCAAGTATTCACATGACCTCTACACCAACAACTAACAACAGATAGCATTCTATGGTAGACATTGTGCACCAGAGCTGCAACTCCCAAGTATTCACATGACCTCTACACCAACAACCAACAACAGATAGCATCCTATGGTAGACATTGTGAACCAGAGCTCCAACTGCCATGTATTCACATGACCTCTACACCAACAACTAACTACAGATAGCATCCTAAGGTAGACATTGTGCACCAGAGCTCCAACTGCCAAGTATTCACAAGACCTCTACACCAACAACTAACATCAGATAGCATTCTATGGTAGACATTGTGCATCAGAGCTCCAACTCCCAAGTATTCACATGACCTCTACACCTACAACTAACTACAGATAGTTTTCTATGGTAGACATTGTGCACTAGAGCTCCAACTGCCAAGTATTCACATGACCACTACACCAACAACTTTCAACAGATAGCATTCTATGGTAGACATTGTGCACCAGAGCTCCAACTCCCAAGTATTCACATGACCTCTACACCAACAACAAACAACAGATAGCATCCTATGGTAGACATTGTGCACCAGAGCTCCAACTCCCAAGTATTCACATGACCTCTACACCAACAACTAACTACAGATAGCATCCTATGGTAGACATTGTGCACCAGAGCTCCAACTGCCTAGTATTCACATGACCTCTACACCAACAACTAACAACAGATAGCATTCTATGGTAGACATTGTGTACCAGAGCTCCAACTCCCAAGTATTCACATGACCTCTACACCAACAACTAACTACAGATAGCATCCTATGGTAGACATTGTGCACCAGAGTTCCAACTGCCAAGTATTCACATGACCTCTACACCAACAACTAACAACAGATAGCATCCTATGGTAGACATTGTGCACCAGAGCACCAACTCCCAATTATTCACATGACCTCTACACCAACAACTAACAACACATAGCATTCTATGGTAGACATTGTGCACCAGAGCTACAACTGCCAAGTATTCACATGACTTCTACACCAACAACTAACTACAGATAGCATTCTATGGTAGACATTGTGCATCAGAGCTCCAAATGCCAAGTATTCACATGACCTCTACACCAACAACAACAACTAACAACAGATAGCATTCTATGGTAGACATTGTGCTCCAGAGCTCCAACTGCCGGTATTCACATGACCTCTACACCAACAACTAACAACAGATAGCATTCTATGGTAGACATTGTGCACCAGAGCTGCAACTCCCAAGTATTCAAATGACCTCTACACCAACAACTAACAACAGATAGCATCCTATGGTAGACATTGTGAACCAGAGCTCCAACTGCCATGTATTCACATGACCTCTACACCAACAACTAACTACAGATAGCATCCTAAGGTAGACATTGTGCACCAGAGCTCCAACTGCCAAGTATTCACAAGACCTCTACACCAACAACTAACAACAGATAGCATTCTATAGTAGACATTGTGCATCAGAGCTCCAACTGCCAAGTATTCACATGGCCTCAGCATCAACAACTAACAACAGATATCATCCTATGGTAGACATTGTGCATCAGAGCTCCAACTCCCAAGTATTCACATGATCTCAACACCAACAACAACAACTAACAACAGATAGCATTCTATGGTAGACATTGTGCACCAGAGCTCCATTTGCCAAGTATTCACATGACCTCTACACCAACAACTAACTACAGATAGCATCCTATGGTAGACATTGTGCACCAGAGCTCCAACTCCCAAGTATTCACATGACCTCTACACCAACAACTAACAACAGATAACATTCTATGGTAGACATTGTGCACCAGAGCTCCAACTCCCAAGTATTCACATGACTTCTACACCAACAACTAACGACAGATAGCATTCTATGGTAGACATTGTGTACCAGAGCTCCAACTCCCAAGTATTCACATGACCTCTACACCAACAACTAACTACATATAGCATTCTATGGTAGACATTGTGCACTAGAGCTCCAACTGCCAAGTATTCACATGACCTCTACACCAGCAACTTACAACAGATAGCATTCTATGGTAGACATGGTGCACCAGAGCTCCAACTCCCAAGTATTCACATGACCTCTACACCAACAACTAACAACAGATAGCATCCAATGGTAGGCATTGTGCACCAGAGCTCCAACTGCCAAGTATTCACATGACCTCTACACCAACAACTAACTACAGATAGCATCCTATGGTAGACATTGTGAACCAGAGCTCCAACTGCCAAGTATTCACATGACCTCTACACAAACAACTAACAACAGATAGCATCCTATGGTAGACATTGTGCACCAGAGCTCCAACTGCCAATTAATCACATGACCTCTACACCAACAACTAACAACAGATAGCATCCTATGGTAGACATTGTGCACCAGAGCTCCAACTGCCAAGTATTCACATGACCTCTACACCAACAACTAACAACAGATAGCATTCTATGGTAGACATTGTGCACCAGAGCTGCAACTGCCAAGTATTCACATGACCTCTACACCAACAACTAACAACAGATAACATTCTATGGTAGACATTGTGCACCAGAGCTCCAACTCCCAAGTATTCACATGACTTCTACACCAACAACTAACAACAGATAGCATCCTATGGTAGACATTGTGCATCAGAGCTCCAAATCCCAAGTATTCACATGACCTCTACACCAACAAATAACTACAGATAGCATTCTATGGTAGACATTGTGCACTAGAGCTCCAACTGCCAAGTATTCACATGACCTCTACACCAACAACTTACAACACATAGCTTTCTATGGTTGACATTGTGCACCAGAGCTCCAACTCCCCAGTATTCACATGACCTCTACACCAACAACTAAAAACAGATAGCATCCAATGGTAGACATTGTGCACCAGAGCTCCAACTCCCAAGTATTCACATGACCTCTACACCAACAACTAACTACAGATAGCATCCTCTGGTAGACATTGTGCACCAGAGCTCCAACTGCCAAGTATTCACATGACCTCTACACCAACAACTAACAACAGATAGCATTCTATGGTAGACATTGTGTACCAGAGCTCCAACTCCCAAGTATTCACATGACCTCTACACCAACAACTAACTACAGATAGCATCCTATGGTAGACATTGTGCACCAGAGCTCCAACTCCCAAGTATTCACATGACCTCTACACCAACAACTAACAACAGATAGCATTCTATGGTAGACATTGTGCATCAGAGCTCCAACTTCCAAGTATTCACATGGCCTCAGCATCAACAACTAACAACAGATATCATCCTATGGTAGACATTGTGCATCAGAGCTCCAACTCCCAAGTATTCACATGATCTCAACACCAGCAACAACAACTAACAACAGATAGCATTCTATGGTAGACATTGTGCCCCAGAGCTCCATTTGCCAAGTATTCACATGACCTCTACACCAACAACTAACTACAGATAGCATCCTATGGTAGACATTGTGCACCAGAGCTCCAACTCCCAAGTATTCACATGACCTCTACACCAACAACTAACTACAGATAGCATTCTATGGTAGACATTTTGCACCAGAGCTCCAACTCCCAAGTATTCACATGACCTCTACACCAACAACTAACTACAGATAGCATTCTATGGTAGACATTGTGCACCAGAGCTCCAACTCCCAAGTATTCAAATGAACTCTACACCAACAACTAACAACAGATTGCATTCTATGGTGGACATTGTGCACCAGAGCTCCAACTCCCAAGTATTCACATGACCTCAACACCAACAACTAACAACAGATAGCATCCTATGGTAGACATTGTGCATCAGAGCTCCAACTGCCATGTATTCACATGACCTCTACACCAACAACTAACTACAGATAGCATCCTATGGTAGACATTTTGCACCAGAGCTCCAACTGCCAAGTATTCACATGATCTCTACACCAACAACTAACAACAGATAGCATACTATGGTAGACATTATGCATCAGAGCTCCAACTGCCAAGTATTCACATGGCCTCAGCATCAACAACTAACAACAGATAGCATTCTATGGTAGACATTGTGCACCAGAGCTCCAACTCCCAAGTATTCACATGACCTCTACACCAACAACTAACTACAGATAGCATCCTATGGTAGACATTGTGCACCAGAGATCCAACTGCCAAGTATTCACATGGCCTCTACACCAACAACTAACAAGAGATAGCATTCTATGTAGACATTGTGCACCGGAGCTCCAACTCGCAAGTATTCACATGACCTCTACACCAACAACTAACAACAGATAGCATTCTATGTTAGACATTGTGCACCAGATCTCCAATTGCCAAGTATTCACATGACCTCTACACCATCAACTAACAATAGATAGCATCCTATGGTAGACATTGTGCATCAGAGCTCCGACTCCCAAGTATTCACATGACCTCTACACCAACAACTAACAACAGATAGCATCCTATGGTAGACATTGTGCATCAGAGCTCCAACTCCCAAGTATTAACATGACCTCTACACCAACAACTAACAACAGATAGCATCCTATGGTAGACATTGTGCATCAGAGCTCCAACTGCCATGTATTCACATGACCTCTACACCAACAACTAACTACAGATAGCATCCTATGGTAGACATTGTGCACCAGAGCTCCAACTGCCAAGTATTCACATGATCTCTACACCAACAACTAACAACAGATAGCATTCTATGGTAGACATTGTGCATCAGAGCTCCAACTGCCAAGTATTCACATGGCCTCAGCATCAACAACTAACAACAGATAGCATTCTATGGTAGACATTGTGCACCAGAGCTCCAACTCCCAAGTATTCACATGACCTCTACACCAACAACTAACTACAGATAGCATCCTATGGTAGACATTGTGCACCAGAGATCCAACTGCCAAGTATTCACATGACCTCTACACCAACAACTAACAAGAGATAGCATTCTATGTAGACATTGTGCACTGGAGCTCCAACTCGCAAGTATTCACATGACCTCTACACCAACAACTAACAACAGATAGCATTCTATGTTAGACTAATGCACCAGATCTCCAATTGCCAAGTATTCACATGACCTCTACACCATCAACTAACAATAGATAGCATCCTATGGTAGACATTGTGCATCAGAGCTCCAACTCCCAAGTATTCACATGACCTCTACACCAACAACTAACAACAGATAGCATCCTATGTTAGACATTGTGCACCAGATCTCCAATTGCCAAGTATTCACATGACCTCTACACCATCAACTAACAATAGATAGCATCCTATGGTAGACATTGTGCATCAGAGCTCCAACTCCCAAGTATTCACATGAACTCTACACCAACAACTAACAACAGATAGCATCCTATGGTAAACATTGTGCATCAGAGCACCAACTGCCAAGTATTAACATGGCCTCAGCATCAACAACTAACAACAGATAGCATCCTATGGTAGACATTGTGCACCAGAGCTCCAACTGCCAAGTATTCACATGACCTCTACACCAACAACTAACAACAGATAGCATCCTATGGTAGACATTGTGCACCAGAGCTCCAACTGCCATTTAATCACATGACCTCTACACCAACAACTAACAACAGATAGCATCCTATGGTAGACATTGTGCACCAGAGCTCCAACTGCCAAGTATTCACATGTCCTCTACACCAACAACTAACAACAGATAGCATTCTATGGTAGACATTGTGCACCAGAGCTCCAAGTGCCAAGTATTCACATGACTTCTACACCAACAACTAACTACAGATAGCATTCTATGGTAGACATTGTGCATCAGAGCTCCAACTGCCAAGTATTCACATGACCTCTACACCAACAACAACAACTAACAACAGATAGCATTCTATGGTAGACATTGTGCACCAGAGCTCCAACTGCCAAGTATTCACATGACCTCTACACCAACAACTAACAACAACAAGCATTCTATGGTAGACATTGTGCACCAGAGCTGCAACTCCCAAGTATTCACATGACCTCTACACCAACAACCAACAACAGATAGCATCCTATGGTAGACATTGTGAACCAGAGCTCCAACTGCCATGTATTCACATGACCTCTACACCAACAACTAACTACAGATAGCATCCTAAGGTAGACATTGTGCACCAGAGCTCCAACTGCCAAGTATTCACAAGACCTCTACACCAACAACTAACATCAGATAGCATTCTATGGTAGACATTGTGCATCAGAGCTCCAACTGCCAAGTATTCACATGGCCTCAGCATCAACAACTAACAACAGATATCATCCTATGGTAGACATTGTGCACCAGAGCTACAACTGCCAAGTATTCACATGACTTCTACACCAACAACTAACTACAGATAGCATTCTATGGTAGACATTGTGCATCAGAGCTCCAACTGCCAAGTATTCACATGACCTCTACACCAACAACAACAACTAACAACAGATAGCATTCTATGGTAGACATTGTGCACCAGAGCTCCAACTGCCAAGTATTCACATGACCTCTACACCAACAACTAACAACAGATAGCATTCTATGGTAGACATTGTGCACCAGAGCTGCAACTCCCAAGTATTCACATGACCTCTACACCAACAACCAACAACAGATAGCATCCTATGGTAGACATTGTGAACCAGAGCTCCAACTGCCATGTATTCACATGACCTCTACACCAACAACTAACTACAGATAGCATCCTAAGGTAGACATTGTGCACCAGAGCTCCAACTGCCAAGTATTCACAAGACCTCTACACCAACAACTAACATCAGATAGCATTCTATGGTAGACATTGTGCATCAGAGCTCCAACTCCCAAGTATTCACATGACCTCTACACCTACAACTAACTACAGATAGTTTTCTATGGTAGACATTGTGCACTAGAGCTCCAACTGCCAAGTATTCACATGACCACTACACCAACAACTTTCAACAGATAGCATTCTATGGTAGACATTGTGCACCAGAGCTCCAACTCCCAAGTATTCACATGACCTCTACACCAACAACAAACAACAGATAGCATCCTATGGTAGACATTGTGCACCAGAGTTCCAACTCCCAAGTATTCACATGACCTCTACACCAACAACTAACTACAGATAGCATCCTATGGTAGACATTGTGCACCAGAGCTCCAACTGCCTAGTATTCACATGACCTCTACACCAACAACTAACAACAGATAGCATTCTATGGTAGACATTGTGTACCAGAGCTCCAACTCCCAAGTATTCACATGACCTCTACACCAACAACTAACTACAGATAGCATCCTATGGTAGACATTGTGCACCAGAGTTCCAACTGCCAAGTATTCACATGACCTCTACACCAACAACTAACAACAGATAGCATCCTATGGTAGACATTGTGCACCAGAGCACCAACTCCCAATTATTCACATGACCTCTACACCAACAACTAACAACAGATAGCATTCTATGGTAGACATTGTGCACCAGAGCTACAACTGCCAAGTATTCACATGACTTCTACACCAACAACTAACTACAGATAGCATTCTATGGTAGACATTGTGCATCAGAGCTCCAAATGCCAAGTATTCACATGACCTCTACACCAACAACAACAACTAACAACATATAGCATTCTATGGTAGACATTGTGCTCCTGAGCTCCAACTGCCGGTATTCACATGACCTCTACACCAACAACTAACAACAGATAGCATTCTATGGTAGACATTGTGCACCAGAGCTGCAACTCCCAAGTATTCAAATGACCTCTACACCAACAACTAACAACAGATAGCATCCTATGGTAGACATTGTGAACCAGAGCTCCAACTGCCATGTATTCACATGACCTCTACACCAACAACTAACTACAGATAGCATCCTAAGGTAGACATTGTGCACCAGAGCTCCAACTGCCAAGTATTCACAAGACCTCTACACCAACAACTAACAACAGATAGCATTCTATAGTAGACATTGTGCATCAGAGCTCCAACTGCCAAGTATTCACATGGCCTCAGCATCAACAACTAACAACAGATATCATCCTATGGTAGACATTGTGCATCAGAGCTCCAACTCCCAAGTATTCACATGATCTCAACACCAACAACAACAACTAACAACAGATAGCATTCTATGGTAGACATTGTGCACCAGAGCTCCATTTGCCAAGTATTCACATGACCTCTACACCAACAACTAACTACAGATAGCATCCTATGGTAGACATTGTGCACCAGAGCTCCAACTCCCAAGTATTCACATGACCTCTACACCAACAACTAACAACAGATAACATTCTATGGTAGACATTGTGCACCAGAGCTCCAACTCCCAAGTATTCACATGACTTCTACACCAACAACTAACGACAGATAGCATTCTATGGTAGACATTGTGTACCAGAGCTCCAACTCCCAAGTATTCACATGACCTCTACACCAACAACTAACTACATATAGCATTCTATGGTAGACATTGTGCACTAGAGCTCCAACTGCCAAGTATTCACATGACCTCTACACCAGCAACTTACAACAGATAGCATTCTATGGTAGACATGGTGCACCAGAGCTCCAACTCCCAAGTATTCACATGACCTCTACACCAACAACTAACAACAGATAGCATCCAATGGTAGACATTGTGCACCAGAGCTCCAACTGCCAAGTATTCACATGACCTCTACACAAACAACTAACTACAGATAGCATCCTATGGTAGACATTGTGAACCAGAGCTCCAACTGCCAAGTATTCACATGACCTCTACACAAACAACTAACAACAGATAGCATCCTATGGTAGACATTGTGCACCAGAGCTCCAACTGCCAATTAATCACATGACCTCTACACCAACAACTAACAACAGATAGCATCCTATGGTAGACATTGTGCACCAGAGCTCCAACTGCCAAGTATTCACATGACCTCTACACCAACAACTAACAACAGATAGCATTCTATGGTAGACATTGTGCACCAGAGCTGCAACTGCCAAGTATTCACATGACCTCTACACCAACAACTAACAACAGATAACATTCTATGGTAGACATTGTGCACCAGAGCTCCAACTCCCAAGTATTCACATGACTTCTACACCAACAACTAACAACAGATAGCATCCTATGGTAGACATTGTGCATCAGAGCTCCAACTCCCAAGTATTCACATGACCTCTACACCAACAAATAACTACAGATAGCATTCTATGGTAGACATTGTGCACTAGAGCTCCAACTGCCAAGTATTCACATGACCTCTACACCAACAACTTACAACACATAGCTTTCTATGGTTGACATTGTGCACCAGAGCTCCAACTCCCCAGTATTCACATGACCTCTACACCAACAACTAAAAACAGATAGCATCCAATGGTAGACATTGTGCACCAGAGCTCCAACTCCCAAGTATTCACATGACCTCTACACCAACAACTAACTACAGATAGCATCCTCTGGTAGACATTGTGCACCAGAGCTCCAACTGCCAAGTATTCACATGACCTCTACACCAACAACTAACAACAGATAGCATTCTATGGTAGACATTGTGTACCAGAGCTCCAACTCCCAAGTATTCACATGACCTCTACACCAACAACTAACTACAGATAGCATCCTATGGTAGACATTGTGCACCAGAGCTCCAACTCCCAAGTATTCACATGACCTCTACACCAACAACTAACAACAGATAGCATTCTATGGTAGACATTGTGCATCAGAGCTCCAACTTCCAAGTATTCACATGGCCTCAGCATCAACAACTAACAACAGATATCATCCTATGGTAGACATTGTGCATCAGAGCTCCAACTCCCAAGTATTCACATGATCTCAACACCAGCAACAACAACTAACAACAGATAGCATTCTATGGTAGACATTGTGCACCAGAGCTCCATTTGCCAAGTATTCACATGACCTCTACACCAACAACTAACTACAGATAGCATCCTATGGTAGACATTGTGCACCAGAGCTCCAACTCCCAAGTATTCACATGACCTCTACACCAACAACTAACTACAGATAGCATTCTATGGTAGACATTTTGCACCAGAGCTCCAACTCCCAAGTATTCACATGACCTCTACACCAACAACTAACTACAGATAGCATTCTATGGTAGACATTGTGCACCAGAGCTCCAACTCCCAAGTATTCAAATGAACTCTACACCAACAACTAACAACAGATTGCATTCTATGGTGGACATTGTGCACCAGAGCTCCAACTCCCAAGTATTCACATGACCTCAACACCAACAACTAACAACAGATAGCATCCTAAGGTAGACATTGTGCATCAGAGCTCCAACTGCCATGTATTCACATGACCTCTACACCAACAACTAACTACAGATAGCATCCTATGGTAGACATTTTGCACCAGAGCTCCAACTGCCAAGTATTCACATGATCTCTACACCAACAACTAACAACAGATAGCATACTATGGTAGACATTATGCATCAGAGCTCCAACTGCCAAGTATTCACATGGCCTCAGCATCAACAACTAACAACAGATAGCATTCTATGGTAGACATTGTGCACCAGAGCTCCAACTCCCAAGTATTCACATGACCTCTACACCAACAACTAACTACAGATAGCATCCTATGGTAGACATTGTGCACCAGAGATCCAACTGCCAAGTATTCACATGGCCTCTACACCAACAACTAACAAGAGATAGCATTCTATGTAGACATTGTGCACCGGAGCTCCAACTCGCAAGTATTCACATGACCTCTACACCAACAACTAACAACAGATAGCATTCTATGTTAGACATTGTGCACCAGATCTCCAATTGCCAAGTATTCACATGACCTCTACACCATCAACTAACAATAGATAGCATCCTATGGTAGACATTGTGCATCAGAGCTCCGACTCCCAAGTATTCACATGACCTCTACACCAACAACTAACAACAGATAGCATCCTATGGTAGACATTGTGCATCAGAGCTCCAACTCCCAAGTATTAACATGACCTCTACACCAACAACTAACAACAGATAGCATCCTATGGTAGACATTGTGCATCAGAGCTCCAACTGCCATGTATTCACATGACCTCTACACCAACAACTAACTACAGATAGCATCCTATGGTAGACATTGTGCACCAGAGCTCCAACTGCCAAGTATTCACATGATCTCTACACCAACAACTAACAACAGATAGCATTCTATGGTAGACATTGTGCATCAGTGCTCCAACTGCCAAGTATTCACATGGCCTCAGCATCAACAACTAACAACAGATAGCATTCTATGGTAGACATTGTGCACCAGAGCTCCAACTCCCAAGTATTCACATGACCTCTACACCAACAACTAACTACAGATAGCATCCTATGGTAGACATTGTGCACCAGAGATCCAACTGCCAAGTATTCACATGACCTCTACACCAACAACTAACAAGAGATAGCATTCTATGTAGACATTGTGCACTGGAGCTCCAACTCGCAAGTATTCACATGACCTCTACACCAACAACTAACAACAGATAGCATTCTATGTTAGACTAATGCACCAGATCTCCAATTGCCAAGTATTCACATGACCTCTACACCATCAACTAACAATAGATAGCATCCTATGGTAGACATTGTGCATCAGAGCTCCAACTCCCAAGTATTCACATGACCTCTACACCAACAACTAACAACAGATAGCATCCTATGTTAGACATTGTGCACCAGATCTCCAATTGCCAAGTATTCACATGACCTCTACACCATCAACTAACAATAGATAGCATCCTATGGTAGACATTGTGCATCAGAGCTCCAACTCCCAAGTATTCACATGAACTCTACACCAACAACTAACAACAGATAGCATCCTATGGTAAACATTGTGCATCAGAGCACCAACTGCCAAGTATTAACATGGCCTCAGCATCAACAACTAACAACAGATAGCATCCTATGGTAGACATTGTGCACCAGAGCTCCAACTGCCAAGTATTCACATGACCTCTACACCAACAACTAACAACAGATAGCATCCTATGGTAGACATTGTGCACCAGAGCTCCAACTGCCATTTAATCACATGACCTCTACACCAACAACTAACAACAGATAGCATCCTATGGTAGACATTGTGCACCAGAGCTCCAACTGCCAAGTATTCACATGTCCTCTACACCAACAACTAACAACAGATAGCATTCTATGGTAGACATTGTGCACCAGAGCTCCAAGTGCCAAGTATTCACATGACCTCTACACCAACAACTAACAACAGATAACATTCAATGGTAGACATTGTGCACCAGAGCTCCAACTCCCAAGTATTCACATGACTTCTACACCAACAACTAACAACAGATAGCATCCTATGGTAGACATTGTGCATCAGAGTTCCAACTCCCTAGTATTCACATGACCTCTACACCAACATCTAACTACAGATAGCATTCTATGGTAGACATTGTGCACTAGAGCTCCAACTGCCAAGTATTCACATGACCTCTACACCAACAACTTACAACAGATAGCATTCTATGGTAGACATTGTGCACCAGAGCTCCAACTCCCAAGTATTCACATGACCTCTACACCAACAACTAACAACAGATAGCATCCAATGGTAGACATTGTGCACCAGAGCTCCAACTGCCAATTAATCACACGACCTCTACACCAACATCTAACAACAGATAGCATCCTATGGTAGACATTGTGCTCCAGAGCTCCAACTGCCAAGTATTCACATGACCTCTACACCAACAACTAACAAAAGATAGCATTCTATGGTAGACATTGTGCACCAGAGCTCCAACTGCCAAGTATTCACATGACCTCTACACCAACAACTAACAACAGATAGCATCCTATGGTAGACATTGTGCATCAGAGCTCCAACTCCCAAGTATTCACATGACTTCTACACCAACAACTAACAACAGATAGCATCCTATGGTAGACATTGTGCATCAGAGCTCCAACTCCCAAGTATTCACATGACCTCTACACCAACAACTAACAACAGATATTATCCTATGGTAAACATTGTGCATCAGAGCACCAACTGCCAAGTATTAACATGGCCTCAGCATCAACAACTAACAACAGATAGCATCCTATAGTAGACATTGTGCACCAGAGCTCCAACTGCCAAGTATTCACATGACCTCTACACCAACAACCAACAACAGATAGCATCCTATGGTAGACATTGTGCACCAGAGCTCCAACTGCCAATTAATCACATGACCTCTAAACCAACAACTAACAACAGATAGCATCCTATGGTAGACATTGTGCACCAGAGCTCCAACTGCCAAGTATTCACATGACCTCTACACCAACAACTAACAACAGATAGCATTCTATGGTAGACATTGTGCACCAGAGCTCCAACTGCCAAGTATTCACATGACCTCTACACCAACAACTAACAACAGATAACATTCTATGGTAGACATTGTGCACCAGAGCTCCAACTCCCAAGTATTCACATGACTTCTACACCAACAACTAACAACAGATAGCATCCTATGGTAGACATTGTGCATCAGAGCTCCAACTCCCAAGTATTCACATGACCTCTACACCAACAACTAACTACAGATAGCATTCTATGGTAGACATTGTGCATCAGAGCTCCAACTGCCAAGTATTCACATGACCACTACACCAACAACAACAACTAACAACAGATAGCATTCTATGGTAGACATTGTGCACCAGAGCTCCAACTGCCAAGTATTCACATGACCTCTACACCAACAACTAACAACAGATAGCATTCTATGGTAGACATTGTGCACCAGAGCTCCAACTCCCAAGTATTCACATGACCTCTACACCAACAACTAACAACAGATAGCATCCTATGGTAGACATTGTGAACCAGAGCTCCTACTGCCATGTATTCACATGACCTCTACACCAACAACTAACTACAGATAGCATCCTATGGTAGACATTGTGCACCAGAGCTCCAACTACCAAGTATTCACATTACTTCTACACCAACAACTAACAACAGAGAGCACTCTATGGTAGACATTGTGCACCAGAGCTCCAACTGCCAAGTATTCACATGACCTCTACACCAACAACAACAACTAACAACAGATAGCATTCTATGGTAGACATTTTGCACCAGAGTTCCAACTGCCAAGTATTCACATGACCTCTACACCAACAACTAACAACAGATAGCATTCTATGGTAGACATTGTGCATCAGAGCTCCAACTCCCAAGTTTTCACATGACCTCTACACCAACAACTAACAACAGATAGCATCCTATGGTAGACATTGTGCACCAGAGCTCCAACTTCCAAGCATTCACATGGCCTCAGCATAAACAACTAACAACAGATAGCATCCCATGGTAGACATTGTGCACCAGAGCTCCAACTCCCAAATATTCACATGACCTCTACACCAACAACTAACAACAGATAGCATCCTATGGTAGACATTGTGCACCAGAGCTCCAACTGCCAAGTATTCAGATGACCTCTACACCAACAACTTACAACAGATAGCATCCTATGGTAGACATTGTGCACCAGAGCTCCAACTCCCAAATATTCACTTGACCTCTACACCAATAACTAACAACAGATAGCATTCTATGGTAGACATTGTGCACCAGAGCTCCAACTCCCAAGTATTCACATGACCTCTACACCAACAACTGACAACAGATAGCATTCTATGGTAGACATTGTGCACCAGAGCTCCAACTCCCAAGTATTCACATGACCTCTACACCAACAACTAACAAGAGATGGCATCCTATGGTTGACATTGTGCACCAGAGCTCCAACTGCCAAGTATTCACATGACCTCTACACCAACAACTAACAACAGATAGCATCCTATGGTAGACATTGTGCACCAGAGCTCCAACTCCCAAGTATTCACTTGACCTCTACACCAACAACTAACAACAGATAGCATTCTATGGTAGACATTGTGAACCAGAGCTCCAACTCTCAAGTAATCACATGACCTCTACACCAACAACTGACAACAGATAGCATTTTATGGTAGACATTGTGAACCAGAGCTCCAACACCCAAGTATTCACATGACCTCTACACCAACAACTAACAACAGACAGCATTCTATGGTAGACATTGTGAACCAGAGCTCCAACTCCCAAGTATTCACATTACCTCAGCATCAACAACTAACAACAGATAGCATCCTATGGTAGACATTGTGCACCAGAGCTCCAATTGCAAGTATTCACATGACCTCTACACCAACAACTAACAACAGATAGCATCCTATGGTAGCCATTGTGCACCAGAGCTCCAACTCCCAAGTATTCACATGACCTCTACACCAACAACTAACAACAGATAGCATCCTATGGTAGACATTGTGCACCAGAGCTCCAACTACCAAGTATTCACATGACCTCTACACCAACAACTAACAACAGATAGCATTCTATGGTATACATCGTGCACCAGAGCTCCAACTGCCAAGTATTCACATGACCTCTACACCAACAACTAACAACAGATAGCATTCTATGGTAGACATTGAGCACCAGAGCTCCAACTGCCATGTATTCACATGACCTCTACACCAACAACTGACAACAGAGAGCATTCTATGGTAGACATTGTGCACCAGAGCTCCAACTCCCAAGTATTCACATGACCTCTACACCAACATCTAACAACAGATAGCATTCTATGGTAGACATTGTGCACCAGAGCTCCAACTGCCAAGTATTTACATGACCTCTACACCAACAACTAACAACAGATAGCATCCTATGGTAGACATTGTGAACCAGTGCTCCAACTGCCAATTATTCACATGACCTCTACACCAACAACTAACAACAGATAGCATCCTATGGTAGACATTGTGCACCAGAGCTCCAACTGCCAAGTATTCACATGACGTCTACACCAACAACTTACAACAGATAGCATTCTATGGTAGACATAGTGCACCAGTGCTCCAACTGCCAAGTATTGACATGACCTCTACACCAACAACTAACAACAGATAACATTCTATGGTAGACATTGTGCACCAGAGCTCCAACTCCCAAGTATTCACATGACTTCTACACCAACAACTAACAACAGATAGCATCCTATGGTAGACATTGTGCATCAGAGCTCCAACTCCCAAGTATTCACATGACCTCTACACCTACAACTAACTACAGATAGTTTTCTATGGTAGACATTGTGCACTAGAGCTCCAACTGCCAAGTATTCACATGACCACTACACCAACAACTTACAACAGATAGCATTCTAAGGTAGACATTCTGCACCAGAGCTCCAACTCCCAAGTATTCACATGACCTCTACACCAACAACAAACAACAGATAGCATCCTATGGTAGACATTGTGCACCAGAGCTCCAACTCCCAAGTATTCACATGACCTCTACACCAACAACTAACTACAGATAGCATCCTATGGTAGACATTGTGCACCAGAGCTCCAACTGCCAAGTATTCACATGACCTCTACACCAACAACTAACAACAGATAGCATTCTATGGTAGACATTGTGTACCAGAGCTCCAACTCCCAAGTATTCACACGACCTCTACACCAACAACTAACTACAGATAGCATCCTATGGTAGACATTGTGCACCAGAGTTCCAACTGCCAAGTATTCACATGACCTCTACACCTACAACTAACAACAGATAGCATCCTATGGTAGACATTGTGCACCAGAGCTCCAACTCCCAATTATTCACATGACCTCTACACCAACAACTAACAACACATAGCATCCTATGGTAGACATTGTGCACCAGAGCTACAACTGCCAAGTATTCACATGACTTCTACACCAACAACTAACTACAGATAGCATTCTATGGTAGACATTGTGCATCAGAGCTCCAACTGCCAAGTATTCACATGACCTCTACACCAACAACAACAACTAACAACAGATAGCATTCTATGGTAGACATTGTGCACCAGAGCTCCAACTGCCAAGTATTCACATGACCTCTACACCAACAACTAACAACAGATAGCATTCTATGGTAGACATTGTGCACCAGAGCTGCAACTCCCAAGTATTCACATGACCTCTACACCAACAACCAACAACAGATAGCATCCTATGGTAGACATTGTGAACCAGAGCTCCAACTGCCATGTATTCACATGACCTCTACACCAACAACTAACTACAGATAGCATCCTAAGGTAGACATTGTGCACCAGAGCTCCAACTGCCAAGTATTCACAAGACCTCTACACCAACAACTAACATCAGATAGCATTCTATGGTAGACATTGTGCATCAGAGCTCCAACTGCCAAGTATTCACATGGCCTCAGCATCAACAACTAACAACAGATATCATCCTATGGTAGACATTGTGCATCAGAGCTCCAACTCCCAAGTATTCACATGATCTCAACACCAAGAACAACAACTAACAACAGATAGCATTCTATGGTAGACATTGTGCACCAGAGCTCCATTTGCCAAGTATTCACATGACCTCTACACCAACAACTAACTACAGATAGCATCCTATGGTAGACATTGTGCACCAGAGCTCCAACTCCCAAGTATTCACATGACCTCTACACCAACAACTAACAACAGATAACATTCTATGGTAGACATTGTGCACCAGAGCTCCAACTCCCAAGTATTCACATGACTTCTACACCAACAACTAACTACAGATAGCATTCTATGGTAGACATTGTGCACTAGAGCTCGAACTGCCAAGTATTCACATGACCTCTACACCAACAACTTACAACAGATAGCATTCTATGGTAGACATTGTGCACCAGAGCTCCAACTCCCAAGTATTCACATGACCTCTACACCAACAACTAAAAACAGATAGCATCCAATGGTAGACATTGTGCACCAGAGCTCCAACTCCCAAGTATTCACATGACCTCTACACCAACAACTAACTACAGATAGCATCCTATGGTAGACATTGTGCACCAGAGCTCCAACTGCCAAGTATTCACATGACCTCTACACAAACAACTAACAACAGATAGCATCCTATGGTAGACATTGTGCACCAGAGCTCAAACTGCCAATTAATCACATGACCTCTACACCATCAACTAACTACAGATAGCATCCTATGGTAGACATTGTGCGCCAGAGCTCAAACTGCCAATTAATCACATGACCTCTACACCAACAACTAACTACAGATAGCATCCTATGGTAGACATTGTGCATCAGAGCTCCAACTCCCAAGTATTCACATGATCTCAACACCAGCAACAACAACTAACAACAGATAGCATTCTATGGTAGACATTGTGCACCAGAGCTCCATTTGCCAAGTATTCACATGACCTCTACACCAACAACTAACTACAGATAGCATCCTATGGTAGACATTGTGCACCAGAGCTCCAACTCCCAAGTATTCACATGACCTCTACACCAACAAATAACTACAGATAGCATTCTATGGTAGACATTTTGCACCAGAGCTCCAACTCCCAAGTATTCACATGACCTCTACACCAACAACTAACTACAGATAGCATTCTATGGTAGACATTGTGCACCAGAGCTCCAACTCCCAAGTATTCACATGACCTCTACACCAACAACTACCTACAGATAGCATCCTATGGTAGACATTGTGCACCAGAGATCCAACTGCCAAGTATTCACATGACCTCTACACCAACAACTAACAAGAGATAGCCTTCTATGTAGACATTGTGCACCGGAGCTCCAACTCGCAAGTATTCACATGACCTCTACACCAACAACTAACAACAGATAGCATTCTATGTTAGACATTGTGCACCAGATCTCCAATTGCCAAGTATTCACATGACCTCTACACCATCAACTAACAATAGATAGCATCCTATGGTAGACATTGTGCATCAGAGCTCCGACTCCCAAGTATTCACATGACCTCTACACCAACAACTAACAACAGATAGCATCCTATGGTAGACATTGTGCATCAGAGCTCCAACTCCCATGTATTAACATGACCTCTACACCAACAACTAACAACAGATAGCATCCTATGGTAGACATTGTGCATCAGAGCTCCAACTGCCATGTATTCACATGACCTCTACACCAACAACTAACTACAGATAGCATCTTATGGTAGACATTGTGCACCAGAGCTCCAACTGCCAAGTATTCACATGATCTCTACACCAACAACTAACAACAGATAGCATTCTATGGTAGACATTGTGCATCAGAGCTCCAACTGCCAAGTATTATCACATGGCCTCAGCATCAACAACTAACAACAGATAGCATTCTATGGTAGACATTGTGCACCAGAGCTCCAACTCCCAAGTATTCACATGACCTCTACACCAAAAACTAACAAGAGATAGCATTCTATGTAGACATTTTGCACTGGAGCTCCAACTCGCAAGTATTCACATGACCTCTACACCAACAACTAACAACAGATAGCATTTTATGTTAGACATTGTGCACCAGATCTCCAATTGCCAAGTATTCACATGACCTCTACACCATCAACTAACAATAGATAGCATCCTATGGTAGACAATGTGCATCAGAGCTCCAACTCCCAAGTATTCACATGACCTCTACACCAACAACTAACAACAGATAGCATCCTATGTTAGACATTGTGCACCAGATCTCCAATTGCCAAGTATTCACATGACCTCTACACCATCAACTAACAATAGATAGCATCCTATGGTAGACATTGTGCATCAGAGCTCCAACTCCCAAGTATTCACATGACCTCTACACCAACAACTAACAACAGATAGCATCCTATGGTAAACATTGTGCATCAGAGCACCAACTGCCAAGTATTAACATGGCCTCAGCATCAACAACTAACAACAGATAGCATCCTATATAGACATTGTGCACCAGAGCTCCAACTGCCAAGTATTCACATGACCTCTACACAAACAACTAACAACAGATAGCATCCTATGGTAGACATTGTGCACCAGAGCTCCAACTGCCAATTAATCACATGACCTCTACACCAACAACTAACAACAGATAGCATCCTATGGTAGACATTGTGCACCAGAGCTCCAACTGCCAAGTATTCACATGTCCTTTACACCAACAACTAACAACAGATAGCATTCTATGGTAGACATTGTGCACCAGAGCTCCAATTGCCAAGTATTCACATGACCTCTACACCAACAACTAACAACAGATAACATTCAATGGTAGACATTGTGCACCAGAGCTCCAACTCCCAAGTATTCACATGACTTCTACACCAACAACTAACACAGATAGCATCCTATGGTAGACATTGTGCATCAGAGCTCCAACTCCCAAGTATTCACATGACCTCTACACCAACATCTAACTACAGATAGCATTCTATGGTAGACATTGTGCACTAGAGCTCCAACTGCCAAGTATTCACATGACCTCTACACCAACAACTTACAACAGATAGCATTCTATGGTAGACATTGTGCACCAGAGCTCCAACTGCCAAGTATTCACATGACCTCTACACCAACAACTATCAAAAGATAGCATTCTATGGTAGACATTGTGCACCAGAGCTCCAACTGCCAAGTATTCACATGACCTCTACACCAACAACTAACAACAGATAACATTCTATGGTAGACATTGTGCACCAGAGCTCCAACTCCCAAGTATTCACATGACTTCTACACCAACAACTAACAACAGATAGCATCCTATGGTAGACATTGTGCATCAGAGCTCCAACTCCCAAGTATTCACATGACCTCTACACCAACAACTAACAACAGATATTATCCTATGGTAAACATTGTGCATCAGAGCACCAACTGCCAAGTATTAACATGGCCTCAGCATCAACAACTAACAACAGATAGCATCCTATAGTAGACATTGTGCACCAGAGCTCCAACTGCCAAGTATTCACATGACCTCTACACCAACAACCAACAACAGATAGCATCCTATGGTAGACATTGTGCACCAGAGCTCCAACTGCCAATTAATCACATGACCTCTACACCAACAACTAACAACAGATAGCATCCTATGGTAGACATTGTGCACCAGAGCTCCAACTGCCAAGTATTCACATGAACTCTACACCAACAACTAACTACAGATAGCATTCTATGGTAGACATTTTGCACCAGAGCTCCAACTCCCAAGTATTCACATGACCTCTACACCAACAACTAACTACAGATAGCATTCTATGGTAGACATTGTGCACCAGTGCTCCAACTCCCAAGTATTCAAATGACCTCTACACCAACAACTAACAACAGATTGCATTCTATGGTGGACATTGTGCACCAGAGCTCCAACTCCCAAGTATTCACATGACCTCTACACCAACAACTAAAAACAGATAGCATCCTATGGTAGACATTGTGCATCAGAGCTCCAACTGCCATGTATTCACATGACCTCTACACCAACAACTAACTACAGATAGCATCCTATGGTAGACATTGTGCACCAGAGCTCCAACTGCCAAGTATTCACATGATCTCTACACCAACAACTAACAACAGATAGCATTCTATGGTAGACATTGTGCATCAGAGCTCCAACTGCCAAGTATTCACATGACCTCAGCATCAACAACTAACAACAGATAGCATTCTATGGTAGACATTGTGCACCAGAGCTCCAACTCCCAAGTATTCACATGACCTCTACACCAACAACTAACTACAGATAGCATCCTATGGTAGACATTGTGCACCAGAGATCCAACTGCCAAGTATTCACATGACCTCTACACCAACAACTAACAAGAGATAGCATTCTATGTAGACATTGTGCACCGGAGCTCCAACTCGCAAGTATTCACATGACCTCTACACCAACAACTAACAACAGATAGCATTCTATGTTAGACATTGTGCACCAGATCTCCAATTGCCAAGTATTCACATGACCTCTACACCCTCAACTAACAATAGAAAGCATCCTATGGTAGACATTGTGCATCAGAGCTCCGACTCCCAAGTATTCACATGACCTCTACACCAACAACTAACAACAGATAGCATCCTATGGTAGACATTGCGCATCAGAGCTCCAACTCCCAAGTATTAACATGACCTCTACACCAACAACTAACAACAGATAGCATCCTATGGTAGACATTGTGCATCAGAGCTCCAACTGCCATGTATTCACTTGACCTCTACACCAACAACTAACTACAGATGGCATCCTATGGTAGACATTGTGCACCAGAGCTCCAACTGCCAAGTATTCACATGGTCTCTACACCAACAACTAACAACAGATAGCATTCTATGGTAGACATTGTGCATCAGAGCTCCAACTGCCAAGTATTCACATGGCCTCAGCATCAACAACTAACAACAGATAGCATTCTATGGTAGACATTGTGCACCAGAGCTCCAACTCCCAAGTATTCACATGACCTCTACACCAACTACTAACTACAGATAGCATCCTATGGTAGACATTGTGCACCAGAGATCCAACTGCCAAGTATTCACATGACCTCTACACCAACAACTAACAAGAGATAGCATTCTATGTAGACATTGTGAACTGGAGCTCCAACTCGCAAGTATTCACATGACCTCTACAAAAACAACTAACAACAGATAGCATTCTATGTTAGACATTGTGCACCAGATCTCCAATTGCCAAGTATTCACATGACCTCTACACCATCAACTAACAATAGATAGCATCCTATGGTAGACATTGTGCATCAGAGCTCCAACTCCCAAGTATTCACATGACCTCTACACCAACAACTAACAACAGATAGCATCCTATGTTAGACATTGTGCACCAGATCTCCAAATGCCAAGTATTCACATGACCTCTACACCATCAACTAACAATAGATAGCATCCTATGGGTGACATTGTGCATCAGAGCTCCAACTCCCAAGTATTCACATGACCTCTACACCAACAACTAACAACAGATAGCATCCTATGGTAAACATTGTGCATCAGAGCACCAACTGCCAAGTATTAACATGGCCTCAGCATCATCAACTAAGAACAGATAGCATCCTATGGTAGACATTGTGCACCAGAGCTCCAACTGCCAAGTATTCACATGACCTCTACACCAACAACTAACAACAGATAGCATCCTATGGTAGCCATTGTGCACCAGAGCTCCAACTGCCAATTAATCACATGACCTCTACACCAACAACTAACAACAGATAGCATCCTATGGTAGATATTGTGCACCAGAGCTCCAACTGCCAAGTATTCACATGTCCTCTACACCAACAACTAACAACAGATAGCATTCTATGGTAGACATTGTGCACCAGAGCTCCAACTGCCAAGTATTCACATGACCTCTACACCAACAACTAACAACAGATAACATTCAATGGTAGACATTGTGCACCAGAGCTCCAACTCCCAAGTATTCACATGACTTCTACACCAACAACTAACAACAGATAGCATCCTATGGTAGACATTGTGCATCAGAGCTCCAACTCCCAAGTATTCACATGACCTCTACACCAACATCTAACTACAGATAGCATTCTATGGTAGACATTGTGCACTAGAGCTCCAACAGCCAAGTATTCACATGACCTCTACACCAACAACTTACAACAGATAGCATTCTATGGTAGACATTGTGCACCAGAGCTCCAACTCCCAAGTATTCACATGACCTCTACACCAACAACTAACAACAGATAGCATCCTATGGTAGACATTGTGCACCAGAGCTCCAACTGCCAAGTATTCACATGACCTCTACACCAACAACTTACAACAGATAGCATTCTATGGTAGACATTGTGCACCAGAGCTCCAACTCCCAAGTATTCACATGACCTCTACACCAACAACTAACAACAGATAGCATCCAATGGTAGACATTGTGCACAAGAGCTCCAACTGCCAATTAATCACACGACCTCTACACCAACAACTAACAACAGATAGCATTCTATGGTAGACATTGTGCACCAGAGCTCCAACTGCCAAGTATTCAACATGACCTCTACACCAACAACTAACAACAGATAACATTCTATGGTAGACATTGTGCACCAGAGCTCCAACTCCCAAGTATTCACATGACTTCTACACCAACAACTAACAACAGATAGCATCCTATGGTAGACATTGTGCATCAGAGCTCCAACTCCCAAGTATTCACATGACCTCTACACCAACAACTAACAACATATATTATCCTATGGTAAACATTGTGCATCAGAGCACCAACTGCCAAGTATTAACATGGCCTCAGCATCAACAACTAACAACAGATAGCATCCTATAGTAGACATTGTGCACCAGAGCTCCAACTGCCAAGTATTCACATGACCTCTACACCAACAACCAACAACAGATAGCATCCTATGGTAGACATTGTGCACCAGAGCTCCAACTGCCAATTAATCACATGACCTCTACACCAACAACTAACAACAGATAGCATCCTATGGTAGACATTGTGCACCAGAGCTCCAACTGCCAAGTATTCACATGACCTCTACACCAACAACTAACAACAGATAGCATTCTATGGTAGACATTGTGCACCAGAGCTCCAACTGCCAAGTATTCACATGACCTCTACACCAACAACTAACAACAGATAACATTCTATGGTAGACATTGTGCACCAGAGCTCCAACTCCCAAGTATTCACATGACTTCTACACCAACAACTAACAACAGATAGCATCCTATGGTAGACATTGTGCATCAGAGCTCCAACTCCCAAGTATTCACATGACCTCTACACCAACAACTAACTACAGATAGCATTCTATGGTAGACATTGTGCATCAGAGCTCCAACTGCCAAGTATTCACATGACCACTACACCAACAACAACAACTAACAACAGATAGCATTCTATGGTAGACATTGTGCACCAGAGCTCCAACTGCCAAGTATTCACATGACCTCTACACCAACAACTAACAACAGATAGCATTCTATGGTAGACATTGTGCACCAGAGCTCCAACTCCCAAGTATTCACATGACCTCTACACCAACAACTAACAACAGATAGCATCCTATGGTAGACATTGTGAACCAGAGCTCCTACTGCCATGTATTCACATGACCTCTACACCAACAACTAACTACAGATAGCATCCTATGGTAGACATTGTGCACCAGAGCTCCAACTGCCAAGTATTCACATGACCTCTACACCAACAACTAACAACAGATAGCATTCTATGGTTGACATTGTGCATCAGAGCTCCAACTGCCAAGTATTCACATGGCCTCAGCATCAACAACTAACAACAGATAGCATTCTATGGTAGACATTGTGCACCAGAGCTCCAACTACCAAGTATTCACATGACCTCTACACCAACAACTAACTACAGATAGCATCCTATGGTAGACATTGTGCACCAGAGCTCCAACTCCCAAGTATTCACATGACTTCTACACCAACAACTAACAACAGAGAGCATTCTATGGTAGACATTGTGCACCAGAGCCCCAAATGCAAGTATTCACATGACCTCTACACCAACAACTAACAACAGATAGCATTCTATGGTAGACATTGTGTACCAGAGCTCCAACTCCCAAGTATTCACATGACCTCTACACCAACAACTAACTACAGATAGCATCCTATGGTAGACATTGTGCACCAGAGCTCCAACTCCCAAGTATTCACATGACCTCAACACCAACAACTAACAACAGATAGCATTCTATGGTAGACATCGTGCACCAGAGCTCCAACTGCCAAGTATTCACATGACCTCTACACCAACAACTAACAACAGATAGCATTCTATGGTAGACATTGTGCACCAGAGCTCCAACTGCCATGTATTCACATGACCTCTACACCAACAACTGACAACAGAGAGCATTCTATGGTAGACATTGTGCACCAGAGCTCCAACTCCCAAGTATTCACATGACCTCTACACCAACATCTAACAACAGATAGCATTCTATGGTAGACATTGTGCACCAGAGCTCCAACTGCCAAGTATTTACATGACCTCTACACCAACAACTAACAACAGATAGCATCCTATGGTAGACATTGTGAACCAGAGCTCCAACTGCCAATTATTCACATGACCTCTACACCAACAACTAACAACAGATAGCATCCTATGGTAGACATTGTGCACCAGAGCTCCAACTGCCAAGTATTCACATGACATCTACACCAACAACTTACAACAGATAGCATTCTATGGTAGACATAGTGCACCAGTGCTCCAACTGCCAAGTATTCACATGACCTCTACACCAACAACTAACAACAGATAACATTCTATGGTAGACATTGTGCATCAGAGCTCCAACTCCCAAGTATTCACATGACCTCTACACCTACAACTAACTATAGATAGTTTTCTATGGTAGACATTGTGCACTAGAGCTCCAACTGCCAAGTATTCACATGACCACTACACCAACAACTTACAACAGATAGCATTCTATGGTAGACATTGTGCACCAGAGCTCCAACTCCCAAGTTTTCACATGACCTCTACACCAACAACTAACAACAGATAGCATCCTATGGTAGACATTGTGCACCAGAGCTCCAACTTCCAAGCATTCACATGGCCTCAGCATAAACAACTAACAACAGATAGCATCCCATGGTAGACATTGTGCACCAGAGCTCCAACTCCCAAATATTCACATGACCTCTACACCAACCACTAACAACAGATAGCATCCTATGGTAGACATTGTGCACCAGAGCTCCAACTGCCCAAGTATTCAGATGACCTCTACACCAACAACTAACAACAGATAGCATCCTATGGTAGACATTGTGCACCAGAGCTCCAACTCCCAAGTATTCACTTGACCTCTACACCAACAACTAACAACAGATAGCATTCTATGGTAGACATTGTGCACCAGAGCTCCAACTGCCAAGTATTCACTTGACCTCTACACCAATAACTAACAACAGATAGCATTCTATGGTAGACATTGTGCACCAGAGCTCCAACTCCCAAATATTCCCATGACCTCTACACCAACAACTAACAACAGATAGCATCCTATGGTAGACATTGTGCACCAGAGCTCCAACTGCCAAGTATTCAGATGACCTCTACACCAACAACTAACGACAGATAGCATCCTATGGTAGACATTGTGCACCAGAGCTCCAACTCCCAAGTATTCACTTGACCTCTACACCAATAACTAACAACAGATAGCATTCTATGGTAGACATTGTGCACCAGAGCTCCAACTCCCAAGTATTCACATGACCTCTACACCAACAACTGACAACAGATAGCATTCTATGGTAGACATTGTGCACCAGAGCTCCAACTCCCAAGTATTCACATGACCTCTACACCAACAACTAACAACAGATGGCATCCTATGGTTGACATTGTGCACCAGAGCTCCAACTGCCAAGTATTCACATGACCTCTACACCAACAACTAACAACAGATAGCATCCTATGGTAGACATTGTGCACCAGAGCTCCAACTCCCAAGTATTCACTTGACCTCTACACCAACAACTAACAACAGATAGCATTCTATGGTAGACATTGTGAACCAGAGCTCAAACTCTCAAGTATTCACATGACCTCTACACCAACAACTGACAACAGATAGCATTTTATGGTAGACATTGTGAACCAGAGCTCCAACTCCCAAGTATTCACATGACCTCTACACCAACAACTAACAACAGACAGCATTCTATGGTAGAAATTGTGAACCAGAGCTCCAACTCCCAAGTATTCACATTACCTCAGCATCAACAACTAACAACAGATAGCATCCTATGGTAGACATTGTGCACCAGAGCTCCAATTGCAAGTATTCACATGACCTCTACACCAACAACTAACTACAGATAGCATTCTATGGTAGACATTGTGCACCAGAGCTCAAACTGCCAAGTATTCACATGACCTCTACACCAACAACTAACAACAGATAGCATCCTATGGTAGACATTGTGCACCAGAGCTCCAACTCCCAAGTATTCACATGACCTCTACACCAACAACTAACAACAGATGGCATCCTATGGTTGACATTGTGCACCAGAGCTCCAACTACCAAGTATTCACATGACCTCTACACCAACAACTAACAACAGATAGCATTCTATGGTAGACATCGTGCACCAGAGCTCCAACTGCCAAGTATTATCATGACCTCTACACCAACAACTAACAACAGATAGCATTCTATGGTAGACATTGTGCACCAGAGCTCCAACTGCCATGTATTCACATGACCTCTACACCAACAACTGACAACAGAGAGCATTCTATGGTAGACATTGTGCACCAGAGCTCCAACTCCCAAGTATTCACATGACCTCTACACCAACATCTAACAACAGATAGCATTCTATGGTAGACATTGTGCACCAGAGCTCCAACTGCCAAGTATTTACATGACCTCTACACCAACAACTAACAACAGATAGCATCCTATGGTAGACATTGTGAACCAGAGCTCCAACTGCCAATTATTCTCATGACCTCTACACCAACAACTAACAACAGATAGCATCCTATGGTAGACATTGTGCACCAGAGCTCCAACTGCCAAGTATTCACATGACATCTACACCAACAACTTACAACAGATAGCATTCTATGGTAGATATAGTGCACCAGTGCTCCAACTGCCAAGTATTCACATGACCTCTACACCAACAACTAACAACAGATAACATTCTATGGTAGACATTGTGCACCAGAGCTCCAACTCCCAAGTATTCACATGACTTCTACACCAACAACTAACAACAGATAGCATCCTATGGTAGACATTGTGCATCAGAGCTCCAACTCCCAAGTATTCACATGACCTCTACACCTACAACTAACTACAGATAGTTTTCTATGGTAGACATTGTGCACTAGAGCTCCAACTGCCAAGTATTCACATGACCACTACACCAACAACTTACAACAGATAGCATTCAGGGATTATAAATTCATGTCAGGGATTATAAATTCATGTCAAAGAAAGAAATTTCTACACAAATTATATAAACAATACCACACAACACCTGAATTCAATTTATACTACAAAAAATACACTAGCATATTAAATAAGGTAATAAGACTAGCAAAGAAAATGCATAATGATAATTTTATTTCCCAATCATCTAATAAAAACAGGGCGATGTGGTCCGTAATAAAGAAAGAAACTGGAAAATCTGCTAAAATACAAAGGAACATTACACTGACCAGAAATAATAAAGTGATTAATAATCCAGAGGAAATAGCAAACACTTTTAATGACTATTTTCTGGAAATTCCGCAAAAATTATTAAATAAATCACAGGTAAATACACTAAATTCTAATAATAAAATAAATATATGCAGTGATTCTTTATTTATAAATCATGTCACAAGTGAAGAGGTAAGAATAGTTATAAAAGAGCTAAAAAATAAATTCTGTGCTGGCATTGATGGAATCCCTGATGCAATTTTAAAGAAATGTGCAGAAAATATAATAAATCCACTTACGCACTTAATAAACAGTTCAATTCTCTCAGGAACTTACCCGGATATTTTGAAGTTATCAAAAGTAATTCCAGTGCACAAAAATGGTTCAAAAGATGAATTAGATAACTATCGTCCTATTACCTTACCAACTGGTATTGCAAAAATTGTGGAAAAAAATATGTATAAGAGACTGATAAGTTTCATAGAAAAAAATAAAATATTATCAAACTCACAACATGGATTTAGAACGGAAAAATCTACACAGACAGCAATTTACGAATGTAGTAATAGTATACTGAAATTAATTGACAATAAGGAACATGTAACTGGCCTATTCTTGGATTTATCGAAAGCATTTGATGTAGTTGACCATAAAATCCTCCTTACCAAACTAAATCAATACGGTGTTAGAGGTCTAGCTAATAAATGGATAGAGTCTTACTTAACAAGGCGTAAACAAATAGTAAGCTTGAGACACAAGGATGATGGAACCAAATTACTTAATGAAACATTGTCCAATGAGGGAATTATTGAATTTGGAGTACCCCAGGGATCGGTTTTGGGCCCACTACTCTTTCTTCTATATATCAATGATATAACACAGAACGTTCATTCACATAAGGAAATTTTGTTTGCGGACGATACAACACTCGTAATAAAAGGTGAAACTAAACAGGTCATACAGCAGTCTGCTGACTCCGTTACAGGAGAGTTAACCAAATGGTCACAAGATAATCGCCTCATAATAAACTATAAAAAGACAGTATGTCTAAATTTCCACACTATACAGAATAGGAATCCTGCGATGCCCAATATAACATTAAATGGTCATCAAATAGAAAATAAATCAGAAATAAAGTTTTTAGGACTATGGATACAACAAGACTTGAAATGGAATAAACATATACAATATCTGAATACTAAACTGAACTCGATGTGCTTTGCGTTACGTATTTTGAAAACCTGCACTAGCATGCACACATTAAGAAATACTTATTTTGCTTATTTCCATTCATACTTAAGATATGGGATCATATTTTGGGGTATGTCGCCAGATGTACTAAGCACGTTTCGGATACAAAAGAGAGCGATTAGAATTATGGCAAATGTAAACTCTAGAGAATCATGTAGACCTCTGTTTAAAGATTTAAACATTCTCCCACTGCCCTGCATATATATCTTTGAAAGTATTATGTTTTTTAAAAAGAATTTAATGAATAAAGATGTTTTTCTTAAAACAAACAATGATGTTCATAGGCATAACACAAGACAAAATCAAAACATTCATATTTCACACACACACACAAGCATATATCAAAAAGGAACTTTTCACACTGGAGTTAAATTATACAATAAACTACCCCAGTATATAAAACTGGCCCCAAAAATAAAAAACTTTGATAGAATGTTGAAAGCTTATCTGCAGTGCCATTGTTTTTACTCAGTAGTTGAATATTTTAGCGTATAGGAATGATGGAATCTATAACTATATTTTACTTTTTTAATTTAATTTTAATACCTAGCTGTATGTTGTTGTATTTATAGAATTAAGTTTTCATATTATGATAATAGAGTAGGTGTAATTAGTTGTGCAATAAGATTGTATCTATTAAGATTTGCTATTATAATAAGTTATAAATAGTTATAATCTTAGTAATATATACCTGTTAGTCCTATTATTTTATGCATGTAAATTCTGACGTGTCCTATATCAAAAATGTATTGAATGCATGTATTTGATCAAATGGAATTAATAAAAATCTATCTATCTATCTATCTATGTAGACATTGTGCACCAGAGCTCCAACTCCCAAGTATTCACATGACCTCTACACCAACAACAAACAACAGATAGCATCCTATGGTAGACATTGTGCACCAGAGCTCCAACTCCCAAGTATTCACATGACCTCTACACCAACAACTAACTACAGATAGCATCCTATGGTAGACATTGTGCACCAGAGCTCCAACTGCCAAGTATTCACATGACCTCTACACCAACAACTAACAACAGATAGCATTCTATGGTAGACATTGTGTACCAGAGTTCCAACTCCCAAGTATTCACATGACCTCTACAACAACAACTAACTACAGATAGCATCCTATGGTAGACATTGTGCACCAGAGTTCCAACTGCCAAGTATTCACATGACCTCTACACCAACAACTAACAACAGATAGCATCCTATGGTAGACATTGTGCACCAGAGCTCCAACTCCCAATTATTCACATGACCTCTACACCAACAACTAACAACACATAGCATCCTATGGTAGACATTGTGCACCAGAGCTACAACTGCCAAGTATTCACATGACTTCTACACCAACAACTAATTACAGATAGCATTCTATGGTAGACATTGTGCATCAGAGCTCCAACTGCCAAGTATTCACATGACCTCTACACCAACAACAACAACTAACAACAGATAGCATTCTATGGTAGACATTGTGCACCAGAGCTCCAACTGCCAAGTATTCACATGACCTCTACACCAACAACTAACAACAGATAGCATTCTATGGTAGACATTGTGCACCAGAGCTGCAACTCCCAAGTATTCACATGACCTCTACACCAACAACCATCAACAGATAGCATCCTATGGTAGACATTGTGAACCAGAGCTCCAACTGCCATGTATTCACATGACCTCTACACCAACAACTAACTACAGATAGCATCCTAAAGTAGACATTGTGCACCAGAGCTCCAACTGCCAAGTATTCACAAGACCTCTACACCAACAACTAACAACAGATAGCATTCTATGGTAGACATTGAGCATCAGAGCTCCAACTGCCAAGTATTCACATGGCCTCAGCATCAACAACTAACAACAGATATCATCCTATGGTAGACATTGTGCATCAGAGCTCCAACTCCCAAGTATTCACATGATCTCAACACCAACAACAACAACTAACAACAGATAGCATTCTATGGTAGACATTGTGCACCAGAGCTCCATTTGCAAAGTATTCACATGACCTCTACACCAACAACTAACTACAGATAGCATCCTATGGTAGACATTGTGCACCAGAGCTCCAACTCCCAAGTATTCACATGACCTCTACACCAACAACTAAAAACAGATAACATTCTATGGTAGACATTGTGCACCAGAGCTCCAACTCCCAAGTATTCACATGACTTCTACACCAACAACTAACAACAGATAGCATTCTATGGTAGACATTGTGTACCAGAGCTCCAACTCCCAAGTATTCACATGACCTCTACACCAACAACTAACTACAGATAGCATTCTATGGTAGACATTGTGCACTAGAGCTCCAACTGCCAAGTATTCACATGACCTCTACACCAACAACTTACAACAGATAGCATTCTATGGTAGACATTGTGCACCAGAGCTCCAACTCCCAAGTATTCACATGACCTCTACACCAACAACTAACAACAGATAGCATCCAATGGTAGACATTGTGCACCAGAGCTCCAACTCCCAAGTATTCACATGACCTCTACACCAACAACTAACTACAGATAGCATCCTATGGTAGACATTGTGCACCAGAGCTCCTACTGCCAAGTATTCACATGACCTCTACACAAACAACTAACAACAGATAGCATCCTATGGTAGACATTGTGCACCAGAGCTGCAACTGCCAATTAATCACATGACCTCTACACCAACAACTAACTACAGATAGCATCCTATGGTAGACATTGTGCACCAGAGCTCCAACTCCCAAGTATTCACATGACCTCTACACCAACAACTAACAACAGATAGCATTCTATGGTAGACATTGTGCATCAGAGCTCCAACTTCCAAGTATTCACATGGCCTCAGCATCAACAACTAACAACAGATATCATCCTATGGTAGACATTGTGCATCAGAGCTCCAACTCCCAAGTATTCACATGATCTCAACACCAGCAACAACAACTAACAACAGATAGCATTCTATGGTAGACATTGTGCACCAGAGCTCCATTTGCCAAGTATTCACATGACCTCTACACCAACAACTAACTACAGATAGCATCCTATGGTAGACATTGTGCACCAGAGCTCCAACTCCCAAGTATTCACATGACCTCTACACCAACAACTAACTACATATAGCATTCTATGGTAGACATTTTGCACCAGAGCTCCAACTCCCAAGTATTCACATGACCTCTACACCAACAACTAACTACAGATAGCATTCTATGGTAGACATTGTGCACCAGAGCTCCAACTCCCAAGTATTCACATGACCTCTACACCAACAACTAACTACAGATAGCATCCTATGGTAGACATTGTGCACCAGAGATCCAACTGCCAAGTATTCACATGACCTCTACACCAACAACTAACAAGAGATAGCATTCTATGTACACATTGTGCACCGGAGCTCCAACTCGCAAGTATTCACATGACCTCTACACCAACAACTAACAACAGATAGCATTCTATGTTAGACATTGTGCACCAGATCTCCAATTGCCAAGTATTCACATGACCCCTACACCATCAACTAACAATAGATAGCATCCTATGGTAGACATTGTGCATCAGAGCTCCGACTCCCAAGTATTCACATGACCTCTACACCAACAACTAACAACAGATAGCATCCTATGGTAGACATTGTCCATCAGAGCTCCAACTCCCAAGTATTAACATGACCTCTACACCAACAACTAACAACAGATAGCATCCTATGGTAGACATTGTGCATCAGAGCTCCAACTGCCATGTATTCATATGACCTCTACACCAACAACTAACTACAGATAGCATCCTATGGTAGACATTGTGCACCAGAGCTCCAACTGCCAAGTATTCACATGATCTCTACACCAACAACTAACAACAGATAGCATTCTATGGTAGACATTGTGCATCAGAGCTCCAACTGCCAAGTATTACCACATGGCCTCAGCATCAACAACTAACAACAGATAGCATTCTATGGTAGACATTGTGCACCAGAGCTCCAACTGCCAAGTATTCACATGACCTCTACACCAACAACTAACTACAGATAGCATCCTATGGTAGACATTGTGAACCAGAGATCCAACTGCCAAGTATTCACATGACCTCTACACCAACAACTAACAAGAGATAGCATTCTATGTAGACATTTTGCACTGGAGCTCCAACTCGCAAGTATTCACATGACCTCTACACCAACAACTAACAACAGATAGCATTTTATGTTAGACATTGTGCACCAGATCTCCAATTGCCAAGTATTCACATTACCTCTACACCATCAACTAACAATAGATAGCATCTTATGGTAGACAATGTGCATCAGAGCTCCAACTCCCAAGTATTCACATGACCTCTACACCAACAACTAACAACAGATAGCATCCTATGTTAGACATTGTGCACCAGATCTCCAATTGCCAAGTATTCACATGACCTCTACACCATCAACTAACAATAGATAGCATCCTATGGTAGACATTGTGCATCAGAGCTCCAACTCCCAAGTATTCACATGACCTCTACACCAACAACTAACAACAGATAGCATCCTATGGTAAACATTGTGCATCAGAGCACCAACTGCCAAGTATTAACATGGCCTCAGCATCAACAACTAACAACAGATAGCATCCTATGGTAGACATTGTGCACCAGAGCTCCAACTGCCAAGTATTCACATGACCTCTACACCAACAACTAACAACAGATAGCATCCTATGGTAGACATTGTGCACCAGAGCTCCAACTGCCAATTAATCACATGACCTCTACACCAACAACTAACAACAGATAGCATCCTATGGTAGACATTGTGCACCAGAGCTCCAACTGACAAGTATTCACATGTCCTCTACACCAACAACTAACAACAGATAGCATTCTATGGTAGACATTGTGCACCAGAGCTCCAACTGCCAAGTATTCACATGACCTCTACACCAACAACTAACAACAGATAACATTCAATGGTAGACATTGTGCACCAGAGCTCCAACTCCCAAGTATTCACATGACTTCTACACCAACAACTAACAACAGATAGCATCCTATGGTAGACATTGTGCATCAGAGCTCCAACTCCCAAGTATTCACATGACCTCTACACCAACATCTAACTACAGATAGCATTCTATGGCAGACATTGTGCACTAGAGCTCCAACTGCCAAGTATTCACATGACCTCTACACCAACAACTTACAACAGATAGCATTCTATGGTAGACATTGTGCACCAGAGCTCCAACTCCCAAGTATTCACATGACCTCTACACCAACAACTAACAACAGATAGCATCCAATGGTAGACATTGTGCACCAGAGCTCCAACAGCCAATTAATCACACGACCTCTACACCAACAACTAACAACAGATAGCATCCTATGGTAGACATTGTGCACCAGAGCTCCAACTGCCAAGTATTCACATGACCTCTACACCAACAACTATCAAAAGATAGCATTCTATGGTAGACATTGTGCACCAGAGCTCCAACTGCCAAGTATTCACATGACCTCTACACCAACAACTAACAACAGATAACATTCTATGGTAGACATTGTGCACCAGAGCTCCAACTCCCAAGTATTCACATGACTTCTACACCAACAACTAACAACAGATAGCATCCTATGGTAGACATTGTGCATCAGAGCTCCAACTCCCAAGTATTCACATGACCTCAACACCAACAACTAACAACAGATATTATCCTATGGTAAACATTGTGCATCAGAGCACCAACTGCCAAGTATTAACATGGCCTCAGCATCAACAACTAAAAACAGATAGCATCCTATAGTAGACATTGTGCACCAGAGCTCCAACTGCCAAGTATTCACATGACCTCTACACCAACAACCAACAACAGATAGCATCCTATGGTAGACATTGTGCACCAGAGCTCCAACTGCCAATTAATCACATGACCTCTACACCAACAACTAACAACAGATTGCATCCTATGGTAGACATTGTGCACCAGAGCTCCAACTGCCAAGTATTCACATGACCTCTACACCAACAACTAACTACAGATAGCATTCTATGGTGGACATTTTGCACCAGAGCTCCAACTCCCAAGTATTCACATGACCTCTACACCAACAACTAACTACAGATAGCATTCTATGGTAGACATTGTGCACCAGAGCTCCAACTCCCAAGTATTCAAATGACCTCTACACCAACAACTAACAACAGATTGCATTCTATGGTGGACATTGTGCACCAGAGCTCCAACTCCCAAGTATTCACATGACCTCAACACCAACAACTAACAACAGATAGCATCCTATGGTAGACATTGTGCATCAGAGCTCCAACTTCCAAGTATTCACATGACCTCTACACCAACAACTAAAAACAGATAGCATCCTATGGTAGACATTGTGCATCAGAGCTCCAACTGCCATGTATTCACATGACCTCTACACCAACAACTAACTACAGATAGCATCCTATGGTAGACATTGTGCACCAGAGCTCCAACTGCCAAGTATTCACATGATCTCTACACCAACAACTAACAACAGATAGCATTCTATGGTAGACATTGTGCATCAGAGCTCCAACTGCCAAGTATTCACAAGGCCTCAGCATCAACAACTAACAACAGATAGCATTCTATGGTAGACATTGTGCACCAGAGCTCCAACTCCCAAGTATTCACATGACCTCTACACCAACAACTAACTACAGATAGCATCCTATGGTAGACATTGTGCACCAGAGATCCAACTGCCAAGTATTCACATGACCTCTACACCAACAACTAACAAGAGATAGCATTCTATGTAGACATTGTGCACCGGAGCTCCAACTCGCAAGTATTCACATGACCTCTACACCAACAACTAACAACAGATAGCATTCTATGTTAGACATTGTGCACCAGATCTCCAATTGCCAAGTATTCACATGACCTCTACACCATCAACTAACAATAGATAGCATCCTATGGTAGACATTGTGCATCAGAGCTCCGACTCCCAAGTATTCACATGACCTCTACACCAACAACTAACAACAGATAGCATCCTATGGTAGACATTGTGCATCAGAGCTCCAACTCCCAAGTATTAACATGACCTCTACACCAACAACTAACAACAGATAGCATCCTATGGTAGACATTGTGCATCAGAGCTCCAACTGCCATGTATTCACATGACCTCTACACCAACAACTAACTACTGATGGCATCCTATGGTAGACATTGTGCACCAGAGCTCCAACGTCCAAGTATTCACATGATCTCTACACCAACAACTAACAACAGATAGCATTCTATGGTAGACATTGTGCATCAGAGCTCCAACTGCCAAGTATTCACATGGCATCAGCATCAACAACTAACAACAGATAGCATTCTATGGTAGACATTGTGCACCAGAGCTCCAACTCCCAAGTATTCACATGACCTCTACACCAACTACTAACTACAGATAGCATCCTATGGTAGACATTGTGCACCAGAGATCCAACTGCCAAGTATTCTCATGACCTCTACACCAACAACTAACAAGAGATAGCATTCTATGTAGACATTGTGCACTGGAGCTCCAACTCGCAAGTATTCACATGACCTCTACACCAACAACTAACAACAGATAGCATTCTGTGTTAGACATTGTGCACCAGATCTCCAATTGCCAAGTATTCACATGACCGCTACACCATCAACTAACAGTAGATAGCATCCTATGGTAGACATTGTGCATCAGAGCTCCAACTCCCAAGTATTCACATGACCTCTACACCAACAACTAACAACAGATAGCATCCTATGTTAGACATTGTGCACCAGATCTCCAATTGCCAAGTATTCACATGACCTCTACACCATCAACTAACAATAGATAGCATCCTATGGGTGACATTGTGCATCAGAGCTCCAACTCCCAAGTTTTCACATGACCTCTACACCAACAACTAACAACAGATAGCATCCTATGGTAAACATTGTGCATCAGAGCACCAACTGCCAAGTATTAACATGGCCTCAGCATCAACAACTAACAACAGATAGCATCCTATGGTAGACATTGTGCACCAGAGCTCCAACTGCCAAGTATTCACATGACCTCTACACCAACAACTAACAACAGATAGCATCCTATGGTAGACATTGTGCACCAGAGCTCCAACTGCCAATTAATCACATGACCTCTACACCAACAACTAACAACAGATTGCATTCTATGGTGGACATTGTGCACCAGAGCTCCAACTCCCAAGTATTCACATGACCTCAACACCAACAACTAACAACAGATAGCATCCTATGGTAGACATTGTGCATCAGAGCTCCAACTTCCAAGTATTCACATGACCTCTACACCAACAACTAAAAACAGATAGCATCCTATGGTAGACATTGTGCATCAGAGCTCCAACTGCCATGTATTCACATGACCTCTACACCAACAACTAACTACAGATAGCATCCTATGGTAGACATTGTGCACCAGAGCTCCAAATGCCAAGTATTCACATGATCTCTACACCAACAACTAACAACAGATAGCATTCTATGGTAGACATTGTGCATCAGAGCTCCAACTGCCAAGTATTCACATGGCCTCAGCATCAACAACTAACAACAGATAGCATTCTATGGTAGACATTGTGCAACAGAGCTCCAACTCCCAAGTATTCACATGACATCTACACCAACAACTAACTACAGATAGCATCCTATGGTAGACATTGTGCACCAGAGATCCAACTGCCAAGTATTCACATGACCTCTACACCAACAACTAACAAGAGATAGCATTCTATGTAGACATTGTGCACCGGAGCTCCTACTCGCAAGTATTCACATGACCTCTACACCAACAACTAACAACAGATAGCATTCTATGTTAGACATTGTGCACCAGATCTCCAATTGCCAAGTATTCACATGACCTCTACACCATCAACTAACAATAGATAGCATCCTATGTTAGACATTGTGCATCAGAGCTCCGACTCCCAAGTATTCACATGACCTCTACACCAACAACTAACAACAGATAGCATCCTATGGTAGACATTGTGCATCAGAGCTCCAACTCCCAAGTATTAACATGACCTCTACACCAACAACTAACAACAGATAGCATCCTATGGTAGACATTGTGCATCAGAGCTCCAACTGCCATGTATTCACATGACCTCTACACCAACAACTAACTACTGATGGCATCCTATGGTAGACATTGTGCACCAGAGCTCCAACTTCCAAGTATTCACATGATCTCTACACCAACAACTAACAACAGATAGCATTCTATGGTAGACATTGTGCATCAGAGCTCCAACTGCCAAGTATTCACATGGCATCAGCATCAACAACTAACAACAGATAGCATTCTATGGTAGACATTGTGCACCAGAGCTCCAACTCCCAAGTATTCACATGACCTCTACACCAACTACTAACTACAGATAGCATCCTATGGTAGACATTGTGCACCAGAGATCCAACTGCCAAGTATTCTCATGACCTCTACACCAACAACTAACAAGAGATAGCATTCTATGTAGACATTGTGCACTGGAGCTCCAACTCGCAAGTATTCACATGACCTCTACACCAACAACTAACAACAGATAGCATTCTGTGTTAGACATTGTGCACCAGATCTCCAATTGCCAAGTATTCACATGACCTCTACACCATCAACTAACAATAGATAGCATCCTATGGTAGACATTGTGCATCAGAGCTCCAACTCCCAAGTATTCACATGACCTCTACACCAACAACTAACAACAGATAGCATCCTATGTTAGACATTGTGCACCAGATCTCCAATTGCCAAGTATTCACATGACCTCTACACCATCAACTAACAATAGATAGCATCCTATGGGTGACATTGTGCATCAGAGCTCCAACTCCCAAGTTTTCACATGACCTCTACACCAACAACTAACAACAGATAGCATCCTATGGTAAACATTGTGCATCAGAGCACCAACTGCCAAGTATTAACATGGCCTCAGCATCAACAACTAACAACAGATAGCATCCTATGGTAGACATTGTGCACCAGAGCTCCAACTGCCAAGTATTCACATGACCTCTACTCCAACAACTAACAACAGATAGCATCCTATGGTAGACATTGTGCACCAGAGCTCCAACTGCCAATTAATCACATGACCTCTACACCAACAACTAACAACAGATTGCATTCTATGGTGGACATTGTGCACCAGAGCTCCAACTCCCAAGTATTCACATGACCTCAACACCAACAACTAACAACAGATAGCATCCTATGGTAGACATTGTGCATCAGAGCTCCAACTTCCAAGTATTCACATGACCTCTACACCAACAACTAAAAACAGATAGCATCCTATGGTAGACATTGTGCATCAGAGCTCCAACTGCCATGTATTCACATGACCTCTACACCAACAACTAACTACAGATAGCATCCTATGGTAGACATTGTGCACCAGAGCTCCAAATGCCAGGTATTCACATGATCTCTACACCAACAACTAACAACAGATAGCATTCTATGGTAGACATTGTGCATCAGAGCTCCAACTGCCAAGTATTCACATGGCCTCAGCATCAACAACTAACAACAGATAGCATTCTATGGTAGACATTGTGCACCAGAGCTCCAACTCCCAAGTATTCACATGACCTCTACACCAACAACTAACTACAGATAGCATCCTATGGTAGACATTGTGCACCAGAGATCCAACTGCCAAGTATTCACATGACCTCTACACCAAAAACTAACAAGAGATAGCATTCTATGTAGACATTGTGCACCGGAGCTCCAACTCGCAAGTATTCACATGACCTCTACACCAACAACTAACAACAGATAGCATTCTATGTTAGACATTGTGCACCAGATCTCCAATTGCCAAGTATTCACATGACCTCTACACCATCAACTAACAATAGATAGCATCCTATGGTAGACATTGTGCATCAGAGCTCCGACTCCCAAGTATTCACATGACCTCTACACCAACAACTAACAACAGATAGCATCCTATGGTAGACATTGTGCATCAGAGCTCCAACTCCCAAGTATTAACATGACCTCTACACCAACAACTAACAACAGATAGCATCCTATGGTAGACATTGTGCATCAGAGCTCCGACTGCCATGTATTCACATGACCTCTACACCAACAACTAACTACAGATGGCATCCTATGGTAGACATTGTGCACCAGAGCTCCAACTGCCAAGTATTCACATGATCTCTACACCAACAACTTACAACAGATAGCATTCTATGGTAGACATTGTGCATCAGAGCTCCAACTGCCAAGTATTCACATGGCCTCAGCATCAACAACTAACAACAGATAGCATCCTATGGTAGACATTGTGCATCAGAGCTCCAACTCCCAAGTATTCACATGACCTCTACACCAACATCTAACTACAGATAGCATTCTATGGTAGACATTGTGCACTAGAGCTCCAACAGCCAAGTATTCACATGACCTCTACACCAACAACTTACAACAGATAGCATTCTATGGTAGACATTGTGCACCAGAGCTCCAACTCCCAAGTATTCATATGACCTCTACACCAACAACTAACAACAGATAGCATCCTATGGTAGACATTGTGCACCAGAGCTCCAACTGCCAAGTATTCACATGACCTCTACACCAACAACTTACAACAGATAGCATTCTATGGTAGACATTGTGCACCAGAGCTCCAACTCCCAAGTATTCACATGACCTCTACACCAACAACTAACAACAGATAGCATCCAATGGTAGACATTGTGCACCAGAGCTCCAACTGCCAATTAATCACACGACCTCTACACCAACAACTAACAACAAATAGCATCCTATGGTAGACATTGTGCACCAGAGCTCCAACTGCCAAGTATTCACATGACCTCTACACCAACAGCTAACAAAAGATAGCATTCTATGGTAGACATTGTGCACCAGAGCTCCAACTGCCAAGTATTCACATGACCTCTACACCAACAACTAACAACAGATAACATTCTATGGTAGACATTGTGCACCAGAGCTCCAAATCCCAAGTATTCACATGACTTCTACACCAACAACTAACAACAGATAGCATCCTATGGTAGACAATGTGCATCAGAGCTCCAACTCCCAAGTATTCACATGACCTCTACACCAACAACTAACAACATATATTATCCTATGGTAAACATTGTGCATCAGAGCACCAACTGCCAAGTATTAACATGGCCTCAGCATCAACAACTAACAACAGATAGCATCCTATAGTAGACATTGTGCACCAGAGCTCCAACTGCCAAGTATTCACATGACCTCTACACCAACAACCAACAACAGATAGCATCCTATGGTAGACATTGTGCACCAGAGCTCCAACTGCCAATTAAACACATGACCTCTACACCAACAACTAACAACAGATAGCATCCTATGGTAGACATTGTGCACCAGAGCTCCAACTGCCAAGTATTCACATGACCTCTACACCAACAACTAACAACAGATAGCATTCTATGGTAGACATTGTGCACCAGAGCTCCAACTGCCAAGTATTCACATGACCTCTACACCAACAACTAACAACAGATAACATTCTATGGTAGACATTGTGCACCAGAGCTCCAACTCCCAAGTATTCACATGACTTCTACACCAACAACTAACAACAGATAGCATCCTATGGTAGACATTGTGCATCAGAGCTCCAACTCCCAAGTATTCACATGACCTCTACACCAACAACTAACTACAGATAGCATTCTATGGTAGACATTGTGCATCAGAGCTCCAACTGCCAAGTATTCACATGACCACTACACCAACAACAACAACTAACAACAGATAGCATTCTATGGTAGACATTGTGCACCAGAGCTCCAACTGCCAAGTATTCACATGACCTCTACACCAACAACTAACAACAGATAGCATTCTATGGTAGACATTGTGCACCAGAGCCCCAACTCCCAAGTATTCACATGACCTCTACACCAACAACTAACAACAGATAGCATCCTATGGTAGACATGGTGAACCAGAGCTCCTACTGCCATGTATTCACATGACCTCTACACCAACAACTAACTACAGATAGCATCCTATGGTAGACATTGTGCACCAGAGCTCCAGCTGCCAAGTATTCACATGACCTCTATACCAACAACTAAAAACAGATAGCATTCTATGGTTGACATTGTGCATCAGAGCTCCAAATGCCAAGTATTCACATGGCCTCAGCATCAACAACTAACAACAGATAGCATTCTATGGTAGACATTGTGCACCAGAGCTCCAACTACCAAGTATTCACATGACCTCTACACCAACAACTAACTACAGATAGCATCCTATGGTAGACATTGTGCACCAGAGCTCCAACTCCCAAGTATTCACATGACTTCTACACCAACAACTAACAACAGAGAGCATTCTATGGTAGACATTGTGAACCAGAGCTCCAAATGCCAAGTATTCACATGACCTCTACACCAACAACTAACAACAGATAGCATTCTATGGTAGACATTGTGTATCAGAGCTCCAACTCCCAAGTATTCACATGACCTCTACACCAACAACTAACTACAGATAGCATCCTATGGTAGACATTGTGCACCAGAGCTCCAACTCCCAAGTATTCACATGACCTCTACACCAACAACTAACAACAGATAGCATTCTATGGTAGACATTGTGCATCAGAGCTCCAACTTCCAAGTATTCACATGGCCTCAGCATCAACAACTAACAACAGATATCATCCTATGGTAGACATTGTGCATCAGAGCTCCAACTCCCAAGTATTCACATGATCTCAACACCAGCAACAACAACTAACAACAGATAGCATTCTATGGTAGACATTGTGCACCAGAGCTCCATTTGCCAAGTATTCACATGACCTCTACACCAACAACTAACTACAGATAGCATCCTATGGTAGACATTGTGCACCAGAGCTCCAACTCCCAAGTATTCACATGACCTCTACACCAACAACTAACTACAGATAGCATTCTATGGTAGACATTTTGCACCAGAGCTCCAACTCCCAAGTATTCACATGACCTCTACACCAACAACTAACTACAGATAGCATTCTATGGTAGACATTGTGCACCAGAGCTCCAACTCCCAAGTATTCAAATGACCTCTACACCAACAACTAACAACAGATTGCATTCTATGGTGGACATTGTGCTCCAGAGCTCCAACTCCCAAGTATTCACATGACCTCAACACCAACAACTAACAACAGATAGCATCCTATGGTAGACATTGTGCATCAGAGCTCCAACTTCCAAGTATTCACATGACCTCTACACCAACAACTAACAACAGATAGCATCCTATGGTAGATATAGTGCATCAGAGCTCCAACTGCCATGTATTCACATGACCTCTACACCAACAACTAACTACAGATAGCATCCTATGGTAGACATTGTGCACCAGAGCTCCAAATGCCAAGTATTCACATGATCTCTACACCAACAACTAACAACAGATAGCATTCTATGGTAGACATTGTGCATCAGAGCTCCAACTGCCAAGTATTCACATGGCCTCAGCATCAACAACTAACAACAGATAGCATTCTATGGTAGACATTGTGCACCAGAGCTCCAACTCCCAAGTATTCACATGACCTCTACACCAACAACTAACTACAGATAGCATCCTATGGTAGACATTGTGCACCAGAGATCCAACTGCCAAGTATTCACATGACCTCTACACCAACAACTAACAAGAGATAGCATTCTATGTAGACATTGTGCACCGGAGCTCCAACTCGCAAGTATTCACATGACCTCTACACCAATAACTAACAACAGATAGCATTCTATGTTAGACATTGTGCACCAGATCTCCAATTGCCAAGTATTCACATGACCTCTACACCATCAACTAACAATAGATAGCATCCTATGGTAGACATTGTGCATCAGAGCTCCGACTCCCAAGTATTCACATGACCTCTACACCAACAACTAACAACAGATAGCATCCTATGGTAGACATTGTGCATCAGAGCTCCAACTCCCAAGTATTAACATGACCTCTACACCAACAACTAACAACAGATAGCATCCTATGGTAGACATTGTGCATCAGAGCTCCAACTGTCATGTATTCACATGACCTCTACACCAACAACTAACTACAGATGGCATCCTATGGTAGACATTGTGCACCAGAGCTCCAACTGCCAAGTATTCACATGATCTCTACACCAACAACTAACAACAGATAGCATTCTATGGTAGACATTGTGCATCAGAGCTCCAACTGCCAAGTATTCACATGGCCTCAGCATCAACAACTAACAACAGATAGCATTCTATGGTAGACATTGTGCACCAGAGCTCCAACTCCCAAGTATTCACATGACCTCTACACCAACAACTAACTACAGATAGCATCCTATGGTAGACATTGTGCACCAGAGATCCAACTGCCAAGTATTCACCTGACCTCTACACCAACAACTAACAAGAGATAGCATTCTATGTAGACATTGTGCACTGGAGCTCCAACTCGCAAGAATTCACATGACCTCTACACCAACAACTAACAACAGATAGCATTCTATGTTAGACATTGTGCACCAGATCTCCAATTGCCAAGTATTCACATGACCTCTAGACCATCAACTAACAATAGATAGCATCCTATGGTAGACATTGTGCATCAGAGCTCCAACTCCCAAGTATTCACATGACCTCTACACCAACAACTAACAACAGATAGCATCCTATGGTAAACATTGTGCATCAGAGCACCAACTGCCAAGTATTAACATGGCCTCAGCATCAACAACTAACAACAGATAGCATCCTATGGTAGACATTGTGCACCAGAGCTCCAACTGCCAAGTATTCACATGACCTCTACACCAACAACTAACAACAGATAGCATCCTATGGTAGACATTGTGCACCAGAGCTCCAACTGCCAATTAATCACATGACCTCTACACCAACAACTAACAACAGATAGCATCCTATGGTAGACATTGTGCACCAGAGCTCCAACTGCCAAGTATTCACATGTCCTCTACACCAACAACTAACAACAGATAGCATTCTATGGTAGACATTGTGCACCAGAGCTCCAATTGCCAAGTATTCACATGACCTCTACACCAACAACTAACAACAGATAACATTCAATGGTAGACATTGTGCACCAGAGCTCCAACTCCCAAGTATTCACATGACTTCTACACCAACAACTAACAACAGATAGCATCCTATGGTAGACATTGTGCATCAGAGCTCCAACTCCCAAGTATTCACATGACCTCTACACCAACATCTAACTACAGATAGCATTCTATGGTAGACATTGTGCACTAGAGCTCCAACAGCCAAGTATTCACATGACCTCTACACCAACAACTTACAACAGATAGCATTCTATGGTAGACATTGTGCACCAGAGCTCCAACTCCCAAGTATTCACATGACCTCTACACCAACAACTAACAACAGATAGCATCCAATGGTAGACATTGTGCACCAGAGCTCCAACTGACAATTAATCACACGACCTCTAGACCAAAAACTAACAACAGATAGCATCCTATGGTAGACATTGTGCACCAGAGCTCCAACTGCCAAGTATTCACATGACCTCTACTCCAACAACTAACAAAAGATAGCATTCTATGGTAGACATTGTGCACCAGAGCTCCAAATGCCAAGTATTCACATGACCTCTACACCAACAACTAACAACAGATAACATTCTATGGTAGACATTGTGCACCAGAGCTCCAACTCCCAAGTATTCACATGACTTCTACACCAACAACTAACAACAGATAGCATCCTATGGTAGACATTGTGCATCAGAGCTCATATTCCCAAGTATTCACATGACCTCTACACCAACAACTAACAACAGATATTATCCTATGGTAAACATTGTGCATCAGAGCACCAACTGCCAAGTATTAACATGGCCTCAGCATCAACAACTAACAACAGATAGCATCCTATAGTAGACATTGTGCACCAGAGCTCCAACTGCCAAGTATTCACATGACCTCTACACCAACAACCAACAACAGATAGCATCCTATGGTAGACATTGTGCACCAGAGCTCCAACTGCCAATTAATCACATGACCTCTACACCAACAACTAACAACAGATAGCATCCTATGGTAGACATTGTGCACCAGAGCTCCAACTGCCAAGTATTCACATGACCTCTACACCAACAACTAACAACAGATAGCATTCTATGGTAGACATTGTGCACCAGAGCTCCAACTGCCAAGAATTCACATGACCTCTACACCAACAACTAACAACAGATAACATTCTATGGTAGACATTGTGCACCAGAGCTCCAACTCCCAAGTATTCACATGACTTCTACACCAACAACTAACAACAGATAGCATCCTATGGTAGACATTGTGCATCAGAGCTCCAACTCCCAAGTATTCACATGACCTCTACACCAACAACTAACTACAGATAGCATTCTACGGTAGACATTGTGCATCAGAGCTCCAACTGCCAAGTATTCACATGACCACTACACCAACAACAACAACTAACAACAGATAGCATTCTATGGTAGACATTGTGCACCAGAGCTCCAACTGCCAAGTATTCACATGACCTCTACACCAACACATAACAACAGATAGCATTCTATGGTAGACATTGTGCACCAGAGCTCCAACTCCCAAGTATTCACATGACCTCTACACCAACAACTAACAACAGATAGCATCCTATGGTAGACATTGTGAACCAGAGCTCCTACTGCCATGTATTCACATGACCTCTACACCAACAACTAACTACAGATAGCATCCTATGGTAGACATTGTGCACCAGAGCTCCAACTGCCAAGTATTCACATGGCCTCAGCATCAACAACTAACAACAGATAGCATTCTATGGAAGACATTGTGCACCAGAGCTCCAACTACCAAGTATTCACTTGACCTCTACACCAACAACTAACTACAGATAGCATCCTATGGTAGACATTGTGCACCAGAGCTCCAACTCCCAAGTATTCACATGACTTCTACACCAACAAATAACAACAGAGAGCATTCTATGGTAGACATTGTGCACCAGAGCTCCAACTGCCAATTATTCACATGACCTCTACACCAACAACAACAACTAACAACAGATAGCATTCTATGGTAGACATTTTGCACCAGAGCTCCAACTGCCAAGTATTCACATGACCTCTACACCAACAACTAACAACAGATAGCATTCTATGGTAGACATTGTGCACCAGAGCTCCAACTCCCAAGTTTTCACATGACCTCTACACCAACAACTAACAACAGATAGCATCCTATGGTAGACATTGTGCACCAGAGCTCCAACTCCCAAGCATTCACATGGCCTCAGCATAAACAACTAACAACAGATAGCATCCCATGGTAGACATTGTGCACCAGAGCTCCAACTCCCAAATATTCACATGACCTCTACACCAACAACTAACAACAGATAGCATCCTATGGTAGACATTGTGCACCAGAGCTCCAACTGCCAAGTATTCAGATGACCTCTACACCAACAACTAACAACAGATAGCATCCTATGGTAGACATTGTGCACCAGAGCTCCAACTCCCAAGCATTCACATGGCCTCAGCATAAACAACTAACAACAGATAGCATCCCATGGTAGACATTGTGCACCAGAGCTCCAACACCCAAATATTCACATGACCTCTACACCAACAACTAACAACAGATAGCATCCTATGGTAGACATTGTGCACCAGAGCTCCAACTGCCAAGTATTCACATGACCTCTACACTAACAACTAACAACAGATAGCATACTATGGTAGACATTGTGTACCAGAGCTCCAACTCCCAAGTATTCACATGACCTCTACACCAACAACTAACAACAGATAGCATTCTATAGTAGACATTGTGCACCAGAGTTAATAATAATGCATTTTATTAATCCCTTAACGAGTCAAGGACTCATATACAAAGGAATTGTACAGTTTTATCTTGTTGGCGACAAATTACAATACAATGTTTAGTTTACAAAGTTTTCAGTATGAAAATATATACAACATTTTGTAGCTTTCATAAGTTTTTGTACACAATATGTTCTTCTTTTGTCTTCTCAGATTATGAAATTTCTTCAAACTGACATTTTATAATCATTCCACATAAACTGTTTTAGCCTCCTTTTAAAGATTGGTAGACTAGGTGCAATTTTTATATTTTCTGGTAGTCCATTAAATTTTACAAAGGCACTATACTTAATGCTATTACTGCCATATTGTTTGGAATTGATATGGAAAAGTGTTATGTCATCTGCATGTCTAGTTTTGTAAGCGTGTAAATCAGATTGTTTAGTGAAGTTTAAATTTGTGTGTATTCTGTTGTGTAGGATTTGGTATATTAGGACATTTGATTTGATTTCTGCATTTAGGGCTACTGGTTGAATTTTACTCGTAATATAAAGGTGTTTGGTTGGTGTTAAAAAAGGGTAGTTATAAATATTTCTTATGGCTCTATTCTGAATTACCTCAATTTCCTTTTTTAGGTAATTTGAGCATTTTATCCAAATTGTATTCAAATATTGTAAGTGGCTATGGATTAAGGAAAAATACACTTTCCTGAGTAGATATTTTGGGATATAGTAGCTCAATTTTTTTATCATCCCAGCGGCAGGTGATATTTTTTTTACTAATGCATCAATGTGCTTTTGCCAGGAGAGATTTTCATCTATTATTAAGCCTAGGTATTTGACAGATGAGACCCTTTTAACTGCTTTTCCATTCAGCATTATATTCTGAGTGATGTCTAACTTTGTTCTACGCTTTGATATTATTAAATAATTTGTTTTATCTTCATTTATTGTTAATTTATTTGACTGGGTCCTGCCAAGTATGGTATTCATGTCCTCCTGCATGTGTGTAATCAGCGTGTTGGTGGTGTACGCATTGTAAAAGATGCTTAAGTCATCTGCAAACAACGTTATATTACCATGAAAACGGAGTGTTGCTATGTCATTAATATATACTAAGAAGAGGGAAGGACCCAGTATTGATCCTTGGGGCACACCGTGGGTAATATTAACTTCCTCACTTCTGTAGCCATTTATTTCAATATACTGCTTACGATTAGATAGGTAATTTTTAAACCATGTCCAAGCTACTCCTCGGATACCTGCTTTATCAAGTTTCCCTAAGAGAATTTCATGGTCAACAGTATCAAACGCCTTTCTCAGGTCTATGAAAAGGCCACTCGCTGTCATCTTATTGTCTAAGACATCCTGCAAGTTAGAGATAATATCAATTGTGGCTATTTCTGTGCTTGAGTTTTCTCGGAATCCATATTGCCCTTTGTAGAAGTAATCATTTTTATTTAAGAAATTAACAATTCTGTTTTTTACTACTGTTTCGAGTACCTTGGATATGGGTGGGAGGATGGAAATGGGCCTGTAATTGTCCGGATTGCTTTTGACACCTCCTTTATAGACTGGTATGACTCGTGCTATTTTTAGATCATCAGGCACCAGGCCAGTCTCTAACGATACATTTATTAAAGTAGTTAGTGGGCTACTTAGCATGTCAATGGAGTTTTTTAACAATTTCACTGACATACCATCTTTGTCTTGGCTACTTTTCATTTTAAGGCTTAATATAATATTGCGAATTTCCATCTCATTAGTCGGGGTCATAAATATGGATTCTATGTTGACATTAATTTCATTAACGTTCTTCCCTGGGGGGATGTTTATGGCTAATTTGTGTGCTATGTTTATAAAGTGAGTGTTTAGAGCATTGCAAATATTTTCTTTTCCTGTGAAAGATTTACCGTCAATTATTATCTCACTGGGACCATCTTTGTTTTCAGTTGTGCGGTTGTAGATCATTTCATTGATTACTTTCCAAGTATCTTTTATGCTATTGGCATTCAATGTTAATTTGTGTTCATAGTATGAGGATTTCAGTTTCCGTTTTAAAGCTGTCACTTTGTTCCTACATATTATGTGCTCTTCCTTTAGGAGGTTATTGTTTCTGTGAATGCTAGTTTTAAGTTTAGCATGTAGTAGGTCCCTTTGTTTTATTAGTTGAATTAATTCTGTTGTTATCCATGGGTTTTTGTGGTTCTGGTGTATTTCCCTCAAAGGTGAGTCAGTGTTTTCTTTGTTGGGTGTCTGTGTCAAGATTTTGTGTTTCATGGCGATGTAAGTTTCGTTTAGATCATCTAAGCAGTCTATTTGATTGAGATCATTAGAGAATTTGTTTTTGTTCATGTACCGGTAATTTTTATTCACGTTTTTTGAACTAGACCTTTGCTTGTTGGGGGCGTATTTAAATGTCATGTTCGAGATTGGGCTTTTGCCTGGATAGTAGTTTGACCAGAAAATCTCAGTTACAAGAATATTATGATCACTAATATCACTATTTATATTGCTTATTCTATAGGCATATTTACAGTTATTAGTGGCCACCTGATCAAGGAGTGTACTTGTTGATTCACTTATTCTTGTTGGATAGCGAGTATTGCCTTGTGTGAAACCATAGCTTGATAGTAGATTGAGGTATGATTTGGTTACATTATTTTTGTTTAATAAGTTAATATTTGTATCACCAATGCATAAGGAAAGATTGGCATTGTTTTTCGAGAGAATGTGCTCTAAAGATTGCATGAATTTTGTTGCGTTATTTATGTTTGGATTATATACTGCAATTATATTAATAGTATGCAGGTTATTGAAACGAACAGTATCATTTCTTATGAGCTCTAACTGGATCAAGCTATGGTTACTCTCAACTAGGTTAAGAACTTTTGTATTCCATTTTTTGTGGACATAAACTCCCACACCTCCACCATCCTGATTGTCTCTGTGTACAAATGCAACAGAATAGTTGTTTAGGTTGAAGTATTTAGCTTCATTACTTTTTACCCAAGTCTCGGTTACCACTATGACATCTAGATTTTCCACAATATGTATTAGTATCTCGATATCTTCTAGTTTATTTTTTAGGCTTCTGCTATTCACGTAAAGACACTTGATTTGGCTAACCTCATTTTTAGTGGCTGCTATGTAGTCGTGGATACAGTCATATTTACGCTCATCAATTGATGAGTGTAAGTCAACATCAACTAGTAGGTCCATGTCTTGATTCATTCTTATTACTGTGAATGGGATGGCTGAGCCTTGTTGTTGGAAGAGTCTCTTACTAGCCTTTCAATGTCTTCTGCTGAGCTGATCCTGACAGACTTGTCACCATCTGATCTACGGACGAATATTTTGCAGTCCCGGGTCCAGACGTATTTAAAACCTAAATTACGGAGGTCTATTGCCTGTTTGTGAAGTACTTTATTTGCTGGCGTCAAATGCTCGTTAATGTAGATAGGCCTAGCCCTTCCATTGATTCCTGCATCACTTGAGTTAAGGTTGGGTTTGGATCTCTTGCCTTTTAGAATTGCGTCTTTTTTTAGCCGGCTGCAGAATTTTACTAGTAAAGGAGGTGGAAGACCTTCTCTGCTGTGTGGTAGCCGATGGCAGGCGTCAATATCGGACTCAACAACTGTGACACCCAATTGATCAGCGATAGTCTTGACAATTTGAACGGGGTTTTCGTTTGAAGTGTGCGGCACGCCATGAAGCTCTAAGTTGTTTCGCCGAACGTACTGTTGAAGCTCGAGATTCTCTTGCTTTAACAATTTGACCTCACTGCAGACGATATTCTTATCCTTCTCTAACTCACAAACTCTTTGGCTGAGCTTTGTTATTTCTGACAAGGCTTGCTTCAGAGTTTGTGCGGCAGTTGAAATGTCACTTTTCATACCATCAAAACAATCAGAAAAGTATGTCACGGACTTAAGCATGTCATTCTGAGTCTTTTCAATGTTTTCGAGTTTTGTCAGTCGGAGGTTGATTTCACAAACAAGATCGTGTAAATCTGATTTACTTACATTCTCGTCTGGCGAGGCGATTTTAGAAACCTCATCCGTAGTTGACTAATTACTCATTGCACTGCACACGACACAATACCATTGCTTGGCCTTGTCGGACAAAAGTCGGTTAAAAACTTTCTTCTTTATGTTAACACAGGTTCTGTGGTATGATTTACCACATTCCCCATCACAATTTATGTAATCTTCATTATCAGTTATACATTTTTCACACTGACCGCACTCGGTTGATTTGTTACTTGTCGCCATGTTGAACATTACCCATCTGCCAAGTATTCACACGACCTCTACACCAACAACTAACAACAGATAGCCTTCTATGGTAGACATTGTGCACCAGAGCTCCAACTGCCATGTATTCACATGACCTCTACACCAACAACTGACAACAGAGAGCATCCTATGGTAGACATTGTGCACCAGAGCTCCAACTCTCAAGCATTCACATGGCCTCAGCATAAACAACTAACAACAGATAGGATCCCATGGTAGACATTGTGCCCCAGAGCTCCAACTCCCAAATATTCACATGACCTCTACACCAACAACTAACAACAGATAGCATCCTATGGTAGACATTGTGCACCAGAGCTCCAACTGCCAAGTATTCAGATGACCTCTACACCAACAACTAACAACAGATAGCATCCTATGGTAGACATTGTGCACCAGAGCTCCAACTCCCAAGTATTCACTTGACCTCTACACCAACAACTAACAACAGATAGCATTCTATGGTAGACATTGTGCACTAGAGCTCCAACTCCAAAGTATTCACATGACCTCTACACCAACAACTGACAACAGATAGCATTCTATGGTAGACATTGTGCACCAGAGCTCCAACTCCCAAGTATTCACATGACCTCAGCAGCAACAACTAAAAACAGATAGCATCCTATGGTACACATTGTGCAACAGAGCTCCAATTGCAAGTATTCACATGACCTCTACACCAACAACTAACTACAGATAGCATTCTATGGTAGACATTGTGCACCAGAGCTCCAACTGCCAAGTATTCACATGACCTCTACACTAACAACTAACAACAGATAGCATCCTATGGTAGACATTGTGTACCAGAGCTCCAACTCCCAAGTATTCACATGACCTCTACACCAACAACTAACAACAGATGGCATTCTATGGTAGACATTGTGTACCAGAGTTCCATCTGCCAAGTATTCACACGACCTCTACACCAACAACTAACAACAGATAGCATTCTATGGTAGACATTGTGCACCAGAGATCCAACTGCCATGTATTCACATGACCTCTACACCAACAACTGACAACAGAGAGCATTCTATGGTAGACATTGTGCACCAGAGCTCCAACTCCCAAGTATTCACATGACCTCTACACCAACAACTAACAACAGATAGCATTCTATGGTAGACATTGTGCACCAGAGCTCCAACTGCCAAGTATTCACATGACCTCTACACCAACAACTAACAACAGATAGCATCCTATGGTAGACATTGTGCATCAGAGCTCCAACTCCCAAGTATTCATATGACCTCTACACCAACAACTAACAACAGATAGCATCCTATGGTAGACATTGTGCATCAGAGCTCCAACTCCCAAGTATTCACATGACCTCTACACCAACAACTAACAACAGATATTATCCTATGGTAAACATTGTGCATCAGAGCACCAACTGCCAAGTATTAACATGGCCTCAGCATCAACAACTAACAACAGATAGCATCCTATGGTAGACATTGTGCACCAGAGCTCCAACTGCCAATTATTCACATGACCTCTACACCAACAACTAACAACAGATAGCATCCTATGGTAGACATTGTGCACCAGAGCTCCAACTGCCAATTAATCACATGACCTCTACACCAACAACTAACAACAGATAGCATCCTATGGTAGACATTGTGCATCAGAGCTCCAACTGCCATGTATTCACATGACCTCTACACCAACAACTAACTACAGATAGCATCCTATGGTAGACATTGTGCACCAGAGCTCCAACTGCCAAGTATTCACATGTTCTCTACACCAACAACTAACAACAGATAGCATTCTATGGTAGACATTGTGCATCAGAGCTCCAACTGCCAAGTATTCACATGGCCTCAGCATCAACAACTAACAACAGATAGCATTCTATGGTAGACATTGTGCACCAGAGCTCCAACTCCCAAGTATTCACATGACCTCTACACCAACAACTAACTACTGATAGCATCCTATGGTAGACATTGTGCACCAGAGCTCCAACTGCCAAGTATTCACATGTCCTCTACACCAACATCTAACAAGAGATAGCATTCTATGGTAGACAATGTGCACCGGAGCTCCAACTCGCAAGTATTCACATGACCTCTACACCAACAACTAACAACAGATAGCATCCTATGGTAGACATTGTGCATCAGAGCTCCAACTCCCAAGTATTCACATGACCTCTACACCAACAACTAACAACAGATAGCATCCTATGGTAGACATTGTGCATCAGAGCTCCAACTGCCATGTATTCACATGACCTCAGCATCAACAACTAACAACAGATAGCATTCTATGGTAGACATTGTGCACCAGAGCTCCAACTCCCAAGTATTCACATGACCTCTACACCAACAACTAACTACAGATAGAATCCTATGGTAGACATTGTGCACCAGAGCTCCAACTGCCAAGTATTCACATGTCCTCTACACCAACATCTAACAAGAGATAGCATTCTATGGTAGACATTGTGCACCGGAGCTCCAACTCGCAAGTATTCACATGACCTCTACACCAACAACTAACAACAGATAGCATTCTATGTTAGACATTGTGCACCAGATCTCCAACTGCCAAGTATTCACATGACCTCTACACCATCAACTAACAATAGATAGCATCCTTTGGTAGACATTGTGCATCAGAGCTCCAACTCCCAAGTATTCACATGACCTCTACACCAACAACTAACAACAGATAGCTTCCTATGGTAGACATTGTGCATCAGAGCTCCAACTCCCAAGTATTCACATGACCTCTACACCAACAACTAACAACAGATATTATCCTATGGTAAACATTGTGCATCTGAGCACCAACTGCCAAGTATTAACATGGCCTCAGCATCAACAACTAACAACAGATAGCATCCTATGGTAGACATTGTGCACCAGAGCTCCAACTGCCAAGTGTTCACATGACCTCTACACCAACAACTAACAACAGATAGCATCCTATGGTAGACATTGTGCACCAGAGCTCCAACTGCCAATTAATCACATGACCTCTACACCAACAACTAACAACAGATAGCATCCTATGGTAGACATTGTGCACCAGAGCTCCAACTGCCAAGTATTCACATGACCCATACACCATCAACTAACAACAGATAACATTCTATGGTAGACATTGTGCACCAGAGCTCCAACTCCCAAGTATTCACATGACTTCTACACCAACAACTAACAACAGATAGCATCCTATGGTAGACATTGTGCATCAGAGCTCCAACTCCCAAGTATTCACATGACCCCTACACCAACAACTAACTACAGATAGCATTCTATGGTAGACATTGTGCACCAGAGCTCCAACTGCCAAGTATTCACATGACCTCTACACCTACAACTTACAACAGATAGCATTCTATGGTAGACATTGTGCACCAGAGCTCCAACTCCCAAGTATTAACATGACCTCTACACCAACAACTAACAACAGATAGCATCCAATGGTAGACATTGTGCACCAGAGCTCCAACTCCCAAGTATTCACATGACCTCTACACCAACAACTAACTACAGATAGCATCCTATGGTAGACATTGTGCACCAGAGCTCCAACTGCCAAGTATTCACATGACCTCTACACCAACAACTAACAACAGATAGCATCCTATGGTAGACATTGTGCACCAGAGCTCCAACTGCCAATTAATCACACGACCTCTACACCAACAACTAACAACAGATAGCATCCTATGGTAGACATTGTGCACCAGAGCTCCAACTGCCAAGTATTCACATGACCTCTACACCAACATCTAACAACAGATAGCATTCTATGGTAGACATTGTGCACCAGATCTCCAACTGCCAAGTATTCACATGACCTCTACACCAACAACTAACAACAGATAACATTCTATGGTAGACATTGTGCACCAGAGCTCCTACTCCCAAGTATTCACATGACTTCTACACCAACAACTAACAACAGATAGCATCCTATGGTAGACATTGTGCATCAGAGCTCCAACTCCCAAGTATTCACATGACCTCTACACCAACAACTAACAACAGATATTATCCTATGGTAGACATTGTGCATCAGAGCTCCAACTGCCAAGTATTAACATGGCCTCAGCATCAACAACTAACAACAGATAGCATCCTATGGTAGACATTGTGCACCAGAGCTCCAACTGCCAAGTATTCACATGACCTCTACACCAACAACTAACAACAGATAGCATCCTATGGTAGACATTGGGCACCAGAGCTCCAACTGCCAATTAATCACATGACCTCTACACCAACAACTAAAAACAGATAGCATCCTATGGTAGACATTGTGCACCAGAGCTCCAACTGCCAAGTATTCACATGACCTCTACACCAACAACTAACAACAGATAGCATTCTATGGTAGACATTGTGCACCAGAGCTCCAACTGCCAAGTATTCACATGACCTCTACACCAACAACTAACAACAGATAACATTCTATGGTAGACATTGTGCACCAGAGCTCCAACTCCCAAGTATTCACATGACTTCTACTCCAACAACTAACAACAGATAGCATCCTATGGTAGACATTGTGCATCAGAGCTCCAACTCCCAAGTATTCACATGACCTCTACACCAACACCTAACTACAGATAGCATTCTATGGTAGACATTGTGCATCAGAGCTCCAACTGCCAAGTATTCACATGACCACTACACCAACAACAACAACTAACAACAGATAGCATTCTATGGTAGACATTGTGCACCAGAGCTCCAACTGCCAAGTATTCACATGACCTCTACACCAACAACTAACAACAGATGGCATTCTATGGTAGACATTGTGCACCAGAGCTCCAACTTCCAAGTATTCACATGACCTCTACACCAACAACTAACAACAGATAGCATCCTATGGTAGACATTGTGAACCAGAGCTCCAACTGCCATGTATTCACATGACCTCTACACCAACAACTAACTACAGATAGCATCCTATGGTAGACATTGTGCACCAGAGCTCCAACTGCCAAGTATTCACAAGACCTCTACACCAACAACTAACAACAGATAGCTTTCTATGGTTGACATTGTGCATCAGAGCTCCAACTGCCAAGTATTCACATGGCCTCAGCATCAACAACTAACAACAGATAGCATTCTATGGTAGACATTGTGCACAAGAACTCCAACTACCAAGTATTCACATGACCTCTACACCAACAACTAACTACAGATAGCATTCTATGGTAGACATTGTGCACCAGAGCTCCAACTCCCAAGTATTCACATGACTTCTACACCAACAACTAACAACAGAGAGCATTCTATGGTAGACATTGTGCACCAGAGCTCCAACTGCCAAGTATTCACATGACCTCTACACCAACAACAACAACTAACAACAAATAGCATTCTATGGTAGACATTTTGCACCAGAGCTCCAACTGCCAAGTATTCACATGACCTCTACACCAACAACTAACAACAGATAGCATTCTATGGTAGACATTGTGCACCAGAGCTCCAACTCCCAAGTTTTCACATGACCTCTACACCAACAACTAACAACAGATAGCATCCTATGGTAGACATTGTGCACCAGAGCTCCAACTCCCAAGCATTCACATGGCCTCAGCATAAACAACTAACAACAGATAGCATCCCATGGTAGACATTGTGCACCAGAGCTCCAACTCCCAAGTATTCACATGACCTCTACACCAACAACTAACAACAGATAGCATTCTATGGTAGACATTGTGCACAAGAGCTCCAACTCCCAAGTATTCACATGACCTCAGCAGCAACAACTAACAACAGATAGCATCCTATGGTAGACATTGTGCAACAGAGCTCCAATTGCAAGTATTCACATGACCTCTACACCAACAACTAACTACAGATAGCATTCTATGGTAGACATTGTGCACCAGAGCTCCAACTGCCAAGTATTCACATGACCTCTACACTAACAACTAACAACAGATCGCATCCTATGGTAGACATTGTGTACCAGAGCTCCAACTCCCAAGTATTCACATGACCTCTACACCAACAACTAACAACAGATAGCATTCTATGGTAGACATTGTGCACCAGAGTTCCATCTGCCAAGTATTCACATGACCTCTACACCAACAACTAACAACAGATAGCATTCTATTGTAGACATTGTGCACCAGAGCTCCAACTGCCAAGTATTCACATGACCTCTACACCAACAACTAACAACAGATAGCATCCTATGGTAGACATTGTGCATCAGAGCTCCAACTCCCAAGTATTCACATGACCTCTACACCAACAACTAACAACAGATATTATCCTATGGTAAACATTGTGCATCAGAGCACCAACTGCCAAGTATTAACATGGCCTCAGCATCAACAACTAACAACAGATAGCATCCTATGGTAGACATTGTGCACCAGAGCTCCAACTGCCAAGTATTCACATGACCTCTACACCAACAGTTAACAACAGATAGCATCCTATGGTAGACATTGTGCACCAGAGCTCCAACTGCCAATTAATCACATGACCTCTACACCAACAACTAACAACAGATAGCATCCTATGGTAGACATTGTGCACCAGAGCTCCAACTGCCAAGTATTCACATGACCTCTACACCAACAACTAACAACAGATATCATTCTATGGTAGACATTGTGCACCAGAGCTCCAACTGCCAAGTATTCACATGACCTCTACACCAACAACTAACAACAGATAACATTCTATGGTAGACATTGTGCACCAGAGCTCCAACTCCCAAGTATTCACATGACTTCTACACCAACAACTAACAACAGATAGCATCCTATGGTAGACATTGTGCATCAGAGCTCCAACTACCAAGTATTCACATGACCTCTACACCAACAACTATCTACAGATAGCATTCTATGGTAGACATTGTGCACTAGAGCTCCAACTGCCAAGTATTCACATGACCTCTACACCAACAACTTACAACAGATAGCATTCTATGGTAGACATTGTGCACCAGAGCTCCAACTCCCAAGTATTCACATGACCTCTACACCAACAACTAACAACAGATAGCATCCAATGGTAGACATTGTGCACCAGAGCTCCAACTCCCAAGTATTCACATGACCTCTACACCAACAACTAACTACAGGTAGCATCCTTTGGTAGACATTGTGTACCAGAGCTCCAACTCCCAGGTATTCACATGACCTCTACACCAACAACTAACTACAGATAGCATCCTATGGTAGACATTGTGCACCAGAGCTCCAACTGCCAAGTATTCACATGACCTCTACACCAACAACTAACAACAGATAGCATTCTATGGTAGACATTGTGCATCAGAGCTCCAACTGCCAAGTATTCACATGGCCTCAGCATCAACTACTAACAACAGATAGCATTCTATGGTAAACATTGTGCACCAGAGCTCCAACTCCCAAGTATTCACATGACCTCTACACCAACAACTAACTACAGATAGCATCCTATGGTAGACATTGTGCACCAGAGCTCCAACTCCCAAGTATTCATATGACTTCTACACCAACAACTAACAACAGATAGCATCCTATGGTAGACATTTTGCATCAGAGCTCCAACTCCCAAGTATTCACATGACCTCTACACCAACAACTAACTACAGATAGCATTCTATGGTAGACATTGTGCATCAGAGCTCCAACTGCCAAGTATTCACATGACCACTACACCAACAACAACAACTAACAACAGATAGCATTCTATGGTAGACATTGTGCACCAGAGCTCCAACTGCCAAGTTGTCACATGACCTCTACACCAACAACTAACAACAGATAGCATTCTATGGTAGACATTGTGCACCAGAGCTCCAACTCCCAAGTATTCACATGACCTCTACACCAACAACTAACAACAGATAGCATCCTATGGTAGACATTGTGAACCAGAGCTCCAACTGCCATGTATTCACATGACCTCTACACCATCAACTAACAATAGATAGCATCCTATGGTAGACATTGTGCATCAGAGCTCCGACTCCCAAGTATTCACATGACCTCTACACCAACAACTAACAACAGATAGCATCCTATGGTAGACATTGTGCATCAGAGTTCCAACTCCCAAGTATTAACATGACTTCTACACCAACAACTAACAACCGATAGCATCCTATGGTAGACATTGTGCATCAGAGCTCCAACTGCCATGTAGTCACATGACCTCTACACCAACAACTAACTACAGATGGCATCCTATGGTAGACATTGTGCACCAGAGCTCCAACTGCCAAGTATTCACATGATCTCTACACCAACAACTAACAACAGATAGCATTCTATGGTAGACATTGTGCATCAGAGCTCCAACTGCCAAGTATTCACATGGCCTCAGCATCAACAACTAACAACAGATAGCATCCTATGGTAGACATTGTGCACCAGAGCTCCAACTCCCAAGTATTCACATGACCTCTACACCAACAACTAACTACAGATAGCATCCTATGGTAGACATTGTGCACCAGAGATCCAACTGCCAAGTATTCACATGACCTCTACACCAACAACTAACAAGAGATAGCATTCTATGTAGACATTGTGCACTGGAGCTCCAACTCGCAAGTATTCACATGACCTCTACACCAACAACTAACAACAGATAGCATTCTATGGTAGACATTGTGCATCAGAGCTCCAACTGCCAAGTATCACATGGCCTCAGCATCAACAACTAACAACAGATAGCATTCTATGGTAGACATTGTGCACCAGAGCTCCAACTCCCAAGTATTCACATGACCTCTACACCAACAACTAACTACAGATAGCATCCTATGGTAGACATTGTGCACCAGAGATCCAACTGCCAAGTATTCACATGACCTCTACACCAACAACTAACAAGAGATAGCATTCTATGTAGACATTGTGCACCGGAGCTCCAACTCGCAAGTATTCACATGACCTCTACACCAACAACTAACAACAGAGAGCATTCTATGTTAGACATTGTGCACCAGATCTCCAATTGCCAAGTATTCACATGACCTCTACACCATCAACTAACAATAGATAGCATCCTATGGTAGACATTGTGCATCAGAGCTCCGACTCCCAAGTATTCACATGACCTCTACACCAACAACTAACAACAGATAGCATCCTATGGTAGACATTGTGCATCAGAGCTCCAACTCCCAAGTATTAATATGACCTCAACACCAACAACTAACAACAGATAGCATCCTATGGTAGACATTGTGCATCAGAGCTCCAACTGCCATGTATTCACATGACCTCTACACCAACAACTAACTACAGATGGCATCCTATGGTAGACATTGTGCACCAGAGCTCCAACTGCCAAGTATTCACATGATCTCTACACCAACAACTAACAACAGATAGCATTCTATGGTAGACATTGTGCATCAGAGCTCCAACTGCCAAGTATTCACATGGCCTCAGCATCAACAACTAACAACAGATAGCATTCTATGGTAGACATTGTGCACCAGAGCTCCAACTCCCAAGTATTCACATGACCTCTACACCAACAACTAACTACAGATAGCATCCTATGGTAGACATTGTGCACCTGAGATCCAACTGCCAAGTATTCACATGACCTCTACACCAACAACTAACAAGAGATAGCATTCTATGTAGATATTGTGCACTGGAGCTCCAACTCGCAAGTATTCACATGACCTCTACACCAACAACTAACAACAGATAGAATTCTATGTTAGACATTGTGCACCAGATCTCCAATTGCCAAGTATTCACATGACCTCTACACCATCAACTAACAATAGATAGCATCCTATGGTAGACATTGTGCATCAGAGCTCCAACTCCCAAGTATTCACATGACCTCTACACCAACAACTAACAACAGATAGCATCCTATGTTAGACATTGTGCACCAGATCTCCAATTGCCAAGTATTCACATGACCTCTACACCGTCAACTAACAATAGATAGCATCCTATGGTAGACATTGTGCATCAGAGCTCCAACTCCCAAGTATTCACATGACCTCTACACCAACAACTAACAACAGATAGCATCCTATGGTAAACATTGTGCATCAGAGCACCAACTGCCAAGTATTAACATGGCCTCAGCATCAACAACTAACAACAGATAGCATCCTATGGTAGACATTGTGCACCAGAGCTCCAACTGCCAAGTATTCACATGACCTCTACACCAACAACTAACAACAGATAGCATCCTATGGTAGACATTGTGCACCAGAGCTCCAACTGCCAATTAATCACATGACCTCTACACCAACAACTAACAACAGATAGCATCCTATGGTAGACATTGTGCACCAGAGCTCCAACTGCCAAGTATTCACATGTCCTCTACACCAACAACTAACAACAGATAGCATTCTATGGTAGACATTGTGCACCAGAGCTCCAACTGCCAAGTATTCACATGACCTCTACACCAACAACTAACAACAGATAACATTCAATGGTAGACATTGTGCACCAGAGCTCCAACTCCCTAGTATTCACATGACTTCTACACCAACAACTAACAACAGATAGCATCCTATGGTAGACATTGTGCATCAGAGCTCCAACTCCCAAGTATTCACATGACCTCTACACCAACATCTAACTACAGATAGCATTATATGGTAGACATTGTGCACTAGAGCTCCAACAGCCAAGTATTCACATGACCTCTACACCAACAACTTACAACAGATAGCATTCTATGGTAGACATTGTGCACCAGAGCTCCAACTCCCAAGTATTCACATGACCTCTACACCAACAACTAACAAAAGATAGCATTCTATGGTAGACATTGTGCACCAGAGCTCCAACTGCCAAGTATTCACATGACCTCTACACCAACAACTAACAACAGATAACATTCTATGGTAGACATTGTGCACCAGAGCTCCAACTCCCAAGTATTCACATGACTTCTACACCAACAACTAACAACAGATAGCATCCTATGGTAGACATTGTGCATCAGAGCTCCAACTCCCAAGTATTCACATGACCTCTACACCAACAACTAACAACAGATATTATCCTATGGTAAACATTGTGCATCAGAGCACCAACTGCCAAGTATTAACATGGCCTCAGCATCAACAACTAACAACAGATAGCATCCTATAGTAGACATTGGGCACCAGAGCTCCAACTGCCAAGTATTCACATGACCTCTACACCAACAACCAACAACAGATAGCATCCTATGGTAGACATTGTGCACCAGAGCTCCAACTGCCAATTAATCACATGACCTCTACACCAACAACTAACAACAGATAGCATCCTATGGTAGACATTGTGCACCAGAGCTCCAACTGCCAAGTATTCACATGACCTCTACACCAACAACTAACAACAGATAGCATTCTATGGTAGACATTGTGCACCAGAGCTCCAACTGCCAAGTATTCACATGACCTCTACACCAACAACTAACAACAGATAACATTCTATGGTAGACATTGTGCACCAGAGCTCCAACTCCCAAGTATTCACATGACTTCTACACCAACAACTAAAAACAGATAGCATCCTATGGTAGACATTGTGCATCAGAGCTCCAACTCCCAAGTATTCACATGACCTCTACACCAACAACTAACTACAGATAGCATTCTATGGTAGACATCGTGCATCAGAGCTCCAACTGCCAAGTATTCACATGACCACTACACCAACAACAACAACTAACAACAGATAGCATTCTATGGTAGACATTGTGCACCAGAGCTCCAACTGCCAAGTATTCACATGACCTCTACACCAACAACTAACAACAGATAGCATTCTATGGTAGACATTGTGCACCAGAGCTCCAACTCCCAAGTATTCACATGACCTCTACACCAACAACTAACAACAGATAGCTTCCTATGGTAGACATTGTGAACCAGAGCTCCTACTGCCATGTATTCACATGACCTCTACACCAACAACTAACTACAGATAGCATCCTATGGTAGACATTGTGCACCAGAGCTCCAACTGCCAAGTATTCACATGACCTCTACACCAACAACTAACAACAGATAGCATTCTATGGTTGACATTGTGCATCAGAGCTCCAACTGCCAAGTATTCACATGGCCTCAGCATCAACAACTAACAACAGATAGCATTCTATGGTAGACATTGTGCACCAGAGCTCCAACTACCAAGTATTCACATGACCTCTACACCAACAACTAACTACAGATAGCATCCTATGGTAGACATTGTGCACCAGAGCTCCAACTCCCAAGTATTCACATGACTTCTACACCAACAACTAACAACAGAGAGCATTCTATGGTAGACATTGTGCACCAGAGCTCCAACTGCCAAGTATTCACATGACCTCTACACCAACAACAACAACTAACAACAGATAGCATTCTATGGTAGACATTTTGCACCAGAGCTCCAACTGCCAAGTATTCACATGACCTCTACACCAACAACTAACAACAGATAGCATTCTATGGTAGACATTGTGCACCAGAGCTCCAACTCTCAAGTTTCACATGACCTCTACACCAACAACTAACAACAGATAGCATCCTATGGTAGACATTGTGCACCAGAGCTCCAACTCCCAAGCATTCACATGGCCTCAGCATAAACAACTAACAACAGATAGCATCCCATGGTAGACATTGTGCACCAGAGCTCCAACTCCCAAATATTCACATGACCTCTACACCAACAACTAACAACAGATAGCATCCTATGGTAGACATTGTGCACCAGAGCTCCAACTGCCAAGTATTCAGATGACCTCTACACCAACAACTAACAACAGATAGCATCCTATGGTAGACATTGTGCACCAGAGCTCCAACTCCCAAGTATTCACTTGACCTCTACACCAATATCTAACAACAGATAGCATTCTATGGTAGACATTGTGCACCAGAGCTCCAACTCCCAAGTATTCACATGACCTCTACACCAACAACTGACAACAGATAGCATTCTATGGTAGACATTGTGCACCAGAGCTCCAACTCCCAAGTATTCACATGACCTCAGCAGCAACAACTAACAACAGATAGCATCCTATGGTAGACATTGTGCAACAGAGCTCCAATTGCAAGTATTCACATGACCTCTACACCAACAACTAACTACAGATAGCATTCTATGGTAGACATTGTGCACCAGAGCTCCAACTGCCAAGTATTCACATGACCTCTACACTAACAACTAACAACAGATAGCATCCTATGGTAGACATTGTGTACCAGAGCTCCAACTCCCAAGTATTCACATGACCTCTACACCAACAACTAACAACAGATAGCATTCTATGGTAGACATTGTGCACCAGAGTTCCATCTGCCAAGTATTCACACGACCTCTACACCAACAACTAACAACAGATAGCCTTCTATGGTAGACATTGTATCCCAGAGCTCCAACTGCCATGTATTCACATGACCTCTACACCAACAACTGACAACAGAGAGCATCCTATGGTAGACATTGTGCACCAGAGCTCCAACTCCCAAGCATTCACATGGCCTCAGCATAAACAACTAACAACAGATAGGATCCCATGGTAGACATTGTGCACCAGAGCTCCAACTCCCAAATATTCACATGACCTCAACACCAACTACTAACAACAGATAGCATCCTATGGTAGACATTGTGCACCAGAGCTCCAACTGCCAAGTATTCAGATGACCTCTACACCAACAACTAACAACAGATAGCTTCCTATGGTAGACATTGTGAACCAGAGCTCCTACTGCCATGTATTCACATGACCTCTACACCAACAACTAACTACAGATAGCATCCTATGGTAGACATTGTGCACCAGAGCTCCAACTGCCAAGTATTCACATGACCTCTACACCAACAACTAACAACAGATAGCATTCTATGGTTGACATTGTGCATCAGAGGTCCAACTGCCAAGTATTCACATGGCCTCAGCATCAACAACTAACAACAGATAGCATTCTATGGTAGACATTGTGCACCAGAGCTCCAACTACCAAGTATTCACATGACCTCTACACCAACAACTAACTACAGATAGCATCCTATGGTAGACATTGTGCACCAGAGCTCCAACTCCCAAGTATTCACATGACTTCTACACCAACAACTAACAACAGAGAGCATTCTATGGTAGACATTGTGCACCAGAGCTCCAACTGCCAAGTATTCACATGACCTCTACACCAACAACAACAACTAACAACAGATAGCATTCTATGGTAGACATTTTGCACCAGAGCTCCAACTGCCAAGTATTCACATGACCTCTACACCAACAACTAACAACAGATAGCATTCTATGGTAGACATTGTGCACCAGAGCTCCAACTCTCAAGTTTCACATGACCTCTACACCAACAACTAACAACAGATAGCATCCTATGGTAGACATTGTGCACCAGAGCTCCAACTCCCAAGCATTCACATGGCCTCAGCATAAACAACTAACAACAGATAGCATCCCATGGTAGACATTGTGCACCAGAGCTCCAACTCCCAAATATTCACATGACCTCTACACCAACAACTAACAACAGATAGCATCCTATGGTAGACATTGTGCACCAGAGCTCCAACTGCCAAGTATTCAGATGACCTCTACACCAACAACTAACAACAGATAGCCTTCTATGGTAGACATTGTATCCCAGAGCTCCAACTCCCAAGTATTCACATGACCTCAGCAGCAACAACTAACAACAGATAGCATCCTATGGTAGACATTGTGCAACAGAGCTCCAATTGCAAGTATTCACATGACCTCTACACCAACAACTAACTACAGATAGCATTCTATGGTAGACATTGTGCACCAGAGCTCCAACTGCCAAGTATTCACATGACCTCTACACTAACAACTAACAACAGATAGCATCCTATGGTAGACATTGTGTACCAGAGCTCCAACTCCCAAGTATTCACATGACCTCTACACCAACAACTAACAACAGATAGCATTCTATGGTAGACATTGTGCACCAGAGTTCCATCTGCCAAGTATTCACACGACCTCTACACCAACAACTAACAACAGATAGCCTTCTATGGTAGACATTGTATCCCAGAGCTCCAACTGCCATGTATTCACATGACCTCTACACCAACAACTGACAACAGAGAGCATCCTATGGTAGACATTGTGCACCAGAGCTCCAACTCCCAAGCATTCACATGGCCTCAGCATAAACAACTAACAACAGATAGGATCCCATGGTAGACATTGTGCACCAGAGCTCCAACTCCCAAATATTCACATGACCTCAACACCAACTACTAACAACAGATAGCATCCTATGGTAGACATTGTGCACCAGAGCTCCAACTGCCAAGTATTCAGATGACCTCTACATCAACAACTAACAACAGATAGCATCCTATGGTAGACATTGTGCACCAGAGCTCCAACTCCCAAGTATTCACTTGACCTCTACACCAACAACTAACAACAGATAGCATTCTATGGTAGACATTGTGCACCAGAGCTCCAACTCCCAAATATTCACATGACCTCTACACCAACAACTGACAACAGATAGCATTCTATGGTAGACATTGTGCACCAGAGCTCCAACTCCCAAGTATTCATATGACCTCAGCAGCAACAACTAACAACAGATAGCATCCTATGGTAGACATTGTGCAACAGAGCTCCAATTGCAAGTATTCACATGACCTCTACACCAACAACTAACTACAGATAGCATTCTATGGTAGACATTGTGCACCAGAGCTCCAACTGCCAAGTATTCACATGACCTCTACACTAACAACTAACAACAGATAGCATCCTATGGTAGACATTGTGTACCAGAGCTCCAACTCCCAAGTATTCACATGACCTCTACACCAACAACTAACAACAGATAGCATTCTATGGTAGACATTGTGTACCAGAGTTCCATCTGCCAAGTATTCACACGACCTCTACACCAACAACTAACAACAGATAGCATTCTATGGTAGACATTGTGCACCAGAGCTCCAACTGCCATGTATTCACATGACCTCTACACCAACAACTGACAACAGAGAGCATTCTATGGTAGACATTGTGCACCAGAGCTCCAACTCCCAAGTATTCACATGACCTCTACACCAACAACTAACAACAGATAGCATTCTATGGTAGACATTGTGCACCAGATCTCCAACTGCCAAGTATTCACATGACCTCTACACCATCAACTAACAATAGATAGCATCCTATGGTAGACATTGTGCATCAGAGCTCCAACTCCCAAGTATTCACATGACCTCTACACCAACAACTAACAACAGATATTATCCTATGGTAAACATTGTGCATCAGAGCACCAACTGCCAAGTATTAACATGGCCTCAGCATCAACAACTAACAACAGATAGCATCCTATGGTAGACATTGTGCACCAGAGCTCCAACTGCCAATTATTCACATGACCTCTACACCAACAACTAACAACAGATAGCATCCTATGGTAGACATTGTGCACCAGAGCTCCAACTGCCAATTAATCACATGACCTCTACACCAACAACTAACAACAGATAGCATCCTATGGTAGACATTGTGCATCAGAGCTCCAACTGCCATGTATTCACATGACCTCTACACCAACAACTAACTACAGATAGCATCCTATGGTAGACATTGTGCACCAGAGCTCCAACTGCCAAGTATTCACATGTTCTCTACACCAACAACTAACAACAGATAGCATTCTATGGTAGACATTGTGCATCAGAGCTCCAAATGCCAAGTATTCACATGGCCTCAGCATCAACAACTAACAACAGATAGCATTCTATGGTAGACATTGTGCACCAGAGCTCCAACTCCCAAGTATTCACATGACCTCTACACCAACAACTAACGGCAGATAGCATCCTATGGTAGACATTGTGCACCAGAGCTCCAACTGCCAAGTATTCACATGTCCTCTACACCAACATCTAACAAGAGATAGCATTCTATGGTAGACATTGTGCACCGGAGCTCCAACTCGCAAGTATTCACATGACCTCTACACCAACAACTAACAACAGATAGCATTCTATGTTAGACATTGTGCACCAGATCTCCAACTGCCAAGAATTCACATGACCTCTACACCAACAACTAACAACAGATAGCATCCTATGGTAGACATTGTGCATCAGAGCTCCAACTCCCAAGTATTCACATGACCTCTACACCAACAACTAACAACAGATATTATCCTATGGTAAACATTGTGCATCAGAGCACCAACTGCCAAGTATTAACATGGCCTCAGCATCAACAACTAACAACAGATAGCATCCTATGGTAGACATTGTGCACCAGAGCTCCAACTGCCAAGTGTTCACATGACCTCTACACCAACAACTAACAACAGATAGCATCCAATGGTAGACATTGTGCACCAGAGCTCCAACTGCCAATTAATCACATGACCTCTACACCAACAACTAACAACAGATAGCATCCTATGGTAGACAATGTGCACCAGAGCTCCAACTGCCAAGTATTCACATGACCCCTACACCAACAACTAACAACAGATAACATTCTATGGTAGACATTGTGCACCAGAGCTCCAACTCCCAAGTATTCACATGACTTCTACACCAACAACTAACAACAGATAGCATCCTATGGTAGACATTTTGCATCAGAGCTCCAACTCCCAAGTATTCACATGACCTCTACACCAACAACTAACTACAGATAGCATTCTATGGTAGACATTGTGCACCAGAGCTCCAACTGCAAAGTATTCACATTACCTCTACACCAACAACTTACAACAGATAGCATTCTATGGTAGACATTGTGCATCAGAGCTCCAACTGCCAAGTATTCACATGACCACTACACCAACAACAACAACTAACAACAGATAGCATTCTATGGTAGACATTGTGCACCAAAGCTCCAACTGCCAAGTATTCACATGACCTCTACACCAACAACTAACAACAGATAGCATTCTATGGTAGACATTGTGCACCAGAGCTCCAACTCCCAAGTATTCACATGACCTCTACACCAACAACTAACAACAGATAGCATCCTATGGTAGACATTGTGAACCAGAGCTCCAACTGCCATGTATTCACATGACCTCTACACCAACAACTAACTACAGATAGCGTCCTATGGTAGACATTGTGCACCAGAGCTCCAACTGCCAAGTATTCACAAGACCTCTACACCAACAACAAACAACAGATAGCATTCTATGGTTGACATTGTGCATCAGAGCTCCAACTGCCAAGTATTCACTTGGCCTCAGCATCAACAACTAACAACGGATAGCATTCTATGGTAGACATTGTGCACCAGAGCTCCAACTACCAAGTATTCACATGCCCTCTACACCAACAACTAACTACAGATAGCATCCTATGGTAGACATTGTGCACCAGAGCTCCAACTCCCAAGTATTCACATGATTTCTACACCAACAACTAACAACAGAGAGCATTCTATGGTAGACATTGTGCACCAGAGCTCCAACTGCCAAGTATTCACATGACCTCTACACCAACAACAACAACTAACAACAAATAGCATTCTATGGTAGACATTTTGCACCAGAGCTCCAACTGCCAAGTATTCACATGACCTCTACACCAACAACTAACAACAGATAGCATTCTATGGTAGACATTGTGCACCAGAGCTCCAACTCCCAAGTTTTCACATGACCTCTACACCAACAACTAACAACAGATAGCATCCTATGGTAGACATTGTGCACCAGAGCTCCAACTCCCAAGCATTCACATGGCCTCAGCATAAACAACTAACAACAGATAGCATCCCATGGTAGACATTGTGCACCAGAGCTCCAACTCCCAAGTATTCACATGACCTCTACACCAACAACTAACAACAGATAGCATCCTATGGTAGACATTGTGCACCAGAGCTCCCATTGCCAAGTATTCAGATGACCTCTACACCAACAACTAACAACAGATAGCATCCTTTGGTAGACATTGTGCAACAGAGCTCCAACTCCCAAGTATTCACTTGACCTCTACACCAACAACTAACAACAGATAGCATTCTATGGTAGACATTGTGCACCAGAGCTCCAACTCCCAAGTATTCACATGACCTCTACACCAACAACTGACAACAGATAGCATTCTATGGTAGACATTGTGCACAAGAGCTCCAACTCCCAAGTATTCACATGACCTCAGCAGCAACAACTAACAACAGATAGCATCCTATGGTAGACATTGTGCAACAGAGCTCCAATTGCAAGTATTCACATGACCTCTACACCAACAACTAACTACAGATAGCATTCTATGGTAGACATTGTGCACCAGAGCTCCAACTGCCAAGTATTCACATGACCTCTACACTAACAACTAACAACAGATCGCATCCTATGGTAGACATTGTGTACCAGAGCTCCAACTCCCAAGTATTCACATGACCTCTACACCAACAACTAACAACAGATAGCATTCTATGGTAGACATTGTGCACCAGAGTTCCATCTGCCAAGTATTCACACGACCTCTACACCAACAACTAACAACAGATAGCATTCTATGGTAGACATTGTGCACCAGAGCTCCAACTGCCATGTATTCACATGACCTCTACACCAACAACTGACAACAGAGAGCATTCTATGGTAGACATTGTGCACCAGAGCTCCAACTGCCAAGTATTCAGATGACCTCTACACCAACAACTAACAACAGATAGCATTCTATGGTAGACATTGTGCACCAGAGCTCCAACTGCCAAGTATTCAGATGACCTCTACACCAACAACTAACAACAGATAGCATCCTATGGTAGACATTGTGCATCAGAGCTCCAACTCCCAAGTATTCACATGACCTCTACACCAACAACTAACAACAGATAGCATCCTATGGTAGACATTGTGCATCAGAGCTCCAACTCCCAAGTATTCACATGACCTCTACACCAACGACTAACAACAGATATTATCCTATGGTAAACATTGTGCATCAGAGCACCAACTGCCAAGTATTAACTTGGCCTCAGCATCAACAACTAACAACAGATAGCATCCTATGGTAGACATTGTGCACCAGAGCTCCAACTGCCAAGTATTCACATGACCTCTACACCAACAGTTAACAACAGATAGCATCCTATGGTAGACATTGTGCACCAGAGCTCCAACTGCCAATTAATCACATGACCTCTACACCAACAACTAACAACAGATAGCATCCTATGGTAGACATTGTGCACCAGAGCTCCAACTGCCAAGTATTCACATGACCTCTACACCAACAACTAACAACAGATAGCATTCTATGGTAGACATTGTGCACCAGAGCTCCAACTGCCAAGTATTCACATGACCTCTACACCAACAACTAACAACAGATAACATTCTATGGTAGACATTGTGCACCAGAGCTCCAACTCCCAAGTATTCACATGACTTCTACACCAACAACTAACAACAGATAGCATTCTATGGTAAACATTGTGCATCAGAGCTCCAACTCCCAAGTATTCACATGACCTCTACACCAACAACTAACTACAGATAGCATTCTATGGTAGACATTGTGCACTAGAGCTCCAACTGCCAAGTATTCACATGACCTCTACACCAACAACTTACAACAGATAGCATTCTATGGTAGACATTTTGCACCAGAGCTCCAACTCCCAAGTATTCACATGACCTCTACACCAACAACTAACAACAGATAGCATCCAATGGTAGACATTGTGCACCAGAGCTCCAACTCCCAAGTATTCACATGACCTCTACACCAACAACTAACTACAGGTAGCATCCTATGGTAGACATTGTGCACCAGAGCTCCAACTCCCAAGTATTCACATGACCTCTACACCAACAACTAACAACAGATAGCATCCTATGGTAGACATTGTGCACCAGAGCTCCAACTGCCAAGTATTCACATGACCTCTACACCAACAACTAACAACAGATAGCATTCTATGGTAGACATTGTGCATCATAGCTCCAACTGCCAAGTATTCACATGGCCTCAGCATCAACAACTAACAACAGATAGCATTCTATGGTAAACATTGTACACCAGAGCTCCAACTCCCAAGTATTCACATGACTTCTACACCAACAACTAACAACAGATAGCATCCTATGGTAGACATTGTGCATCAGAGCTCCAACTCCCAAGTATTCACATGACCTCTACACCAACAACTAACAACAGATAGCATTCTATGTTAGACATTGTGCACCAGATCTCCAACTGCCAAGAATTCACATGACCTCTACACCAACAACTAACAACAGATAGCATCCTATGGTAGACATTGTGCATCAGAGCTCCAACTCCCAAGTATTCACATGACCTCTACACCAACAACTAACAACAGATATTATCCTATGGTAAACATTGTGCATCAGAGCACCAACTGCCAAGTATTAACATGGCCTCAGCATCAACAACTAACAACAGATAGCATCCTATGGTAGACATTGTGCACCAGAGCTCCAACTGCCAAGTGTTCACATGACCTCTACACCAACAACTAACAACAGATAGCATCCAATGGTAGACATTGTGCACCAGAGCTCCAACTGCCAATTAATCACATGACCTCTACACCAACAACTAACAACAGATAGCATCCTATGGTAGACAATGTGCACCAGAGCTCCAACTGGCAAGTATTCACATGACCCCTACACCAACAACTAACAACAGATAACATTCTATGGTAGACATTGTGCACCAGAGCTCCAACTCACAAGTATTCACATGACTTCTACACCAACAACTAACAACAGATAGCATCCTATGGTAGACATTTTGCATCAGAGCTCCAACTCCCAAGTATTCACATGACCTCTACACCAACAACTAACTACAGATAGCATTCTATGGTAGACATTGTGCACCAGAGCTCCAACTGCAAAGTATTCACATTACCTCTACACCAACAACTTACAACAAATAGCATTCTATGGTAGACATTGTGCACCAGAGCTCCAACTCCCAAGTATTCACATGACCTCTACACCAACAACTAACAACAGATAGCATCCAATGGTAGACATTGTGCACCAGAGCTCCAACTCCCAAGTATTCACATGACCTCTACACCAACAACTAACTACAGATAGCATTCTATGGTAGACATTGTGCATCAGAGCTCCAACTGCCAAGTATTCACATGACCACTACACCAACAACAACAACTAACAACAGATAGCATTCTATGGTAGACATTGTGCACCAAAGCTCCAACTGCCAAGTATTCACATGACCTCTACACCAACAACTAACAACAGATAGCATTCTATGGTAGACATTGTGCACCAGAGCTCCAACTCCCAAGTATTCACATGACCTCTACACCAACAACTAACAACAGATAGCATCCTATGGTAGACATTGTGAACCAGAGCTCCAACTGCCATGTATTCACATGACCTCTACACCAACAACTAACTACAGATAGCATCCTATGGTAGACATTGTGCACCAGAGCTCCAACTGCCAAGTATTCACAAGACCTCTACACCAACAACAAACAACAGATAGCATTCTATGGTTGACATTGTGCATCAGAGCTCCAACTGCCAAGTATTCACTTGGCCTCAGCATCAACAACTAACAACGGATAGCATTCTATGGTAGACATTGTGCACCAGAGCTCCAACTACCAAGTATTCACATGCCCTCTACACCAACAACTAACTACAGATAGCATCCTATGGTAGACATTGTGCACCAGAGCTCCAACTCCCAAGTATTCACATGATTTCTACACCAACAACTAACAACAGAGAGCATTCTATGGTAGACATTGTGCACCAGAGCTCCAACTGCCAAGTATTCACATGACCTCTACACCAACAACAACAACTAACAACAAATAGCATTCTATGGTAGACATTTTGCACCAGAGCTCCAACTGCCAAGTATTCACATGACCTCTACACCAACAACTAACAACAGATAGCATTCTATGGTAGACATTGTGCACCAGAGCTCCAACTCCCAAGTTTTCACATGACCTCTACACCAACAACTAACAACAGATAGCATCCTATGGTAGACATTGTGCACCAGAGCTCCAACTCCCAAGCATTCACATGGCCTCAGCATAAACAACTAACAACAGATAGCATCCCATGGTAGACATTGTGCACCAGAGCTCCAACTCCCAAGTATTCACATGACCTCTACACCAACAACTAACAACAGATAGCATCCTATGGTAGACATTGTGCACCAGAGCTCCCATTGCCAAGTATTCAGATGACCTCTACACCAACAACTAACAACAGATAGCATCCTTTGGTAGACATTGTGCAACAGAGCTCCAACTCCCAAGTATTCACTTGACCTCTACACCAACAACTAACAACAGATAGCATTCTATGGTAGACATTGTGCACCAGAGCTCCAACTCCCAAGTATTCACATGACCTCTACACCAACAACTGACAACAGATAGCATTCTATGGTAGACATTGTGCACAAGAGCTCCAACTCCCAAGTATTCACATGACCTCAGCAGCAACAACTAACAACAGATAGCATCCTATGGTAGACATTGTGCAACAGAGCTCCAATTGCAAGTATTCACATGACCTCTACACCAACAACTAACTACAGATAGCATTCTATGGTAGACATTGTGCACCAGAGCTCCAACTGCCAAGTATTCACATGACCTCTACACTAACAACTAACAACAGATCGCATCCTATGGTAGACATTGTGTACCAGAGCTCCAACTCCCAAGTATTCACATGACCTCTACACCAACAACTAATAACAGATAGCATTCTATGGTAGACATTGTGCACCAGAGTTCCATCTGCCAAGTATTCACACGACCTCTACACCAACAACTAACAACAGATAGCATTCTATGGTAGACATTGTGCACCAGAGCTCCAACTGCCATGTATTCACATGACCTCTACACCAACAACTGACAACAGAGAGCATTCTATGGTAGACATTGTGCACCAGAGCTCCAACTGCCAAGTATTCAGATGACCTCTACACCAACAACTAACAACAGATAGCATTCTATGGTAGACATTGTGCACCAGAGCTCCAACTGCCAAGTATTCAGATGACCTCTACACCAACAACTAACAACAGATAGCATCCTATGGTAGACATTGTGCATCAGAGCTCCAACTCCCAAGTATTCACATGACCTCTACACCAACAACTAACAACAGATAGCATCCTATGGTAGACATTGTGCATCAGAGCTCCAACTCCCAAGTATTCACATGACCTCTACACCAACGACTAACAACAGATATTATCCTATGGTAAACATTGTGCATCAGAGCACCAACTGCCAAGTATTAACTTGGCCTCAGCATCAACAACTAACAACAGATAGCATCCTATGGTAGACATTGTGCACCAGAGCTCCAACTGCCAAGTATTCACATGACCTCTACACCAACAGTTAACAACAGATAGCATCCTATGGTAGACATTGTGCACCAGAGCTCCAACTGCCAATTAATCACATGACCTCTACACCAACAACTAACAACAGATAGCATCCTATGGTAGACATTGTGCACCAGAGCTCCAACTGCCAAGTATTCACATGACCTCTACACCAACAACTAACAACAGATAGCATTCTATGGTAGACATTGTGCACCAGAGCTCCAACTGCCAAGTATTCACATGACCTCTACACCAACAACTAACAACAGATAACATTCTATGGTAGACATTGTGCACCAGAGCTCCAACTCCCAAGTATTCACATGACTTCTACACCAACAACTAACAACAGATAGCATTCTATGGTAAACATTGTGCATCAGAGCTCCAACTCCCAAGTATTCACATGACCTCTACACCAACAACTAACTACAGATAGCATTCTATGGTAGACATTGTGCACTAGAGCTCCAACTGCCAAGTATTCACATGACCTCTACACCAACAACTTACAACAGATAGCATTCTATGGTAGACATTTTGCACCAGAGCTCCAACTCCCAAGTATTCACATGACCTCTACACCAACAACTAACAACAGATAGCATCCAATGGTAGACATTGTGCACCAGAGCTCCAACTCCCAAGTATTCACATGACCTCTACACCAACAACTAACTACAGGTAGCATCCTATGGTAGACATTGTGCACCAGAGCTCCAACTCCCAAGTATTCACATGACCTCTACACCAACAACTAACTACAGATAGCATCCTATGGTAGACATTGTGCACCAGAGCTCCAACTGCCAAGTATTCACATGACCTCTACACCAACAACTAACAACAGATAGCATTCTATGGTAGACATTGTGCATCATAGCTCCAACTGCCAAGTATTCACATGGCCTCAGCATCAACAACTAACAACAGATAGCATTCTATGGTAAACATTGTGCACCAGAGCTCCAACTCCCAAGTATTCACATGACCTCTACACCAACAACTAACTACAGATAGCATCCTATGGTAAACATTGTACACCAGAGCTCCAACTCCCAAGTATTCACATGACTTCTACACCAACAACTAACAACAGATAGCATCCTATGGTAGACATTGTGCATCAGAGCTCCAACTCCCAAGTATTCACATGACCTCTACACCAACAACTAACTACAGATAGCATTCTATGGTAGACATTGTGCATCAGAGCTCCAACTGCCAAGTATTCACATGACCACTACACCAACAACAACAACTAACAACAGATAGCATTCTATGGTAGACATTGTGCACCAGAGCTCCAACTGCCAAGTTGTCACATGACCTCTACACCAACAACTAACAACAGATAGCATTCTATGGTAGACATTGTGCACCAGAGCTCCAACTCCCAAGTATTCACATGACCTCTACACCAACAACTAACAACAGATAGCATCCTATGGTAGTCATTGTGAACCAGAGCTCCAACTGCCATGTATTCACATGACCTCTACACCAACAACTAACTACAGATAGCATCCTATGGTAGACATTGTGTACCAGAGCTCCAACTGCCAAGTATTCACAAGACCTCTACACCAACAACTAACAACAGATAGCATTCTATGGTTGACATTGTGCATCAGAGCTCCAACTGCCAAGTATTCACATGGCCTCAACATCAACAACTAACAACAGATAGCATTCTATGGTAGACATTGTGCACCAGAGCTCCAACTGCCAAGTATTCACATGGCCTCAGCATCAACAACTAACAACAGATAGCATTCTATGGTAGACATTGTGCACCAGAGCTCCAACTACCAAGTATTCACATGACCTCTACACCAACAACTAACTACAGATAGCATCATATGGTAGACATTGTGCACCAGAGCTCCAACTCCCAAGTATTCACATGACTTCTACACCAACAACTAACAACAGAGAGCATTCTATGGTAGACATTGTGCACCAGAGCTCCAACTGCCAAGTATTCACATGACCTGTACACCAACAACAACAACTAACAACAAATAGCATTCTATGGTAGACATTTTGCACCAGAGCTCCAACTGCCAAGTATTCACATGACCTCTACACCAACAACTAACAACAGATAGCATTCTATGGTAGACATTGTGCACCAGAGCTCCAACTCCCAAGCATTCACATGGCCTCAGCATAAACAACTAACAACAGATAGCATCCAATGGTAGACATTGTGCACCAGAGCTCCAACTCCCAAGTATTCACATGACCTCTACACCAACAACTAACAACAGATAGCATCCTATGGTAGACATTGTTCGCCAGAGCTCCAACTGCCAATTATTCAGATGACCTCTACACCAACAACTAACAACAGATAGCATCCTATGGTAGACATTGTGCACCAGAGCTCCAACTCCCAAGTATTCACTTGACCTCTACACCAACAACTAACAACAGATAGCATTCTATGGTAGACATTGTGCACCAGAGCTCCAACTCCCAAGTATTCACATGACCTCTACACCAACAACTGACAACAGATTGCATTCTATGGTAGACATTGTGCACCAGAGCTCCAACTCCGAAGTATTCACATGACCTCAGCAGCAACAACTAACAACAGATAGCATCCTATGGTAGACATTGTGCAACAGAGCTCCAATTGCAAGTATTCACATGACCTCTACACCAACAACTAACTACAGATAACATTCTATGGTAGACATTGTGCACCAGAGCTCCAACTGCCAAGTATTCACATGACCTCTACACTAACAACTAACAACAGATAGCATCCTATTGTAGACATTGTGTACCAGAGCTCCAACTCCCAAGTATTCACATGACCTCTACACCAACAACTAACAACAGATAGCATTCTATGGTAAACATTGTGCACCAGAGTTCCATCTGCCAAGTATTCACACGACCTCTACACCAACAACTAACAACAGATAGCATTCTATGGTAGACATTGTGCACCAGAGCTCCAACTGCCATGTATTCACATGACCTCTACACCAACAACTGACAACAGAGAGCATTCTATGGTAGACATTGTGCACCAGAGCTCCAGCTCCCAAGTATTCACATGACCTCTACACCAACAACTAACAACAGATAGCATTCTATGGTAGACATTGTGCACCAGAGCTCCAACTGCCAAGTATTCACATGACCTCTACACCAACAACTAACAACAGATAGCATCCTATGGTAGACATTGTGCATCAGAGCTCCAACTCCCAAGTATTCACATGACCTCTACACCAACAACTAACAACAGATAGCATCCTATGGTAGACATTGTGCATCAGAGCTCCAACTCCCAAGTATTCACATGACCTCTACACCAACAACTAACAACAGATATTATCCTATGGTAAACATTGTGCATCAGAGCACCAACTGCCAAGTATTAACATGGCCTCAGCATCAACAACTAACAACAGATAGCATCCTATGGTAGACATTGTGCACCAGAGCTCCAACTGCCAAGTATTCACATGACCTCTACACCAACAACTAACAACAGATAGCATCCTATGGTAGACATTGTGCACCAGAGCTCCAACTGCCAATTAATCACATGACCTCTACACCAACAACTAACAACAGATAGAATCCTATGGTAGACATTGTGCACCAGAGCTCCAACTGCCAAGTATTCACATGACCTCTACACCAACAACTAACAACAGATAGCATTCTATGGTAGATATTGTGCACCAGAGCTCCAACTGCCAAGTATTCACATGACCTCTACACCAACAACTAACAACAGATAACATTCTATGGTAGACATTGTGCACCAGAGCTCCAACTCCCAAGTATTCACATGACTTCTACACCAACAACTAACAACAGATAGCATCCTATGGTAGACATTGTGCATCAGAGCTCCAACTCCCAAGTATTCACATGACCTCTACACCAACAACTAACTACAGATAGCATTCTATGGTAGACATTGTGCACTAGAGCTCCAACTGCCAAGTATTCACATGACCTCTACACCAACAACTTACAACAGATAGCATTCTATGGTAGACATTGTGCACCAGAGCTCAAACTCCCAAGTATTCACATGACCTCTACACCAACAACTAACAACAGATAGCATCCAATGGTAGACATTGTGCACCAGAGCTCCAACTCCCAAGTATTCACATGACCTCTACACCAACAACTAACTACAGGTAGCATCCTATGGTAGACATTGTGCACCAGAGCTCCAACTGCCAAGTATTCACATGACCTCTACACCAACAACTAACAACATATAGCATTCTATGGTAGACATTGTGTACCAGAGCTGCAACTCCCAAGTATTCACATGACCTCTACACCAACAACTAACTACAGATAGCATCCTATGGTAGACATTGTGCACCAGAGCTCCAACTGCCAAGTATTCACATGACCTCTACACCAACATCTAACTACAGATAGCATTATATGGTAGACATTGTGCACTAGAGCTCCAACAGCCAAGTATTCACATGACCTCTACACCAACAACTTACAACAGATAGCATTCTATGGTAGACATTGTGCACCAGAGCTCCAACTCCCAAGTATTCACATGACCTCTACACCAACAACTAACAAAAGATAGCATTCTATGGTAGACATTGTGCACCAGAGCTCCAACTGCCAAGTATTCACATGACCTCTACACCAACAACTAACAACAGATAACATTCTATGGTAGACATTGTGCACCAGAGCTCCAACTCCCAAGTATTCACATGACTTCTACACCAACAACTAACAACAGATAGCATCCTATGGTAGACATTGTGCATCAGAGCTCCAACTCCCAAGTATTCACATGACCTCTACACCAACAACTAACAACAGATATTATCCTATGGTAAACATTGTGCATCAGAGCACCAACTGCCAAGTATTAACATGGCCTCAGCATCAACAACTAACAACAGATAGCATCCTATAGTAGACATTGGGCACCAGAGCTCCAACTGCCAAGTATTCACATGACCTCTACACCAACAACCAACAACAGATAGCATCCTATGGTAGACATTGTGCACCAGAGCTCCAACTGCCAATTAATCACATGACCTCTACACCAACAACTAACAACAGATAGCATCCTATGGTAGACATTGTGCACCAGAGCTCCAACTGCCAAGTATTCACATGACCTCTACACCAACAACTAACAACAGATAGCATTCTATGGTAGACATTGTGCACCAGAGCTCCAACTGCCAAGTATTCACATGACCTCTACACCAACAACTAACAACAGATAACATTCTATGGTAGACATTGTGCACCAGAGCTCCAACTCCCAAGTATTCACATGACTTCTACACCAACAACTAAAAACAGATAGCATCCTATGGTAGACATTGTGCATCAGAGCTCCAACTCCCAAGTATTCACATGACCTCTACACCAACAACTAACTACAGATAGCATTCTATGGTAGACATCGTGCATCAGAGCTCCAACTGCCAAGTATTCACATGACCACTACACCAACAACAACAACTAACAACAGATAGCATTCTATGGTAGACATTGTGCACCAGAGCTCCAACTGCCAAGTATTCACATGACCTCTACACCAACAACTAACAACAGATAGCATTCTATGGTAGACATTGTGCACCAGAGCTCCAACTCCCAAGTATTCACATGACCTCTACACCAACAACTAACAACAGATAGCTTCCTATGGTAGACATTGTGAACCAGAGCTCCTACTGCCATGTATTCACATGACCTCTACACCAACAACTAACTACAGATAGCATCCTATGGTAGACATTTTGCACCAGAGCTCCAACTGCCAAGTATTCACATGACCTCTACACCAACAACTAACAACAGATAGCATTCTATGGTAGACATTGTGCACCAGAGCTCCAACTCTCAAGTTTCACATGACCTCTACACCAACAACTAACAACAGATAGCATCCTATGGTAGACATTGTGCACCAGAGCTCCAACTCCCAAGCATTCACATGGCCTCAGCATAAACAACTAACAACAGATAGCATCCCATGGTAGACATTGTGCACCAGAGCTCCAACTCCCAAATATTCACATGACCTCTACACCAACAACTAACAACAGATAGCATCCTATGGTAGACATTGTGCACCAGAGCTCCAACTGCCAAGTATTCAGATGACCTCTACACCAACAACTAACAACAGATAGCATCCTATGGTAGACATTGTGCACCAGAGCTCCAACTCCCAAGTATTCACTTGACCTCTACACCAATATCTAACAACAGATAGCATTCTATGGTAGACATTGTGCACCAGAGCTCCAACTCCCAAGTATTCACATGACCTCTACACCAACAACTGACAACAGATAGCATTCTATGGTAGACATTGTGCACCAGAGCTCCAACTCCCAAGTATTCACATGACCTCAGCAGCAACAACTAACAACAGATAGCATCCTATGGTAGACATTGTGCAACAGAGCTCCAATTGCAAGTATTCACATGACCTCTACACCAACAACTAACTACAGATAGCATTCTATGGTAGACATTGTGCACCAGAGCTCCAACTGCCAAGTATTCACATGACCTCTACACTAACAACTAACAACAGATAGCATCCTATGGTAGACATTGTGTACCAGAGCTCCAACTCCCAAGTATTCACATGACCTCTACACCAACAACTAACAACAGATAGCATTCTATGGTAGACATTGTGCACCAGAGTTCCATCTGCCAAGTATTCACACGACCTCTACACCAACAACTAACAACAGATAGCCTTCTATGGTAGACATTGTATCCCAGAGCTCCAACTGCCATGTATTCACATGACCTCTACACCAACAACTGACAACAGAGAGCATCCTATGGTAGACATTGTGCACCAGAGCTCCAACTCCCAAGCATTCACATGGCCTCAGCATAAACAACTAACAACAGATAGGATCCCATGGTAGACATTGTGCACCAGAGCTCCAACTCCCAAATATTCACATGACCTCAACACCAACTACTAACAACAGATAGCATCCTATGGTAGACATTGTGCACCAGAGCTCCAACTGCCAAGTATTCAGATGACCTCTACACCAACAACTAACAACAGATAGCTTCCTATGGTAGACATTGTGAACCAGAGCTCCTACTGCCATGTATTCACATGACCTCTACACCAACAACTAACTACAGATAGCATCCTATGGTAGACATTGTGCACCAGAGCTCCAACTGCCAAGTATTCACATGACCTCTACACCAACAACTAACAACAGATAGCATTCTATGGTTGACATTGTGCATCAGAGGTCCAACTGCCAAGTATTCACATGGCCTCAGCATCAACAACTAACAACAGATAGCATTCTATGGTAGACATTGTGCACCAGAGCTCCAACTACCAAGTATTCACATGACCTCTACACCAACAACTAACTACAGATAGCATCCTATGGTAGACATTGTGCACCAGAGCTCCAACTCCCAAGTATTCACATGACTTCTACACCAACAACTAACAACAGAGAGCATTCTATGGTAGACATTGTGCACCAGAGCTCCAACTGCCAAGTATTCACATGACCTCTACACCAACAACAACAACTAACAACAGATAGCATTCTATGGTAGACATTTTGCACCAGAGCTCCAACTGCCAAGTATTCACATGACCTCTACACCAACAACTAACAACAGATAGCATTCTATGGTAGACATTGTGCACCAGAGCTCCAACTCTCAAGTTTCACATGACCTCTACACCAACAACTAACAACAGATAGCATCCTATGGTAGACATTGTGCACCAGAGCTCCAACTCCCAAGCATTCACATGGCCTCAGCATAAACAACTAACAACAGATAGCATCCCATGGTAGACATTGTGCACCAGAGCTCCAACTCCCAAATATTCACATGACCTCTACACCAACAACTAACAACAGATAGCATCCTATGGTAGACATTGTGCACCAGAGCTCCAACTGCCAAGTATTCAGATGACCTCTACACCAACAACTAACAACAGATAGCCTTCTATGGTAGACATTGTATCCCAGAGCTCCAACTCCCAAGTATTCACATGACCTCAGCAGCAACAACTAACAACAGATAGCATCCTATGGTAGACATTGTGCAACAGAGCTCCAATTGCAAGTATTCACATGACCTCTACACCAACAACTAACTACAGATAGCATTCTATGGTAGACATTGTGCACCAGAGCTCCAACTGCCAAGTATTCACATGACCTCTACACTAACAACTAACAACAGATAGCATCCTATGGTAGACATTGTGTACCAGAGCTCCAACTCCCAAGTATTCACATGACCTCTACACCAACAACTAACAACAGATAGCATTCTATGGTAGACATTGTGCACCAGAGTTCCATCTGCCAAGTATTCACACGACCTCTACACCAACAACTAACAACAGATAGCCTTCTATGGTAGACATTGTATCCCAGAGCTCCAACTGCCATGTATTCACATGACCTCTACACCAACAACTGACAACAGAGAGCATCCTATGGTAGACATTGTGCACCAGAGCTCCAACTCCCAAGCATTCACATGGCCTCAGCATAAACAACTAACAACAGATAGGATCCCATGGTAGACATTGTGCACCAGAGCTCCAACTCCCAAATATTCACATGACCTCAACACCAACTACTAACAACAGATAGCATCCTATGGTAGACATTGTGCACCAGAGCTCCAACTGCCAAGTATTCAGATGACCTCTACATCAACAACTAACAACAGATAGCATCCTATGGTAGACATTGTGCACCAGAGCTCCAACTCCCAAGTATTCACTTGACCTCTACACCAACAACTAACAACAGATAGCATTCTATGGTAGACATTGTGCACCAGAGCTCCAACTCCCAAATATTCACATGACCTCTACACCAACAACTGACAACAGATAGCATTCTATGGTAGACATTGTGCACCAGAGCTCCAACTCCCAAGTATTCATATGACCTCAGCAGCAACAACTAACAACAGATAGCATCCTATGGTAGACATTGTGCAACAGAGCTCCAATTGCAAGTATTCACATGACCTCTACACCAACAACTAACTACAGATAGCATTCTATGGTAGACATTGTGCACCAGAGCTCCAACTGCCAAGTATTCACATGACCTCTACACTAACAACTAACAACAGATAGCATCCTATGGTAGACATTGTGTACCAGAGCTCCAACTCCCAAGTATTCACATGACCTCTACACCAACAACTAACAACAGATAGCATTCTATGGTAGACATTGTGTACCAGAGTTCCATCTGCCAAGTATTCACACGACCTCTACACCAACAACTAACAACAGATAGCATTCTATGGTAGACATTGTGCACCAGAGCTCCAACTGCCATGTATTCACATGACCTCTACACCAACAACTGACAACAGAGAGCATTCTATGGTAGACATTGTGCACCAGAGCTCCAACTCCCAAGTATTCACATGACCTCTACACCAACAACTAACAACAGATAGCATTCTATGGTAGACATTGTGCACCAGATCTCCAACTGCCAAGTATTCACATGACCTCTACACCATCAACTAACAATAGATAGCATCCTATGGTAGACATTGTGCATCAGAGCTCCAACTCCCAAGTATTCACATGACCTCTACACCAACAACTAACAACAGATATTATCCTATGGTAAACATTGTGCATCAGAGCACCAACTGCCAAGTATTAACATGGCCTCAGCATCAACAACTAACAACAGATAGCATCCTATGGTAGACATTGTGCACCAGAGCTCCAACTGCCAATTATTCACATGACCTCTACACCAACAACTAACAACAGATAGCATCCTATGGTAGACATTGTGCACCAGAGCTCCAACTGCCAATTAATCACATGACCTCTACACCAACAACTAACAACAGATAGCATCCTATGGTAGACATTGTGCATCAGAGCTCCAACTGCCATGTATTCACATGACCTCTACACCAACAACTAACTACAGATAGCATCCTATGGTAGACATTGTGCACCAGAGCTCCAACTGCCAAGTATTCACATGTTCTCTACACCAACAACTAACAACAGATAGCATTCTATGGTAGACATTGTGCATCAGAGCTCCAAATGCCAAGTATTCACATGGCCTCAGCATCAACAACTAACAACAGATAGCATTCTATGGTAGACATTGTGCACCAGAGCTCCAACTCCCAAGTATTCACATGACCTCTACACCAACAACTAACGGCAGATAGCATCCTATGGTAGACATTGTGCACCAGAGCTCCAACTGCCAAGTATTCACATGTCCTCTACACCAACATCTAACAAGAGATAGCATTCTATGGTAGACATTGTGCACCGGAGCTCCAACTCGCAAGTATTCACATGACCTCTACACCAACAACTAACAACAGATAGCATTCTATGTTAGACATTGTGCACCAGATCTCCAACTGCCAAGAATTCACATGACCTCTACACCAACAACTAACAACAGATAGCATCCTATGGTAGACATTGTGCATCAGAGCTCCAACTCCCAAGTATTCACATGACCTCTACACCAACAACTAACAACAGATATTATCCTATGGTAAACATTGTGCATCAGAGCACCAACTGCCAAGTATTAACATGGCCTCAGCATCAACAACTAACAACAGATAGCATCCTATGGTAGACATTGTGCACCAGAGCTCCAACTGCCAAGTGTTCACATGACCTCTACACCAACAACTAACAACAGATAGCATCCAATGGTAGACATTGTGCACCAGAGCTCCAACTGCCAATTAATCACATGACCTCTACACCAACAACTAACAACAGATAGCATCCTATGGTAGACAATGTGCACCAGAGCTCCAACTGCCAAGTATTCACATGACCCCTACACCAACAACTAACAACAGATAACATTCTATGGTAGACATTGTGCACCAGAGCTCCAACTCCCAAGTATTCACATGACTTCTACACCAACAACTAACAACAGATAGCATCCTATGGTAGACATTTTGCATCAGAGCTCCAACTCCCAAGTATTCACATGACCTCTACACCAACAACTAACTACAGATAGCATTCTATGGTAGACATTGTGCACCAGAGCTCCAACTGCAAAGTATTCACATTACCTCTACACCAACAACTTACAACAGATAGCATTCTATGGTAGACATTGTGCATCAGAGCTCCAACTGCCAAGTATTCACATGACCACTACACCAACAACAACAACTAACAACAGATAGCATTCTATGGTAGACATTGTGCACCAAAGCTCCAACTGCCAAGTATTCACATGACCTCTACACCAACAACTAACAACAGATAGCATTCTATGGTAGACATTGTGCACCAGAGCTCCAACTCCCAAGTATTCACATGACCTCTACACCAACAACTAACAACAGATAGCATCCTATGGTAGACATTGTGAACCAGAGCTCCAACTGCCATGTATTCACATGACCTCTACACCAACAACTAACTACAGATAGCGTCCTATGGTAGACATTGTGCACCAGAGCTCCAACTGCCAAGTATTCACAAGACCTCTACACCAACAACAAACAACAGATAGCATTCTATGGTTGACATTGTGCATCAGAGCTCCAACTGCCAAGTATTCACTTGGCCTCAGCATCAACAACTAACAACGGATAGCATTCTATGGTAGACATTGTGCACCAGAGCTCCAACTACCAAGTATTCACATGCCCTCTACACCAACAACTAACTACAGATAGCATCCTATGGTAGACATTGTGCACCAGAGCTCCAACTCCCAAGTATTCACATGATTTCTACACCAACAACTAACAACAGAGAGCATTCTATGGTAGACATTGTGCACCAGAGCTCCAACTGCCAAGTATTCACATGACCTCTACACCAACAACAACAACTAACAACAAATAGCATTCTATGGTAGACATTTTGCACCAGAGCTCCAACTGCCAAGTATTCACATGACCTCTACACCAACAACTAACAACAGATAGCATTCTATGGTAGACATTGTGCACCAGAGCTCCAACTCCCAAGTTTTCACATGACCTCTACACCAACAACTAACAACAGATAGCATCCTATGGTAGACATTGTGCACCAGAGCTCCAACTCCCAAGCATTCACATGGCCTCAGCATAAACAACTAACAACAGATAGCATCCCATGGTAGACATTGTGCACCAGAGCTCCAACTCCCAAGTATTCACATGACCTCTACACCAACAACTAACAACAGATAGCATCCTATGGTAGACATTGTGCACCAGAGCTCCCATTGCCAAGTATTCAGATGACCTCTACACCAACAACTAACAACAGATAGCATCCTTTGGTAGACATTGTGCAACAGAGCTCCAACTCCCAAGTATTCACTTGACCTCTACACCAACAACTAACAACAGATAGCATTCTATGGTAGACATTGTGCACCAGAGCTCCAACTCCCAAGTATTCACATGACCTCTACACCAACAACTGACAACAGATAGCATTCTATGGTAGACATTGTGCACAAGAGCTCCAACTCCCAAGTATTCACATGACCTCAGCAGCAACAACTAACAACAGATAGCATCCTATGGTAGACATTGTGCAACAGAGCTCCAATTGCAAGTATTCACATGACCTCTACACCAACAACTAACTACAGATAGCATTCTATGGTAGACATTGTGCACCAGAGCTCCAACTGCCAAGTATTCACATGACCTCTACACTAACAACTAACAACAGATCGCATCCTATGGTAGACATTGTGTACCAGAGCTCCAACTCCCAAGTATTCACATGACCTCTACACCAACAACTAACAACAGATAGCATTCTATGGTAGACATTGTGCACCAGAGTTCCATCTGCCAAGTATTCACACGACCTCTACACCAACAACTAACAACAGATAGCATTCTATGGTAGACATTGTGCACCAGAGCTCCAACTGCCATGTATTCACATGACCTCTACACCAACAACTGACAACAGAGAGCATTCTATGGTAGACATTGTGCACCAGAGCTCCAACTGCCAAGTATTCAGATGACCTCTACACCAACAACTAACAACAGATAGCATTCTATGGTAGACATTGTGCACCAGAGCTCCAACTGCCAAGTATTCAGATGACCTCTACACCAACAACTAACAACAGATAGCATCCTATGGTAGACATTGTGCATCAGAGCTCCAACTCCCAAGTATTCACATGACCTCTACACCAACAACTAACAACAGATAGCATCCTATGGTAGACATTGTGCATCAGAGCTCCAACTCCCAAGTATTCACATGACCTCTACACCAACGACTAACAACAGATATTATCCTATGGTAAACATTGTGCATCAGAGCACCAACTGCCAAGTATTAACTTGGCCTCAGCATCAACAACTAACAACAGATAGCATCCTATGGTAGACATTGTGCACCAGAGCTCCAACTGCCAAGTATTCACATGACCTCTACACCAACAGTTAACAACAGATAGCATCCTATGGTAGACATTGTGCACCAGAGCTCCAACTGCCAATTAATCACATGACCTCTACACCAACAACTAACAACAGATAGCATCCTATGGTAGACATTGTGCACCAGAGCTCCAACTGCCAAGTATTCACATGACCTCTACACCAACAACTAACAACAGATAGCATTCTATGGTAGACATTGTGCACCAGAGCTCCAACTGCCAAGTATTCACATGACCTCTACACCAACAACTAACAACAGATAACATTCTATGGTAGACATTGTGCACCAGAGCTCCAACTCCCAAGTATTCACATGACTTCTACACCAACAACTAACAACAGATAGCATTCTATGGTAAACATTGTGCATCAGAGCTCCAACTCCCAAGTATTCACATGACCTCTACACCAACAACTAACTACAGATAGCATTCTATGGTAGACATTGTGCACTAGAGCTCCAACTGCCAAGTATTCACATGACCTCTACACCAACAACTTACAACAGATAGCATTCTATGGTAGACATTTTGCACCAGAGCTCCAACTCCCAAGTATTCACATGACCTCTACACCAACAACTAACAACAGATAGCATCCAATGGTAGACATTGTGCACCAGAGCTCCAACTCCCAAGTATTCACATGACCTCTACACCAACAACTAACTACAGGTAGCATCCTATGGTAGACATTGTGCACCAGAGCTCCAACTCCCAAGTATTCACATGACCTCTACACCAACAACTAACAACAGATAGCATCCTATGGTAGACATTGTGCACCAGAGCTCCAACTGCCAAGTATTCACATGACCTCTACACCAACAACTAACAACAGATAGCATTCTATGGTAGACATTGTGCATCATAGCTCCAACTGCCAAGTATTCACATGGCCTCAGCATCAACAACTAACAACAGATAGCATTCTATGGTAAACATTGTACACCAGAGCTCCAACTCCCAAGTATTCACATGACTTCTACACCAACAACTAACAACAGATAGCATCCTATGGTAGACATTGTGCATCAGAGCTCCAACTCCCAAGTATTCACATGACCTCTACACCAACAACTAACAACAGATAGCATTCTATGTTAGACATTGTGCACCAGATCTCCAACTGCCAAGAATTCACATGACCTCTACACCAACAACTAACAACAGATAGCATCCTATGGTAGACATTGTGCATCAGAGCTCCAACTCCCAAGTATTCACATGACCTCTACACCAACAACTAACAACAGATATTATCCTATGGTAAACATTGTGCATCAGAGCACCAACTGCCAAGTATTAACATGGCCTCAGCATCAACAACTAACAACAGATAGCATCCTATGGTAGACATTGTGCACCAGAGCTCCAACTGCCAAGTGTTCACATGACCTCTACACCAACAACTAACAACAGATAGCATCCAATGGTAGACATTGTGCACCAGAGCTCCAACTGCCAATTAATCACATGACCTCTACACCAACAACTAACAACAGATAGCATCCTATGGTAGACAATGTGCACCAGAGCTCCAACTGCCAAGTATTCACATGACCCCTACACCAACAACTAACAACAGATAACATTCTATGGTAGACATTGTGCACCAGAGCTCCAACTCACAAGTATTCACATGACTTCTACACCAACAACTAACAACAGATAGCATCCTATGGTAGACATTTTGCATCAGAGCTCCAACTCCCAAGTATTCACATGACCTCTACACCAACAACTAACTACAGATAGCATTCTATGGTAGACATTGTGCACCAGAGCTCCAACTGCAAAGTATTCACATTACCTCTACACCAACAACTTACAACAAATAGCATTCTATGGTAGACATTGTGCACCAGAGCTCCAACTCCCAAGTATTCACATGACCTCTACACCAACAACTAACAACAGATAGCATCCAATGGTAGACATTGTGCACCAGAGCTCCAACTCCCAAGTATTCACATGACCTCTACACCAACAACTAACTACAGATAGCATTCTATGGTAGACATTGTGCATCAGAGCTCCAACTGCCAAGTATTCACATGACCACTACACCAACAACAACAACTAACAACAGATAGCATTCTATGGTAGACATTGTGCACCAAAGCTCCAACTGCCAAGTATTCACATGACCTCTACACCAACAACTAACAACAGATAGCATTCTATGGTAGACATTGTGCACCAGAGCTCCAACTCCCAAGTATTCACATGACCTCTACACCAACAACTAACAACAGATAGCATCCTATGGTAGACATTGTGAACCAGAGCTCCAACTGCCATGTATTCACATGACCTCTACACCAACAACTAACTACAGATAGCATCCTATGGTAGACATTGTGCACCAGAGCTCCAACTGCCAAGTATTCACAAGACCTCTACACCAACAACAAACAACAGATAGCATTCTATGGTTGACATTGTGCATCAGAGCTCCAACTGCCAAGTATTCACTTGGCCTCAGCATCAACAACTAACAACGGATAGCATTCTATGGTAGACATTGTGCACCAGAGCTCCAACTACCAAGTATTCACATGCCCTCTACACCAACAACTAACTACAGATAGCATCCTATGGTAGACATTGTGCACCAGAGCTCCAACTCCCAAGTATTCACATGATTTCTACACCAACAACTAACAACAGAGAGCATTCTATGGTAGACATTGTGCACCAGAGCTCCAACTGCCAAGTATTCACATGACCTCTACACCAACAACAACAACTAACAACAAATAGCATTCTATGGTAGACATTTTGCACCAGAGCTCCAACTGCCAAGTATTCACATGACCTCTACACCAACAACTAACAACAGATAGCATTCTATGGTAGACATTGTGCACCAGAGCTCCAACTCCCAAGTTTTCACATGACCTCTACACCAACAACTAACAACAGATAGCATCCTATGGTAGACATTGTGCACCAGAGCTCCAACTCCCAAGCATTCACATGGCCTCAGCATAAACAACTAACAACAGATAGCATCCCATGGTAGACATTGTGCACCAGAGCTCCAACTCCCAAGTATTCACATGACCTCTACACCAACAACTAACAACAGATAGCATCCTATGGTAGACATTGTGCACCAGAGCTCCCATTGCCAAGTATTCAGATGACCTCTACACCAACAACTAACAACAGATAGCATCCTTTGGTAGACATTGTGCAACAGAGCTCCAACTCCCAAGTATTCACTTGACCTCTACACCAACAACTAACAACAGATAGCATTCTATGGTAGACATTGTGCACCAGAGCTCCAACTCCCAAGTATTCACATGACCTCTACACCAACAACTGACAACAGATAGCATTCTATGGTAGACATTGTGCACAAGAGCTCCAACTCCCAAGTATTCACATGACCTCAGCAGCAACAACTAACAACAGATAGCATCCTATGGTAGACATTGTGCAACAGAGCTCCAATTGCAAGTATTCACATGACCTCTACACCAACAACTAACTACAGATAGCATTCTATGGTAGACATTGTGCACCAGAGCTCCAACTGCCAAGTATTCACATGACCTCTACACTAACAACTAACAACAGATCGCATCCTATGGTAGACATTGTGTACCAGAGCTCCAACTCCCAAGTATTCACATGACCTCTACACCAACAACTAATAACAGATAGCATTCTATGGTAGACATTGTGCACCAGAGTTCCATCTGCCAAGTATTCACACGACCTCTACACCAACAACTAACAACAGATAGCATTCTATGGTAGACATTGTGCACCAGAGCTCCAACTGCCATGTATTCACATGACCTCTACACCAACAACTGACAACAGAGAGCATTCTATGGTAGACATTGTGCACCAGAGCTCCAACTGCCAAGTATTCAGATGACCTCTACACCAACAACTAACAACAGATAGCATTCTATGGTAGACATTGTGCACCAGAGCTCCAACTGCCAAGTATTCAGATGACCTCTACACCAACAACTAACAACAGATAGCATCCTATGGTAGACATTGTGCATCAGAGCTCCAACTCCCAAGTATTCACATGACCTCTACACCAACAACTAACAACAGATAGCATCCTATGGTAGACATTGTGCATCAGAGCTCCAACTCCCAAGTATTCACATGACCTCTACACCAACGACTAACAACAGATATTATCCTATGGTAAACATTGTGCATCAGAGCACCAACTGCCAAGTATTAACTTGGCCTCAGCATCAACAACTAACAACAGATAGCATCCTATGGTAGACATTGTGCACCAGAGCTCCAACTGCCAAGTATTCACATGACCTCTACACCAACAGTTAACAACAGATAGCATCCTATGGTAGACATTGTGCACCAGAGCTCCAACTGCCAATTAATCACATGACCTCTACACCAACAACTAACAACAGATAGCATCCTATGGTAGACATTGTGCACCAGAGCTCCAACTGCCAAGTATTCACATGACCTCTACACCAACAACTAACAACAGATAGCATTCTATGGTAGACATTGTGCACCAGAGCTCCAACTGCCAAGTATTCACATGACCTCTACACCAACAACTAACAACAGATAACATTCTATGGTAGACATTGTGCACCAGAGCTCCAACTCCCAAGTATTCACATGACTTCTACACCAACAACTAACAACAGATAGCATTCTATGGTAAACATTGTGCATCAGAGCTCCAACTCCCAAGTATTCACATGACCTCTACACCAACAACTAACTACAGATAGCATTCTATGGTAGACATTGTGCACTAGAGCTCCAACTGCCAAGTATTCACATGACCTCTACACCAACAACTTACAACAGATAGCATTCTATGGTAGACATTTTGCACCAGAGCTCCAACTCCCAAGTATTCACATGACCTCTACACCAACAACTAACAACAGATAGCATCCAATGGTAGACATTGTGCACCAGAGCTCCAACTCCCAAGTATTCACATGACCTCTACACCAACAACTAACTACAGGTAGCATCCTATGGTAGACATTGTGCACCAGAGCTCCAACTCCCAAGTATTCACATGACCTCTACACCAACAACTAACTACAGATAGCATCCTATGGTAGACATTGTGCACCAGAGCTCCAACTGCCAAGTATTCACATGACCTCTACACCAACAACTAACAACAGATAGCATTCTATGGTAGACATTGTGCATCATAGCTCCAACTGCCAAGTATTCACATGGCCTCAGCATCAACAACTAACAACAGATAGCATTCTATGGTAAACATTGTGCACCAGAGCTCCAACTCCCAAGTATTCACATGACCTCTACACCAACAACTAACTACAGATAGCATCCTATGGTAAACATTGTACACCAGAGCTCCAACTCCCAAGTATTCACATGACTTCTACACCAACAACTAACAACAGATAGCATCCTATGGTAGACATTGTGCATCAGAGCTCCAACTCCCAAGTATTCACATGACCTCTACACCAACAACTAACTACAGATAGCATTCTATGGTAGACATTGTGCATCAGAGCTCCAACTGCCAAGTATTCACATGACCACTACACCAACAACAACAACTAACAACAGATAGCATTCTATGGTAGACATTGTGCACCAGAGCTCCAACTGCCAAGTTGTCACATGACCTCTACACCAACAACTAACAACAGATAGCATTCTATGGTAGACATTGTGCACCAGAGCTCCAACTCCCAAGTATTCACATGACCTCTACACCAACAACTAACAACAGATAGCATCCTATGGTAGTCATTGTGAACCAGAGCTCCAACTGCCATGTATTCACATGACCTCTACACCAACAACTAACTACAGATAGCATCCTATGGTAGACATTGTGTACCAGAGCTCCAACTGCCAAGTATTCACAAGACCTCTACACCAACAACTAACAACAGATAGCATTCTATGGTTGACATTGTGCATCAGAGCTCCAACTGCCAAGTATTCACATGGCCTCAACATCAACAACTAACAACAGATAGCATTCTATGGTAGACATTGTGCACCAGAGCTCCAACTGCCAAGTATTCACATGGCCTCAGCATCAACAACTAACAACAGATAGCATTCTATGGTAGACATTGTGCACCAGAGCTCCAACTACCAAGTATTCACATGACCTCTACACCAACAACTAACTACAGATAGCATCATATGGTAGACATTGTGCACCAGAGCTCCAACTCCCAAGTATTCACATGACTTCTACACCAACAACTAACAACAGAGAGCATTCTATGGTAGACATTGTGCACCAGAGCTCCAACTGCCAAGTATTCACATGACCTGTACACCAACAACAACAACTAACAACAAATAGCATTCTATGGTAGACATTTTGCACCAGAGCTCCAACTGCCAAGTATTCACATGACCTCTACACCAACAACTAACAACAGATAGCATTCTATGGTAGACATTGTGCACCAGAGCTCCAACTCCCAAGCATTCACATGGCCTCAGCATAAACAACTAACAACAGATAGCATCCAATGGTAGACATTGTGCACCAGAGCTCCAACTCCCAAGTATTCACATGACCTCTACACCAACAACTAACAACAGATAGCATCCTATGGTAGACATTGTTCGCCAGAGCTCCAACTGCCAATTATTCAGATGACCTCTACACCAACAACTAACAACAGATAGCATCCTATGGTAGACATTGTGCACCAGAGCTCCAACTCCCAAGTATTCACTTGACCTCTACACCAACAACTAACAACAGATAGCATTCTATGGTAGACATTGTGCACCAGAGCTCCAACTCCCAAGTATTCACATGACCTCTACACCAACAACTGACAACAGATTGCATTCTATGGTAGACATTGTGCACCAGAGCTCCAACTCCGAAGTATTCACATGACCTCAGCAGCAACAACTAACAACAGATAGCATCCTATGGTAGACATTGTGCAACAGAGCTCCAATTGCAAGTATTCACATGACCTCTACACCAACAACTAACTACAGATAACATTCTATGGTAGACATTGTGCACCAGAGCTCCAACTGCCAAGTATTCACATGACCTCTACACTAACAACTAACAACAGATAGCATCCTATTGTAGACATTGTGTACCAGAGCTCCAACTCCCAAGTATTCACATGACCTCTACACCAACAACTAACAACAGATAGCATTCTATGGTAAACATTGTGCACCAGAGTTCCATCTGCCAAGTATTCACACGACCTCTACACCAACAACTAACAACAGATAGCATTCTATGGTAGACATTGTGCACCAGAGCTCCAACTGCCATGTATTCACATGACCTCTACACCAACAACTGACAACAGAGAGCATTCTATGGTAGACATTGTGCACCAGAGCTCCAGCTCCCAAGTATTCACATGACCTCTACACCAACAACTAACAACAGATAGCATTCTATGGTAGACATTGTGCACCAGAGCTCCAACTGCCAAGTATTCACATGACCTCTACACCAACAACTAACAACAGATAGCATCCTATGGTAGACATTGTGCATCAGAGCTCCAACTCCCAAGTATTCACATGACCTCTACACCAACAACTAACAACAGATAGCATCCTATGGTAGACATTGTGCATCAGAGCTCCAACTCCCAAGTATTCACATGACCTCTACACCAACAACTAACAACAGATATTATCCTATGGTAAACATTGTGCATCAGAGCACCAACTGCCAAGTATTAACATGGCCTCAGCATCAACAACTAACAACAGATAGCATCCTATGGTAGACATTGTGCACCAGAGCTCCAACTGCCAAGTATTCACATGACCTCTACACCAACAACTAACAACAGATAGCATCCTATGGTAGACATTGTGCACCAGAGCTCCAACTGCCAATTAATCACATGACCTCTACACCAACAACTAACAACAGATAGAATCCTATGGTAGACATTGTGCACCAGAGCTCCAACTGCCAAGTATTCACATGACCTCTACACCAACAACTAACAACAGATAGCATTCTATGGTAGATATTGTGCACCAGAGCTCCAACTGCCAAGTATTCACATGACCTCTACACCAACAACTAACAACAGATAACATTCTATGGTAGACATTGTGCACCAGAGCTCCAACTCCCAAGTATTCACATGACTTCTACACCAACAACTAACAACAGATAGCATCCTATGGTAGACATTGTGCATCAGAGCTCCAACTCCCAAGTATTCACATGACCTCTACACCAACAACTAACTACAGATAGCATTCTATGGTAGACATTGTGCACTAGAGCTCCAACTGCCAAGTATTCACATGACCTCTACACCAACAACTTACAACAGATAGCATTCTATGGTAGACATTGTGCACCAGAGCTCAAACTCCCAAGTATTCACATGACCTCTACACCAACAACTAACAACAGATAGCATCCAATGGTAGACATTGTGCACCAGAGCTCCAACTCCCAAGTATTCACATGACCTCTACACCAACAACTAACTACAGGTAGCATCCTATGGTAGACATTGTGCACCAGAGCTCCAACTGCCAAGTATTCACATGACCTCTACACCAACAACTAACAACATATAGCATTCTATGGTAGACATTGTGTACCAGAGCTGCAACTCCCAAGTATTCACATGACCTCTACACCAACAACTAACTACAGATAGCATCCTATGGTAGACATTGTGCACCAGAGCTCCAACTGCCAAGTATTCACATGACCTCTACACCAACAACTAACAACAGATAGCATTCTATGGTAGACATTGTGCATCAGAGCTCCAACTGCCAAGTATTCACATGGCCTCAGCATCAACAACTAACAACAGATATCATCCTATGGTAGACATTGTGCATCAGAGCTCCAACTCCCAAGTATTCACATGATCTCAACACCAACAACAACAACTAACAACAGATAGCATTCTATGGTAGACATTGTGCACCAGAGCTCCATTTGCCAAGTATTCACATGACCTCTACACCAACAACTAACTACAGATAGCATCCTATGGTAGACATTGTGCACCAGAGCTCCAACTCCCAAGTATTCACATGACCTCTACACCAACAACTAACTACAGATAGCATTCTATGGTAGACGTTGTGCACCAGAGCTCCAACTCCCAAGTATTCACATGACCTCTAAACCAACAACTTACTACAGATAGCATTCTATGGTAGACATTGTGGACCAGAGCTCCAACTCCCATGTATTCACATTACCTCTACACCAACAACTAACAACAGATAGCATTCTATGGTAGACATTGTGCACCAGAGCTCCAACTCCCAAGTATTCACATGACCTCAACACCAACAACTAACAACAGATAGCATCCTATGGTAGACATTGTGCATCAGAGCTCCAACTTCCAAGTATTCACATGACCTCTACACCAACAACTAACAACAGATAGCATCCTATGGTAGACATTGTGCATCAGAGCTCCAACTGCCATGTATTCACATGACCTCTACACCAACAACTAACTACAGATAGCATCCTATGGTAGACATTGTGCACCAGAGCTCCAACTGCCAAGTATTCACATGACCTCTACACCAACAACTAACAACAGATAGCAATGTATGGTAGACATTGTGCATCAGAGCTCCAACTGCCAAGTATTCACATGGCCTCAGCATCAACAACTAACAACAGATAGCATTCTATGGTAGACATTGTGCACCAGAGCTCCAACTCCCAAGTATTCACATGACCTCTACACTAACAACTAACTACAGATAGCATCCTATGGTAGACATTGTGCACCAGAGCTCCAACTGCCAAGTATTTACATGACCTCTACACCAACAACTAACAAGAGATAGCATTCTATGGTAGACATTGTGCACTGGAGCTCCAACTCCCAAGTATTCACATGACCTCTACACCAACAACTAACAACAGATAGCATCCTATGGTAGACATTGTGCCCCAGAGCTCCAACTCCCAAGTAATCACATGACCTCTACACCAACAACTAACAACAGATAGCATTCTATGGTAGACATTGTGCATCATAGCTCCAACTCCCAAGTATTCACATGACCTCTACACCAACAACATAAACAGGTAGCATTCTATGGTAGACATTGTGCACCAGAGCTCCAATTGCCAAATATTCACATGACCACTACACCAACAACTAACAACAGATAGCATCCTAAGGTAGACATTGTGCACCAGAGCTCCAACTCCCAAGAGATAGTACTGCCAACATTCTCTTATTGTATTTTGCTCTGTGTTACATTTTATATACAATTAAGTATGGTACATTTATGACGTTAGTCGAAACATGTGCCAAAGGAACATTTTATCACTTTTGCTGGAATACGGGTTTTGTAAACATCTCGCATTACAAAAGATGTTCGTGTTTGGTATTGGTCGTGTGAAGGATCATATTTCGGGATGTGGAGTCGCTGTCACGAACTTCTACTCCGAATGCCGCGGAGTGGGCAGAGGAAGATTGAAGGTTCAAATTTGGAGGACGGGACTAAGAAATAAGTTGTACGTCTTATCTGGTTACAGTAAAGGCAGGGAAGGAAATTCCTTGTCAGTGACTGCCCTTGACTTCTAGCCAGAGATGTGTCACGCGATCCGTATCCAATTTAACTCACAAGTCTTCCCAACGAACTTTCTTATTTTCACATGTTAATTTATGAGAGCAACAGCCGATGAGATGCACCTATCTAATAACATAACGTACCCTTGCTCGCAGTCGAGATGGCAGCATATGTCGTCTCGCGTGATAATGTGCGCATCGCGATGTTCCTTGTTATTTATCGTATGGCTTTTAGTGCCGGGAGTGTCCGAGGACATGTTCTGCTCGCCAGAGGCTGTAGCTGCTCAAGCGATCACCATGGGGTGAGCTACAAGTACCCGTTCAATTTCAAGTAGTTTCAACTTTCGCTACCATATGTCTATGATACCTAGTGGTGAACGTTGGAACTTTGATAGAGCGTTCCAATGAAATCTAACCTAGAAATTTAGCTCCACACAAGTTAAATCTGTGGAAGGATCTTTTACATGCCATTTTATGTATTTAATCGTGTCAGAAACATATATTACAAACAACAAAATATATCAGAAAAAGGAGAAACAAGACAATTTAAGGCTTTCTGTTGAATGGAGAAAGCTTTGTGTTGCTGGTTGATACCCATATGAAGTATGGGTTGTCAGATTCTGTGCTTTAGATTTCTCCAGTCTGGATGCACACTCACGACGCATTTCTGGAGGAGGTATGCCTGCTAGACAGTAGAGTTTGTCAAGTGGTGTAGATCTCAAGTAGCCTGTAATTAGTCTACAGGTCTCATTTAAGGCGACATCCACTTGATTAGCATGGCTAGATCGACACCAAACAGGGCAGGCGTATTCTTCAGCTGAATAAAAAAAGTCCTCTTGTCACGCCGGAAGGCGGAGGTAGATTTCACCGGACAAACTTTGGGATAGGCGAAAATAGGCAGAATATGCAGGTTTTCGTAGAAGCATGACGAATAGAAATAAACAGTGTCATCACTCCGCTACTTAAGCATTGTAGTTCATGGTCCAGCCAGTGTGTGGCGCGGAAGTCGCGCCGAACCATAAGCACGTGTGACAGTAGCCCACGAGGTTAGTACTGTAATGTTATGCGAGGGAATTTGTTTCTTTGTATTATAGTTTATGAATGTATGTGTAGTGCTTTGTGTGTGCGAACAACTAAATTTTCTGTTGTTTCGAGAAAATGTCGTAATGTTTCGTTCCTGGATGTAAATCGGTTTAGGAAGAAAAATCTGATGGTAGACATTTTTTTACACCGCCAAAAGGAACAAATCTGTTAGCGAAATGGGCGAGAGTTATTCCGCGGAAAGATGAGCAATTGTCGATCAAAAATAGAACCTGTGACGTGCGTTTTTCGGAAGATTTAATTATTATCAAGGCGGACTGTTTCGTAGTGACTATGAGAACGTGGAAATTCCTCGCGCGAAGTGGAAAATAAAACCAGGATCAGTACCTAACATTTTTCATAATTTACCGAAATATCTATCCACTGATGTAAAATCACGAAGCCGCCCAGTAGGATACGGAATGAAGGCAGCCTTTCATGGTTACTTGTTCTAATTCATGCCATCCTTACCTGAAACGAAAAAATATATAATCCGTCTTAATAATAATAGGCCCAAAATAATAATAGTTGTTGATTCTTTAGGGACTTGACGGCATCGTGGTCACGTAACCCCGTGTGCTTGGGTGTGTTTAGAATTTGTCTGATAACCTGTGTCATTATGATGTCTGTAGTAGTGTGTGTATTTGGAATTAGGATTTGGGTAGGAAGCGGCCGTGGCCTTCAGTTAGGTACCATACCGGCATTTGCCTGGAGGAGAAGTGGGAAACCACGGAAAACAGTCTCTTATTTGTTTTGCCTATCGAGGCTGAGTGAACACCGTTCCAGCCCTCAGACCAGTAGCCTATTACATTTATTGGCAGAGCTGGAAATCGAACCGGGACCTCCGCGGTGATAGCCAAGCATGAGACGGACATATAATAATAATAATGGCCAACCTGCCAATAAAATAAACGGCCATCCAATTCTTCGCTACCGTTACCGTCCTCCTGATCTTCAGATCTGGTTTCAACTTTGTCTTCAGTATCAGAGTCACAAATTCCTGAATCATGATCTAGCTATTCGTTATCTTTCAGCAGAAGGCGACACGCTTTATCTGCATCCTTAGGTTTTCGTAAGGCGCAATCCCCTTACCGATATTATCTAAGGCAACGTACTAAGCCAAATAATAGGTATAACAGCTCACCTGCAACTCACTGACGGAATGTTACAAAATTGGGAGCGATGGTACTATCAATCCCTCGCTGACAAAAATGTTACACGTGTAGAGTTAATTTTAGGCACGTTATTTCACAACTCCATGAAAATGCGTACTAAGGTTTGATGTAAGATGTCACGAGACGATAAGATCATAACTTGAACTGTTGGCTTGATATTAAAACTAAAACGAACCATGGAACTGTCAGACCAATGCGCGACTACGGAGGGTTTTAAACGATAGTTCTACATGGAGACTGATAATATTAATAACAACCTCTGGACAGTATTATTCATAAGTCTAAACAAACAATTTGATGTAATCAGCATAACCGCAGCCTTCGTAAAGAGGTTTACGTAGATCAGCGCGTATCCCATTTTTGAACAGCTGACTGTGTAGCGTTGGGGATCTGCGCCGCTAGCGCTAGCCGAGCGGGGCGCGGTTGAACTCGGGTCAGCGATAACACTATGTATTCTATTCGTCATGGTAGAAGGATCAGACCTCATTTATTGCGAGAAAGTATTTTATAATTGGAGATTAATTAGCTTTGTTTTTCGTCATTTTATGCATATTTTAAACATTTTATTGTCTTATGATGACGGTAACCTTCTTGTCATTTGGAGTCCATTTTTATACTTGTGGTTACACTGTCCTTATGCAAGGTTTCGACACTGATGTGTAACTATGTAACGGTCTGTTACTTCTTCACGCATAATTATATCTCCCGCAGAGATTTTGGTTGGTTCCTCAGTTTAGGGGCTGCAACAACACGGTCATGTAACCCCGTGTACTTTGGGTGAGTGTAGAATCTGTCTGATAAACGGTGTGAATTGTGATGGCGGTATTATTCTGTAATTCAGGTAAGGACTGCAGACGGTCAATTTCAAGCAGTAGTTCCTAATGTTGCTACCAGATACTACCGTCAACGACACCTAGCTGTGAACTTGGCTACTAGCTGCAACCAGCAACTCACAACGAACGTTGGAAATTCCCCTCCAAAGGAAAGCATACTGAGAGATTTTTAGCGCTCTTAGAAAATCCGACGACTTTGGCCGGCTTTGAACCCGCGACCTTGGGCATAAAAGTTCAGCATGCTACCAGTTGCGTCACCGAAGCCGCTTCACACTTAGTCAGATGGAAATCTGAATCTGATCTCGTGCAAGTGCGTTGTCATGGCAACGTCAGATGGCTCATCCCTCATCAATATAGTAGTGTTGCCATGGCAACCACTGATAGCTCTTGGCATTTTCTTATAATTCCGAAATCATTTTTCTCATCCCTTGGCGTAATGGTGGATCATATCAAAAATTCTTTCAGACAAAAGTTTTAGGTAATAATTAGGGGAATATTGTCCATTTTGTACGCTTTTGATATTGTGCCTATTAAGAGAGATATGATTAATGTTTCCCGAAAAACCCACTTTTCCCACCCCTTTGGTCAATGGTTGGTGCTATAAAAAACTCTCCATACATAAATTTTTGGGCTTTATCCGACACATAGTATGAACATTGAACGGATTCGATATTTCACATATTAAGAGAGTTATAGCAATATTTCACTTTTTCGAAAAAAAAAAAGCCCCCCATTTTCACCCCCTTCGACCGATTTAGCCCAGTAACGAACTCGACCGAGATTTTATATGTATACATATTCGGTAAAAAATTCAAAGTGATTGGTGAAAAATTACGGCAGTTATCGTGTCCACAAGAAACTGATATATATATTCTTCTTCTGCTTTTACGACCTCATTGGACCACTTCAGTCAATCATTTGTTAGTCCTCTTCTTCAGTAAGTTTCCTTTCCGAGTCGCCCAGTAGCTTTTCATTCGCTCTGATCTTCTCAGGCGTTCTTCATCTGTAAATACCCTTTTTACTGTATTACGTTTGTCTATTTTAGCCTGAAATCTTAGTTTTATATCTCTCAGTTTTATTATTTCTTTGTTTTGTTTTGCAAGTCATCCAAGGCTATTTCTAATTCTTTCATATCTTCTCTAATTTCCTTAATCCATCCTACTTGTTGTTTCATATTCCAAAGTTTCACTACAATTTTTCTAGATAACCTGGTTTCTGGTGTCCTCATGATGTGACCAAAAAAAGAAATCCATTTCTTCCGAATAGTATCAGTGATGGGCTCCAGTTCTCTGTATACCACTTCATTTGGTACTATCCGCCACTGTCCATCTTTCGGATATTTTTTATTTATGCATCTTTCTAGCTATTCTTCTTTCTACTTTTAAAATTTTGTCGATTCTGTTTTTCTGAGTAACTTTAAAAAGAGTTTCACTTCCATATGTCACCTCTGGTTGAACCACCATCTTGTAATGTTTTAATTTTGTTGCGATTGATAGACATTTTCTTTTCTATGTAGACCATGTTAATTTTTGGGCTTTTATCATTTTATTAGTTCTTTCTTGCCATGCAGGTTTCTCATCCGTAAGTTATAATTTCTCCTAAGTATTTAAATTGCTTCACTAATTTAACTTTCTTGTTATTTACTGTTATGTGATTGATTACAAGTGGATTTGCTACCATTATCTCTGTCTTTTCAAATGATATCTGAAGTCCAATTTTTTGTGCTATATTTTGTAGGCTTATTATCTGATTTCTGGCTTCTTGAATATTATTAGCCAGTAACGCTAAGTCATCTGCGAATCCAAAGCAATTAAGTCTATTTGATCTTTCTTGGTTCCAATTCTTATGCTCCTTGGATTTTCTCTGTACCATTCCCTCATTACATATTCCAAAGCACAATTGAAAAGTAGAGGTGATAAACCGTCTCCTTGTCTTAATCCTGTATTAATCGTAAACGGTTCAGATATTTCTCCTCTGAATTTTACTTTAGATGTGGTGTTTGTTAGAGTTAGTTTTATAATTTTTATTAATTTGGGATGAAGTCCGAAATTCCATAGTATTTTCAGCAATGAAGATCTATATATACAATCATAAGCTTTTTTGAAGTCTACGAAGGTTATGACTCTGTTTTTGTCTACGTTCGTAGTAGTCCATTACTAATTTTAAGGTGATTATCTGTTCAGGGCAGCTTCGCCATGGCCGAAATCCACCTTGATATTCTCCTATTTCCAGTTCTAATTGATCTTTACAACGATTATATAGAATTCGTGACATGATTTTATATGTGATATCCAAAAGGGAAATTCCTCGATAGTTGTCAGGATTTGATTTTTCTCCTTTCTTGAGTAATGGATGTATTATAGCTGTAGTCCAATGGTCTGGCAGTTCTTCTTTGATCCAAATGTTCACTATGCATTGGTGTAATGAATTCTTGACTGGTTCTCCTGCATATTTCCACAATTCTGCAAATGTTTGATCTTCTCCACTCGCTGTGTAGTTATTGAGCTCTCTCAGAGCTTTGTAGACTTCTTGGATTGTGGGTGGATTTATGTTTTCTGATGGTGTTTTAATAGTGGTGTCTGTATTTATTTGAAGCAGTTCTGGTGGATCTTCGCAATTTCAGGGCAGCGTAATCGGAACTTTGTTATTTTTGGCGTTTATAAATGACTTACCAAATGGGATTCGCAGTGACTGTCGATTGTTTGCGGATGATTGTGTAATATATCGAAAGATACATGACTCACAAGACAATGCAGTGCTTCAAGAGGACCTGAACCTGGTCTAAAGTGGGCGATTGTAAATAAAATGAAAATAAACACAAGAAAATGTAGTCTCTTAAAAATAGGGAAAGTGCGAAGGCAGGATTTTCAATGTAACATTGGATCGGAAATACTTGTAGAAGAAGATTCTTGCAAATATTTGGGCGTTCACGTAAGGAATTATATGAAATGGAGTAGTCATGTAGGATGTGTAGTTTCAAAAGCTTACAAATCCCTGCACTTTGTAATGAGGGTATTAAAAGGAAGTAGTACCTCTGCTAAAGAATTAGGCTATTTGTCACTTGTAAGACCTATTCTGGAATATGCCTCGGCGGTTTGGGATCCATATCAAGTAGGGCTCATCAATGAGTTGGAAATGGTACAAAGAAAGGCCGCTAGATTTGTGCTCAGCGACTTTAATCCCAGGAGCAGTGTGAGCCGTATGTTAAAGAAACTTGGGTGGGAATCACTTGAGGCTAGGAGGATGAAAGCTAGACTCTGCGCTATGTACAACACGTATACAAATCAACCAGCATGGGGTGAGCTTAGCAAACGATTGGGAAAGCCCACTTACATGGGTAGGAACGATCATCCTTTCAAAGTTAAGTGCCGACCACAGCGAACAAATTATGGTAAATATTCTTTTGTAAACCGTGCCATTGATAACTGGAACTCTCTCCCTGCCGCAGTCTTAGAGCCTATTCCCAAACATATAGGTGTGTTTAAGAAAAGACTGACTATTTGTGTAAATACTCCAGTTTAATTGTTGTATAATTGTTATTGAATTGTTATGTATAATTATTTATTTGTTATGTATATACAATTTGCCACCGGGGGACACACCCCCCATTGCAAATAAATGAATGAATATGAAATCCACCTTGATATTCTCCTATTTCCAGTTCTAATTGATCTGTACAACGATTATATAGAATTCGTGACATGTATGTGATATCCAAAAGGGAAATTCCTCGATAGTTGTCAGGATTTGATTTTTCTCCTTTCTTGAGTAATGGATGTATTATAGCTGTAGTCCAATGGTCTGGCAGTTCTTCTTTGATCCAAATGTTCACTATGCATTGGTGTAATGAATTCTTGACTGGTTCTCCTGCATATTTCCACAATTTTGCAAATGTTTGATCTTCTCCACTCGCTGTGTATTTTTGAGCTCTCTCAGAGCTTTGTAGACTTCTTGGATTGTGGGTGGATTTATGTTTTCTGATGGTGTTTTAATAGTGGTGTCTGTATTTATTTGAAGCAGTTCTGGTGGATCTTCGCAATTTAGCAACTTGTTAAATGTTTCTGCTAAAATTTCCGTATTTCTTTTATTACTATGAGCTAACTCGCAATTTTTGTCTTTTAACATTAATGTTGGAGGTTCATATCTTTGTAGTTGTTTGCTAAAAATTTTGTAGTAATCTCTTGAATTTGTTTTCGCGCTATTTGTTTCGATCATCAGAAGTATATCCTTTTGGTATAGCCGTTTAAACCTTCGTATTATTTTTTGAGTTATCTTACTTTGTTTTATGAGATCCAAGTGTGATTCATCTGTTCTTTTACTCTGATACCGTAACCAGCTTTGATGTCTATCTTCCACTGTACTATCACACTCATCGTTCCACCATTGGTGTTTCTTCCCTGGATTTATTGGGGCTACTTGTTCAGCTATTTGTTTCAATTCGGGAACTATATATATACATAAATTATATATAAACTTTTGAACTGACGGTGGTTTTCGGGTCTGGGTGAAGTGAAACGCGAAGATATGTCGACATTTTCCGGATGTCGAAACATGGTACCCATTGCAATATTTAGCTTTCTAATGAAATCTACCTAAACGGGCTATACCCTGAAGTTCTTAATGTATGCCATAAATCTATGACATGGGACCGCCGGCTTTACTTCTTCTCCGAAGGAAGGCATACTGAAGGATTTTAACGCTCTTAAAAAATCCGACGACTTTGGCTGAGTTTGAGCTCGCAATCTTGGGCACAGCAGTTCACATGCTACCAACTACGCCACCGAGGCCGCTCCTTGTTAAAGTGTTACACGTGAAAGGATTTTGGAATGTTGAATATTTTGTGTGTGGAATGTGTTTGAGCCTGCGAGACAAGAAGGCAATAGGGAGGAGGGATATAGTATTCAGCTCCATAACAGTACTAGAATAGCTTGTTGGCTCTGGTTACGGCTTACAGATCACGATATTTATATCATTGGCTTACGTTCAATTGTCTCAATTTGGCGGATAAGAAGAATGTTGTCCAATAGGAGAGCAGTAATTATTTACGATGGGCTGGATTATCGACAGGTAATAGAGAAGAAGAACTGTGGGATTATGTCTAGCAATTCCATGACTTTGGATCTAGAATTTTCTATGTGATGTGAATACATCAAACGTGATGTATCTACCATCATCAACATGAGGTTTCCAAGTCCTAGCAATCTTGTCAGTTGCGATGTAAGGGTGAGGAAAATCCAGTAAGTTGATTTCACAGCTCATTTTGCCTTACTTTATCGCCAGCTGTTAATGTGGAGTTTGACAGTTCCAGATGTAAAGCAATATTGGTGTCGTTTCTATGAAGCGCATATCGCACAAATCCAACATAGAGCGTTATTGAAGAAATGTTATGAGAAGGTTTCAAGTTGTGGGTAAAATAGGGACGATCTATTTGTACTTGTTTCCTGAAGGCCAACCATTTACAGTATGTACGTAAACTTAAATTGCCCACAAAAAAAGAAAAACGTGGTAAGTATTCTCAACTCGAGTAGGTTTCCGTGTTAAAGCCCTGTCTATGGCTGATCGCTTCATGCAAAAATGAAAATAAGAAAAGGCAGATAAATCTCAGCAATTTGTTTGGGTCTATGCCATATCTTGTGTGAGTTTTCGGCTAGGAACACCAAGCTGGCTCATCAGCGGACTCTTGGTGCCTGTACCCGGACCCCATCAGAAGTAGCGAACTGCGTGCTACCTCCCTATGAAGGCTTCCAGAGAGATGGTTTATTGGCTTTCACGGCCAGTGAATTAAAACTCAGCAATTTATTTTAATATTTATTTAAAATTTACTGGCCGTGACTAAGCAATCCAGTAATTACAATGAGATATTTAAAATATTTTTGAGGAGAAAAAAGTGACATACGGTACGCCTACCGTAAATATTTTGTGTGAAACCAAAGTTGTACTCATAATGACCAATGTGCTGAAGAGTCGAAGACATAAACTGTAGACTATTAAGTATTGAACTAGGTGGATATTGTAAGTGAATACTGAGCCAAAGCTTTATATGGTAATCGAATGTTAAGTCAATGAAGAGAGATTCTCTTGCGAGGATACAAACTAGTCGTGTTGGGGTATATTTCGATATGGAAAATTCTTTTTTGAGGAAAGCTCCTTAGACGGTTTTTAAGGCATGCTAAGGTGTATATGATCTCTATGCCATATCTCAGGATGGCCATTATTTATAGACGGAAGAGTGCCAAAGCTGTAGTCAGTGACAAACCGCTTAAGATTCTTATGCCATTAATCGCCTTCATTGATGCTGCTGTTCGCTTTTCGATGGGTACACAAATGCTTAGCTTTGTAGAGTGATTCCAAGGTATTTAAAAGTTGTTACATTTTAAACTTGATTCTTGATTCTGTTGACTAGAAATGTGAATGAGTCCACTTTGTTCCTCGTGGAACATAGAGGGTTTGAAGTGAAGTCATAAATTGCTGTGAACCCGAAAGGAATAGCTACTGACAAGTTGGACAGTACTAAAATAACTTGTTGGCACTGGCTACGGCTTACAAATCACAGTTCTCACATCGTTAACGATATTTATATCATTGCCCACCCTCATTCAGAGCCTAGAAGTAGCACATGCAAACTCGACTGAAATTGAACAATTATTTCCTTTCTTCTTCTTCTTTCGGATAACCCATTTGGAGGGTGCGATGAATCAACGTTGACTATTGTCCATTGTATTCAATTTCCGTTGTTTCCAAATTCCTTTCATCTTTCTGGAGTGACGATCTTTCTCCTCTTGAGTCCACTTTCAGCCAGATGTTTGTTTCTGGCTTTCTTGAACATTTGCCTTTTGAATAGCTTCTCTGAATAGTGATCTGTTTGCTATTGTGTCTGTCTGAATTTTGGCGTTAGTCAAATCTTTGTCAATTTCAATGAACCATGTGGGTTTGGATTTGTAACTAGTCAGTAAGTTGAAGATCTGTTTAGTTAGTCTACTATTTTCCATTCTATAGATATGCCCAAAAAACTGTAATCTTCTCTTTCTCATTACATCAGTTAATTTTTCTCATTTCAAATATAACTCTCTATTTGGTCGTAACCTACATTATATGCTGCGTTATTATTTCGTTTAGCTCCCAGTATTTTTCTCAGAATTCGCCTTTCAGTCTTCTCTTATTTGTCTAAATCACCAAATCTTGTTTATTTAAGTGTTTCTGCTGCATACAGAGTTTCCGGTCTGACCACTGTTTATTTCCTTTATTAAAACACCGCAATAGTTAAACAGTGTCACAACTGTAACTTTGGAGTAATCAGATAAGTGTTTTATCTCATTGTTTGTCCAACAGTTTCAGGGTGTTTGCATGTCTTAACAATATTACTAGTATGAGCATCATATACCGGAGTGCCTACCGGGTGAATTAGCCGTGGTCGTTACGGCATGACTTCTGGCAGTCGCTCACATCCGGGAGGCGAGGAGGTTCGAATCCCCCCGCCGGCAACCTTGAAGATGGTCTTCTGTGGTTTCCCATCTTCCCTCCAGGCAAATGCCGGGGTTGGTCCCTAACTATAGGCCACAGCCACTACCTTCCAACTCCTCGACCTTCCATTCCAAGTTTCCTCCCCAACGATACTTGTAGCTCACCCTTGGGTGTCCGTCTCGAAGCAGCTACAAAACTGGCGAGACGAACATGTCCTCGGACATTCCCGGCTTTTCCGGAGTGCCGCGTTACAGACGCAACCTTTGACACGTCATAAATGTATTTATCACTGAATAATTGTACCTATAGTAAAGTCATCATTACTTCCGACTTGATGCTTCAGTACTAGGCAACTTCGGTGGCGTAGTCGGTAGCATGCTGAACTGCTGTGCCCAAGATAGCGGGTTCAAACCCGGCCGAAGTCGTCGTATTTTTTAAGAGCGTTAAAAATCCTTCAATATGCCTTCCTTTGGAGGGGAAGTAAAGCCGGTGGTCCCATGTCATATATTTATGGCATGTAAAAGATCCTTCCACAGACTAATCTTGTGTGAAGCTAGATTTCGTTGGAACACTCTATCAAAGTTCGAACGTTCACCACTAGGTATCAATGATATCTGGTAGCGAAAGTTGAAACTACTTGAAATTGAACGGAACTTGTAGCTCACCTTATGGGTGTCCGCTTGAAGCAGCTACAACCTCTGGCGAGCCGCACATGTCCTCGGACACTCCCGGCACTAAAAGCCATACGATAAATAAATAAATAAATAAATAAATAAGTACTAGGCTAGAGTTTCGTTCGCTAAATCACGACATCGCGAACGAAACTCGATTTGTTGTGATATATTGATTTGAATGGCTGCCTGTGATTGGCTAGTTAAAGTGATTTTCCTTCTGACCGCTACATAACTCTAGGGCAGGGGCGGCCAGGCTGCCTCTCCTGACTGCCGGTGCGTTGTACCGAGTCAAGTTGGGATCGCCATCGCACCGGACGTAGAACAAACTGTTCTTCCAATGTGTTTCTTGTCCGAAACATCTACATTTTGTTCGCGTGTTTCTGCGCGTATCGGCACTTGAAGATTACGTGCTTCGCATTAAAAACTTTTGTTGTTGATTGATGGATGTAGTGGCTTTGCGACATCGTGGTCATGTAGCCCCGTGTACTTGGGTGTGTGTATAGAATTTGTCTGATAAACTGTGTAATTGTGGTGGCTGTATTAGTATTGTAATCCAGGCCAGGACTGGGAAGGAGGCAGCCGTGGCCTTAATTTAGGAGTCAACCCAGCATTTGCCTGGAGCAGAAGTGGTCGACTGCTAATGAAGAGAAGAGATAGGTTGGTAGGACACATACTAAGACACCCAGGAATAGCAAGCTTAGTTATGGAAGGAACGGTTTTTAAGTTCATCTTCACTTGGTTGTGAGGGTGCATTGTCAAGTACGAGCACTGCTTTTCTTGGCAAGTAATTTTTCAACAAATGTTTTTCCACTTGTGGCACAAACTGCTTGTGAAACCAATCACTAATTATTTCGCAGTTCATCCATGCGCTGCGCTGGTTTCTGTACCAAACTGGTAGGCCAGACAAGTCTTTAAAGTTCTTGAAAGCCCTTGGCTTTTTGGATTTGCCAATGAATCCTAATGGAAGCTTGTGATCTCCTGTAGCGTTGCTGCAGACTAAAATGGTGACCCTCTCCTTTTTCTTCTTATACCTCGGTGCACTGTCTTCTTTCTTGGAAGCCAAAGTGTAGGTGGGAAGCATTTTATAGTAGAGCCCAGTCCCGTCGCAATTATAGATCTGCTCTCCAGTAATCCCATGTTGATCAATTAGACTGTGTAAAAATATTGTTACGTGCCACCCCCCTAGTGGTACTTTTGTTGTCTGGATTACGGTGGGTTGAAGCACAACACAGCTTGTTCCTTTAAAGAAATAATTAACTTTATTGCGGCCAGAAAGATACACCACTCAACAGCAAATACAAGCAATTATTACCTTACTCCAGTTTCCTCAAGTCTCATCCTTATGGAGAGCTCTTGCCCCCTTTCACTCGGCCTTGCAGTTAATCCTCTCGCTAATGAGTCCGGACCCGTACGCTGGCTGGAAATAGCTGCACTAAGTCTGTCACTCACTGTTTTGCAACTCACCACAATGACCTCTGTCGCACTAGGTAAGCACACTCGCTCAAAACACAAGCAGTCCCCTGTATGCTCCTCACTCCCTCGCTGTCAAGAGAATCGGCTTCACTAGGGGTTTCGCAAGTCACCTCACTTCTGTCGCTCAGGATAAACGCTCGCACTAGCTCGTAAAACACAACACACACTGCTTGACAGGTCGTTCTTATATAGCAGGCCGGTGACTCAATAAATAATTCTAGACCCATCCAGGGTTCACGGCTTCTCGAGGTTTCCATCACTGGCTGAGTCACGAATATTCTGGACCATCCCTTTGTCTTAGTAGTCCTGTTGCATAAGGCGCACGCAATACACTGAGGCAGAACTAGCCCAGCCCGCGGGCAGTTGTGACTCATGCGGCGAACGATGAAACAAACTCACAGCCGTAACACCACCCCCTTCCTAAAAGGCTGATCGTCCCGATCAATCATTGGTCCATCTGTGTCCCTCCGTAGGCTGCCAGGCGATCACGATGCACAATCTTCATCTTCGCCCTCGGGCTCCGCTGGATCCTGTAGACGACATCGTTGATCCGTTTCACGACTCAGTACGGGCCCTCCCAGGACTTCTGCTGGTTGGGTGACAGGCCTTTCTTCCGTAATGGGTTGAAGAGCCAGACCAGGTCGTCCTCGTGGAATCCGCCGGCATCCATCTGCTGGTCGTATCGGGTCTTCATTCGGTCGGTCTCGATCCGCAGTTTCCTCCTCGCGAACGCGTGCACGTCCTCCAGTTGGTCGACCAGTTCTTGACAATACTGGCATACCGGGACCGGACCATTCCCAGGTCGGCCGAAGGCAAGATCGACTGGTAGACGGAGTTCCTTCCCAAACATGGCCCGGGCTGGTGTGCACCCGGTGCCTTCATGCACGGCGGCGCGGTAGGCCAGGATAAATAGAGGAAGATGTCTGTCCCAATCCCTCTGGTGCTCGCTGACGACTATTCGGAGATGGTTCTCGATGGTGCGATTGAATCGCTCTACCATCCCGTCGGACTGAGGGTGTAGCGGCGTCGTCCTTGTCTTCCGGATTCCCAGCAGCTGGCATAGGTTCTGGAACACCTGCGACTCGAAGTTCCTCCCTTGGTCGGAGTGCAGCTCCAGGGGTACTCCGTACCGGCTGACGAATTCCTTCACCAGGGATCTGCGATCGTCGCGACTTCTTGGTTAGGGAGCGCATACGCCTCCGGCCATTTGGTGAAGTAGTCGCTGACGACCAATATGTAGCGGTTCCCTGCCTCGCTTAACGGGAATGGCCCAGCAACCTCGATGGCCACTCTCTCCATGGGGCCGCCCACCTTGTAGGTCTTCAGTGGACCCCGTCGTGTTCGTCCTGGGCCCTTGCTGGCTGCGCAATCGTGGCACCTCGCGCAGTGGTTCTCCACGTCAGTTCGGCATCCGATCCAGTAGAACCGCTCTCTCAGCTTCTCCAGGGTCTTCTTTATCCCTAGGTGTCCACCAGATGATCCTCCATGGACTTCCTTCAGGACTTCCTCCGTCATAGCCTTTGGAACGACGATCTTGTTCCCGAGATGTCTTTCTGTCGGTGCTCTCCCAGGTCCGGCAGATGAGGCCATCCCTTACAATCAGCGAGTCCCACTGCGCCCAGTAGGACTTGAACTTTGGACTGCAGTCGCTCACAATTTTCCACCTGGGTCTGGGAACACAGGCCCTCTTCCATTCGGCTATCAGTCCCAGGTCACCATCTTCTGCTTGTGCCCAGGTGAAAGATTCGCAGCTCCAGCTCCCATGAAGTTCCACGGTAGTCCTTCGGCACTGTATCCCGGTGTTCTCCTCTCTTCTGGTACAGAAGGTGCAGTCTTCGGGGCACGGTCTTCGTGACAGGGCGTCGGCATTAGAATGCAGTTGGCCTTTTGGCCTTTCCTGTGCTGGATCTCGAAGTTGTACTGTTGAAGCCTCTCCAACCACCGCGCGAGTTGACCCTCGGGCTGTTTGAAGTTCAGGAGCCACCGCAGGGATGCATGGTCGGTCATGATGAGAAATTCTTGCCCGTACAGGTACTTGTGGAAGTGTTCGATGGTCTTTACGATGGCGAGCAGTTCCTTCCTGGTGACGCAGTAGTTCCTCTCTGACTTTGACAAGGCTTTGCTGAAGTAGGCCACTACTCTCTCCTCGCCGTCCACTATATGCGACAGGATTTCCCCTTTGCCAAAGTCGCTGGCATCGGTATCGACGATAAATCTTGTTCCAGGTGTGGGGTATGCCAGAATAGGCGTGGTGCACAGAGCCTGCTTGAGTTGTTCGAAGGCACTGTGGCATTCTGCTGTCCACGTGAAGAGTTGGTCCTTCTCAGTCAGTCGATGCACTGGTTTGGCGATGTCGGCGAATCCTCTCACGAAGCGACGGTAATAAGTGCAGAGTCCCAGGAAGCTACGTAGTTGGGACTTGTCCTTCGGAACTGGCCACTCCCTCACAGCTGCGGTCTTCTCTGGGTCGGTGCGCACCCCATCCTCGGAGACGATATGCCCAAGGTACTGGACCTGCTTCTGGAAGAGCTGACACTTCTTGGGGCTCAACTTCAGCTGGGCAGTCCATAGCTTCATCAAGATATCTTTCAGGTTGCTGTAGTGCTCCTCGAAGCTTCTTCCCAGAACGATGACGTCATCTAGGTAGACCAGGCAGGTCTTCCAGTGTAGTCCCCTCAGAATGGACTCCATTAGCCTTTCGAAGGTCGCAGGGCCGTTGCACAGACCGAATGGCATGACGGTGAACTGCCAGAGCCCGCTGCCCAGAGAGAACGCAGTTTTCTCGCGGTCCTTAGGGTGGACCTCCACCTGCCAGTAGCCACTCTCCAAATCCAAGGTGGAGAACCATCTTGACCCTGATATGGTGTCCAGGCTGTCGTCGATCCGGGGTAGAGGGTAGCTCTCCTTCTTCGTGACGTCATTCACCCGCCTGTAGTCCATGCAGAACCTGGTGGAACCGTCCTTCTTCTTCACAAGCACGACCGGAGAACTCCAAGGACTATGTGATGGCTCGATCACCCCTTGCTCCTTCATCTCTTCTACTATCCGGTCGACTTCGGCTTGCTTGGCGAGCGGGACACGTCGGAATGGGGCCCTAATCAGTGCGCTGTCCCCAACGTCGATTCTGTGCTGGACCAAGCTTGTCCTGCCGAAGTCTTTGCTCCCCATGGAGAAGACATCCTAGAATTCGTGTAGCAGGTCCCGAAGTTGGCGTGATTTTTCCTCGTCTAAATGGTCCTGGGATCCTTGGTACAGCTTCTGTAGTTCTTCTGGCAGGGTGCGTCTTCTTCGGTTGTCCGTCTGCAGGTGTCCGTCCGTCGTGTCTGTGATGCGGGCAATCCAGATAACGGGCTCGCAGACTCCTAGGTTGGTGTCCCGGTGAACCGTAATATCGTAGTCGTTCAGGTTGGACAGGCGGATATACGGCCGAGACGTCGTGTTGATTAGAGTCTTGGCAACTAGCAATCCTTTTGTCTGGATGTCCTCATTTTTTGGCTCGATGACAGCCGCCACTCCCTCAGCTGATCCGTCGACAATTACGGCAGCGCTGACTTCCGTCCAGGCGGGAACGATGACGTCCTCTCTCAGCATTACTCGTCGTGCGGCGATGGCCTCGTGTTCTGGTTGCAAAGCAAGTTCCTCACTTCCGAAGTGCAGAGTGTTGGTACTCAGATCCAAGATGATGTTGTTTTGGTCCAGGAAGTCCAGTCCGATAATCACTTCATTTGATACGTCAGCCACAAGCACTGGATGCTTTATCGCCCGTCGACCAATGACGAACTCCAGTGATGCTTCGCCATGTACCGGTGCGGTCTCTCCGGTGGCGGTTATTAGCTGGAGGTTCCTTTGTGTGGGTTGCACTCTCGACTTCGGGATCACGGTGGGGCTGACGATGGTCTTCGATGCTCCCGTGTCGATTAGCATGGGCCAGCTCACTCCGTTGATGACTCCGTCGACCATCAGGCTGCTATTGCCCCTCCGTAACTTCGTCACACGAACTTGGACTGCCGGGGCTTGACGACTGTCACAAGCCAACCTTTGCCTCCCAGGGCTGGCTGATACTTGCTTTCCTGGGCCGCGCGGTTTCCCTACGACTGAATGTCCCGACGGAAAACCTTGGTGGCGGCGATCACCGCAGTCCTTGCTCAGGTGGCCTCTCTTACGGCAGGTCCAGCAGGTCGGTAGTCCTCTTCCGGGCCGCCTCTCTTGATGTCCTTCGGCTACGTTTTTGTTGGTGGTACTGCGACTCTTGAAGAACCGGCCTAGCGCCTCCATCAGTTCATCGGCCAAGGGCTTGATCTTGTCGTCTTTGGCTGGTTCGCCGACGTCCACCTGACGCACCCGCGCGCGCAATCTAGATACCTGCTTTGCCGCCTCGAACTCAAGTGCGTGGCTCAGCGCATCTGCCAGGGTCTTATTGCGCGCGAGTCGCAGCGCCTGTTGAGTGTCCGAGTCCCGTAGCCCGTCGGTGAAAGTCTGCGTCGCAATTTGTTCCAGAAAGTCGGCCGGCGCTGTTGGATAGGCGAGCCTTACGAGGCGTGCGATGTCCATCTCGAACTCCTGCAGGGTTTCCGCGTTCTTCTGTACCCGGGTCCGGAGCTGCATCTGGTAGGCCTGCTGAAGATGGCTATCTCCATATCGGGACACCATATGGGCGATCAGTGAAGCGTAGTCCTGGGATCCAGTCGGGATGGCCTGAAGGACGTTAAGGGCGTCACCTCTCAGCGCTACAATGAGAGCTGTAGCCTTTTCTGTGTTGTTCCAGTTATTTATGGAACACGCCGCCTCGAACTGACGTAAGTATGTGCTCCACGGGACCATTCCGTCGAAGGTTGGGGGCGTCACTCTTAGTGTATTCTTGGAATACACGGTATGATAGAGTATATTTTTAATACTCTTTGTTTGTTCATTTCTTCCTTTTTCTCAAACACCAACAGTGATCTCCTAGTTTCTCTTTGGTGGTCATGTCTCTTATGTCATTTGTGAGTCTGTTGTAGATATATATCTTCCATGACTCACCTAGCGTCATCTAGCAGCGAATCTGTGAAGTTCCTCAATTCTTCCCTGTACAAGAGGACTTCCTTTTCCATCTCGCCACCAGATCTCGTCACCATCGCCAGCTATCATCTCTGTGATCAAGAGAACTTCGTCTACTTTTTCACTCACCATGCTGCGCTAGTATCGTCTGCTATCAACTCTTTGAAGACCATTCATCAAGAAAAACATTTAATTTTCTTATGTTGGTTATGCTTATATGTATTCCTTTTGTCTCCTACCCCCACTCTTTTCCCTTTCCTGGTCCCTCGGCGTTTTCGCTGAGTGGGTCTCACTTGTACGTCGACCGTCGACTCAGTCAAGGCTCAACTAGAGCCAGCCTCCTGAACTAAAGAGGCATTCTTTAGATTCCACGCCATGTTGGAACTTAAATCGTCAAAGGGAACTTCACCTTCGCCATGCAGCAAAGATAAGTACAGACTTCAGGTTTTAACCTCATCTTCATCGGTTTTAATTCTACATGCTTTTAACTATCATTTTATAGGCAGTGTGAGATTACCATATTTTGGGGAAATATCATCCTTTGCGGGATTTACCATGTTGGGCTTTTGGCTGTCTAAGCCAACCTTAATAGAAAGTAGCTTTTCTTAAGCTAATTAAATGAGAAATCTTCTCACAACGTGGGATATTATCGAATACCCGCTGTCTATAAAATATTTTGCTCGTTCCACCGCTGGAATAACTTTGGCCCCATTCTTTAGTCAAGATTGCTCTGGAACCTTCCAGAATCTACCAGTCACGACGTCATGTATTTTCCACTCATATGTGTGAATATTTTCTCAAACTAAAGGATCTTCCTTATTATTTAACGCTCAATAGCTAACTTTTCTTCCTCCGTTTGGATTTTCTCTGGTGTACTTAATGACAATCTATAACTTTCTCAAGCAATAGACTCTCGCCTACCTAGTGCAACCAGTTTTTTTTCACAATTGCAATAACTTTCTTTGCCATAAACTTTTGTGTTACTACAGTGAATTTTTCATCCATCCAACAGACTATAGTGAAAACTAGTGCTTGTTCAACATTTCTACCGCGTCGCGATCGTCCGATTACCAATCCCAATTGATCTTTCCTAAACCCTTTACTAACAAACCATAATAATAAAGTTATTACTTTAAGTCTTTTTTCAATGAGGTGTCACTCTTTAGAAGTGCCCTCCCCTTTTTCTTATATAACATTAATTAACTTCTGCATAAATACGTGTCTAGCACACGTTTTAAACTTACATTGTTTCTCCCTTCTAATTTTGGAATACAATTCTTTCAACTCATTAGTGAGTTATTTCTAGGTCTCACGAAAGGGAAACTTGCCCTATTTGTCTCGTGATTCCTATTTAACCATAGGAAGCCTAGAACCTTCCTTTTGACTTTCTCTTCAGGTTTCACAGTGAGTGACCTGTCCTAATTTGTATAACTATTATAAAAGTAATTCAGCGTAAATATAAGAAGTTATAGGAACTTCTCTTCCATTCTACCTGTTTTCTTTTTTGTTATTTTCGAAGTTGTAACTTTTTCTAAGATATGTACTTGGGAATTTCTGAAAGTACACACATTGTACTCGATTTAATGTCTAAACTTTAATCACTTCATTTGTCTTTTTTAGATCTTACAAAGATTTTAGTACATATAAAGGTTTGAAACCTAAAGAATTGTTAATTGCCTGGAGCAAACTTTAAATGTTAGGAGGTCTGCGACCCCAAATTGTTAACAAAAATTGAAACTATATACTTGTCAAATTTATTAGACTTTTTTGCATTGTTAAATAAATTCAAACTTTCCTTTTTGACTCATCATTTCTCTAATACAACGGTTAGGCAAGATCCTGTCTTCCCTGACTCTTCCTAGGTTCATGCCCTCGTTAATGCAAATAAATCTCGTGATAGGGTTTTCACCACTCGTTGCATTTGAGCAAGAACTCTTAATGGTGATCTTGGTAAAGTCTCTCTTAGCTTTAATAGCTAATTCTAACTGGCCAGTAAGGCAAGTACAGCTCGCTACGCCAGCTTCCTGCTTGTGGAGATCCTCTCCAAAAACTTATGGTTGGTTTTCCAAAAGATAAGTGTTTTTCTTTGCCTAAACTTTTAGTCGGCTCTTTGCTGGGTAAAAGCTTAGCTATTTCCAAATGCAACTATTGGTGCACTCACCAAAATTTTTCCCAAACGTATAATTCCTTTATTACCATACTTCTTGGAAACGCTTGGTCGCTTTGTAGTAAATCTACAACTTCGAAAACTGGAAATATCAAAATCAATTCCAATTATTGGCATTCCTCGAATTTTTGGTCCAAAAACGAACTCCTTTGAACAGACATACAATAGGCCTATTACTCTCTGTCTTGCCAGACCATCACCCTTCCCCATAGTAGGCATATGCATGCTTGAGAGGGAATACACTAAAGCCATTCTCTTGCAAACCGCCCAAGTCCTAGCTGCGTTTCCCGTCAGCTTCGACCAGGTCCTTACCCACTTTAGGTATCAGAAAGCGGATTTGCAGTGGCAACCGCCTTTGAGTGCATTTAAAGTTAAATTTATAATTTTTGTGGGAGTCTCCTCCTATTTCTCTCTCCTTTCTCTCCAGTCCGAAACCCACCTCCTTTTCTTTATCATCTTCCCTTGGTGGTTAGGTTATTCCTCAGCCAATAATCTACCCAAAATTTGGTCCCGGAAACCCGGGAGAGTCCATTTGCTATTTTTATTCTTTGTCAAGGGTCATTTGGCAATACTTTGCAAATTATTAATATCTGCTTTGAATCTTTCAGCTATAACTTCATCGTGCAAAGCCTGCGAAGTGGAAAGACGCCGCTCCTGTCTCCTTTGGGGTGTCCCCTTCTTTCAACTTATTTGCTGCTGCCAGCCTGACAGCATTTCCAAGGTTCCACAGTTTCGTGAGTTATATTTTAATCAACTTACCTTGACATGGCTCCTACTGAAAAGGATAAGGGTGAAAAACTTACTTCTAAACGAGCATCCTATAAAGGACAAATTACCCGATTCAGAAAATACATCAAAGAGCTAGATCCTTCAGAAGCTCAATTAGACTTGTTGAAACATCGTGTAAGGGATTTTGAACGTTCATATGAAAATTATTGCAACATCCAAACTGAAATAGAAACTTGTATGCTCAATCAAACCGAAGATCGAGTCGAAGTAGAAAACCAATATTACGAAGGCATAGGTTCTGCTTTCAAAATAATACGCCAACTCGAAGAGGAGCAGAAAAAGGACGCTTCTGTTCTTGGTTCCCTTCACGAACCACACACGTCTTTTCGCGATGGTACTCACAAACCCAAACCAATTTTACCTAAAATTGATTTACCCCACTTCTCTGGAGACGAATCTACTTGGGATTCTTTCTATGAATTATTTTGTTCTCTTGTTCATGACAATGAAGACATTCAAGTCATATACAAGTTTCATTACTTGAGATCTATCCTTCGAGGTCAAGCTTTGCAGTTAGTTGAAGCACTTCCTCTAAGTGCCGAAAATTACCCCATTGCCTTTAACTTATTGAAAGAAAGATATGGAAATTTACGGTTACGTATTCAACGCCATATGAAGGCTCTATTCAACCTACCTGCGTCACAGCATAATGACGTCACTAGTTTGCGTATTCTCGTTGACACTACACAACTTCACGTCAAAGCTCTGTCCCAATTGGATCAACCCACTGAACACTGGGATACTTTCCTAATACATTTAGTGGTTTCTAAAGTTGATGCTGCTACCCTCAAAGCTTGGGAAATTGAACTTTCTAGAGAAGACGATTACTCTTACGAGCATTTAGTCACTTTCATAAATGCCAGATGCCAGCTGTTAACCGCTCTAGCAAATCAAAGTGAACCCTCATCTCCGAGTTCTAAATTTGAATTAATGTCTGTCAAATCTAAAAGCGAACGCTTAGCGTCTAGTACCTAAAAACCAGGGTCCAGCTCCTCTAAATTTAAGCCAAACACCACTGGTTACCCAACTAGGTCTAGTGAACGCCGTATTGCTAGCTCTCTCGTTTTAAATACTCAAAGCGAACCTCGCAAGAGTTTAAATGAACCATTAAAGTGTATACTTTGCAAAGATTCCCATGCTTTATATCTATGCAAATCCTTCAAAGAACTGTCAGTCGACGACAGAAGAAAATTAGTTTCCCAAAACAAACATTGCTTCAACTGCCTAGCACCCACGCATTCTGCTTTAATTGCAAGTCCACAAGTCTTTGCTACCATTGTGAAAAGGCTCATCACACTTTGCTACATCGTCATGATCAGGCAAGGTCATCGACAGCATCTACTTCTCCGAAAAGTGATAATGCTAATAATTCCAATGCTTCATCGTATATTCAAAATGCCAAGCCCATTCGTAGTGCCCAAGTATTGCTGTCCACTGTCCAAATCGAAGTTCAGAATAACTCTGGCAACTGGGTCCGTGCACGCGGTCTTCTCGATTCAGCGGCAACTCATGATTTTGTGTCTAATTCTTTGATCAGAAAACTAGGCTTACCTGTAAACCCCACTTCTATTAATGTATCGGGCATTAACAGCTCAAAATCGCAAGCTTTACAATTCTCAAAGCTAACCATAAGAGATATTTGTCACAGAAACAACTTTCTCAAACTGAATTGTCTAATTCTCAATAGCATTGGAGAAGACACTCCCAGTCACTCTGTGGATATTTCAAGGTTAAACATTCCCTCCCATTTAAGGCTAGCCGATCCTTTGTTCAACATACAAAATCCTATTGACATACTCTTTAGTGCCAATGTTTTTTGGAATTGCCTCCGTAAACAGGTTCGCAAGTTATCCTCAAACGTGGTTTCCAGAGACACTAATTTTGGATGGATCGTCACCGGTCAACTTCCCCATTATTCTCCCCAACCCGCATCGCAATGTTATTTCTCCAATACTGAGCTGGAACAGTTTTGGAGGCTCGAAAGCGTTGATCCTCCTAACGTGACTTCTTCAGAAAATGAATTCTGTGAGCAACTTTTTTTGAACACCACCACTCGCTCTTCCGATGGTCGGTTCATTGTTCAAATGCCAAGATTACATAATCCCCCTAGACTTATTAACTCTCAACCCAAAGCTCGAAAAGCTCTCTTTGCCATTGAGAGCAAATTCAAGAAAGAACCTCTCGTTAAACAGCAGTACAATGATTTCATGGATGAGTATGAAAGTTTAGATCTTATGGAAGTTGTTAATAAATCTGAAGATGAATCGCACCCCCCCGACTGAAACGGTTTTTTAAAATCATCATCCCGTGTGGAAAACCCCGCTTGTAAAGGATAAAATCCGAGTTGTTTTCAATGGTTCATCACCCGACATTAATGGCAACAGCCTTAACGACACTCTTTACTCTGGTCCTGCTATTCAGTCAGATCTATCTGCTATACTTTTAAACTTTCGACTATTTCCCATAGCCGTTATAGCTGATTCAGCCTGAACAACGAGATCTCCAAAGAATCTTGTGGCGCGACGAAATCAGTAAGCCCATTAAGGTATTTCGCTTAAAAACGGTTACTTATGGCTTAAAACCTTCCGCTTTCCTTGCTATCCGATCCCTACACTTGCTAGCCTCTCAAGATGGTCATTTATTTAATTCCAAAGCTTCTGAAGCGCTAACCACGTCTTTCTATGTTGACGATTATTTGCAGTCCTTCCCCACTCTGGAGGAAGCTTCTTTTGTGTCTTTAGAACTTCAGGCATTGCTAAGGAATGGAGGTTTCCCACTTCATAAGTGGAGTTCCAACTCCCCTGAGTTTCTCGCCCAGTTTCCCATCGAAGACGTAGATCCCTCCTCTGTCGAAATTTGTGGAAAATCCGAATCCATAAAAACTCTTGGAGTTCATTGGTGCACCAGCACTGACACTCTTATCTACAAAGTTTCGCTCGCTGAAGAGCTCCCTAACACAAAACGACAAATTCTCTCTGAAATTGCAAAAATTTTGATCCGCTTCAATTCCTTGCCCCAGTTATCGTTATAGCCAAACTTTTCATGCAAGAGCTGTGGTCGCTCAAATGTGAATGGGATGACACTGTTCCCCTCTCATTTATTAACAGATGACTTTCTTTTCGCAGCAATTTGCTTGATCTTTCCCTTACTGAAATTCCTAGGAATTTAATTAACGCTCATTCTAATGCATCTTTTTTCCTTCATGTGTTCGCGGACAGTTCCGAAAAAGCTTATGGTTGCTGCGCATATTTGGTTTATCGCGGTTCATTATATGGATCTTCAGTTTCCAACCTTGTTTGTGCCAAATCTAAGGTGGCTCCTCTTAAAACTATCACTTTGCCTAGGCTTGAATTGTGTGCTGCCCTCATGGCTTCAGAACTTGTTAAGAAATTACGGGAAGTATTAAAAGTCGACTTCACGCAAATCTATCTCTGGAGCGATTCCATGATCACACTTTCTTGGATCGCCAAAAACCCCTCTCACTGGCAAACTTTTGTTGCAAACAGAGTTTCCAAAATTCAAACTCTTTCTTCGGGATGTCAATGGAGGCATGTGCCCAGCGCTGACAACCCAGCCGACATTATCTCTCGTGGATGTTTACCCTCTCAATTGGCAGCTTCCCAGTTGTACTGGCATGGGCCCTCGTGGTTAATCGAAGACTCTTCTTCTTGGCCTTCTAAACTTCCAGTTACAAACTCCAACTTACTTGAAGCAAAAGTATCTCTATCTACCGCTTCGTGTCTTGTTTCCAACGCTTCTCATCCCTTGTTCCCGCTATTCTTCCTTTCATAAATTAATTCGAATTGTCGCCTATCTTCTTAGATGGAAATATCTTGTGGTTGACCAACCTCTTCTCCCGAAACCACACCTTACCAATCATGAATTGAATCTCGCTACCATTAAGGTTTTACAACTGACACAGCAAGAAGCCTTTTCTTCTGAATTTTCTTTACTTTCTTCTAAAAAGGATCTTCCCAAATCCAGTCGTCTTCGTGCTTTAGCCCCGTTCCTTGATGCCAATGGGTTACTTAGGGTAGGTGGTAGGCTCTCTCAATCTTTGCTCTCTGCAGACAAAAAGCATCCCGTTATTTTGCCTTCTAAACACCACGTAACTTCCTTAATTATACGTGATTTTCATTATCGCAATCTGCATGTTGGTACACGCACTCTGCTTTGCCTCCTAAGGGAAAAGTACTGGATTATAAATGGAATTCATGAAGTTTCCTCTGTAATTCACAAGTGCATTCCTTGCTTCAAAGCGAAACCTAAAGTCAATACTCAATTAATGAGCGATCTGCCCTCTTTTCGCTCTTCTCCTATACGTCTATTTGCTCTAACTGGTGTAGATTATATGGGTCCGTTCCAATATCAACGAAATTCCCCTGAAGCTAAACGCAAATTGTTTGGTAAGCGCTATGTTTCTCTCTTTGTTTGCATGGTTACTGGCGCAATCCATTTGGAACTAGTAACGAATGCCTCTACTTCTTACTTTTTATCAGCTGTCTCTCGCTTCGCTGCTAGGCGTGGTGTTCCTTCAGAGATGTTCTCTGATAACGCTTCCACTTTTCAAGGCGCAGCTTCCTTGTGGAAAAAAGCTCTCACATCTTCTCCTGCTATGGAACAGATCTCTAATTTTTCCTATTCAAAGGGTTTCAAATGGCGTTTTATACATCCCTACGCTCCTCATCACGGTGGTAGGTGGGAATCCTGCGTAAAGCTCACTAAACGTCATTTAAGAAAGGTAATTGCATTCTGACTTATGAAGAATTTAATTCACTCTCTGTTCTGATTGAAGGAGTTGTTAATTCTCGCCCTTTAACTCCGCTTTCCAATGACCCTGATGACCTGCTTCCACTCACACCTGGTCACTTCCTTATAGGCATTTCTCTTCCTGCCCCTCCTCCCCTTTCCAATTCTTTCAGGGATTCTAATTTGCCTATTGTTTGGCGTAAACTTGAAGCCTTTCGCAATTCTTTCTGGAAGAGGTGGAACTTGGAATATTTAACTTTCTTGCAACGGAGACGGAAGTGGTTTCTTTCCAGTCCAGACATTAAAGTGGGGGACTTGGCCTTGGTTAGGGATGTCTCTCCTCCCCTGGTCTGGATTTCTGGTAGAGTGACCGAGTGTTATCCTGGAAGGGATGGGAGAGTCAGGGTGGCCAAAATCTTGACCACTAATGGTCATATCACAAGACCACTGTCTTTAATAGCTTCATTACCTTTAAATGTTTAATTGTTTATTTTGTTCTCTGTTGGTGTTTTACCCTCCCAGCTTGGTGTATTCTTGGAATACACGGTATGATAGAGTATATTTTTAATACTCTTTGCTTGTTCATTTCTTCCTTTTTCTCAAACACCAACAGTGATCTCCTAGTTTCTCTTTGGTGGTCATGTCTCTTATGTCATTTGTGAGTCTGTTCTAGATATATACCTTCCATTACTCACCTAGCGTCATCTAGCAGCGAATCTGTGAAGTTCCTCAATTCTTCCCTGTACAAGAGGACTTCCTTTTTCCATCTCGCCACCAGGTCTCGTCACCATCGCCAGCTATCATCTCTGTGATCAAGAGAACTTCGTCTACTTTTTCACTCACCATGCTGCGCTAGTATCGTCTGCTATCAACTCTTTGAAGACCATTCATCAAGAAAAACATTTAATTTTCTTATGTTGGTTATGCTTATATGTATTCCTTTTGTCTCCTACCCCCACTCTTTTCCCTTTCCTGGTCCCTCGGCGTTTTCGCTGAGTGGGTCTCACTTGTACGTCGACCGTCGACTCAGTCAAGGCTCAACTAGAGCCAGCCTCCTGAACTAAAGAGGCATTCTTTAGATTCCACGCCATGTTGGAACTTAAATCGTCAAAGGGAACTTCACCTTCGCCATGCAGCAAAGATAAGTACAGACTTCAGGTTTTAACCTCATCTTCATCAGTTTTAATTCTACATGCTTCTAACTATCATTTTATAGGCAGTGTGAGATTACCATATTTTGGGGAAATATCATCCTTCGCGGGATTTACCATGTTGGGCTTTTGGCTGTCTAAGCCAACCTTAATAGAAAGTAGCTTTTCTTAAGCTAATTAAATGAGAAATCTTCTCACAACGTGGGATATTTTCGAATACCCGCTGTCTATAAAATATTTTGCTCGTTCCACCGCTGGAATAACTTTGGCCCCATTCTTTAGTCAAGATTGCTCTGGAACCTTCCAGAATCTACCAGTCACGACGTCATGTATTTTCCACTCATATGTGTGAATATTTTCTCAAACTAAAGGATCTTCCTTATTATTTAACGCTCAATAGCTAACTTTTCTTCCTCCGTTTGGATTTTCTCTGGTGTACTTAATGACAATCTATAACTTTCTCAAGCTATAGACTCTCGCCTACCTAGTGCAACCAGTTTTTTTTTCACAATTGCAATAACTTTCTTTGCCATAAACTTTTGTGTTACTACAGTGAATTTTTCATCCATCCAACAGACTATAGTGAAAACTAGTGCTTGTTCAACATTTCTACCGCGTCGCGATCGTCCGATTACCAATCCCAATTGATCTTTCCTAAACCCTTTACTAACAAACCATAATAATAAAGTTATTACTTTAAGTCTTTTTTCAATGAGGTGTCACTCTATAGAAGTGCCCTCCCCTTTTTCTTATATAACATTAATTAACTTCTGCATAAATACGTGTCTAGCACACGTTTTAAACTTACATTGTTTCTCCCTTCTAATTTGGGAATACAATTCTTTCAACTCATTAGTGAGTTATTTCTAGGTCTCACGAAAGGGAAACTTGCCCTATTTGTCTCGTGATTCCTATTTAACCATAGGAAGCCTAGAACCTTCCTTTTGACTTTCTCTTCAGGTTTCACAGTAAGTGACCTGTCCTAATTTGTATAACTATTATAAAAGTAATTCAGCGTAAATATAAGAAGTTATAGGAACTTCTCTTCCATTCTACCTGTTTTCTTTTTTTTTTTATTTTCGAAGTTGTAACTTTTTCTAAGATAGGTACTTGGGAATTTCTGAAAGTACACACATTGTACTCGATTTAATGTCTAAACTTTAATCACTTCATTTGTCTTTTTTAAATCTTACAAAGATTTTAGTACATATAAAGGTTTGAAACCTAAAGAATTGTTAATTGCCTGGAGCAAACTTTAAATGTTAGGAGGTCTGCGACCCCAAATTGTTAACAAAAATTGAAACTATATACTTGTCAAATTTATTAGACTTTTTTGCATTGTTAAATAAATTCAAACTTTCCTTTTTGACTCATCATTTCTCTAATACAACGGTTAGGCAAGATCCTGTCTTCCCTGACTCTTCCTAGGTTCATGCCCTCGTTAATGCAAATAAATCTCGTGATAGGGTTTTCACCACTCGTTGCATTTGAGCAAGAACTCTTAGTGGTGATCTTGGTAAAGTCTCTCTTAGCTTTAATAGCTAATTCTAACTGGCCAGTAAGGCAAGTATAGCTCGCTACGCCAGCTTCCTGCTTGTGGAGATCCTCTCCAAAAACTTATGGTTGGTTTTCCAAAAGATAAGTGTTTTTCTTTGCCTAAACTTTTAGTCGGCTCTTTGCTGGGTAAAAGCTTAGCTATTTCCAAATGCAACTATTGGTGCACTCACCAAAATTTTTCCCAAACGTATAATTCCTTTATTACCATACTTCTTGGAAACGCTTGGTCGCTTTGTAGTAAATCTACAACTTCAAAAACTGGAAATATCAAAATCAATTCCAATTATTGGCATTCCTCGAATTTTTGGTCCAAAAACGAACTCCTTTGAACAGACATACATTAGGCCTATTACTCTCTGTCTTGCCAGACCATCACCCTTCCCCATAGTAGGCATATGCATGGTTGAGAGGGAATACACTAAAGCCATTCTCTTGCAAACCGCCCAAGTCCTAGCTGCGTTTCCCGTCAGCTTCGACCAGGTCCTTACCCACTTTAGGTATCAGAAAGCGGATTTGCAGTGGCAACCGCCTTTGAGTGCATTTAAAGTTAAATTTATAATTTTTGTGGGACTCTCCTCCTATTTCTCTCTCCTTTCTCTCCAGTCCAAAGCCCACCTCCTTTTCTTTATCATCTTCCCTTGGTGGTTAGGTTATTCCTCAGCCAATAATCAACCCAACTCTGCTCTGTCCCGTTCCTGATGTCCCCGCTGTACCTGTGGGCGGGCGTCGGCGCAGCTCGGCAACTTCCTCATGAAGAGCGTTGAATATCTCTTCCACCCCCGTGAGTGGGCGTTGGCGCTGTTTGGCAACTTCCTCTTGTGGAGCTTTGACTCTCTCATCCACCCCGGTCGGCGGGCGTCGGCGCAGCTCGGCGACTTCCTCTTGTAGGGCTTCGAATCTATCTTCCATCCCTGTCGGCGGGTGTCGGCGCAGCTCAGCAGATTCCTTTTGTAGAGCGTTGAATCTCTCTTCCACCCCCGTCAGCAGGCGTCGGCGTAGCTCGGCAACTTCTTCTTTTAAGGCGTCGAACTTCTTTTCCACTGCCGTAACTTCCTCACGCAGACCCAGTTCTAATTTCTTGAGGTCCTGTGCTAACTTATTCTGCCCGTCTTCCATCTTCTTCTGGACGTCCTCTATCTTCTTGGTTAAATTCTTCTGGCCATCTTCTAATTTAGCAGTTAGGTCCTCGGCTAACTTCTTCTGGCCGTCCTCCATCTTCTTCTGGCCGTCCTCCTTCTTCTTCTGGCCGTCTTCCATCTTCTTCAGGTCATCCTTCAGGTCCTTGGCTAATTTCTTCTGGCCGTCTTCCATCTTGGTTTCCATACCACTTAACTTTTCTAGCAATGCTGCCAATTGAGCCTCCATTTTAGTTGTTTGTCTTGTAAAGGGCATGCACTCACAGGAAAATTAGAGAAAATGACCTGCTCGGGTTCTGAAACCAGGACCGTCAGGTGTTGTGCTTGTGCTTGAGTTCGTAATCCGGCTTCTGACACCAGTTGTTACGTGCCACCCCCCTAGTGGCACTTTTGTTGACTGGATTACGGTGGGTTGAAGCACAACACAGATTGTTCCTTTAAAGAAATAATTAACTTTATTGCGGCCAGAAAGATACACCACTCAACAGCAAATACAAGCAATTATTACCTTACTCCAGTTTCCTCAAGTCTCTTCCTTATGGAAAGCTCTTGACCCCTTTCACTCGGCCTTGCAGTTAATCCTCTCGCTAATGAGTCCGGTCCCGTACGCTGGCTGGAAATAGCTGCACTAAGTCTGTCACTCACTGTTTTGCAACTCACCACAATGACCTCAGTCGCACTAGGTAAGCACACTCGCTCAAAACACAGGCAGTCCCCTGTATGCTCCTCACTCCCTCGCTGTCAAGACAATCGGCTTCACTAGGGGTTTCGCAAGTCACCACACTTCTGTCGCTCAGGATAAACGCTCGCACTAGCTCGTAAAACACAACACACACTCCTTGACAGGGCGCTCTTATATAGCAGGCCAGTGACTCAATAAATGCTTCTAGACCCATCCAGGGTTCACGGCTTCTCGAGGTTTCCTTCACTGGCTGAGTCACGAATATTCTGGACCATCCCTTTGTCCTAGTAGTCCTGTTGCATAAGGCGCACGCAATACACTGAGGCAGGGCACAGCCCAGCCCTTGGGCAGTTGTGACTCATGCGGCGAGCGATGGCACAAACTCACAGCCGTAACAATATTTTAAATTTTCAACGTCTTTTTGGTTAGCCGATAGCTTTTCACCACTGATCTGTAGTTTCCGCACACCATGACGATTTTTCCAGCTTTCCAACCACCCCGCACTTGCTTTAAACTGTTCATCCCCTCCAATTTCCTTATTAAAGTGTAGTGCCTTTTCTTTTAGTAAAGGACCGGAGATAGGTAACCCTTGCTCTCTTCTTTGGGTAAACCAAAGAAACAATGCCGCATTAACTTGGTTGTTAGCTGCCTTTTTCATCATTTTAAGTTTTTTAACACCACTTGTTGACGCTTGTGACGAGCACCACTTTTCAATATCACTCGGAGCCTTTTTCCAGTCACTCACAGTGCTTGTTCCTACTCCCATATCCGCGGCAATCTTCTTGGCTGTTTCACCAGCATCTAACCTTTTTAGAGCACGGAACTTTTCTTCCATCGTAACAACAGTTATTTTCCTTTTTTCGGACATTTTAGCAAAAAAAAAAAAAAACTAGGTTAAAAGATAACAATAACGATAACAACGGTAAACAATAACAGTAACAACAGAAACACACTCGCAAAACAAACTGTCGCTTCAAGACTCACGCACAGACTGAAGGGTAGAAAGAGAGGCGGCTTCTTGTTGACGTAGGTGTCAGGCAGGCAGAAGCCGTGAATGGAATATCGCTTATTCACACAAAGGGATGAGTTCCCGGGAAGATGTCGTTGACCGAGTCAGGCCACAACCCCTCGCGGTCAAGCACGCACACAGCCTTCCAGAGCTGCAACTTTCACTCGTCCTCCTTGGCTACCACACTAATGTATCCTCGCTCTCAACTACGACTTAAAAAATCATTCGGAGATGTGTCCGGATATGGTAGGGTTCGGATATCACAGGTCCGGATGTGACAGGTTGTACTGTAGTTCATTACAACATGTGTCCGGAAAAGCTTCATTTCCGAGTTATGGCCTTCACAACACTGAACTTCACCGGAACGTTTTTCTTTCCGCAGGTCGTTGCCGTGATAGGAGGCATTAAGAGGACACTCTGACGGTTCATTCCGAGGCGAAGGTTAAATTCAGTTTTGTGTTTGGCGTTCGTCTGTGCGTCATGTACTCAAATCAGCATCTGGCAGAGGTGCACTTCATGTGCGGTAAGTTGGTCGGCAATGCTGCTTTGGCTCGTTCTTTGTTCCAGGAGAGGTCAATGAGACATCAATGTGCGGTCTGTATTCAAGCAGGAGGTGGACATTTTGAACATCTTCTGTAATAACAATGACCTGCGGAAGAAAAACGTTCCGGTGAAGTTCAGTGTTGTGAAGACCATAACTCGGAAATGAAGCATTTCCGGACACATGTTGTAATGAACTAATTTGATTGTCTACATATAACAAATACATACCTGAAATTATGCCCCATATTTTTGAAACACCCTGTATATTCGTCTATCCCCTTACCGCGCAAATAAACCTGATGATGTCCAACTGGCGAAAGAAACATGTCAACAAATTCGCACCTCTGCTTTCAAAAAGTGTGTAACATATGTAAAGTAATATTTTCCAGGTTAGCAGGTGTGAGTAGATACATGTTACTTCCAACCCAACGCGATGACCGATTGGAAACAATTATTATATTCTTGTTAGAATTCTATGGGGTTCACAACAGAAGTGGGTAATACTTCACATTACAGGAAGGAGTATGAGTGAAGGTGTCAACAGGCCCGGCCGGCCACTGAGAGTTCGCAGTCACTTCCGTGAGTTCTGTCGCAACACCAGTCTGCACGGGCTCCAGTATCTGGGTGAGGAGCGCCCCTTGTCGGAGAAGTAAGTAACCTTCCTGGTATCGTAGTTGTTGTTTCCCCAGTGCTACCCGAGTCATGTACGCTACCCAGTAAACCCCTTACTAGCCATGACCAAGAAGCATCAATCACTAATTTTGGTTTTTAAACAATAATAATTAATATTATTATCATTTATATTGTTCATAGGAAACAGAGTATATTTTCACAAGGAAGTCAGGACGTTACAACAGTCCACTCCAAGCCCACAGGCAAAGCATGTATAAGTTAAAAGCATACTATTGTTAACATGTAGCACTCTAAATGAACATATTTCCATTTGATATTTCTTGGAAGACTTAAACTGAGAGTTGGCTGCAGAAAGCACATTCCTAACTTTCCAGGCTGTCACCAAGCTTTCGAAAGGACAAATATTCTGTTCCTTTCTCATAAAACTTCCTAGTATTAGAGTTTCCAGCAAAGTGAACAATTGTAAGGTCATGCCAGCCACAGCCCCAATGCTTATGGTCTGATTGGCTGCCACCCCCTCTTACCACTAGAGATACACACTATTGGTGAATCTCTGCTTCAGTAAACCGAGGAGACCCGATTATTCTGGCATTCTCCCACCAGGGCCGTGGAGAGCGGCGACGGGCCCTGGGGCTGGAATCTCTCGGGGCCCCCCTCTATAACTAAATTCTGGGCATTTAAATTATAATCCTCGTAAATTTGCACAAACTAATTTTGCGCATTTTTTGCACAAAATGGTCATTGTGAAATCAATTACAAGGACATAAAAACCCAGCAAGCAATAATAGTAATAATAATAATAATAATAATAATAATAATGAAAATGAAAATCCACAGCCTGCTTCCAGTCTCCGACCGGGTCAGGAATGGAATGAATGAAGCCCCCATCTAGCGGCGTGGATATGAACTGTGCCGGCTGCCGAGGCCTGACGCACTCCTCTGGGGCAATGATTAAATGAATGACAGATGAAATGAAATGATAGTGGAGAGTGTTGCTGGAATGAAGTGTTGACAGGGAAAACCGGAGTACCCGGAGAAAAACCTGTCTGCCTCCGTTCTGTCCAGCACAGATCTCACATGGAGTGACCGGGATTTGAACCACGGACCCAGCGGTGAGAGGCCGGCGTGCTGCCGCCTAAGCCACGGAGGCTTGAATAATAATAATAATAATAATAATAATAATAATAATAATAATAATAATAATAATAATAATTGTAGCTTGCTGAACTGCTATGCCCAAAATCGCGGGTTTAAACCGGCTGAAGTCGTCGGATTTTTAAAATGTCATAGATTTTTGCTGTGTAAAAGAACCTACCACTACAATTGGTAGTGTGTAGCCAAAATTCGTAGGTTATTTGGTTAGAAATGCTCTCAAGTTCCAACGTTCACCGCTGGGTGTCAGTTATATTGGCGTCTGGTATCCAAAGTTGGAACTACTTGAAATCGAAATTGAAATTGACCATTGGCTGCGATAAATAGGCTACTTTATAATAATATTTCAATTATATATTCCATTAGTTCAGGCTATATTTATTATCAGAAGCAGAGCGTGAAATACTATCAATATAAATAAGATAATGCTGGTATGTTAAATTCACAACAGTGAAACTGGAGGATTGCACGCAAAATCATTTGCACATTCAATGTTTATACCTGACAAGCGCGTACCAATGCATTATTTTCAAGTAACAAAAATAAATATCAGAGTAAAGCCATCGAAAACAAGGTAATAATTTTCATTAAATCACTATACTGTTTAGTTTTGGCGTTTGACAGATCTAAATTAGACCCGATGAGGTAACATTGTAAGCATGCACAGTGTTCAGATTTTAAGTTCTGCTGATCCTCTTTGATATCAATAATTTTAGAACTTCAGAGATACTCGCAAAAGCAATATGCTCGTTTGTCGTACACAAATTTGAAAAGAAAATGCATTTACCGAACCTTAATTTCATCGCCTTTACAGTATTTAACTTGGGGAAAACATTCACATTGAAAGAAGCTGTTGTCCATGAACTCGGAAACAGGTGAGTTCGAATTCCACCGTCAGTGATTCTAAGCTTATTTTCCATGATTCATTGTTTTAACCCTATAGTCAAATGTTGTAGTTGCACTATCGTACATTCATTTCCTCCCCAATTCTGTCCCAAATGAATCAAAATATATTATTAACTTCAGATATAGATTGTCGGACAGAGTTCTACACGCACAGTAAGTAGAAAAGACTAATGACCACGACGTCCTCAGACCCAAAAATGAATCAACAGGAAGATCAGTTCACTGAACTGCATGTTAAAAGAGGTGAAAGGGTACACTGTGCAGTACTACGGGCTCCGTGAAATATGACGTCATCTCTTTTCATAATAAAAACATGATTTTTACACACAAGACGTATTTTAAAATACGTTTTACATAAAGTGTTTTTGTGTTGACATTCTTAAAATGTGCTGCCCTTGAAGACTCACGCCCCTGGGTCCAAGCCTAAAAACTGGTAAGTGTTTTGGTTGAACGGCGATCACACATCTTTGTACATTAAACAAAGCAAAATACATTTTTATAATTAGGCACAGGTGTACAGTACTCATACGTAAGTCAAGGTATTATATGTTATCAGTAGATTGCAGGTGATCCGTGATTTGTTTTCACAAAAAAAGAAAGTGTGAATTTGAACTATATTTTGTAATTTGCAGTCAGTGGATTTCTTATAATTTAATATTGCTTTGCAGTAAGCAAAGCTAGAGCCAGGTTCTCCTAAAAATCCCCAACCCTATCCATGACTGGTGACCATCAGGGACGGATTCAAGCCAAGATTATGGGGGAGTGGACACACAGGGGATCTGGGGGATGGAATATCACCAAGCTCAGAGTGGAGTCCGGGGGTCCTCCTACAGAAATTTTTTCAAAAATTAGGTCCAAATTATTGATTAAGGGCCATTTGGGTGATTAGTTTTGTGATATTTTGGAATAAAAATTTCATGACCATTGAAATTTAGTGGCTATAGAAAAGACTCTCCGATATTGAAGTAAAATCTCTCGCACCTTCAAGAAAGACCCCGCGGTGTAGCCCACCAATGTCCGTGAGGGGAGGGGGGGGGGTCTACAGCAAGTCTGCAGATCAGAGGTTCGAATCCCGGTGCTGGCAGCGGCTATCCTGAGTGTGGTTTTTCACACTCCCTCCAGACAAATGCCGGGATAGTGCCTTATTTCAAGTCCAGGGACACCTACCCCACTCTTAACCCTAATAATTGCAGTAATAGTCTCGACGACTAACGCTTTTTCGGGTTCAAACCCGGCCGAAGCCGTAGGATTTTTTTAAGAGCGTTAAAATCCCTCAGTATGCCTTCCTTCGGAGGGGAAGTAAAGCCGGCGGTCCCATGTCATAGATTTATGGCATGTTAAAGAACCTTCCACTAATTGCACCTGTGTGAAGCTAAATTGGATAGGTTAAGAATGTAAACAACGCTCTTAGGTTTCTACGTTCGTTGCCAGGAGCCGACTGCGGTGGCGTCCAGTAGCTAAGTTCTGAACTTGGCCTAGTAGTATTTGACGGTGGCGCTTGCGGCAAAAGTAGGAACTATTTGAAAAATCCTAAGTTGCAGGACTTAAATTAAAAAACAGATAACACACACTAATACAGTCATCACAATTATCACCGGTTATCAGACAGATTCTACACACACACAAAGTACACGGGGCTACATGACCGCGTTGTCGCAGCCCCTAAACTTAAGAACCAACCAACCGACTAACGCTTTTCCAGTCGGCAACTAAGAATACGGCATGCGATTGATCATGTCAGAGAGGCCATAGCACAGCACAGTGTATACCCTGCTTTTCGTCCAGCAGTGGGTGGTTTTAAGAGGGTCTAAGTTTCTAATCCCCAAGACAGATAGTTACAACAATGTTGCTAATACACCTCTCTTGTTATACAACAACCTTTAGCCTCCCCTTCAGTCTGCACAATTTGCACGTTTTTTGGTTTTCGTTTCTGTTCGCTGTTTGAGAATCTTGTAATTTACTTCATTAATATTTGTGAAAACTACTGCGTTACAGTCAACTTCATTCAATAACGTGGAGGCCTTCAGAAACAAACCGGAAAATTAACGCGTCAGCAAATACTGAATTATATCTACAGTACTAGTTGATGCAAACGATCCCCAACCGAGCGACAATGGTTCATTACCCGCCAGTGATACTAGACCTACTAGTTACCAAGTGCACGGTTTAAATGCCGTAAACCCCTAAATGAATTAACAACTGTAACGACAATAGGCCTATTATTATCTGTTCAGTATGACTACGAATGACACCGCAGTCGGGAAGCCGAATCCTGCATTCCTGCCCCGGCTTCGTCAGGGCCTGGAGCCATTTCTAAGTCGTAGATAAAGAGAGCAACTCATTTTATGTTTAATGGTACTGAGACGTTAAAGCGTATCACGAAAGGGCTTGATTTGCAAGGGAAAGTATCTCTTCGCGTCCTGAAAAACAACTACTTTGCAGATCGATGCTGCTCTTTGGAATAAACGGCGTGGAAATGTCCAATAATAATAATAGCCACTGCACCAGCTCAAAACAAAATTTTATTTATATTCGACCATACTTCATCTTAATTTTCTTCTAAATTAAGCAGAGTTCAAATATTTGGTCTTAGGAAAATCTGCGCGGTTGCCTACATGCAATATATTAATTTCTCCATCGCCATGCACACTACTGACGTTACTTATTGTTGTTTTAAGGGGCGTAACAGCTAGGTCGTCTGCCCGTACCACTGACGTTCCATGAGAGGAATTGGAAAACAAAGTTCAGTGCCCTATCTTAATTGTCATTTTTCTCCTCGTTAATTCAACACTCAGTCCAGAAAAATACTCGAATATTACCTTAGTTTCAGCCTTTGGATACATTTCCCAACTCTCGTACCAATATATATATATATACACCGCGGACAGGCCAACAAGGACCACGCAAATATCACTTCTTTATAGGTCTAGTTTCCTTCTTTCTCTTCCAGAAGTCTTTCATCCTGGTCGACTGTGCAGCTCTTCTTTCAGCAGTCCATTCTCCTCTGTTGAGATTTTTCTTCTCCCCGACAAGAATTTTGAGACCAAAAATTTTTTTTCTGTACTCTATTCGATTTAGACAATCTTCTTCAGTAATTTTGAATTTTTGAAGTTCTTCTTTCATTTGTTTTACATAGCCTCCTTGTCCTTTATAGTTCCAGATTTTATCAAAAATTTGTTTGTTTAACCTTGAGCAATCCATGCGGACCATATGTCCGTAGAACTGAAGTCGCCGTTTTCTGATCATCACTTCAAGGTTGTCGATTTTACTATAAATTTCTGCATTCGATCTCAGTCTATAACCTTCCTGTGTTTTCCTAGGACCATAAATCCTTCTTAAAATTCTTCTTTCTATCTTGAGCAAATTCTCCATTCCGGTTATATTTGTAGTTTCCATGCCGTACAAGATGACTGGTCTAACAACAGTATTAAAATGTCGTAATTTTGCATTGATAGACAGGTTCTTTTTATTGTATATATTTTTTGTACAAAAATTTAATCTTTCCAATTTCCCTTTTTTGTTCTCGATTGCCAATTTATCCGTCCCATTGCTACTAATTATTTCTCCAAGATATTTAAATCGGTCAGTGACCCTGGTGCTCCCATAATTTGTTTTTATCATTTTCTTAGTGTATTTCTGATCACTTGTCATCATCTCTGTTTTTACCAACGAAATCTGTAAGCCCGCTTTTTCCGCCGTTTCTTTTAACTGATCAATTTGCTTAATAGCTTCTTGTTCTGATTCAGCAAACAACGCTACGTCGTCAGCAAATGCTAAACCTTTGACTCTGAGGTTCTTATTCTTTGTACCAATTTTAGCACTTGAATCGTTCTTCTCCCAAAACGTCCTCATGACTTTATCCAAGACCAAATTGAAAAGCAGTGGTGATAGACTGTCCCCTTGTCTTAGCCCAGTTTTTACCTCGAAGGGCTCGCTAACTTCATTTAAAAATTTGACTCTGGAAATCGTATTAGTTAATGTAAGTTTTATTAAATTTATGGTTTTTTGATCAACTTGGTATTCCTTCAATGTGTCAAAAACAGTATCCCTATCCACTGAATCATACGCTTTCTGAAAATCAACGAATGAGATAAAGATATTCTTTGGTCTGTTGTTGTAATATTTTAATATCAATTTTAAACTAAGAATTTGTTCTGCACACGATCTATTCCTTCTGAAACCTCCTTGGAACTCGCCAAGCTGTGGTTCGATCTGTGGTTCAAGTCTGTTTAAAAGTAATTTGGCAAATATTTTATATGTGACAGACAACAATGAGATCCCCCTATAACTATTGACATCAATTTTTGAGCCTTTTTTATGTAGTGGATGAATTAAGGCGATTAACCAGTCTTCTGGAATTGCTTCCTCAATCCAAATTTTCTGGAATAGATTTGTCGTCGCTATTAAAAATTCATCATCTACAAGCTTCCACATTTCTGCAATTATTCCATCCTTGCCTGAGGCTTTATTGTTTTTAAGTGAGTTGATAATACATTTAACTTCATTTACATCTGGGGGCGTAGAGTCAAAATTTTGTGTTGTAAATTTGAAACTCAACTTGTCTGTCGGTTTTGGACAATTTAACAACTTCTCAAAATACGCAGCCAAGATATCACAATTTTCCTTGTTGTTTAATGCTAGCGTACCATCTTCCCTTTTGAAATTTAAACTCGGCGCTGAATATCCAGTGATTTCATTCTTAAATGCTCTATAAAACAATCGGGTGTCATTTTTCTTAAAATTGTCGTCCATTTCCATTATTTGGTCCTTCATATATTTTCTTCGAATCGTTCTTAAAGTCTGGTGGGCCATTTTCCTTAATCTTTGTACTTCCTCTAAATTTTCTGGAGTCTTGTTCCCGTTCCACTTGTGCCAAGCACAATGTCTTTCTTTGATCACTCTTTCACATTGTTCATTCCACCAAGCATGTTTCCTATAAAAGTTCAACGGTGCAATTTCCTGAGCTGGTTCAAGAAGGTTATTAGTAACATCATTCCAATACTAATGTAGGTTTTCAATTAATCACTTAGTCCTAATCAGAAATTATTTGCGCACGAACCCAAGTACCTAGGATTGTTGATCGTATTGAATGAACCAGTAATAATAATAATTATACTGCACCTAAGCGTACAGATTATTCAAATGTTAGCATTGTTTTCTCAATTCAGTTTACGAGAAGATGAACAATTTCGCATGCATTTCTTCTATCTACGTTTGACAACAGAATCATCCCACCCTTTCGCAAGATATTTAACCAGCTATGATAATTTTTCATATAGTGCGAAAGTGAATTACCAGGGAACGATGACCTCTCTGTTCCGCCCCTTAAATCAACAATAACTATAAAATGAATTACTGTGTGGACGCTACTTTAAAATTTATTTTACTTACCTGCCTGCACGGCATACGATACGTCTAGCTAGACAATATATTAATTTCAGACACGAAATATCTAAGCTCGACGTGACGCACCAAACTTCAATCTCTTGAGCTAGCTGACCAAACACACCAGGGCAACCCAGGATTGGTGCATAAGCCGAATAAGCTAAATTAAGGATCAGAGAACAATACATAGCGAAGCCTCATCGCCTAAGTTGACCGCTTTGAGACAGTTGTTCTTCCCACAAGCGCTTTGTAAAGGAAAATATTGTCCACTTGACAGAATAAATTTCTCAATCCTTGTAACTTTGTTCACAGACAGTTCACTGCACTCACTAAATGATTGCCAGTAGCAAATTCAAGTCACATAAAGGCAATAATAAATCAATGCCTGATCGTGCCTCTCTTCCTAGGACGCCGGGCCCCCCCTGGGAGGGTCGGGCCCCGGGGCACCAGCCCTGCCTGACCACCCCCTCTCGTTGGGCCTGCACCCCACTAATCCCACCCTTAAAGAACCCAACAGAAATATTATTGTCCGATTTTGTACAGGGTGTACGAAAACAAGGTCACATAAAACAATTCTAGTATTATATTTCCTTATGTTTGGTACACTTTTCTTGAAACTTTCTAATCAAGGATACTTAATTTTTATTGGAATGTAAAGAACATGTGGTTTGACAAAATGAACGGATTGTATTTTCTAGAATAATTATTTTGAGCCGTCTAAAAATTAACAAACTCAAAAAAGATGTTTGCCTATTATAATGTATGATTTTTTAATTTATAAATTGAAAAGATAAAGATCATTTTAAATATATTTTGGTTCATTCTGTAAAACTACATGGTTACCAACACATTACAAAATATCAGGCCTGTAACTTACGTAGTTCCTGAGAAAAGTGTACCAGAATCTCTAAACTCTTAACTTGCGGGATTGTTTTCTGTGACCTTGTTTTTTGAACACCCTGTATAAAATCAGACAATAATATTTCATATTTATTGTTAGCAGGTGGGTTAGAGAGGTTAGATCTTTGCTTAGTGTTAAACTAACAACCATTGAACAAACGGAATTAACAAAAAAGAAGTATTTTTAAAATTTGGTCATTTAATTATGTAAAATAAGCCATTAAACTTTACGGAAATGTGCGAGATCAGTGAGACATATCACACACACGAAAGATTTACCTAGTCTCTGGAATTTGGTGTGAGCGAAGCGAGCAAGCCAGCGGCCCTTTTCAACAAAAGCCGCTCTCAGTTGCGAGCAATAATTTATATTTATTTAATCGTGTCCGAGAACAATCAACACAATTTCATTTGGTAACTCTGATACATTGCAGATACACACACTCAATTTAAATACAGTGAGACCAGTATTTTGCTAATTTGCAAGCTTCAGGTGTTCCGTCCAACAGGTTCAGTGGAGCAAATGTAATTGGACACAACTTGGTTCATGGTTTGTTCCTCCCCACATTCACACAAAGCCGAGTAACAGACAAATCCCCATTTATTCTCCAGTACGTAGCCTTCCACGTTGACCCAGTTTCTCCGCGTCCATCGGGCAGGTGTAGACGGCAGCATACATCCTGCAGGGTCGTTAGATCTGGAACGCCAGGAAAGTAGTCTATATGCTGGAGGAGAGACTGTCAGGCTTTCGGTGGCGTGAAGAATACTTCTTCTTGATTTGAGTCTTTGAGCTGCGGGTAAGTAACCATACAAAGTGTGGGTCTGCTGGTTCAGAGACTGGCTGCTGATTCACGGCGAATATCTGGAGGTGGGGTACCTGCCAGATAGTAGATTTTGTCAAGCGATATAGATCTGAGAAAACCTGTGATGAGTCTGCAGGTCTCGTTTAATGCTTTGCATGGCTAGACAGGACATGCGTATTCTTCAGATGAATGGCAAAGAGCTAAGGCTGAAGGTAAGAGGCTGCGTTCCCCCAAGTTGTACCGCACAGTTTAAGTAGAATATTCTTCCTTGCTTTCGTTTCGTATTCAGGCAGTGCGATCTGTAGGTGAGAGCACGATCAAGAGTTACTCCTAGATATTTTGGAGTAAAGCAGTGCTCTATTTCTGTGCCTTCCCAGATCACCTGCAGTTTTCTACCTGCCTCTCTGTTCTTGAGATGAAAGGCACAGATTTGTATCTTTGATGGATTGGGTTTCAGCTGATTGGCTCGGTAATGATCGCTGAAATATTCTAGAGCATTGGGAAGTTTTTGTTCAACTTGCCTCTTGAACTGCTAGAGCGAGATCTTTTGCAGATATTAAACTCTTCGTTCCTTCTGGATGGAACTGATCATTGGTGTAAATGTTAAAGAGTATGGGAGCCAGAACGCTTCCTTGTGGTAGGCCATTCCTAGATTTTTTTCATCTACTCCCTCGTCCCTGGAACGTAATGAAAATCCTCTAGCACAAAGCAATCGATCATTCTGGTTAGTTTATAGTCCCTTGTTATGTCATACAGATTTTGTGACAGAATGGAGTGAATGACCGTATCATACGCTGAAAACAAATCGATGAAAACAACACAAGTGATTCTTTTGTTTTCGTAGCCATCTTCTATATACTGCGTCAAGAGCAGTATTTGGGAGGTGCAGCTTTTACCAGGCCGAAAGCCTACTTGTTGTGGTATAAGTAGTGGTTCCAACTTTGCAGATAACCTATCCAATATCATTCGTTCGAGAACTTTATAGAGATGGCACAGCAAAGAGATTGGTCTGTAGTTTTTGAGATCATTCCCATTCTTACCAGGTTTAAGAATTGCGGTAACTCTTGAAGGAGGAAGATAGATGATTAATTTCCACCCATTCAAGAACCGCATCGCCATTTGGGTCATCTTGGTCATATCCCCCAGACAGTGCTATTGCTATTAAAATCACCGACAATAACAGATGGTTTATGATTGCCAAGGTTAGTAGGTGGATTGAATGAGAATACAGGATCGGGTGGCTTGTAGGTTGAAGAGATAACAAGATTACCCATTTCAACAGTGATGATTTTAATATTACTTTCTTCCGTGAAGGCAGCAGTAAGGATCTAGAGATCTGATTTAGCAAAAATGGCACTGCCGTACTGGCCATGAGGTCTTTCGGCTATTAATTTCATTCCTGAAATTTTAGGACGATGTTGGTGAAAGTCTCTATGAGCTTCTTGTATACATCATAAATCACACTTGTGGGTGTGGCATAGGGTGTGTAAAAGCTCTCCCCCCAGGGGCTCACATCTAGTGGGACGAGGGTTGGCGATCACGGGACCCCAGCTGAGTCCCGCATTGCTTCCATTTCCTTGTACCGGGCTCCTCTCCGTCTTCTTCCTGTCGACCTCTCTTGGTCAACATTGTTCTCTTCCGACACCGACGGTATTAGGGTATCCGAGGCCAAGGGAGTCTTTCACTTTCCCGCCTTAATTGGCCCTTGTCTCATCTTTCCTGATACCCTCATTTTTCGAGGGGTAAGCCTTCTTTTTCTGTTCATGTTATCTCCTGCCTTCTGCTCAAGGCCCTCAAGGAGGCAGGGTGTGTGTAGCCCCACCACTTCTGGTGCACCCTGGATATTGCTACACCCTCAAGGGCTCACGGCTGATAAGTTTGGGAGTTGGTGACCCCGAGGGATTCCTGAGCTGGGTCACATCTGTCCCCTTTTTCCTCTGACTTTGGAGCGGGCCCTCTCATCGTTCCCTTCCCTATCTGCCTTTCATGGCTCTCCTTCCTTCCATGTCCCTTAATCCTCATTCTTCGGGGTTTGAGGGCATTTCTTTTCTTCCTGTCCTTTATTTACCTTATCCTTTATTTGTTTACCATTTCGTCGTCAAGTATGTTAGTTTGTAGTTAGGTTATAGCTTTCTTTCTCATCTCATCTTTCACTCTCACCCAAACCATTAGGGGTCGATAACCTAGATGTTAGGCCCCATAAAACAACAATTATCATCATCACCATCTAAAAGCTCTTCCTTACATTTTGACAAACCTTCGATCTTTACAGAGATCACAATAATCTGATACGATCCTTTCCATACTGTTAACGTTCTTATTCATGAGAAATATGCTTCTGGAAAGCTGATGTTAAGTTCAGTACTAAAGGAAGAACCTTATGCAGGTTTTCACCTTCGCTATCCCATCTGGTAAACCCTCAACTGACTTCGCACAAGTGTTTCGAAATGCAAATCCAACCTTGTGAAGTGGGGCTACGCACTAGGAAAAATGGCCTACTACAGGATGATGAGCACCGTTTGGTTTGCCAGAATTTACCATCACCGTGCACAAAAGAAGATGTTTTGCAGGCCAATGATCAAGCTGTTCTTGTAGCTGAACATTGGATGAACATTATTTAACAATGAATTGTGCCCATTTTGAGGGAGCTCATAGCAAGAATATGAGAGTTGTTTTCTCCGCTACATTTTTGAGAATCTTTGAAGAGAGCGCCAGGAGAAGCTTTGGATTATCCCTGTAGAGCGCGGTGATACGCCAGTGTGCGCGTGCAGCGATGCGCATGGAAGAGCAACACGTGTGAGGCCACGCCATGAACACCTGCTTGGAGAGAGGAGAGCAGTATAAAATTCGTCTTCATGTGGTCGTGCGAACATGAATTCGAGCAAGCTTATTCAATCTGAATTGCGAGTACCAGACCTGAAGCCGAGAAATAGCCTACGAAGAGACACTGTTTCAGTGTTCTCCACTGTTAGATTTTTATAGGTGAGGCCAACTCTTGTGTGTGCAGGGTTGAGCTGGGCAAATACCCGATCTCACAGCTAGTTTAGTCTACGAAATGGAACTGATCCCTGGGTCATGAGAAGAGCATATCTTCAACCAGGTTAAAATTTAGCCAACGATGGAGCAGACTATGCAATGCGTGTCTTGCGGAATACAATTCAATATCCAGTTAGGGCCTCAAGAGATTTTTCTAGCTCATATGTTAGTAGTTGTAACTGGAAACAAAGGCAATACAGGTTCGTCAGTGTACTGCGCTAATTTCAGTAAGAGTGCAAGCAAAGTTGTCGCGAACAGTCATACGCTCAATGGTGACTTATTTCGGAACGGTGAATTACCGGGTGACAGTAGTCAAACCACGAACAGTCTAGATTACGTGTTTTTGCATAGCGCAAGCTATGGTGTTAATGAATCTCGCACAGGAAATGATGGTGATAAATCGTTTTTGGATAGTTAGTTGCGACAGTAGTCAGTTAATTATATTTTCTACTCGATTTGAATCTTATTAATCCTAGATTAGATTAGATACTCAGCCTTAGTCTAATGAGTTCGATTTTTCATGTGATTTAGGATTTTCAGTAATAATAATAAATGATAATGGTCATATTTTGGATATGACAGGATTAAATCAAGAATGATGATTATGATTATTTTAAAGATCATATTGATTAATAAACCTGGAAATTAATTAGATTTGACATTGTTGAAATATTTAATAATAATAACAATAAATTTATGGGTGATAGTGAACAATTATGTGAAGTTCACATAATCAAATTTGGATCAGAATTATAGGAAGGTTTAAAGAGGTTTATAAATAATGCACATTGGAATTCTCTAAGGAGATAATAATAACAATTTCGGAATGGAAAGTTTTCAGTGTAGAGCAGTTTATATCAAATAGGGGAATTTTGTAATGATGACAAATTGAATGCAACATGAATATTTAAGGAAGACATTTGTTTATAACACCTGAGTGATTTATCTGGTGGGTGACTGAGTTGAATTTGGAAGGCATGCGTGCACTTATCCTACAAACAATATTATTCTAATCCATTAATTATAGCAATGAGGCTCAATGGATTTTAGATGTATGGAAGGGTTTTGCCAGGGTGCGACCACACGCCTTCAACCAAATAGGCTAATGTCATCAGTAGAATTCCATATTCTACATTCATTTTGCTCTGACCTTTAACAAATATTCTTTTAAATGATTTGATCTTGAAGAACGATTATATTATTGAAAACTTTCCGCATTATAATGAAATGTAATGATATGAAGTCAATGTAATGCATACTGAAATGGGACATTCAGGGAATGCTGACCTCGCTTTTCGATAAAGTTGTAAATTGTTATAACTGATCTATGATTAATATATAATAAAATCCTTCTTATAATAATAATTGCGAGTTGCACCCAGGTTTAAACAAAAATTTATGTCTTTATTGGAATAATACAATAAATCAACAAGATTGTTGGAAAATGATTAAGAGATTCCATGTGTGGAAACTTTCGATTTTGAATTAGTTGGACTATTAATTGCCTGCACATTATGAAAGTGTAAATTGAGTTTAGGATAAAAACAGACTTCAGTGATGAACTATACAATTCACGAATTTTCTAAGAATACTTAAATAATTTATTAACATAATTTTGATTTTGAAAGTTTAATAAATGCCGATGATTTAATAAGGGCATAATTAGATCAGGATCCCAGGGGGAGCGACAGGATGTTTTCGTTTCAGGATGGTGTTTTAGCTATCTCCCTGTGGAAGAATATTGTAATTAGTTTAGGATGGTTCAATGAATAAATTAACCTGATGCGTTTTATCTTATAGAAAACTGTAGTCATTCATGATTTCTTGAAAACTTAAATCCTTTCTATCCTTGCTGCACAGTGCATCTGGATAACAGCCAAGCGTTTGTTTTAAATTACAACTTTTGTTGTTTGCCCATAATTAACCGCGAGATGTTTTTGAGTCTTATGCTCAGCTGTTGTTAGGATGTGCACTTGTGCGGACGTGGGACATCTATCAAACGGTCACATAAAGTAAGATGGAAGGAAATTAGCTGCCAACGTAAAACATTACTGTAAATCAACTTAGAAAAAATCCCAACACTTAAAAAAAACGGAAGACATTTAAACCATAACTGCTTTTGGACCTTGTAGGCTGTTGATTGGAACCGCACAAAACCTTGTAGGCCGTTGGTTGGAACCGCTTTTGGACCTTGTAGACTGTTGGTTGGAATCGCTTTTTGACCTTGTAGGCTGTTGGTTGGAGCCGCTAGAAGACCTTGTAGGCTGTTGGTTGGAACCGCATTAGACCTTGTAGGCTGTTGGTTGGAACCGCTAGAAGACCTTGTAGGCTGTTGGTTGGAACCGCAAAAGACCTTGTAGACCGTTGGTTGAAACCGCTAGAAGTCCTTGTAGGCTGTTGGTTGAAATGGCTTTTGGACCTTGTAGGCTGTTGGTTGGAGCCGCTAGAAGACCTTGTAGGCTGTTGGTTGGAACCGCATTAGACCTTGTAGGCTGTTGGTTGGAACCGCTAGAAGACCTTGTAGGCTGTTGGTTGGAATGGCTTTTGGACCTTGTAGGCTGTTGCTTGGAGCCGCTAGAAGACCTTGTACGCTGTTGGTTGGAACCGCATTAGATCTTGTAGGCTGTTGGTTGGAACCGCTTTTGGACCTTGTAGGCTGTTGGTTGGAATCGCTTTTGGACCTTGTAGGCTGTTGCTTGGAGCCGCTAGAAGACCTTGTAGGCTGTTGGTTGGAACCGCACAAGACCTTGTAGGCCGTTGGTTGGAACCGCTAGAAGTCCATGAGGGCTGTTGGTTGGAACCGCGGAAGACCTTGTAGGCTGTTGGTTGGAACCGCTAGAAGTCCTTGAGGGCTGTTGGTTGGAACCGAGGAAGACCTTGTAGGCTATTGGTTAGAACCGCAGAAGACCTTGTACGCTGTTGGTTGGAACCGCATTAGACCTTGTGGGCTGTTGGTTGGAACCGCTTTTGGACCTTGTAGGTTGTTGGTTGGAACCGCTTTTGGACCTTGTAGGCTGTTGGTTGGAGCCGCTAGAAGACCTTGTAGGCTGTTGGTTGGAACCGCACAAGACCTTGTAGGCCGTTGGTTGGAACCGCTAGAAGTCCATGAGGGCTGTTGGTTGGAACCGCGGAAGACCTTGTAGGCTGTTGGTTGGAACCGCTAGAAGTCCTTGAGGGCTGTTGGTTGGAACCGCGGAAGACCTTGTAGGCTGTTGGTTAGAACCGCAGAAGACCTTGTACGCTGTTGGTTGGAACCGCATTAGACCTTGTGAGCTGTTGGTTGGAACCGCTTTTGGACCTTGTAGGCTGTTGGTTGGAACCGCTTTTGGACCTTATAGGCTGTTGGTTGGAACAGCTTTTGGACCTTGTAGGCTGTTGGTTGGAACCGCAGAAGACCTTGTACGCTGTTGTTTGGAACCACAGAAGACCTTGTAGGCTGTTGGTTGGAGCCGCAGAAGACCTTGCAGGCAGTTGGTTGGAACCGCAGAAGACCTTGTGGGCTGTTGGTTGGAACCGCATTAGACCTTGTGGGCTGTTGGTTGGAACCGCTTTTTGGACCTTGTAGGTTGTTGGTTGGAACCGCTTTTGGACCTTATAGGCTGTTGGTTGGAACAGTTTTTGGACCTTGTAGGCTGTTGGTTGGAACCGCAGAAGACCTTGTACGCTGTTGTTTGGAACCACAGAAGACCTTGTAGGCTGTTGGTTGGAACCGCAGAAGACCTTGTACGTTGTTGGTTGGAACCGCAGAAGACCTTGTAGGCTGTTGGTTGGAGTCGCAGAAGACCTTGTAGGCTGTTGGTTGGAGCCGCAGAAGACCTTGTATGCTGTTGGTTGGAACCGCAGAAGACCTTATAGGCTGTTGGTTGGAACCGCAGAAGACCTTGTAGACTGTTGGTTGGAACCGCAGAAGACCTTGCAGGCTGTTGGTTGGAGCCGCAGAAGACCTTGTACGCTGTTGGTTGGAACTGCAGAAGACCTTGTAGGCTGTTGGTTGGAACCGCAGAAGACCTTATACGCTGTTGGTTGGAACCGCTTTTTGGACCTTGTAGGTTGTTGGTTGGAACCGCTTTTGGACCTTATAGGCTGTTGGTTGGAACAGTTTTTGGACCTTGTAGGCTGTTGGTTGGAACCGCAGAAGACCTTGTACGCTGTTGTTTGGAACCACAGAAGACCTTGTAGGCTGTTGGTTGGAACCGCAGAAGACCTTGTACGTTGTTGGTTGGAACCGCAGAAGACCTTGTAGGCTGTTGGTTGGAGTCGCAGAAGACCTTGTAGGCTGTTGGTTGGAGCCGCAGAAGACCTTGTATGCTGTTGGTTGGAACCGCAGAAGACCTTATAGGCTGTTGGTTGGAACCGCTGAAGACCTTGTAGACTGTTGGTTGGAACCGCTGAAGACCTTGCCGGCTGTTGGTTGGAGCCGCAGAAGACCTTGTACGCTGTTGGTTGGAACTGCAGAAGACCTTGTAGGCTGTTGGTTGGAACCGCAGAAGACCTTATACGCTGTTGGTTGGAGCCGCAGAAGACCTTGTAGGCTGTTGGTTGGAACCGCAGAAGACCTTGTAGGCTGTTGGTTGGAAGCGCAGAAGGCGATGGTGAATTTATAATATATTTGACTAAATAACTGAAAGGCAACTTGCCACGGGGCGAAACGCGGACCGTTACGCGACCCAGCACGGGTAATTAACACTGAAAAGGGATTACATACTGACAAAAATAGAGTATCGTCTCGACTCAGCTCTCATTGTGAGCATCCATCCACGATGGCGTTCAAGTCCTCAATGTCGCATTGTTAATACGTTGGTGCGTCCAGCAATTCACAAGTAAACAGTTAATTAACGTTTCGTTTTGACGTCGGTAGTTCAGTTGAGTCCATGGGCCATATAAAATGTCCAGATCACATAATAAGTCAAGTTCGACGATCTGTCGGTATATTTATTTATTTATTTATTTATTTATTTATTTATCGTATGGCTTTTAGTGCCGAGAGTGTCCGAGGACATGTTCGGCTCGTCTGAGTCTGTAGCTGCTTCCAGCGGACACCCTTATTGGGGTGAGCTACAAGTTCCGTTCAATTTCAAGTAGTTCCAACTTTCGTTACCAGATATGAATGATTCCTAGTGGTGAACGTTGGAACTTTGATAGAGCGTTCTGACGAAATCTAACCTAACAATTTAGCTTTACACAAGTTTAGTCTGGGGAAGGATCTTTTACATGCCATAAGTCTATGACATGGGACCGCCGGCTTTACTTCCCCTCCGAAGGAAGGCATACTGAAGGATTTTTAATGCCCTTAAAAAAATCTGACGACTTCGGCCGGGTTTGAACCCGCTAACTTGGGCACAGCAGTTCAGCATGCTACCGACTACGCCACCGAAGCCGCTGATCTGTCGGTAGATGTCTGGTTTACGTTTCTTTTTGTATTTTGTGCAGTCCCTATATTTTGTCACGGAACAATTATTATTATTATGATTATTATGTCCAGGGTGTGCTGGGTGCTGATGATCGCGGTCAGCATGGCGCTGTGCTGTCTGGTGATCAAGAGCCAACTGGACAAGTGGAACAACTCGCCTGTCATGGTGTCCTTCTCGGAGAAGTCCACTCCTGTCTGGGAGATCCCCTTTCCCGCCGTCACGCTGTGCAGTGAGGTGAAGATCAGTTCATCAGCTCTCAACTTCTCCGACCTCAAGACGCGGTCAAGGCTGGGCAACCTGACGGGCGACGAGTAAGTACTGTGTCGTTATGAAGATCATTCATTCATTTATTCCTTTATTTGCGATTGGGGGAGTGTCCCAAATCGGGTACATAATAAGTAAACTGGAGTATTCACACAAATTGTCAGTCTTTATCACACCTGCTGTATATGTTTGGGGAAAGGCTCACCGACTGCGGCAGGTAGAGAGTACCAGTTATCAATGGCGCGGTTTACGAAAGAATATTTACCTTAATATGTACGATGTGGTCGACCCTTAAGTTTGAAGGAATGATCACTCATACTCATGTAAGTGGGCTTCCGTTGGCTAAGCTCCCCCATGCTGGTTGATTTATATACGTGTCAACAGAGTCTAGATTTCATCCTCCTAGCCTCCAGTGATTCCCACCCAAGTTTCTTTAACATACGGCTCACACTGCTCCTGGGATTAAAGTCACTGGGCACAAATCTAGCGGGTTTTAGAGACGCCGGGGTGCCGCAATATTGCTCCGAAGGGGATCTTTAACGTGCCAGTAAATCTACTTACACGGCTCCCTCACATTTGCTCACCCACGAATGCCAGCTGACTGCGCCAGGATTCGATCCTGCAACCTTGGGAACAGCAGGCGAGAACGTTACCACTGCGCCACGCAGCCAGCCAAATACATTAATTCTGTGCCAAGTTGAGGCCACTTTAGTGGTTGGCAAGTTCCTTAGTTTAGGGGCTGTGACATGTAGCCCCGTGTACTTTGGGTGTGTATAGAATCTGTCAGATAACTGGTGTTAATTGTGATGGCTGTATTAGTGTGTGTTATCTGTTTTTAATTCAAGTAAGAGCGTTAGTCAAAGATAACCTATGATTTAGCTTGACACAGGTGTAATTAGTGGAATGTTCTTTATCATGACATAAATCTATGACTGCCGGCTTTACTTCCTCTCCGAAGGAAGGCATACTTACGGATTTTTAACGCTCTTAAAAATCCGATGACTTCGGCCGGGTTTGAACCAGCTACCTTGGGCATAGAAGCTCAGCATGCTACCAACAATGCCACTCTTTAGTTGATGAGGAATGTAAAGCATGGCTCCATGTTTGCTAATACGGAGTATTTTTGAACCAATAAAACCGGGAGAGTAGATTCATTTTGTGTCTGCAGCTCCACAAGGTTTGCTCAATAACGTTAGCCATTTGCATAGTTTTGGCATGACGAATAGAAATAAACAGTGTCATCACTCCGCTACTTAAGCATTGTAGTTCATGGTCCAGCCAGTGTGTGGCGTGGAAGTCGCGACGAACCATAAGCACGTATGACAGTAACCCACGAGGTTAGTACTGTAATATCCTGTGCGCAAGAAGTCATATTATTCGAGGGAATTTGTTTCTTTGTAATAATTTACGAATGTCTGTGCAGTGCTTTGTGTGTGCAAACAACTAAATTTTCTGTTGTTTCGGGAAAATGTCGTAATGTTTTGTTCCGGGAAGTAAATCGGGTTACGAAGAAAATCTGATGGTCGACATTTTTTCACACCGCCAAAAGAAACAAATCTGTTTTCGAAATGGGCGAGAGTTTTTCCGTGGAAGGATAAGCAATTGTCGATCAAAAATAGAATCTGTGACGAGCGTTTTTCGGAAGATTTAATTATTATAAAGGCGGACTGTTTCGTAGTGAACTATGAAAACGTGAAACTTCCTCGCGTGAAGTGGAAATTAAAACCAGGATCAGTACCTCAAATTTTTCAAAATTTACCGAAATATCTATCCACTGATGTAAAATCACGAAAGCCGCCCAGTAGGATACGGAATGAAGGCAGCCTTCCATGGTTAATTGTTCTATTTCGTGCCATCCTTACCTAAAGCGAAAAAAAATCCGTCTCAATAATAATAGGCCTAAAATAATAATAGTTGTTGATTCTTTAGGCACTTAACGACATCGTGGTCACGTATCCCCGTGAGTTTGGGTTTGTTTAGAATTCGTCTGATAACCTGTGTCATTATGATGTCTGTAGTAGTGTGTGTATTTGGAATTGAGGTCGGATTTGGGTAGGAAGCGGCCGTGTCCTTCAGTTAGGTACCATCCTGGCATTTGCCTGGAGGAGTAGTGGGAAACCACGGAAATCCAATTCGAGGATAGCTGAGGTAGGAATCGAACGCGCCTCTTAACATTTTTGCCTCACGAGGCTGAGTGAACACCGTTCCAGCCCTCAGACCAGTATTAAATTTATTGGCAGAGCTGGGAATCGAACCCGGACTTCCGTGGTGATAGCCAAGTGGCCAAGAATGAGTCGGACATATAATAATGGCCAAGCTGCCAATAAAATAAACGGTCATCCAATTCTTCGCTTCCGTTACCGTCCTCCTGATCTTCGGATATTGTTTCAACTTTGTCTTCAGTATCAGAGTCACAAATTCCTTAGAAATTACTGAATCATGAACTAGCTATTCGTTATCTTTCAGCAGAAGGTGACACGCTTCATCTGCATCCTTAGGTTTTCGTAAGGCGCAGTCTCCTTACTGATATTAACTAAGGCAACATACTAAGCCAAATAATCGTTATAACAACACACCTGCCACTCACTAACAGAATGTAACATCATTGGGAGCGCTGGTACTATCAATCTCACGCTGACAAAATGTTACACGTGCTAAAGTTATTTTTAAGCACGCTATTTCACAACTCCAGAAAAATGCTTACTATGGTTTGGTGTAAGATGTCACGAGACGATAAGATCATAACTTGAACTGTTGGCTTGATATTAAAACTAATATAACGAACCATAGAGCTGTCAGACCAATGCGCGACTAACGGAGGGTTTTAAACGATAGTTCTACATGGGGACTGAGAATATTAATGCTAACTTTTTGACAGTATTATTCATAAGTCTAAACACACAATTTGTTGTAATCAGCGTAACCGCAGGCTTCGTAAAGAGGTTTACGTAGCCCAACGCGTATCCCACTATTGAACAGCTGACTGTGTAGCGTTGGGGATCAGCGCCGCTAGCGCTAGCAGAGCGGGGCGCGGTTGAACTCGGTGAGTGATAACACTATTTATTTCTATTCGTCATGGTTTTGGTATCGAATCCTGGTGCAGTTGGTTGGCATTTGTGGAGTGTGAACGACTTTAATCAGCAGATTTACTGGCGCATTAAATAGTTCCCTGACGTCTCTGAAACCAGAACAGTGGCATGATTAAATAAAACGTTCCATCTTGATTCGTGAAATGAAGTCACATTCCCAGTCAATAGTCGACTATTAACTGTTGTTTGATACTGAATAATACACAACAATATTGGGTCGGCGTCATTCATGTTCCATTCTGGAGGGAGGAATTGTTCTCAAATTTGCAAGTATGTTATTAAAAGTACTATCGTGCTACATATTGCGTATATTTGTCTGCGGCGCGATGAAGTGTTTGAAGTCATATCAGACCATGTTATCGGAGGAACGGATAGGAAGTGCAGCCAACTCCATCGTCCCTTCGTTGTTAGTCAACAATGTACATTATAGATATACCGTCATTCCACGTCGCTAGGCGTCACTGTTATCCTCCCCAGCCTGGTCTGAGATAATCAAGTTTGAAGGCAGCAAGGTTATATCTCCGGACCTCGGCTCTATAGAACAGTGCTGTCGCCGAACTTCATGGAAGCTTCGGAGCTCCAGAATGTACTCTTTCTCTCACCGTCTCCAGAAGTCGTCCGCAAGCGAAACTCTTTCGTCAAACTGGCTTGTGACATAAATATGGGTCCAGCTGGTATTATGGTCAACTTCTTCCCAAAAGGGAAGTGTGCTGGCGTCAACGTCTTCACACAGTGGTAGTGGTCATCAAACCTAATTTGGACATTTGAGATTTTCCCAATAGGCAGCGATTAACGGTACCTTTCATGCTCGCCTTAGGAGCGATGTAATGCATGCATGTTGTCGGGAGATCCACAGTTGTTGCGTCATCGATCGTTCTTCTTGAAGTCGCATGTGGTAGTATTCGAACTGTGCTATTGTAACTGAATTATTGTACTTCCCTGATCTGAATAGAAACCGACTGAAATCTAGACATCCACCTATCAAATATGCTAGGAATATCACATAAAACAATATTGAGCCGAATATCCAATGGAGAAATGAATGGAGCACCAACATCAACCTTGAAGCTTGGAGTGATTTAATTGGAAATTGCGCTGCACCCGGTTTTGACCTGCCAAGAAGAACGTGGACTACCCTCAATACGATCCGGACTAACCACGGAGTCTGAGCTGAATCACTCTAATTGAGGTTAAATTCCTTCTCCCAAATGTGACTGCGATGCTCCTTCACTGTCAGTTCACGACATTGTTCACGAATACCATAGAAGAGCATATCAGGTTAATGGGTCTGACTTCCTGTTGGCAACACCTCCAGCATTGCAATGGATAAAGAAGTTAGATATAAGCCTGCCTTGTCATGTGTCCCTGTAAATATGTATATATCAATGTAGCCTATACGTGTGTATATATTTATCTTGCTTGCTTTAGTTTGTATGCCATACGATAAGTTACTGAAACGAGTCACAGGTATTCGTTAGGTTTTCCGCTTTCTTTTCAGATTCATTAGCCGCTCTTCGTCGGTGTCCGTCATTATGTTGTATCCTAACGCTGGGAGAGAGACTGAGCAGGCTGCTAAACTGCGCAGTGAGTGGTAGTGATAGTGGCCGACAGATTGAAGCACTAGTTACATGGACATTCGTGTAGTATCAATAATATGGCTAATCTACTAAGAGAATGCGAGTTTACGATAATGAAATAATCTTCCTCCAGACAGCACGCGTATTCCTTATACTCCAATATAGCAGAATCATATTCTTAACTACTTTGATACAGTATCTCGTACTTATCTAATGGACCGAAGCTAGTGGAAAAGCAACTACAGCTACGTGTTCTGTTTCACTGTCACAACGATTGTACTGTTCCGAGAGACGTGTGTAAACTGTGGCAAGAAACATGCCGCCTCGTATTCTGGGTGTAAGAACGCTCTCAAACAACAACACAGGCAGTTTCAGCGATCTCTCAGGCGCCAACACATCCCTTCCCTTCTCTCTCTGCCCATTTCTCCGCCAAGCACTTCCAAATTAGACAACACAGCCCTTACAAGCATTCTACACCTCCTCCAGAAGCTAATTAACACTTATTAGCTCTCCCACACTCCAGGCACTCTTACATTACCCCCTACATGCCACGCTGCACCGCTGCGCATCTGCTCGAGGGGGAGGGGGGGGGGGAGGTGTCGGCCACGGCCGGCCCATTCCGGGATAGTGCACAGGAATCCAAATCCATGTGCCACGTATCATCCCTTTATCATTAGCCAACAAGTGGCTTCGGTCGTATGCTGAACTCTTATGCCCAAGATCGCGGGTTCAAGCCCGGCCAAAGTCGTCGGATTTTTAAGAACGTTAAAATCCTTCAGTATGCCTTCCTTCGGAGGGGGAAAAGGTGGCGGGCTTATGTCATACATTTATGGCATGTGAAAGAACCTACCACTGCAATTAGTGGTGTGTAGCAAACTTTGTAGGTTATATTTGGCAAGTTATGAAACGCTCTATCTAGTTCCAACATTCGCCGCTAGTGTTAGTGACTGTAGCCAGAGTTGGAACTACTAGAAATTGAACTTGTTGGGAGCCCTCGGGCGTACAATCAAAAATGCCCAGCTCTGGCCATTGGCTGCCAACAGTATGCATTGTGTGTCGCAGGGAGACGAGCCTGGAGTACGCCTCGCTGCTGTGCGACTACTCGTCCAATGGCAAGAACAACACCGTAGCGGCTGGAGCCATCGACTACTTCAAGCAAGTACGTATGCTCAACACCTTCCGATGGGAAGTAATCGTATGGCCTCGGTGCCGGGTGCAAGCTTTGTTATTTGACACCCAGAGGGTAGCTTGCATGTCAAATTTCGTTGTTCCTTGAAGCACTATGAAAGGCAAGGAGGTTAGATATCTAAGCTCCTTGCACACTATAGCGCTTTCTAGTAGAGAAATGAGGAACTTTGTGTTGGCGTAAACTCTCGAGATTAATTTTGCTATTATGAACACGGCCTACTGAATTCAAATGGGTTCTTTGACATGCCAGCATCGTATGACATGGTATCGTAATTTTTGTCGCCTTTCAAAAAAAAAAAAAATCACTTACCACGGCCAGGAGCGAACCTGCAAGCTTGGGGTTGGTAGACCGACACGTTTACCACTCACCCACCGTGGCAAGCTCGGAAGGCCCACGTCATAGATTTATGGCATGTAAAAGAGCCTTCCACTAACTACACTTGTGACAAGCTAAATTTCCACGTTAGATTTCATTGATGCTCTATTAGTTCCAACGTTCACCGCCAGGTGCTGGCTGCAGTGGCATCTAGTAACCAAGTTCACAATTAGGTGTCGTTGATGGTAGCATTTGGTAGCAAAAGTAGGAACTACTTGTAATTAATCGTTTGCACTCTCTGCCTGAATCACACATAACACACACTAATACAGTCTTCACAACTAACACCGGTTATCAGACAGATTCTACACTCATAAAAGTACACAGGGCTAAATGATCACGCAGCCCCTCAATTGAAACAACAACAATAGCAATATGGACTTCATTTTTCAAAGAACGAATGAGTTCGCTTCATAACAAACCGCGGATTCCATTGGCATCTATCGTTCAAACTATGAACAACAAATCTGCTGAGACAAGCGCGGGAACATTGCAGCCACACGAGCTGACTTATTCTCAATTCCAGCCAAAATTCTCGAAAGATAAAGAGGACTATCTGCATTTCTATGAATAATAATATGAGTGCTTGTAGATCACCCCCCGGCTTGAGGACGTGCTCCTATCGTGTGTGTGGAGAGGCAATGAGCTGAACTGCAGCGATATATTCACCACATCCATCACCGATGACGGCGTCTGTTACACCTTCAATGCCCTTCCTCCGGAGGAACTCTTCACCGTGGGCACGTAAGTGGCATGTTTTGGTGTTAGGCCCCGTTCATACTAAGGCGATAAGTCGTAAGCGATACACGCACAGACAGATACGTGAAATGTAAAGGAAGGCGATAATGAAGGTTCACAGCCGACTGTGAAGCCTTAGGCAGGCTGCACACCGGTACGACACGACATATGTCGTAAGACAAGCGCGGTATGCGATAATTGTATCAGAAGATAGACATCGCTTGTGCACGTTCAAACTATTGGGAAATGAGCCAACAGGTGCACACCAGTACGACTACGACATCTATCGAAAGACATGTGTATTAAGCGACACGCTGTGCTAGTCTCTTCGCCGCAGTATCGTACGACATTTCAAGTAGTAAACATGAATAAAAGTGGAGCAAACAAGGTTGAAGATATAACATTCTTAATTTCTTTCATTAATAGTGTTGAAAAGTATCCTTGTTTATGTTTATGAAAGATTACAGTAAATCAGAGGTGACGAGTTTGGCCTGGAAGGCAATTGCAGTTGAATTTAAAGACACAGATTCTAGCCATCCATGGCTTTCACCACAAGTTATGTACTGTAGCAATAGAAAATTTCATCTACCAAACGAAAACTGCTTGTGTTCACTGTGTGGAAAATGCTGCGGAAAATATCATATTGTGTTGTGTTTAAAATGGACCAAAAGCATATCTCAAATTAGCAAACAATTGTTTGATGTACATATTGTATATATAAATACATCGCGACTACGTCATCTTCACTCGACGAGCTCATTATTGAAACTCACTAGGAAGTGCGTCATGCAGAGATCGCATCGCTCTGGTGTGCAGCAAAGTTATCTTACGACAATTATCGCGTGCCGCGCTTACCTTAAGACATATATCGTGTCGGACCGGTGTGCAGCCTGCCTTATGGTGACAGTGTTGCTAACTCTAGGCAGAGGTAGCGTTGACGTTATACGGTATGTTCACCCGTTTTGAGTACTGTCCTTTCATAAGTTAGCGAGACAACACAACCCCAACAACTATCTGAAATAGAACATGCACAGGAAGGGGCAGTTTTGCAGGTGATAACGGATTGGACCAGTATTAAGGATACCGTACGCGAAGAGAACCAATAACGACATTCATTTGGTTGTGATATGACGCATTACTGATTGACAGATGTTGAGAGCACAGTCCTTCCCTCCTTCTCGGATGTACTGTTTGCTGACGATGTTAACAATTTTTACGTCAGAAATGCTGTTGATCATCACTTTTTTTGTTTGTTTTTACTTAGGCTATAATTTAGTTTCTTTCAATTTTATTCTTGTTGTTTTGTTTAGATTAATATTTGTAATATTGTAGGGAGTTAGCCTTGCGGTTGGGTGCGCGCAGCTGAGAGCTTGCATTCGGGAGATAGTGGGTTCAAACCCAACTGTCGGCAGCCCTGATCCGATCGACCAGAAAATAAAACAGACACACAACAATAACACCACTGACGGATAGTGCTCCAGAACTTATGTTGCCGGCGGAACTGAGCACGTGCTCCACTCCGGACGAGCATGCAGCACTGCACGAGGCTCTTCTTTCCAGCGTGCTTACCTCGAAAATTCTTAAATCACTAAGAAGAAATATAAACGAAAATTGTATTCAATAACAAAGGTAATCAATTGACAGATAATTGTAGGAAGATATTATAACGAAAAATATATGTGTTCAGAGTTCCTTCATGATAAAAGGTGAGGTAACGAAACCAGTGTAGGGGGGGGGGGGGGTCCGTTATAAGTAAAAGCCCATAAGAACCACAGTCTTTTCTAAACGCTGGATGCTCTATAGCAATAGATCGCCGCAATCGCAATATATTCCTCACGACATATCGCTTTAGTGTATATGGGGCCTTACTGTATCCATCTTGATCGCACGGAGCGTCCTTGTGCCCACCAGTATCATTGGTGGATATTCGGGGATTGAGCGATATGTGTATTTCAGTTTGCAGAAGGGCTGGGCAGTGGCCCAGCGATCCAATCACTGGAGGCCACAAGACGGATATGACGTCACAGAAGATTTGAAAGACGTGTACCCACGTCGCACACCATCTGCCGGCGCCCCTGCAGGGTTGGCGATCTACCTCAACTCTCAGGACTTGCCTAACGAGTCCGTCATGTGTAACGAGCCACTCGTGGGGTTTCAAGTAAGTAGAGAGTATTCCCTACTAAGTTTTGTACATGCAATTGCGAGTTGAGAAGCTGACTTCAATTTATTGTTACTGATACAACGTCTTAGGATAAGCCTACAATGTTGCAGCTGTGTCTATTACAAATATCTTTGTATTTTTCAGTCTTTCAAAATATACTAAACTGACCTGTAATGAATTAATGTATGCTGTTACGGAGTGCAATATAATGTATGAGGGACATTCAAAAAGAAACGAACCGGAGGTTATAAAATGAAATCCGCTAAACGGATCGTAATGCTCGGGCCTGCGGACGACGCGACGGTGCCGCGCCTGTGAGAGCGATCAGGCAACGCCACCGGAGAGAAGGCCATGACGTCATAGCCTTCCAGCCATCAGCGAGCGCGTTACCCAGCTATGAACAAGCTGTGAGGAAACGAGACTGAGTGTTTACTTATACAATTACGTTCTACAGACGCGAATAAATAAATAACGAAAACATAAATGAAACATGGCCAGAAGTTGATGCGATCGATACATTACACAAATAAATCGACGTTTTCGATCAGACTCGATAAGTATGCATTTCGAACCTTGCGAGTTTGAACTTGACCGAAGACACTGTTGTCTCCATGGCCACAAAGCCATTGGGCCGTGACGTCACTCGCAAATTCAAACCGTATTGTATGGCCTTCTCTTTAGGTGGTGTTGGCTCAGGTACCAAACTCGCCGCTAGAGGGACACAAGCGCAGGCCCACGTGAAGACAGAGCGAGCAAATATACGCGTCGACCGTCCATTGCACTCTGTCGTGCGGAAACTGCTTAGAGCATCCAGCGTTGAGAAAAGACTGTGGAGCCGCATGGCGACAGTGTGGCTAACTCTAGGCAGAGGTAGCCCTGACGTCATACATTATCTTCACCCACTTCGAGTACTGCGTTTTCATAAGTTAGCGACACAACACAACCCCAGCAGATAGAACACGCCCAGGAAGGAACAGTTTTGCAGGTTCGGACCGGTATTCAGGATACGCGAAGAGAGCCAATTGCCCAATTACGTTGTGATATGACGCATCACTGACTGACAGATGTCGAGAGCACAACCATTCCTTCCTCTCGGATGCATGCTGACGATGTTAACAATTTTTACGTCAGCAATACTGTTGATCATCACCTTTTTTTTTGTTATTAATTAGACTATGATTTATTTTCTTTCAAATTTATTCTTGTTATTATTTTGTTTAGATTTATATTTGTAATATTGTAGTGAGTTAGCCGTGCGGTAAGGGGCGCGCAGCTATGAGCTTGCATTCGGGAGATAGTGGGTTCGAACCCCACTATCGGCAGCCCTGATTCGATCGAACAGAAAATAAAACAGACACACAACAGTAACACCAATGACGGATAGTGCTTCAGAACTTATGTTGCCGGTGGAACTGAGCACGTGCTCCACTCCGGGCGAGCATGCAGGCACGAGGCTCTTCATTCCAGCGTGCTAACCTCGAAAGTGTTAAAATTACTAAGACGTAATATAACCGATGCTTGCATGCAATAACAAAGGTAATATATTTGCAGATAATTGTAGGAAGCTACTGTATTATGACGAAAAATACAGTATATATGTTCAGAGTTCCTTCATGACGAAAGGTGAGGTACGATCTGGGCCAGATGAAAGTAACGGTACTATCTCCCCACCCCACTCGTCGCATTGCCCAGAAGCTTTGGTTTAAACAACAAGACTCTTTTTCTCAGGCTTTGCGGGGTTAGCTGTGAGTATTCTTTGTTGTCATTGTTATGATTTTGATTTTAACAACGCTTCTTCTTTGTGTGCCTTGATAATGGCTCGTTAATGGAAGCACCTCTCATTGCAGGAAACGTGAGGAGTTGCTGTCTTGTGGCATCACTGTGCTGGGATGTTTACTAAACGTTTTCGCTGTGTTTATTCATTAGGGCTGATGTCCAGCATGTCTGAAGGCCCTAAAATTAATTAACAACGAAAACAGTGTGGCACTCGTGCGTGAACATACAGCACTGTTCGTCAAACTAGTTTCTAGGCCATACTTTGGATTGTAGGGAGAAACCTGTTTATACTACCTAGTAGATTCTTTCAAAATCCAAGGCAGTTCGTATGGGCCCTTGTTTCATTGGAATACGCAGTTGTTTTGGGAGTCATTCTGTAACTGTCTTACAGGCCCTCACTGTTGGGTGACAAGTGTAACGGTCTCTCCACGTTGGGATGACAAGTGTAACGGTTTTCTTTAGCCCTCACTTTTGCGTGACAAATGTAATGCTTCTACTGGCCCTGCCTTGCACTTTGATATATTTACTCTGCCTAAGATATGTTGTTTTAATGGGCGCCAAGACCTCAACGCTATGTTGAAATCTAAATTTATATTTAACAACACCTATCTCTGGTAGAACACCTTCAAGAATCTATTCACTCAGATCGTGGTATGATTTGATCATTAACCCAACAAACAATTGTATCAGGAGAAGGAATTTGGTTTTACAACGATAGTCCTCCAGCCTCCACGGCGTGCAAACCATATATGCCTTCGTCGCCTCCCCTCTCTGGACCCGGCTTCTTCTCGCCCGCTCTCCTCTGATTGTCTGAGCCACCACGTGCTACTTCCCTACCTCCGGGTCATTACACTCGGCGCGAGGATGATGTCGATTACCGTTCCAGACTATTTCGCCTTTTCTTGAAGCAGCAACCCAGGCTTGCGCCATGCTTCTTGACAAGAATAAGCCTGTAGCCGAATTCCCAGTGACGCATCTCTCTCATAATACCCTAACTGACAAAACTCCGTAAAATTCCGTAATCATATAATTTTCTATGATAATGTTGTTCGTAATAATTTGCTTGATAGTGTTTTCTATGACATAGAAAACCTATCTGTATGTTTATAATTTTATAAAAATGCTCCAAAAATACCTTAATAATAATAATAAGTTAATAATAATAATAAATTAACATGAAAACTTCTCTTGGCTGAACAATTTTCCGCGTAAATAAATATAGAATGGCTTCCTACTGACTTATATTGTAATGTTTCTATAGCCCTCACTGTTGCGTGACAAATATACCGTTTTCTACTAAGATATGTTGTTTTAATGGGCGCCAAGACCTCAACGCTATGTTGAAATCTAAATTTGTATTTAACAACACCTAGCTCTGGTAGAAGACCTTCAATAATCTTTACTCTCAGATCGTGGTATGATTGGATCATTAACCCAACAAACAATTGTATCAGGAGAAGGAATTGGTCTATATCTAATGCTACCTACTGAAAACAAAGATTGCATGGTTAAAAGAAATGAATTGATTGTATAAAAAACAAGTATAGCAAAATTATTAATGATAATAATAAGTTTGAATTTAAATTGGAGCGTTGCGATTTAAATATTACCGCTAGAAAATTACGTGAAAACGGAGTCGGATAAATTACTGATTTTACTCTTATTCCCATGCTATGAATTTACTGAATTACTGAATATGAAACAAAGAAAGACGAGAGATTGCGTAGCTATGTGTCATTCGCGCTTACCACTGGAAATTGCCGTAGCATTTCCCTCGTACTGGATGTTGAAGTGAGCTTCCCACAGCCTCCTGGACGTCGTCATCTTCTTCGTTGTTGATGATATATTTTTAGATATGAAGATTTATGGTCCGTACATCGGAACCAACACGTACAACCACCACGGTTAAGTTTCACAAAGATAGTCGCTAACTCCACTGAACATCGGAGCCACTCACTCGTGCAACCATACTGGTTAAATTTTATAACGATAGTCCTCGTTTCCACGGCGTGCAAACCATATATGCACCCGCCGCATCCCCACTCCAGTCCCGACTTCTAGCTTACGTGGTCTCCACTGATTGGCTGACCCCTCACGCGCTACTCCCTCTTCTGGCTCATTACACTCGGCGGGAGGGTGAAGTCGTTTGCCGTTCCATACATCCGCCTTTTCTTGACGATGTGACTCAGCCTTGCGTCATACTACTTGACAAGCATAAGCCTGTATCAGAATTTCCAGTGACTCATGTCTCTCAATATACCCTAACTGACGAAACTCCGTAAAATTCCGTAATCATATAATTTTCTACGCTAATGTTGATCGTAATAATTTGCTTGATAGCGTTTTCTATAACATAGAAAACCTATCTGTATGCTTATAATTTTATAAGAAAATGCTCCAAAAAATCAATTAATAATAATAATAAGTTAATAATAATAATAAGTTAACATGAAAATTTCTGTTGGCTGAACAATTTGCCGCGTAAATAAATATAGAATGGCTTCCTACTGACTTATGCCAGTGGCATAAAAAACCCTCGAAAAACACGTTACATATTCGCCTCGGATCATCGGATGATTTACCGTGACGACGGTCCATTATCCGATTATCCCAGACACGTTAATAATCCCCATCCAAAATACATATTACATAAATGAAATCACCCTAAATTACAGATATATACACTCATAATTTTTCTTTACGCACTTTGCGTCAAAGTTTGTTGTCACTATGGATTGCACTTTGCAACCAGTCCAATGTTTTTCATATAGAATAGTGTTCCACGGAAATTTCCGCCTCTCAAATTTTTCTATGTTGTAAAAATTGACATAAATAATGTGTGAGCACTATGTATTTATGATGTCACATCACACGCATTGAAGGTGTTGAGATATTTGTGTATCACCACAGAACTTCCTAATTTCACTGGAGGTTCCTTCCTTATGGTGAAATTTAATCTCACTCATCACTGAGCACACGATCACACTATTGTGGCAGCGCCTCGTGACCATAATACTTAATCTCTCTTTAAAGTAGATTAAATTAATATTGACTTCTGAAAAAAAAAACCAGTAAGTGCGCATTAGATATAACACCAAATATTTCTGTGCCGTAATCGCCCTGTCTTCTTAAGTTCCCGTAGACCATATTCTACTTAATACTAGTTCTCAACACAGACTAGTTCTCCTCACACAAATAATACCTTTGTACAATTTACCTTAAATTACACACTTACAAATCTTACATGGCGAGGCCGTAAACAGAAATCACGTGTGCTGATATGTATGAGTTTCATGAAGGACTGTCTCGCCTTCTGATGGCCCATGTTTTGTCTCGTGGACGCCTTAAGCAAAAATACCCTGTTCAAGCCCTCACCCATCTCTAGGAGACAAATGGGAATTCACCAGCGCTACCAAATTCTGGCCTTGGTGTATCGAGACATTTTAGTGCTCAAGAGCATCCGACAATCCCGTCATATTTCCCTGTACCTTAAAAATCTCATTTACTTACATACTACCCCCCTGTGTGACTTCTGATACGCCTGCCTGGAAGACCATATCCTCCCACGCACCAAATACCACACTTACTCATTTGATAGGCTGGCTCGCCAGCTAAACACACTCACTTTATGACACATACTTTCGTAGACTATGTATATTATACGTCCCGTATAATCTGTTTCCCTCACTATTCTCCAGCACATATGCTGTTTTGCCAATACGTTTGGAAACTATAAATGTTACTGCGTCACCTGCTTCCAACCTTGCAAGTGGCTCCCTTAAATGAACGTCCTCACTTTGCTCTACCTACCTATTTCTCAGTGTATGTAACGATGCCCTGTTGCTACTGTCCACACATGCTAACCCTACTTTCCTCTGGTGTCACACCTCTACTTGACACTCTATGACCTAAAAATGTTACTTCTGACTGACAGAATGACGACTTAGACAGCTTCAAAGTGAACCCTGCCTGATCTAACTTCTGAAAAACTATATTTAAATGACGTAGATGTCCTCAAAACTGCGTGAACTAATTACCATATCATCAATGTAAATGGTTACAAACTCTCCTGTGTCATCCCCTAATGCGATGTTTAAAGCCCGAATTAAAGCTGCTGAACTACTCTTTAACCCATAAGGTGTTCTACAAAATTGATAAAGGTTATATTTATGACTAAAAGCTGTAAATGGTCTATCTTCGTACATAAGTGGCACCTGCCAAAAACTGGAACTCAAATCTACACAAGTGAAATACTTCTTCCCCTCAAATGTTTGCATTAATTCCTCTATTGACATAGATTTCAGCTGATCTGAACTAATTCTACTGTTAACCAAACGAGCGTCTAAACAAATACGAACTGTGCCGTCGGTCTTGGGTACCGTGATCAAAGCATTAACATATGGACTGTTAGAGTGCTCAATAATCCCATCTTCAAGCATCTGATTAATTTGTGCCTCAACTGCACTCTGATAAGCGAAAGGTACAGGATATCTATGTCCTGTGAATACTGACCTATCAATAACGTTCAATGAATGTGTATAGCAATTGGCCATACCAATGCGATCCTCAAAAACTCTCCTATTACACAATAACACATCATAGAGCCGAACACATTGTTCCACCTCTATATTTCCCTGAAATGCAGCATCACGTAACGAGTCCTCTAGACTTCCGTTCGTAATCACACTGCCCACTAAACATGGAGAACTCCACTCTACGGCTGGCGATATCTCATTTAAAGTACAAATCACACCTACAATACTAGTTCTCTGAATTTGGTCATTGAACGCTACTTCTACTTCAGAATCACCCCATTTAAATTTCAAACTCCCTACATCATAACATAAGTTACCAGACACTCTACTTAGCCACTCTGAACCCAAGATAACACTGAATACTAAATTTGGAATTACAAGGCAAATCTGCTTCTCTACATGATTATTAATTTTAATGTCTACTAAAACTTGCTTAGAAATTACTTTAGACCTCTTCCCAACAGCTGTGATAACAAAAGTGCTTTTAATTGGCATCTCCTCAAAATTTACTCCAGTTCCTTTCATTTTATCATAAAATGCACTACTTATGCAACTCTTCATACAACCACTATCAATTAAAACATCTGTGTACGCCTCGGACACGTTAAATTTAACTATGGGGCTCTTACTAGCCACTTCCTGAATAATGCCTTCATCATTTAGTTCACGTAATAATTCATTTCATACATTTAGGTCATAGGGTTCCTGTATAAGTGTATGGACAGGGCATGCTACAGACTGAGATTCTGACCTTACTTCGCAGCCAGGTTCGCGTTTAAAGCATTGCTACCGCTTGGTGTAGTACTACTGACTACTGCACTGGTCTGGTTGTTCTGGGTTGTATTAACGGTATCTCTCTGTCCGTTATTACCATTGGGCTGATTCCCTCCTTGACCCCTGTTCTGGTTATAATTATTATTATTGTTATACCGCCCTTGGTTACCCCTATAATCGTTATTTCGGCCTTGATTTCCCCTGAAATCATTATTTCTACCTTGGTAGTTCGTACCATACCCATTTTCTCTGTACTGGTTTTGCTGATTATTATTATTACTATTTTGGTTCCCCCTATTTTGAACGCTGGCCCCTTCGCCTCTGTTCCCTTGAACTTCCTGGTTCCTATTCTCATTAGGCCTGATTATTGTCACCCTGGTTCCTACCGAAATTCTCCTCGTAACCGCCTCTTCCCAGAGCATCGAATGTACTCAATAAATTCTCCACTTGTGAGATAGATTTAACATTTTGGATACAGGCAGCTTCTTTGATTCTGTATGGGAAATGTCTTAGTAATAGCCTGACTACATCACTCTCCTCCATCAAACCATCCAGATATTTGCACGTTAATACCTGTCCTAAAAAGTACTCGGTCATAGTGTAGTTGCCTCTCGGGTTATATTTACCACACACAATTCCCTCACGATGCTGAGACTGAATGACCTCATTCCAAAATTTCTCACAAAATTTAACTTTAAAATCTGAAATATTCTCAAAATTGTCTCTGTAGACAGCAAACCAGTTTCTTGTCTCCCCTACAAACGCTTGCTCTAAAATGTCAACTACCTGGCACCACTCAACACTACCATCTTCCAGCCTCTCCCCGAATTTATTTTCTATAGTATTCATGAACTCCATTGGACAACCCTGCCGATTACTAAATTTGCCTAGTTCTATGCTATTCACATAAACTGGCCTACTCTGGCTATTTTCCTGCCTAATTCTAGCTTTCAACTTCTGTTCTAATTCAGCAATTTTCTCCTCAGCCTTTCTTTCTATATTAGTTACAGTTAACCTAATGCTCCCTTCCGATGCTTCAACTTTACCACTTAACTGAGCTTGTTTCTCACTAATCTCATTAATGCTTTCCTTATTCCTCTCCCTTAAAGTATTAACTTCAGTGATTATTTCTGCATGTACTTTATCAATTCTTCCCCCCAGCTGTTCTTTAACCTCTTTTGTTGCTACCTGAATCTTATCAATTTCTCCCCCCAATTGCTTTTTGACCTGCTGTGTTTCAAGTTGCACTAGTTCTTTTAAATTTTCAGCCTGAGTACTGATTCTACTTTCTAACTTCTCCTGTACTTTTCCTAATTTTCTGTCTACATCTGCAATAATCTCTTTAGCCTTCTCTTCCATCACCCCTCTGATCTCACCTCTAATCAGCTCAAATTTATCACTAATTTCCCTACTGTTTTGTTCAAGTTTAGTATTTAAACTATCGCTCAATTCCCTATTACTCTCTTTATTTTCCCTACTATTTTGTTCAAGTTTAGCGTTTAAAGCTTCAGTACTCTCTTTATTTTCCCTACTATTTTGTTCAAGTCTAGTGTTTAAAGCTTCAGTACTCTCATTATTTTCCCTACTATTTTGTTCAAGTCTAGTGTTTAAAGCTTCAGTACTCTCTTTATTTTCCCTACTGTGTTGTTCAAGTTAAGCGTTTAAAGCTTCAGTACTCTCTTTATTTTCCCTACTATTTTGTTCAAGTCTAGAGTTTAAAGCATCAGTACTAATTTTGTTTTGTTGCATAAATTGGAGAAGCAAACACTCTAACCCTGCTTGACTGTTTTGATTACCCCCCTCAGTATCGGGATTTACCTCCGACATCCCTGTACTGCTTTCATTTCCATGACTTGCCATACTGCTCGTATCTTCACTATCCAACGTGTGACCACTACGCAACTTCATCTCTTCCTCAACACTACCCATGCTGATACACACCGATAAATGAAAACCCCCCAAAATACAGGCACAGAAATATATACCCTTCTCCTTCCACAAATGTTATTAGGTTTTCATCCCCAAGTTGGTAGCGACAAATGTAATGTCTTCTATAGCCCTCACTGTTGCGTGACAAATATACCGTTTTCTACTAAGATATGTTGTTTTAATGGGCGCCAAGACCTCAACGCTATGTTGAAATCTAAATTTGTATTTAACAACATCTAGCTCTGGTAGAACATCTTCAAGAATCTTTACTCTCAGATCGTGGTATGATTGGATCATTAACCCAACAAACAATTGTATCAGGAGAAGGAATTGGTCTATATCTAATGCTACCTACTGAAAACAAAGATTGCATGGTTAAAAGAAATGAATTTATTGTATAAAAAACAAGTATAGCAAAATTAATAATAATAATAATAAGTTTGAATTTAAATTGGAGCGTTGCGATTTAAATATTACCGCTAGAAAATTACGTGAAAACGGAGTCGGATAAATTACTGATTTTACTCTTATTCCCAAGCTATGAATTTACTGAATTGCTGAATATGAAACAAAGAAAGACGAGAGATTGCGTAGCTATGTGTCATTCGAGCTTACCACTGGAAATTGCCGTAGCATTTCCCTCGTACTGGATGTTGAAGTGAGCTTCCCATAGCCTTCTGGACGTCGTCATCTTCTTCGTTGTTGATGATATATTTTTAGATATGAAGATTTATGGTCCGTACATCGGAACCAACACGTACAACCACCACGGTTAAGTTTCACAAAGATAGTCGCTAACTCCACTGAACATCGGAGCCATTCACTCGTGCAACCATACTGGTTAAATTTTATAACGATAGTCCTCGTTTCCACGGCGTGCAAACCATATATGCACCCGCCGCATCCCCACTCCAGTCCCGACTTCTAGCTTACGTGGTCTCCACTGATTGGCTGACCCCTCACGCGCTACTCCCTCTTCTGGCTCATTACACTCGGCGGGAGGGTGAAGTCGTTTGCCGTTCCATACAACCGCCTTTTCTTGACGATGTGACCCAGCCTTGCATCATACTACTTGACAAGCATAAGCCTGTATCAGAATTTCCAGTGACTCATGTCTCTCAATATACCCTAACTGACGAAACTCCGTAAAATTCCGTAATCATATAATTTTCTACGCTAATGTTGATCGTAATAATTTGCTTGATAGCGTTTTCTATAACATAGAAAACCTATCTGTATGCTTATAATTTTATAAGAAAATGCTCCAAAAATCAATTAATAATAATAATAAGTTAATAATGATAATAATAATAATAAGTTAACATGAAAATTTCTGTTGGCTGAACAATTTGCCGCGTAAATAAATATAGAATGGCTTCCTACTGACTTATGCCAGTGGCATAAAAAACCCTCGAAAAACACGTTACAATATCAGTGGCATAAAATCCCCTCGAAAAACACGTTACAATTCCTGCATGAGGGATCAACTGACGCTTCTCTCCCGTGAATTCTGATTCATCACCATATTCTGCTACAGCTTTCACTGGGCCTCGTGAGAGAAAGGTTAAACTGTGCGTATAAATCCCACATCACCCAAATGTTCTCGCTTCGACTTCAGTAACATTATGAGATAACACTAACACTGTCATCGCAACAAGACACACACACGTGCAATGTGCTGATAGATAGCCGCGATGTCGCCCAGGCGCGGATCTAGAGTTTGGCTTGGGGGGGTGTCAGAGAATCGAAATTGTAAAGAACAAGAAGTTCCGTGAAGAACTATACAGCTTACTTTTCATGCCAATGATTATTCTACAGTATATGAACCTATCTAGAATAATGACGAAATTAGGTTGGTAATATCGAAATATCTAATTAGTTCAAAATATACCTGGTATAATGTAGCCTAATAGAGCACTACAGTTGGCAGCCCTGGTGACTGAATATATTCTTAGTTCCACCTCTTAAGGTACAGAATACAAAATTTGGTTGAAGTCCAATGGACGTTACATGCAGTTAGACACTGGATCTATCAGCATGCGTAAAAGCATGTTGCCAACAATACCATGCGTGTGCTAGTCAGAAATAATCTGAATTATTATGATATCTTGTTGTGCCAATTTTGGATGAAATCCATTAAGTATAGAAGTTACATGTATTTTAAAATTGGACATATCAGCAGGCATAGAATCATGTTGGCAGCACTGCCTTGTATTAATTACTCCAAATTAATCTACAATGTCAGGTGCTATACGTGTGCAAAGTATAGAGCTGTTGGCTTGCATACTTTCTGATATACGGTATTGATATTAGGGTAAAAAGAATATAGACTGCATTTATTAACAGTTGGCAGCCCTGATTGCACTTAACAATACTTATAGTCATATCTGTTACGGTACACATTGCACATACGAAATTTGGTTGAAATCCAACTGATAGTATAGAAGTTACATCTATTTAAAAATTGGTACTATCAGCAGGCTTATAATCATGTTGGTAGAACTGACGTATATAAGTTACTCCAAATTAATCTAAAATGTCAGAATATACGTGTGCATAGTTTAAAGCTGTTGGCTTGCATACTTTCAGTTATATTGGTATTTGGATTTAAAAAATAGAGAGAGCAATTATTAACAGTTGGCAGCCCTAGTGGCTCTTAAGAATACGCTCAGTCATATCTGTGTATGTACAGATATTACATACAAAATGTGGTTGAAATCCAATTGATAGTGTAGAAGTTATATGCATTTAAACATTGGACCTATCAGAAGGCTTAAAATTATTTTGGCAACACTGTCATGGTTGGCCCCCTGGAAATTAAACTGAAATAGTATTATCTACATGTGTGCCATTTTTGGAATAGCTCCCATGCATATCTTGCAAGATATCCAACATGGAGCTCAAATTTCTAGTGCGTTTTTTCAGCAGTTGGTGGCACTGACATCATTTTCAAATATGGACGTGAGCTATTCCGGTGCACATCTTTACTCATACTAAATTTGGTTTTGATTGCTGCAGCCGTTTAGGAGTTGATAGTGGGGGACAGACACACAGCCAGACAGACAGACAGAAGGACAGACAGACAGACAGACAGACAGACACACATTTTCCCGGATCGATCTCATAAGACTACTTTTTCCTCATTTTTGCAAAATGTGAAAAGTGGGCTAAAAATGGTATCACTAAAAACGCAATCTATGAATAACCAAATGAACAAAACCAGACCATTTTTTTGCAAGCTACATGGATAGAAATTTGATGCGTTTAGCACACCAAAAATATTCGTACAAATTGCAACGGCGTGTTTTGCGACTTTTACATCGAGCTTCGAGAAAAGTATCAAGGTACGTTACAGTTTCGACAAGTCGAGTTGGTAACACAAAGGGAGAAAGTCACAGCTTAAGTTGCCAACCAAGCTTGCAGTTAGGACGTCGGCAAAATTTTTTGGTGCAAAAAAAGCCCCAAATTCCTATCCGTGCATTTCTGCACATTCATCGTGACATCACTATAAACATCGGTTCGGTAATCACAAGGTTTGGTAAACAAAATAGATGAGTTGATTTTGTTATATAAATAATCGTTTTATATAACAGGTATGAAGTTGTAAATATGTACAGTTGAAACAGAACATAATAATTGCAATAAAGATATTTTCAGTATAGAATAAAATAAAAATAAACTGCTTTTCAGTTGAAATTCGTTATTTTTTTTGTCTGGTTATTGTGTTTTGAGTTTGCAAAGAAATTTGGTCTCCGTTTGGTGGGGGGTCATGAACCCCGTGACCCCCCCTCTTTAAATCCGCGCCTGATGTGGCCGGAGAAGCAGGAACAAAGCTGATAGCTGTATTCTGTATTTGACAGGTTCTACTTCACTATCCGAACGAGTTCCCCAGGCTGAAGCAGTACCACCTTAAAAGCCCATCCAAAATGCGGGTGGATCTTGCAGTACGTCCCCGAGTTATGACCACGGACGGCAGACTCAAGGGCTACACTCCTCAAGCCAGACAGTGCTACTTCGAGGGCGAGCGACAGCTGCGTTTCTTCAGCTCCTACTCGCAGGAGAACTGCTACCTCGAGTGTTACACCAACTACACACTGGAGAGTTGCCAGTGCGTGCACTATTACATGCCTCGTAAGTATCATAGTACGGTAGCTCGGCTTGAAATGTTTGGAAATGTTGAATTTCCTCCTGGAAACGTTAGAGAAGTATGATCGTGGTTTCTGACGTTCGAGGATCCTTAGGCGGCTAATTACGAGTCTGTGGTCAGTCCAGCTGTCTTCACTGTCACGCTGCCTAGTGAGGCCATGTCAATGAGATGCCAGACTTTGGAGCGTGGTCTTAACAGTGGCGATTCCTCCATGTAGGACGTGAGGATCACCCTACAGTCAGCTCTCAGCTGTAACTGTTTTAAACAATTACATTGTTTTGTAAAATAGTCTTTGGGGCTACCTTCCGCGCCCTCTGTCTCACTGTCACTGTCAGTACTTGTAACTAGTTCTACATTTCACCCCTAGATGGATGAGGTGTGATTCACCGCCTGGAGTAGAAAGCTGAGGATGGAAGCCTTGCATCCTGAAAGCACGTGCTTATAGTTTTATAAATGTATGGGAGCCCTTGAGGGGTAAGGGGCAGGTTTGATCTGTTAAATGGCGCTCTGACGACGTCGACTGAGAACCTCAAGTCTCGCTATTGGTTGAATTTATTCCAACACTACGAGCTGATTGGTTACGATTTCGCGCGGTCAGAATGGATGGTCTGTTTAGACGTGTGCACATCTTTGGAGTGGTATTCGATTGTATTGTATTATGTAATGTGTTCGTTATACTGCTGCGCGACTGAATTAGACCGAGTCTAATATCTCAATTTAGCCCAGCTATAATCATTATCTTAAGTTAAGCCTATCATAATTTATTTATGCGTATCAGAAGTATACATTTTACATTAAAAAATATGGTACTTAACAATGCACATATCAAATCGTTTCTGCCCAGAATTTTGCCAAGTCACGGGCATTAGGTGTCGCAGCCATCAAGTCCTCCATTGTGCAACTTAAAGGACACTTAAAGCAGTTCATGAAATGGACTGTGGTTTGGACTTCACCACAATCACATAGCTTGGATGTGCCAGGAAAACCCCACTTTGGATCTTGATCTACCAACACCAGTGCGAAGCCTGTTCAATGACTTCCACGCAGACCAGCGTTCCTCATTTACTGGAGGGAGATGTTCAATTGGTAGCATCCAGCCAATAAATTGATTATTTCTAGATCTCCATAATCTTAACCTTGTGGACTTAGCAGATTCATGTAGATCTTCTGTTGTACTCAGGAAACTCCTCCTAGACCTCAGTCGTCGATCGGCAGGTTGATATCCGTACAATGGGTGTGCGCATGAGGTAATTGCTTTGGTTTTCTCAGTCCTGGCTGCAACTTCTCTTCTAATATCTGGTGGGGCGATTCCAGCCAAACAGTAGATTCTATCTCGTGATGTTGGTCTCAAACAGCCAGTGATAAGTCGGCCTGTTTCATTAAGAGAAGTGTCAACTTGTTTAGCATGACTGGAACTGTACCAAACAGGGCAAGCGTACTCTGCAGCGGAGTAACACAGAGCCAGGGCTGTAGTTCTCATCGTCTTTGGCTGTGTACCCCAATTGGTTCCAGACAGTTTGTGAAGGATGCTGTTTCTGGCTGACACTTTCTGCTTGACGTTCATGCAATGCTGTTTATAGGTGAGAGCCTATCATAATACGTCCTACACTTTACAAAAATCAGCAGTCGCCACTGGGTCTTAAAACCGTTAGATTGGTGGCCATGCGTATTTGTGGTAAAGAGCTTGTGCTCAGCACAGAGACCAAGAAGTAGTCCAACATCTGCATTACCCAGGACATAATCGATTGTCTCTCACCCAGCAGCGCACAGTATCTATATTGGAGAGAACATTATTTAGTTGATGGTAGAATTGATTCTTGGAATCTTCGTCATCAACTAAAGTGCGAGCATGAGGGTGACACATCTACCTCCAGCAAGAAGAATTCGTAGGTACATGAGACTTTCATTGACTGAAATTGGCGTGAGTTGATGTTCTTTCGCTATATCCCCCCCCGCAAATCCAACACCGCGAATGCGTGTGCGTGGTTCTCATGCATCCTTTCCTTGCCAAAGGATGGCGTAGCTTTCTCCCAGAGCAGCAATGTCTAGCTGATGGGCAACGAAAGGTGTTTTCCTCTCTGGTCTGTTGTTGCAGTCGAGAAGGGTCCTGACGTTTCAGGCTCCAATAGTCATGGTCATAATATGTGACTTTCGTAGTTTTCACGATGTTTTTAGCCCACATTTTCTAGGGTCTTCCCAATTCAGGTAATGGACAGCGGTTATCTGAATAGAGGCCTGCCCAGTCACAGGTGCTGGAGTAGCCCAGTCACGGTTCTCAGGAAGGCGACCATCACACAGACTAGTAGCGCCCAGTTTCACCCGAAACCTTATCCCATCTCCATTGGACTTCTGAAGGAAAAGGCAGGAGAAATTGCCATTAGCGTGTGTTGTGGTTTGATGTACCTTCTAGTGGACTGCATATGTGCTTCATTCATTCATTACGGAAGGCAAATAAGACTCAATGTACAGTATGTATTGTATTTATGAAAAATGAGAATAGTACATTATGCAACGAGCCTATAATGGCAATAATATTAAGACACGAGTATGTTTATAAAACGATACGAGTGTCTTAATTATCATTATAGGCGAGTTGCATACGACTGTTTATGTTCGGCGATAATTATAATTTTATTTTATCTTATAAAATAAAAGACACTAAACGACATGATGGATGCACATTGTTAATGAGCCACAGAGAAAACTAAAAAACAATATTAGAGATAAAATGCCCGTTCACAAATAAAGATGTACCATATAGTGGCGAACTGTTTAACTATTCCAGAGAGTGGCTGATGAGAGCTGAACAGCGTGATTATGTTTGGTGGAAAAATGATACAGAGCATGAGCCCATGTGCTTTGTGTATCAATCAGTTGACACCAGAGCTCGCATGACAAAGCAGTCAGTTAGTTACTGGAGTTTTAAGGGGCAAAACTACGAGGTCATCTGTACCTACAAAGCAGTCACCGCACCTGCCAGAAATATATTTCGACCAATCACATAACCCGTACTGTTGGCGTTCGTTGATACTTCCGTCGGGCAATAGTGCGGAGTAACTTTGCATTGAAAAATAAGTTTGGAACGCTGAGGGAATAAAAGAGACGGGCAAAGTTACTCCCAGAAGTGAAGGCCGATCACATTTATCCAGACCCTTAAGAGATATCTGGTGCGTAATTGTTGTTAAAAGTAATGAAATACCGTAAATTGATTTTCTGTTCTCATGCAAACAGGGTGTGCCAAAAGTGTTATGGTGCATGTATCTATATGTTTATACTCGTATATAGCATGCACTTGTACTTGTTGCCATGGTTACCAGGAGTACCCACGCCAGCCATGTTTGTGCTCTAAAACGTGATCCTATCCATTGAACTATAGATACTACTGGAATGCCGACTGTATGGGAGAAAAGTGCGGTTTTTGGTGCGACTAGTTACGCCTGGTAGTGCACGTCAAGGAGGCGATGACCAGGAAGCAGTTTTCAGCGAGAGTTACCATGGGAGGAGTAGTTCCAGTAGTACCTACAGTTCAATGATCCTATCTTTACAGTAAAATTTACAAGGTTGAATACAATTTTACGTCAAAAGCTGGAAACGTCTTGAACAGTTAAAACAAGCCGAGCAACTTTCGCAATGGGAGTGTTCGAGGCAAACTTCGTGTTGCCACCACAAGAGTGCAGCAGGGACCAGGTTACTGGCTGCATAGAACTCCAATATGAAGCTCGTTTTGTATTCCTTGGCGTCGCTTAGCATTCGCCATTAGCCATATTACGTATTGGACCCGTTCTAGTCATGCTGCACTCGAGGGCACTCGGGTGACAACATTTGACAGTTACATGCCCATTACTGTAAGATGTGTTTCTATTTCTAGGAAACATCAGTACTCCAATATGCGGCGCGAAACGGATCAAGTGCAAGCAGTTCTTGACAGGTGAGCTTCTTCCAGTAGCAAACTAGAACTTTCCACGCCGATGGAAAGTATTAAACTAATGCAAATGCGCTTCGTGCGAGCGGTGTCCCAAAGACACAGATCACATCTTCTCTTAAACAGCTTACAGTATCATGTTGGAAGCCATTATTGAATCTTGCCTTGGTGAACGAAATTTTTAATGCTTTTCAGTCGGTCTACACGATTGTACTTCCCAGAATAGGCATGTATTCCCCTGGATCTATGTTGTGGCTCAATGTCACAATACTTGAGCGACTCACAGAGTCTCTGAACTACATTTACAATGTGAATATAAAATAGCCTAACCCTGACGCGAATCCTTGCATATAACATGATGATATGATACAAGACAATGATAATTCTGCACTGCTTGTCCAAGGTCTGAAGCCCATTTTACCATATAGGCTTTCGGAGAAGGTATATCTATTATATGTCTGGCTGCGTGGCTCAGGGGTAACGTTCTCGCTTGCTGAGCCCAAGGTTGCAGGTTCGAAACCTGGCGCAGTCGGCTGGCATTTGAGGGTGCGCAAATGTGAGGGAGCCGTGTCAGTACATTTACTGGCACGTTAAAGATCCCCTTCGGGGCAAAATTCCGGCACCCCGGCGTCTCTAAAAGCCAGGGTAGTTAAAAGGGACGTAAAACCAATAACATTATTATTATATATCTATTATTATTGCTATTCATATTATTACGGAGGAGTGATCTGAAGTTTGTCACTGATGTAAAAGTCATACCATCAGACATTATTGCACCCCAACATCATCTGCTTCTCCTGGATTTTAGGATTCGCCTTGATCTCGGCAAGAAAAGTCTTAAATCTACATCGGAACGAATTAAATGGTGGAAATTAAAACAATATCACATCCAGCTGAAAACATCTATAGGTTCTTTATCTATGCCAGAACAAGGTCAACACTTTGATGAAATCTGTGCAAAGGCTTCCACACATATTAAGACTTGTGCTACTGATATCATGGGTAAATCAAAACCTGGACGCAGTTTTATCAATAAGGAGATATGGTGGTGGAATTCTCATGTCCAAGATGCCATCAGGATGAAGAAGTTAGCGTATAAGACCTGGCTCCAATCGGGACTGGATCTTGATCGTCAGCAATATAGAAGATTGAAGTCGGTGGTAAAACAGGAAGTGGCAAAGGCTAAAGCAGACCATTACAAGAGCATGTACGAAGAGCTCAACACAGCAGAAGGAGCAAATAATATCTACAGACTGGAGAAAAATCGCCATCGTTCCACTCAAGATGTTGGACATGTTATGATCATTAAGAATGAAAATCAGCAACCTCTACGGAAACCTAATGAGATCCTTAACCGATGGAAACAGCACTTCGAAAATATTAGCAACGAAGAATTTCCGCATCCGCCACTACCAGCTGCGGAACCTGTACCTGGTCCAGTACCAGCCATCACGGTTGCCGAAGTGGAGACCGCTATGAAGAAAATGAAAAATGGAAAGGCAACTGGACCGGATGATCTCCCATCGGAGGTGGGGAAGATGCTTGGATCACAAGCAGCTCAGTTTCTAGCAGATTTCTTCAACAAGATCATCAATGAAAACGAAGCTCCTCTTACTTGGCTCAGCAGTGTAACAATACCAATTTGGAAAGGTAAAGGAGATGTGCACAGCTGCTCAAATTATCGACCGATTCGCCTGCTTTGCCACACTATGAAGATATTTGAGCGTATCGAGGATACACGCCTTCGTGACATAATCAAGATTGACCCAAACCAGTGTGGTTTTATGAAAGGTACAGGGACAATCGATGCTATTCACGCCGCTCGTCTTTTGATGGAAAGGCACCTAGAAAAGCGGAAACCACTCCATATAGCCTTCTTGGATCTTGAAAAGGCCTTCGACAGGGTACCTCGTGATCTAATATGGTATGCACTACGACAGCATGGGGTACCAGAAGCATATGTTCAATGGGTTCAGCTTCTTTATCGGAATGTCACCAGCTATGTCCGATGTGCTTCAGGAAACTCCGCAACTTTTCCCATCAGAGTCGGTGTTCATCAGGGGTCAGCTTTGTCCCCGCTCCTGTTCATCATCTGTCTTGACACCATCGCAGCCGAACTACTGCAACCACATCCCTGGCTTGCTCTATGCTGACGATATCATTGTAGCCTGCAAGTCTCGCCAAGAATTGGAACAACATGTTCAATGTTGGAAAACTGCACTAGACACCCATGGCCTACGACTTAATATTGGGAAGACAGAGTATGTGGAGTGTGGAGTATCAAGTGAAGGATCTATTCACATTGATGGCACTGAACTTCGAAAATCATCTGTATTCAAATACTTGGGTACGCTAATCTGTTCAGACGGCCAAACACTCCCAGATGTCCGAAACAGAGTCAACGCTGCATGGCTGAAATGGCGCCAAGTTACTGGAGTCCTTTTTGACCGGAATGTGCCACTATATCTGAAGTCGAAAACTTACAGAACCATCGTTCGACCAGTAGCACTGTATGGTACTGAATGCTGGCCAGTAACGAAGAGACATGAACAACAACTACATGTCATGGAGATGAAGATGATTCGCTGGACACAGGGACTTACTAGACTGGACCGCATCAGGAATGACAATGTTCGAGCTACATTTGGTGTGGCTCCAATCCATGAAAAAATGCGGGAGAGCCGTCTGCGTTGGTATGGCCATGTACTGCGTAGCAATCACTCTTCAGTTGCGAGAACTGCACATGACATCCGTCCAGAAGGCCGACGACCACGAGGGCGACCGAGAAAGCGCTGGCTGGATACTATGCGGGAGGACATGCAGCTAGTGAATGCCACAACTAGAGACGCTCAAGATCGAGCAGTATGGAAGAAAAAGTGCAGAAAAGCAGACCCTGCAATAAAGCGGGATTAATGCTAGGAAGATGATGATGATTGCTATTCATATTATTATTTCACACCTATGTTTTTTAATGTCACACACATATTGGTATTTGAGTCTTCAATCTTTTGACTGGTTTGATGCAGCGCTCCGTGCCTCCCTGTCCTGAGCTAATCGTTTCGTCTCTACATAGCTAGCACACCTTACATCCAAGGCAATCTGTTTAACACATTCTAACCTGGGTCTACCTCTACAGTTCTTGTCCTCGACCTTTGATTCCATAAATAGGTTTGCTATTCCTGGGTGTCTTAGTATGTGTCCTACCAAACTATCTCTTATCTAGAGCAGAAATAAACACTCAGTTTTCAGAAGACTTCTCTGTCTTGGAGGTGACTCATGCTCTGAAGGAAACAAAATTAGGAAAAGCAGCAGGCTTGGATTGCATTTACCCGGAATTTCTGAAACACTGTGGCCTTAGAACTCTGAAATGGCTTGCTAAATTCTTTAGTGACATCCTAAGGAAAAGAAGACCTCTTTTTAAAAGATCTAAAATTGTGGCCATACTAAACCATGGGAAAAGCGGATGCAATGCGGAAGATAACCGACCTATTGCTCTGATGAGTATCTGTTATAAACTGCTAGAGAGACTGGTTTATAACAGAATCTCAGCTACTGTACTACAGTACATCCCGGTCGATCAGGCAGGTTTTAGACCGGAAAGAAACTGCTGTGATCAGGTTTTAGCCCTAGCCAGTCATATTGAACAAGGCTTTGAAGAAAAGAATAAAACCATTGCAGAGTTTTGTGGACCTATCATCAGCGTACGATAAAGTATGGCGAAAAGGAATGATCCTGAAGTCCCTGAATATCATTCCTTGCAAGACATTAGCTTCACTGCTTAGCAACCGACTCATTGAAGTACACATAAATGGAAATATAAGCAGGCCCTATAGATTAAATGATCGATAACCACAGGGCTCAGTCCTTGCTCCACTTCTCTTCAATCTTTACCCTGCAGATCTTCCACCTACTATTTGTAGAAAGTTCATATATGCTGATGATATAGCCCTGACAGCCCAGTCCACAGATTTTGAGACTGCTGAAACAATTCTCACACACTATCTCCTAAAATTGGACAGCTACTTTGACACTTGGCGACTGAAACCCAACATCAGCTAAACTGAGGTTAGTACCTTTCATTTGGATAATAGCAGGGCCCATTACGCTCCCCGTGTACAATTCAGAGGTCAACAGCTAAAATATTGCTCCCAACCAAGATATTTGAGTGTTGTGCTGGATCACTCTTTGACATACAAAGAACATATCTGCAGAACAGCAGCTAAAATCAGAACACGTAACAACATCCTTCACAAATTCTGTGGTACAAGTTGGGGAGCAGATGCGACTGTTCTTCGCACAACAGCTCTCGCCTTAGTATACTCGGTTGCTGAATATTGTAGCCCTGTATGGATCAATAGTGCACATGTAGGAAAAGTCGATGTCCAGTTAAATGATACAATGAGAACAATATCGGGCACTCTCAAATCCACACCACTAAAGTGGCTACCAGTATTATACAACATCCACCCTCCTCAGTAGGGGGGTTATGAAAGTTCTGCCCCCCCCCCCCAGCTCCCTCTGACGTCACATACTAACCCGCAATACATTCAGGGGCAAAGTCGATATCACTCGAACCCATGGTCCGATTTTGACAAATGAGGTGTCGTTGGACTCGGGTTGACGCCCTCTTTCCAATGGACCACTCATTTCAGCCCCTAAATAAAACATGCCCCTACTAGGGGGTGAAATTTTATTTTTTTAGTGAAAGTCTCATTTCAAATGCGACATGTATAAGGTGCACTGCTAAAATGAATTTAAATGTTGTTGCTCATATAGCGCATGCGTTTTGCTGGAAGCCGCTATGGATCAACATTTTTGTTTTTGTTTTGTACGCATGTGCACTTGCTTTTTTTTTTGGAGAGGGCGAGCTCTTTGAAAAAAAAATGATTGATAAGAAGGAGTTTTGGTGGTAAGGAGAGAGCCAGATAGTCGCCTACTTTCCTACGAAGTTTGCCGATATGTCTCAAACGCAAGGTCGGATTTGGACGTGTGACGTGTCAAATCGCTTGTTTCAAAGCCCTATATATGTTATTAATAGGTTAAAGTTTTGAGAATGAGGGAAACAGGCTTTTTGGGGGTAAAACCATGATTTTCGACTTTTTACGATATTTCACGAATGCATGGTCAGATTTGGTCCTATGACGTGTCAAATGGCTTGTCTTGAAACCCTCTTTATTTTGGTAATAGGGTAAAGTTTTTGAGCATGAGGGAAACAGCATTTTTTGGTGTAAAACTGTGATTTTAGACGTTTTGCTCTATCTCGCGAACCAATGATGCCAGAGGCGTGTACGATGGGTCCAAGGACTCGGGGTGACGTCCTCTTTGCTATGGACCACTCGTTATAATTTAAAAAAAATTGAAAACGCGATATTGGGGTAAACACGTGTTTTTTGTGATTTTTGCTGATTTCTCACGAACCGATAACGCCAGAGACTTATACGAGGTGTCCCAGGACTCGGGCTAACGTCCCCTTTCGAATGTAGTAGATATTTTTTCCAAGAAATAATTCACAAAGGGCCTAACGCCATACATGTTGAAAAAGTTTTTTTTTCTTTACCTGTTTATAATGTTCATGAAGCGTGGTGGTTGAGAGGGACGATACTACTGGGTGGGTGTGTTTCAACGAACCTGTTGCTGACCACGGTGGCTGTGCTCAATACACATTTCGACGGGCCGGTTTATGACATAGCGAGGGTGCGTTTTTTTCTGATACTTTACTCCGAAGGGGATCTTTAACGTGTAAACGGTGATGAGAACTTGGTTCTATGTTGGTCGAAGCGAGTACAGAAAACAAACTTGCAGAGGAGCAGGAGGTGAATGTCATTTGGGCTTATTGGAATGCGCTGATCTGACTTGACAACAAGTGCAATGGAAAATGACAAAGACGCTTGAAGGTGAAATAATCTGAACACCGTGATGGCAGGGAAGTGCGAAATGCATGCATACACATGTGAAACCACATGAGGGCTAAATAAGTCACATCCTGTCTTGCTTCGTACGTGATAAAATGCAAGTTCATGTGAAATTTGACCTAGCACAGGTGTTCACCTTGGACGTTATCTGTCCACGTGCATGATAACAGAATGTTCAAAGCGTGGGAATAAATGATTATACATGCAACGTAGCATATATAAAGACATGTCGTTATCATTTCCACTCTCACTTGGGTGACTACCTTTGAACACACTGCGTTGCGTGAAACACTTGTTCTTGTTTAACAGCTTTGGTGTTGGTGAAAAATACTGAACCTTGTTGTGGGGTAGGTATATATATATTCATTTATATATTTATTGATTTATATATACTTACATGCAATTATTTATTGCTTAGGTAATTAATGATTTTATTTATTTATTTTTTTCCAAATAACCGATATACGTTACATGTCTGAGAGAGAAGAAACCATTGCACTTTTGAGCCCACTAGAAGGAAACAGCAAGAAGCCACTGCAAGTGAAGGTGGGATTATTTTTTTAAACTAACTTGTTTCATTTTTTGTTACATATTTTATTTTATGAAATGCATGTATTAACCTGAATTTAGGTATTTATAACGGTTTATTTCATTTATTTTTAGAGACTTGGAAAGAAAAGCCTTACCGCAGTAGCAGTCGCTGAAAACCCGAGACGCAGTAAAGTGCAACCATTGTTTCCAGGCAGTGAATTATTTAAAACTCAGGTAAGCCTAACATAAAATGCTATTCCATTTTACCACTACTGAAAACTCGTAGACAAAAAATTCATTACCTGTACATGACTAGGACGATGATTGCTTTCTTGATTAATGACTATGTATTGGCAACCGGTACAAGACCATATTGGTTGTTTACCGGGAAAGTAAAAGGCCATATTGGATTTTGTAAAAAACAAAAATTTTAATTTAACTGACATGTCGTTCCCTATAATAATAATAATAATAATAATAATAATAATAATAATAATAATAATAATAATAATAAAATATTAATAATAATATTAATATCGTATGGCCTCGAGTGCCGGGTGCAAGCTTTGTTATTTGACACACAGAAGGGCAGCTTGCATGTCGAATTTAGTTGTTCATTGACTATGAAAGTCAAGGAGGTTAGATGTTAGATATCTAATCTCCTTAAATTTTATAGTGCTTTCTAGTAGAAAAATGAGGAAAGTTGTACCCTATGAACTCAACGAATATTCACAGGTTTGAACATTATAATCTGAACAAAATGACATGACATTATTTTTTGTTTATGTATTGTTTAAAGAAGAATGTAAATGACTGCAGCTTTATAAAAAGAAAATAAGTACATGGGTTACTGTTGGTGCCGACATTCAGTTTATTATAATTTTTATGGTGTTTTGATATATTAATGCCAATTAACGTTTAAGTTTTATTTACAAGTATTGATTGATTGATTGAGTGATTGGTTATTTTGTTTGCTTTTAGGTGTCGTCATGCGCCATTAACGTAATGAACAGACAGTGAACAAGCATACATTGTGCTTTAAAGTACTCTGTGCAATGTTAATAACTCACAATAAAAAACAGTTTTATTATAACACATGGCGTTAGTATCAAATACAACAAGTGAGCAAGTTGGTTTACCACGTGGGTTAAATTTAAAATCAGAAAATGACCGTTGGATAACATTTTAAACCTGGCCTGTAGGCATTTTGTCGACTTATGAACTTGCAAAAGCCGTTTTTTTTTTACTTGAACCGAGAAGATGTGGTGCGCTGTGTGTTTTGTCGTATTGAACTTTCACACTGGGAAGAAGGGGATGATCCCTTTAGAGACCATTTACGATGGTCTCCTTGTTGTCCTTACATGCTTGGAAAACAAGTGGGTAACATACCTGTGTATTCATTTTACCGAACCACAAGACCATTGGCCGCTACTTACGTTGCTGAATCACAAATAAATAATAATGATGTATTACCAGCCAACAACGGTAGTGTCGATATATGTGGTCCATATGCCATAGACAGTGTTGAATTGGCATGTGCTTTTGAAAAATTGTGAGTTTGCAAGACTAAAGCACTAGCACACCCAGAGTACAGCGCTGTTGAAAAACGTTTAGAATCTTATAAAAATATTTGTCCATTAATATTAAAACACCTTACCAAACAACTAAGTGAAGCTGGATTTTTTTATACTGGTGAAGGGGATAAAACAATATGTTTATATTGTGGATTTGCTTTAATGGATTGGCAAATGACTGATGACCCTTATGTGCAACACGCTCGTTGGTTACCTAACTGAAAATACATGGTGTTGCTTAAAGGTCAGGAATTTGTGAACACTATTCTTAAAGAAAACATGATTGCAGTATAAGACTTAAAAGTGCCTTTAGAGTTAGAACATGCGGAGCAAATACACGAGGCTGAAAGAAAAGACTTGTCTCACGAACAGATACAAAAGTGTGACCAACAATTATGTAAAATTTGTTATCAAGATGAACTAGGTGTTGTATATTTGCCTTGTGGACACATGATAGCCTGTGTCAAGTGTGCATTAGAACTCAACACTTGTGCTAAATGCAGAAAAGCAGTATCTGCTACAGTTAGGGCATTTCTTGCATGAATAGTAAAATTTATCAGCCATGCATAGTGCAAAATCCCTAATTGCACAATATTATTAAAGCTGTTTTAGAGTGTAATAGATATGTTTTCTTTTGTTTATAGACTACTACAATGAATGTTTTGAATGCTGTGGGTCAAGCATGTGGCTTAGAGACAAAGAAGCTCAGCGAATTGCCAACGCATATTCCATTGCGCATTATCAAGATTCGGAAATTGAAAACAGCATATGGTGATCGTGTACTTTGTGTATGTGAAAACTTTGAGACATTTATGCCTACACGGTTTAATGATATGTCGGAGAGTGTTTTTGATGAAGTCAATAATGCTGTACAACCTGTACACTTAATTTATGAAGGTTTTAAAAACAATAGGTGCATGGTTCGTTTTAATTAAATAAAAAAACAAATGTCAAATAATAATGGAAGATATAAGTCATAACAATGGACTGAAAGAAAAATATGTGTATAGATAATAATGTTTTAGTGTTTAGTATTGTCTTAAAGAATATTATCATGAAACAAAACAAAATGTATATACAGTTTGTAAATAAATGAAAATAATGGTACAATGTTGTTTTATTTTCTATAGAAGTCAGAATATTTTACATTGCAGAGTATACATGATTATGACAATAAAAAGCACACTTAATACAAGTCTTTGCCTTTACGATGGTGTGTTATAGTTTTAAAAACAAAGTTTGTTGTAGATCTTTTTTCTTCCACGATGAACAATAGGCATGAAAACGTTATTGTCTTGTTTTGGATCATTATCACTATCATAATCATAAGCAGCATGATCTATATCACTATTATTATAATCACTATAATTATCCTCAATATTATCCTCAACATTACTAAAACCAGTTAAATATTCCTGGTCCTCTTCCTGTTCCTCTTCCTGTTCCTCTTCCTCTACAGTGTCCTCATGTAGAGTCTGCGTGGTTTTTGATAATGTTAGGGTTTTTTTGAACATTGAACTATTTTGAGCAGCAATATTATTTTCTTGTACTCGCTTTTTAACATTTTCATGATTTTCTGTTGACTGCAACAGTGTTTCATGCGGTACAACATTGATGATCACTGACACTTAAAACCTCACTATTTTTACTTTTTAGCTCACTGCGACATTGTTTTGAACGTTGTTTTGAACAACGCCAAATAACAGTTCCATTTTTATTGGTTCGTTTCACAATATATAAATATCCTTTATAGAATGCATGAGGCTTACCATACCTAGTCACAGATACATCCATATCAACTGTCAAGCATAGACTAAGCTCTAGTAAAGACAACTTGGTAATAAGAACAATACTTTAATGTGCGAGCATATATGGGTGCTAATGTAGGAGCAAAAAAGTGGGAGAAAAAAGTGGGAGAAAAAATTGGGAGCAAAAAGTGGGAGCAAAAAGTGGAAGCAAAAATTGAGACCAAAAAGTGGGAGCAAAAAAGTAGGAGTAAGTATGGGAGCATATGTGAAAGCAAAAGTGGGAGCAAAAAGTGAGAGGAAAAAGTGTAAGCAAAAGTGGGAGCAAATATGAGAGCAAAAAATGTAGGAGCAAGTATGGAGCAAATGTGAAAGCAAAAGTGGGAGCAAAAAGTGAGAGAAAAAAAGTGGGAGCAAAAAGTGTAAGCAAAAGAGGGAGCAAATATGATAGCAAAAAAAAGTATGAACAAATATGGGAGCAAAATGTGGAAGCAAAAATTGGGAGCAAAAAGTGGGAGCAAAAGTGGGAGCAAAAATTGAGAGCAAAAAGTGGGAGCAAAAAAAAAGTAGGAGCATGTACGGGAGCAAATGTGAAAGCAAAAGTGGGAGCAAGTATGGGAGCATATGTGAAAGCAAAAGTGGGAGCAAAAAGTGAGAGAATAAAAGTGGGAGCAAAAAGTGTAAGCAAAAGTGGGAGCAAATATGAGAGCAAAATAAGTAGGAGCAAGTATGGGAGCAAATGTGAAAGCAAAAGTGGGAGCAAAAAGTGAGAGAAAAACAGTGAGAGCAAAAACTGTAAGCAAAAGTGGGAGCAAATATGAGAGCAAAAAAAAGTGTGAGCAAATATGGGAGCAAAAAGTGGGAGCAAAAAGTGAGAGCTAAAAGTGTAAGCAAAAGTGGGAGCAAAAGATTGGGAGCAAAAAGTGGGAGCAAAAATTGGGAGCAAAAAGTGGGATCAAAAGAAAGTAGGAGCAAGTATGAGAGTAAATGTGAAAGCAAAAGTGGGAGCAAGTATGGGAGCAAATGTGAAAGCAAAAGTGGGAGCAAAAAGTGAGAGAAAAAAGTGAGAGCGAAAAGCGTAAGCGAAAGTGGGAGCTAATATGAGAGCAAAAAAGTAGGAGCAAGTATGAGAGCAAATGTGAAAGCAAAAGTGAGAGCAAAAAGTGAGTGAAAAAAATTTGGGACCATAAAGTGTAAGCAAAAGTGGGAGCAAATATGAGAGCAAAAAAAATTGGGAGCAAAAATGAGGGAGCAAAAAGTGGGAGCAAAACGTGTAAGCAGAAGTGGGAGCAAACAAATGTGAGCAAATATGGGAGCAGAAAGTGGGAGCAAATGTGAAAGCAAGAGGGAGCAAAAAGAGCGAGCAAAAGTGAGTGCACAAAGTGGGAGCAAAATGTGTGAGTAAAAAGTGGGGGGTAAATGTGGTGTTTTACTAAAACAATCTCCCCTAACCTAACCTAACCTAACTTCACCCAACCTAACTTCACCTAACCTAACTTCACCTAACCTAACCTTCCAACTCTCAGATCAAAAATTAAATTCTGGCCATAGTCGAGTTGGAACCCAAAACCTCTGGGATAACACCCAAGTATACTAGCCACTACACCACGAAATGAGCAAATTATCATGCAACACAACACAAAAATAAAAAGTTTCCTGTAGGGTAACTCATTGGCTGACAACCACAGTTGAGAAATCAAACCCAAGACCTCAGGACTTTTGTTTTGAACATTATCAGAAATATTATTCCACTTACATTTTGCTGTTGCTTATTGTTATAAGAGTTGGCATTAATATGGGAGCAAAAGTGAAAGCAAAAAGTGGGTGCAAGCAAGGCTGGTTGTAGAGACTTTCATATCAACTAATACACATAAATTAAATTTTAGTAAAGTGACTTGACTAATAATAATAATAACATTTTAAAAAAATTGAAGGGGATTGATATTTTTAAGGGTTTAATTTCCAAAGTACTGTCATGAATAATAATTACATGAACAGATTCCAAGAACTCTAGAGTGCTTTTAAGGTTAATGATTGGCTAGGAGTGAGATAGAGCTAGCTAACCTAAGTTAACCTCAGCTCAGTAAACCTAACCTTGTCACATGACATGTTCTACAAGTATAGACTTGCTTTGAGTCTGGCTATGACGCCACAGATGAATGGCGGTGGGAGGCTGGACATGACTTTTTATTACACAAAAACATTTTTCTTTTTGCCAGCCTCCCACCGCCATTCATCTGTGACGTCATAGCCAGTCTCAAAGCAAGTCTATACTTGTGGAACATGTCATGTGACAAGGTTAGGTTTACTGAACTGAGGTTAACTTAGGTTAGCTAGCTCTATCTCACTCCTAGCCAATCATTAACCTTAAAAGCACTCTAGAGTTCTTGGAATCTGTTCATGTAATTATTATTCTTGACAGTACTTTGGAAATTACACCCTGAAAAATATCAATCCCCTTAAATTTTTTAAAACTGTTATTATTATTATTATTATTATTAGTCAAGTCACTTTACTAAAATTTAATTTATGTGTATTAGTTGATATGAAAGTCTCTACAACCAGCCATGATTGCACCCACTTTTTGCTTTCACTTTTGCTCCCATATTAATGCCAACTCTTATAACTATAAGCAACAGCAAAATGTAAATGGAATAATATTTCTGATAATGTTCAAAACAAAAGTCCTGAGGTCATGGGTTTGAATTCTCAACTATGGTTGTCAGCTAATGAGTTACACTACAGGAAACTTTTTATTTTTGTGTTGTGTTGCATGATAATTTGCCCATTTCGCAGTGTAGTGGCTAGTATACTTGGGTGTTATCCCAGAGGTTTTGGGTTCCAACTCGACTATGGCCAGAATTTAATTTTTGATCTGAGAGTTGGAAGGTTAGGTTAGGTGAAGTTAGGTTGGGTGAAGTTAGGTTAGGTTAGGGGAGATTGTTTTAGTAAAACACCACATTTGCCCTCCACTTTTTACTCACACATTTTGCTCCCACTTTGTGCACTCACTTTTGCTCGCTTTTTTGCTCCCACTTTTGCTTTCACATTTCCTCCCACTTTCTGCTCCTATATTTGCCCACACTGGTTTGCTCCCACTTCTGCGTACACGTTTTGCTCCCACTTTTTGCTCCCACATTTTTGCTCCCACTTTTTTTGCTCCCAATTTTTTGCTCCCACTTTTGCTTACACTTTTTGCTCCCACTCTTTTTCTCACACTTTTATCTCCCACTTTTGCTTTCACATATGCTCCCATACTTGCTCCCACTTTTGCTCCCATACTTGCTCCTACTTTTTTTGCTCCCACTTTTTGCTCTCAATTTTTGCTCCCAGTTTTGCTCCCACTTTTAGCTCCCAATTTTTGCTCCCACTTTTTGCTCCCATATTTGTTCACACGTTTTTTTGCTCTCATATTTGCTCCCACTTTTGCTTTCACTTTTTGCTCCCAATTTTTTCTCTCTCACTTTTTGCTCCCACTTTTGCTTTCACATATGCTCCCATACTTGCTCCCACTTTTGCTTTCACATTTGCTCCCATACTTGCTCCTACTTTTTTTTGCTCCCACTTTTTCCTCTCAATTTTTGCTTCCACTTTTTGCTCCCACTTTTTGCTCCCAATTTTTTCTCCCACATTTTGCTCCCAATTTTTTGCTCCCAAATTTGCACTCATATATGCTCGCATATTAAAGTATTGTTCTTATTACCAAGTTGTCTTTACTAGAGCTTAGTCTATGCTTGACAGTTGATATGGACGTATCTGTGACTAGGTATGGTAAGCCGCATGCATTCTATAAAGGATATTCATATATTGTGAAACGAACCAATAAAAATGGAACTGTTATTTGGCGTTGTTCAAAACAACGTTCAAAACAATGTCGCAGTGAGCTAAAAAGAAAAAATAGTGAGGTCTTATATGTCAGTGATCATCAATGTAGTGTACTGCATGAAACACTGTTGCAGTCAACAGAAAATCATGAAAATGTTAAAAAGCGAGTACAAGAAAATAATATTGCTGCTCAAAATAGTTCAATGTTCAAAAAACCCCTAACATTATCAAAAACCACGCAGACTCTACATGAGGACACTGTAGAGGAAGAGGAACAGGAAGAGGAACAGGAAGAGGACCAGGAATATTTAACTGGTTTTAGTAATGTTGAGGATAATGTTGAGAATAATTATAGTGATTATAATAATAGTGATATAGATCATGCTGCTTATGATTATGATAGTGATAATGATCCAAAACAAACAATAACGTTTTCATGCCTATTGTTCATCTTGGAAGAAAAAAGATCTACAACAAGCTTTGTTTTTAAAACTATAACACACTATCGTAAAGGCAAAGACTTGTATTAAGTGTGCTTTTTATTGTCATAAACATGTATACTCTGCAATGTTAAATATTCTGACTTCTATAGAAAATTAAACAACATTGTACCATTATTTTCATTTATTTACAAACTTTATATACATTTTGTTTTGTTTCATGATAATATTCTTTAAGACAATACTAAACTCTAAAACATTATAATCTATACACATATTTTTCTTTCAGTCCATTGTCATGACTTATATCTTCCATTTTTTACATTCGAATTGAGCCACTATGGACTACGGAGTAACAATCAAAATCAATGTTTCGTTCTAGATCGTTTGCCAGCTTTGATGTCCTGCCAGTATCTCTTGAGCCCATCACTCAGTGCCTTCTTCCGATCTTCTGAAAGAGGTCCCCTCCGTCTTTTGGGTTCTGCCCCTACCTTAAATCCCTGGTAATTTTTGATTAGGTGTCTGAATTCACACCTGTTCATAATTTTGCAGTCCGGAATACCAATTTCTAGAAGGTCTTTCTTACATTCTTCAAACCATGCCAATTTTTTCTTCTTTGGTTTCACGAAATTCCAAATTTTCTTTGTTAGACGATCGTTGGACATTCTGAAAATGTCTCCATAGAACAACAACCTTTTCCTTTTTATTGTTGACGTGACTGGTTCTATCTTTCTATATAACTCTTCGTTCGATTTCAAACGTATGTGCCCGTCAACCCATCTGTTGCCTAAAATTTTTCTCAATACCCTGCGTTCTCTTTTGACCAACTGGTCGACTAGTCCCCGCCTGTTCATAGTCAAAGTCTCCGAAGCATATAATGCTTCAGGTTTGACAACCGTGCTGTAGTGTCTTAATTTGGCTCCAATGCTCAGCGACTTCTTATTATAGAGATTTTACGTCAGGTGATAGGCTCGGTCTAATTTCCAGATTCTAAGATTAATTGCTTCCTGTTCGAGGCCATTTTGTTGGATTACCTCACCCAAGTATTTAAATTTCTTTGGACGTTTAATCTTTCCTTGGTTAGTTTTCATCCATTCTGGTCCATCACTGATGTTTGTCATGTACTTTGTCTTCTCAAAGGAAATCTGTAAACCTACTTTATAAGCCATCTCTGACAACCGATTAATCTTTACAATGGCTGATTTAATATTGTTGGCAAAAATAGGTAGGTCATCTGCAAAAGCCAAACAATCAACATGCACCCCTTTCAGTTGGGGCCCTAGCCTGAATCGTTCTTCATTCCCTTCTTCCCGACTCAGTGTCTTCCTCCATTCACGAATGACCTTTTATAATACACAGTTGAAAAGGATTGGAGATAATCCATCACCTTGTCTGACACCAGTTTTGATTACAAAGGGATCTGAGATCTCGCCAATGAATTTTACTTTTGACACTGTGTCGGTCAAAGTCTGTTTAATCTGATTTCGAGACGTGTCATCCACTCCAAATTCTTCCAGAATATTCAGTAGCGACTCGCGGTCAATTGAGTCATACGCTTCTTAAAATCAATGAATACGACCACATAGTCATACCTGCCTATCGTCTTATACCTAATGATGTTTTTCAGGTTAAAAATTTGTTCCGGACAAGAACGTCCCTTTCTGAAACCGGCCTGGTACTCACCAATCTGATTATCAAGGTGTTCTTCAATTCTGATCAGGAGTGCTTTGGATAGGATCTTGTAGGGAACAGATACAATTGATATACCCCTGTAATTATTAACGTCCTTCTTATCCCCCTTTTTGCGGAGAAGGTGAATTAATGCAGACTGCCACTCTGTGGGTATCCTACCAGTTCTCCATATCTCCGCAAAGAGCTCAGCTAATATATTCAGAGTATCTTCATTTGCCAGTTTTAGAAGCTCTGCCACAATGGAATCCTCTCCCGCTGCTTTATTATTCTTTAGACCATCGATAATCATTTTAATTTCTGTCTTAGAAGGTGGATGTGAGTTGGCCATTACTTGAGTAGGACGGCCTATGAGTAGCCTATGTTTTGGTTCATCACAATTGAGTAATTTCTTAAAGTACTCAGCCAAGATACGACAGTTCTCCTTGTTGTTCAGACCTAACTTTCCATTTTCATCTCTGAAGCACAAGCTCGGTGCTTGATACCCTTTCAGATTAGACTAGAAAGTTTGATAGAAGTCCCTGACATTATTCTTCCTGAATTCCTGATCAATCTGTTCCATATGTTGTTTTTCATATGATCGCCTTGCAATTCGGAAAACCCGGGCTGCATCTCTCCGACTGTCACAAAACGAGTTATAATCTTCTTGTCTCTTCGTTGAGTTCCATTTCTTCCAGGCATATGTTCTTTGTACACATGCACTATCACAGGTCTCGTTCCACCATCTGTGTTTACGCTTCTGTGCTGTCAAGATTGAAACATTGGCTGCTTGTTGGATTGTGGAGGCAATGTCAGTCCAATTCTTAGATTTAAATGTTAATTGCTGGTGGTATTGCTCCAATACTTCTTGATCAACCTTAAGTTTTGTCACATCATATCTGTGAAGTTTATTTCCAGCTTTCGGAGCCTTTCTAAAAGGAATGAAATTCATTTTAATCTTGGAGAGATAATGATCTGAATCAAACTTGGCCCCTCTCTGTACTTTAACATTCATAATCTCCTTCATTGCTGTCCTGGATATTGCCACGTGATCAATTTGTTTCTCTCCGTTCAAATTGCCAGGTGAACGCCATGTCTTCTGTTTACATGGTTTGTGTTTATAGAAAGTTGACATTATCTGAAGATCAAACGTTCTACATAGTTCGACAAACCTTGTTCCATTTTTGTTGGTCATTCTGTGAGCAGGATATTTTCCTACTGTCGATCTATATCTTGCTTCTATTTCCAGTTGAGCGTTGAAGTCGCCCAATAAAACCTTGATGTCCTTTATAGGTATTTTCTCCATCTCCTCCTCTATAAGGTCCCAGAATTGTTCAACTTTCTCGGGATTACGCCTGTTGTCTTCATTAATTGGCGCATGCGCATTGATCAGGGTACAGCCTTTGTTATCAGAGCGTAGAGTTAGGAGTGATAGTCTTTCTGATGGTCCACAACTGCTCTGATTACCTTCTTATTTACAGCAAAAGCTGTTCCAAACATTGGCATATTCTTGCCTATCTTCACTACTCTCTGTCCTTTATAGACCCTATAGCCCTCAATGTCCATTACATCTTTGTCCTGATACCGTGTTTCCTGCAAGGCCAGGATTGAGATGTTATGATCGTCCATCATATTTGTCAGTTCCTTGTGTTTACCAACTTTGAGTAATGAGTTGACATTTAACGTTCCAAAATAATATTTCTGTTTCGTCTTCAATTTAGTATTCTTTAAGCATCTACTTGCAAGCTCCCCAGAATCCAAAGGCTTGCGTGCACTCCTAGGAGCGGTGGATTCCCTTAAACAGTTACCACCTGGGGTAGTGTCTTCCTTTTGACGACTTTCCATGATGCTTGATTGTTAAGAAATATGTGGGTTGGATTGCTCCTTCCCGTTAGTAGAACCAAGGTTGTAAGCCCCAGAGCTTGAAGATAGTTCCTCCGCTTTATCCGCCGTTGGGACGCGAGGTCCTCTTCCGCCTTCTAAACCGTTGTCTATCTTCACCTGTAACCCCGACAGGGACCCATACAAGGTACTACCAGCCGGGCCAGCTGGACCAAGGATTTTAAAGAGGTGTTACTCCTCTATCACTCACCCTTAGTCCTGGCTTGTGATAGGCAGAGCCTGGCTTCCCAAAGGTTGGGCCCAGGTTGGCCCATTATTATTTGACATTTGTTTTTTTATTTTATTAAAACGAACCATGCACCTATTGTTTTTAAAACCTTCATAAATTAAGTGTACAGGTTGTACAGCATTATTGACTTCATCAAAAACACTCTCCGACATATCATTAAACCGTGTAGGCAGAAATGTCTCAAAGTTTTCACATACACAAAGTACACGATCACCATATGCTGTTTTCAATTTCCGAATCTTGATAATGCGGAATGGAACATGCGTTGGCAATTCGCTGAGCTTCTTTGTCTCTAAGCCACATGCTTGACCCACAGCATTCAAAACATTCATTGTAGTAGTCTATAAACAAAAGAAAAGCATATATATTAAACTCTAAAACAGCTTTAATAATATTGTGCAATTCGGGATTTTACACTATGCATGACTGATAAATTTTACTATTCATGCAAGAAATGCCCTAACTGTAGCAGATACTGCTTTTCTGCATATAGCACAAGTGTTGAGTTCTAATACACACTTGACACAGGCTATCATGTGTCCACAAGGCAAAAATACAACACCTAGTTCATCTTGATAACAAATTTTACATAATTGTTGGTCACACTTTTGTATCTGTTCGTGAGACAAGTCTTTTCTTTCAGCCTCGTGTATTTGCTCCGCATGTTCTAACTCTAAAGGCACTTTTAAGTCTTGTACTGCAATCATGTTAGGTAGATTTCATTAGAAAGCTAACTATTGCAATGGGTCCCATGTTTCGACTTCCGGAAAATTTCGACATATCTTCGCGTTTCACATCCCCCAGACCCCAAAACCACCGTCAGTTCAAAAGTTTATATATAATTTATGTATATATGTATATATGTATATATATATATATATATATATATATATATATATATATATCAGTTTCTTGTGGACACGATAACTGCCGTAATTTTGCACCAATCCCTTTAAATTTTTTACATAACATGTATCCCTATAAAATCTCGGTCGAGTTCGTTAATGGGCAAAATCGGTCAAAGGGAGTGAAAATGGGGGGCTTTTTTCGAAAAAGTGAAATATCGCTATAACTCTCTTAATACATGAAATATCGAATCCCTTCAAAGTTCATAATATGTGTCGGATAAGTGCCAAAAATTTATGTCAAATAAGTTTTTTGATAGCACCAACCATTGACCAAAGGGGTGGGAAAAAGTGGGTTTTTCGGGAAACATTAATCATATCTCTGTTAATAGGCACAATATCAAAACCGCACAAAATGGACAATATTCCTCCAATAATTACCTAAAACTTTTGTCTGAAAGAATTTTTGATATGACCCACCATTACGCCACGGGGTGAACAAAATGATTTAAATTATAAGAAAATGCCAAGTGCCAAGAGAGGTTGCCATGACAACTTTACTTTTAATTGATAAGGGATGAGCCATCAGCAGTTGCTATGACAACGCCACTGCACGAGATCACATTCAGTTTTCATATGTCTGTGGGAAGCGACTTCGGTATCGGAACTGGTAGCATGCTGAACTTCTATGCCCAGGGTCGCGGGTTCAAACCCGGCTGAAGTCGTCGGATTTACTAAGAGCGCTAAAAAACCTGAGTTTGCTTTCCTTCGGAGGGGAAGTTCCAACGTTCGTTGCGAGTTGCTGATTGAGGTGGCATCTAGTAGCCAAGTTCACAGCTAGGTGTCGTTGACGGTAGTATTTTAGGTAGATTTCATCAGAAAGCTAACTATTGCAATGGGTACCATGTTTCGATTTCCGGAAAATTTTGACATATCTTCGCGTTTCACATCCCCCAGACCCCAAAACCACCGTCAGTTCAAAAGTTTATATATAATTTATGTAATATATTTATATATGTATATCAGTTTCTTGTGGACACGATAACTGCCGTAATTTTGCACCAATCACTTTGAATTTTTTACCGAATATGTATACCCATAAAATCTCGGACGAGTTCGTTACTGGGCTAAATCGGTCGAAGGGGATGAAAATGGGGGACTTTTTTTTTCGAAAAAATGAAATATTGCTATAACTCTCTTAATATGTGAAATATCGAATCCGTTCAAAGTTCATACTATGTGTCGGATAAAGCTCAGAAATTTATGTTTGAAACGTTTATTGATGGCACCAACCATTGACCAAAGGGGTGGGAAAAAGTGTTTTTTTAGGGAAACATTAATCATATCTCTGTTAATAGGCACAATATCAAAACCGTACAAAATGGACAATATTCCCCTAATAATTACCTAAAACGTTTGTCTGAAAGAATTTTTGATATGAGCCACCATTGCGCCAAGGGATGAGAAAAATGATTTCGGAATTATAATTAAATGCCAAGAGCTATCAGTGGTTGGCATGGCAACACTACTAAATTGATGAGAGATGAGCCATCAGACGTTGCCATGACAACGCACTTGCGCGAGATCAGATTCAGATTTCCATCTGACTAAGTGTGAAGCGGCTTCGGTGACGTAACTGGTAGCATGCTGAACTTCTATGCCCAAGGTCGCGGGTTCAAAGCCGGCCAAAGTCGTCGGATTTTCTAAGAGTGCTAAAAATCCCTCAGTAAGCTTTACTTTGGAGGGGAAGTTCCAACGTTCGTTGCGAGTTGCTGATTGAGGTGGCATCTAGTAGCCAAGTTCACAGCTAGGTGGCGTTGACGTTAGTATCTGGTAGCAACATTAGGAACTACTGCTTGAAATTTAGCGTCTGCATTCCTTACCTGAATTACAGACTAATAGAGCCATCACAATTCACACCGTTTATCAGACAGATTCTACACTCACCCAAAGTACACGGGGTTATATGACCGCGTTGTCGCAGCCCCTAAACTGAGGAACCAACATCTCTGCGGGAGATATAATTTTGCGTGAAGAAGTAACAGACCGTTACATAGTTACACATCAGTGTCGAAACCTTGCATAAGGACAGTGTGACCACAAGTATAACAAGTAGTTCCGTGAAGAACTGTACAGCCTATTTTCATATATCCTGCTCATGTTAATTGCCTCTATCAACTTACAAAATTTCAGTTTAATTGCTGTAACAGATTCGTAGATATTGAGAACCGTCTAAATATTTCAGATGGTCGCCAGGTTGGATTTTTATTTTTGTACTATTATATTAAGATTATTGTGTACGTGTGGTATTCAAACTTCAATCGCATGATTAGAACACAAGAAGTAAAAACGAGATTTTAAAATTACGCACAGCAGCCATCTTGTGATTATGCAAACAATTGAAATAAATTAGATGCCAGTGGATCAACATTTGTGTAAGCATTTAACGTGCAACGTTTCACGGCACTCGGATAGTTAATTCGCGAGAAACGTCCATTTAAATATTTATACTTCGCGTCGCCGCCATGTTGGATTCGTGCTCACCAGGTTACTGAAAGTCCTATAGGTGAACATATGTTCATAGTCTCTATGAACATAAAAATTTCAGTTTGGTTGCTGTAAAAGATTCATAGATATTGAGAACCGTCTAAATATTACGGAAGCTTGCCATTTAGGATTGTTATATGTATAGGCCATAGAGTTATGTACCATTCAAGGACACTTATTGCCTAGGTTCATTATTCAAACTTTCACTTCGATCGCATGATTACGACACAAGAAATAAAAACTTAATTTTAAAATTTCGCACAGCCGCCATCTTGAGGTTATGTAAACAATTGAATTAAATTAGATGGCAGTACATTACAATCTGCAAAATCATTTACTGTACCACATTTCACTGCGCTCAGAGAGTTAACTCACGAGAAAAGTCTATTAAAATATTTCAAATTCGCTTGGTCGCCATGTTCGTTTTGTACTTTACAGGTTTATGAATTATACATAGGTAAACTTGTATCAGTACCCTTTATCACCGTACAAAATTGCAGGGTGATATCTGTAATAGTTTCGGGGATATAGAATGTCAGTGAAATATTTCGCACAGCCGCCATTTTGAGGTTATGTAAACAATTGAACTAAATTAGACTCCAGTGCATTGCAATGTGTATAAATATTTGCTGTACCAAGTTTCATTACGTTGGGATTGTTAAATCGCGAGAAAAGTCTATTTAAAAGTCTCCACTTCGCTTGGCCGCCATGTTGGTTATGTAGTAACCAGGTTTTTGAAAGTCTCATAGGTGAACTTCTAGTAGTACCCTTTATCACCGTACACAATTTCAGGGCGATATCCTTTATAGTTTCGGAGATACTGAATGCTAGTGAAATATTTCGCACAGCCGCCATGTTGGATTGGTGAGACGTAACAAAATTCGATGGGCATGGTCGAGGTCGCCGGGAATAGTGCTATGAACTTACCGAGTTTCACTGAAATCGCTCGAGCCGTTTAGATTTTACTAGGGGGGGGGGGCACACACACACTTCACACACACACACACACGCGCGAGCACACACACACGGACAAAAGGTGATCTCATAAGCCTATTTTTTTCAAAATTGAAAATAGGCTAAAAATGGACTCCAAATGACAAGAAGGTTACCGTCCCCATAAGACAATAAAATGTTTAAAATATGTTTAAAATGAAGAAAAACAAAGTTAATTAATCTCCAATTATAAAATACTTTCACGCGATAAATGAGGTCTGATCCTTCTACGAAAACCTGCATATTCTGCCTATTTTCGCCTATCTCCAAGTTTGTCCGGTGAAATCTACCTCCGCCTTCCGGCGTGCCGAGAGGACTTCTTTCTTTACGAATAGTGTTCACAAATTCCTGACCTTTTAGCAACACCATGTATTTGCAGTTAGGTAACCAACGAGCGTGTTGTACAAATGGGTCTTCAGTCATTTGCCAATCATTTAAAGCAAATCCACAATAAAAACATATTGTTTTATCCCCTTCACCAGTATAAAAAAATCCAGCTTCACTTAGTTGTTTGGTAAGGTGTTTTAATATTAATGGCCAAATATTTTTATAAGATTCTAAACGTTTTTCAACAGAGCTGTACTCTGGGTGTGCTAGTGCTTTAGTCTTGCAAACTCACAATTTTTCAAAAGCACATGCCAATTCAACACTGTCTATGGCATATGGACCACATATATCGACACTACCGTTGTTGGCTGGTAATACATCATTATTATTTATTTGTGATTCAGCAACGTAAGTAGCGGCCAATGGTCTTGTGGGTCGGTGAAATGAATACACAGGTATGTTACCCACTTGTTTTCCAAGCATGTAAGGACAACAAGGAGACCATCGCAAATGGTCTCTAAAGGGATCATCCCCTTCTTCCCAGTGTGAAAGTTCAATATGACAAAACACACAGCGCACATCTTCTCGGTTCAAGTAAAAAAAACGGCTTTTGCAAGTTCATGTGTCGACAAAAAGCCTACAGGCCAGGATTCAAATGTTATCCAACGGTCATGTTCTGATTTTAAATTTAACCCACGTGGTAAACCAACTTGCTCACTTGTTGTATTTGGTACTAACGCCATGTGTTATAATAAAACTTTTTCTTATTGTAAGTTATTAACATTGCACAGAGTACTTTAAAGAACAATGTATGCTTGTTCACTGTCTGTTCATTACGTTAATGGCGCATGACGACACCTAAAAGCAAACAAAATAACCAATCACTCAATCAATCAATCAATACTTGTAAATAAAACTTTAACGTTAATTGGCATTAATATATCAAAACACCATAAAAATTATAATAAACTGTATGTCGGCACTAACAGTAACCCATGTACTTATTTTCTTTTTATAAAGCTGCAGTCATTTACATTCCCCTTTAACCAATACATAAACAAAAAATAATAATGTTATGTCATTTTGTTCAGATTATCATGTTCAAACCTGTGAATATTCGTTGAGTTCATAGGGTAAAGAGTTCCTCATTTTTCTACTAGAAAGCGCTATAGAGTTTAAAGAGATTAGATATCTAACATCTAACTTTCATAGTCAATGAACAACTAAATTCGACATGCAAGCTGCCCTTCTGTGTGTCAAATAACAAAGCTTGCACTCGGCACTCGAGGCCATACGATATTATTATTATTATTATTATTACTATAGGGAACGACATGTCAGTTAAATAAAAATTTTTGTTTTTTACAAAATCCAATATGGCCTTGTACTTTCCCGGTAAACAACCAATATGGTCTTGTACCGGTTGCCAATACATAGTCATTAATCAAGAAAGCAATCATCGTCCTAGTCATGTACAGGTAATGAATTTTTTGTCTACGAGTTTTCAGTAGTGGTAAAATGGAATAGCATTTTATGTTAGGCTTACCTGAGTTTTAAATAGTTCACTGCCTGGAAACAATGGTTGCACTTTACTGCGTCTCGGGTTTTCAGCGACTGCTAGGGTGGTAAGGCTTTTCTTTCCAAGTTTCTAAAAATAAATTAAATAAACCGTTATAAATACCTAAATTCAGGTTAATACATGCATTTCATAAAATAAAATATGAAACAAAAAATGAAACAAGTTAGTTTAAAAAAATAATCCCAACTTCACTTGCAGTGGCTTCTTGCTGTTTCCTTCTAGTGGGCTCAAAAGTGCAATGGCTTCTTCTCTCTCAGACATGTAAGGTATATCGGTGATCTGCAAAAAAATAAATAAATAAAATCATTAATTACCTAAGCAATAAATAATTGCATGTAAGTATATATAAATCAATAAATATATAAATGAATAAATATATATATAAATACCTACCCCACAACAAGGTTAAGTATTTTCCACCAACATCAAAACTGTTAAACAAGACCAAGTGTTTCACGCAACGCAGTGTGTTCAAAGGTAGTCACCCAAGTGAGAGTGGAAATGATAACGACTTATCTTTATATATGCTACGTTGCATGTATAATCATTTTTTTCCCCACGCTTTGAACATTCTGTTATCATGCTCGTGGACAGATAACGTCCAAGGAGAACACCTGTGCTAGGCCAAATTTCACATGAACTTGCATTTTATCACGTACGAAGCAAGACAGGATGTGACTTCTTTAGCCCTCATGTGGTTTCACATGTGTATGCAAGCATATCGCACTTCCCTGCCACCACGGTGGTCGGATTATTTCACCTTCAAGCGTCTTTGTCATTTTCCATTGCACTTGTTGTCAAGTCAGATCAGCGCATTCCAATAAGCTCAAATGACATTCACCTCCTGCTCCTCTGCAAGTTTGTTTTCTGTACTCGCTTCGACCAACATAGAACCAAGTTCTCATCACCGTTTACACGTTAAAGATCCCCTTCGGGGTAAAGTATCAGAAAAAAACGCACCCTCGCTCTGTCATAAACCGGCCCGTCGAAATATCGATTGATCTATTGAGCACAGCCACCGTGGTCAGCGACAGGTTCGTTGAAACACACACACCCAGCAGTATCGTCTCTCTCACCCACCACGCTTCATGAACATTATAAACAGGTAAAGAAAAAAAAGTTTTTCAACATGTATGGCGTTAGGCCCTTTGTGAATTATTTCTTGGAAAAAATATCTACCACATTCGAAAGGGGGCGTTAGCCCGAGTCCTAGGACACCTCGTATACGTCTCTGGCGTTTTTAGTTCGTGAGAAATCAGTAAAAATCACAAAAAACACGTGTTTACCCCAAAATCGCGTTTCCAAATTTGAAAAAAAAATATAACGTGTGGTCCATAGCAAAGAGAACGTCACCCTGAGCCCTTGGACCCATCGTACACGCCTCTGGCATCATTGGTTCGCGAGATAGAGCAAAAAGTCTAAAATCACAGTTTTACACCAAAAAATGCTGTTTCCCTCATGTTCAAAAACTTTAACATATTACCAAAATAAAGAGGGTTTCAAGACAAGCCATTTGACACGTCATAGGACCAAATCCGACCATGCATTCGTGAAATATCGTAAAAAGTCTAAAATCATGGTTTTACCCCCAAAAAGCCTGTTTCCCTCATTCTCAAAACTTTAACCTATTAATAACATATATAGGGCTTCGAGACAAGCGATTTGACACGTCACACGTCCAAATCCGACCTTGCGTTTGAGACATATCGGCAAACTTCGTAGGAAAGTAGGCGACTATCTGGCTCTCTCCTCACCACCAAAACCCCTTCTTATCAATCATTTTTTTCAAAGAGCTCGCCCTCTTACAAAAATCCCAAATGCGCATGCGTACAAAACAAAAACAAAAATGTTGTTCCATAGCGGCTTCCAGCAAAACGCATGCGCTATATGAGCAACAACATTTAAATTCATATTAGCAGCGCACCTTATACATGTCGCATTTGAAAAGCGACTTTCACTAAAAAATTACAATTTCACCCCCTAGTAGGGGTAGGTTTTATTTAGGGGTTGAAATGAGTGGTCCATTGTAAAGAGGGCGTCAACCCGAGTCCAACGACACCTCATTTGTCAAAATCGGACCATGGGTTCGAGTGATATAGACTTTGCCCCTGAATGTATTGCGGGTTAGTATGTGACGTCAGAGGGTGAGGTGCCGCGAAAGGGGGGAGGGGGCAGAACTCTCATCACCCCCCTACTCTCCTCCCCTGCGAAGGCTAACAGCTCTAAAAAGGGAATGGTCAAAATGCGCTGCAAATGATCTCTTACCCATACATCAGCTCTGTAATCCACAGAAGCAAGGGAGATTAAAATCTCGACTTCCGTCATGGCAACTAGGCAAGATGCTTGTTGAATCAAAGTTCAATATGGACGAAACTTGGCGAGAAGAATGGACTACATCAAACCCTAATGTGCTAGGACTGATCACTGACCCCTGCAGGAAACCTCTTGGTTTCAATCTTCCAAGAAGGATATGGACGTCACTGAACAGAGTGTGGACCGGTCACGGGAGATGTAACTTTTGGCTCCACAAATGGGGGAACATTTCTAGTCCTCAGTGTGATTGTGGCGATTCAGTGCATACAATCCATCATATTGTGTCGGAATGCCCTTCGCGGTTCTTCAAGGGAGGATATGACGACCTGCAGAACGCAACTGATGATGCAGTGGAGTGGATTACTTCTCTGGACATCCAACTGTGACTTTTAGTTTCGTTTGTGGATGTTACTGTATTTATCACTTGTATATATTGTATCTTACTGTATCTTCTGTATGTCATACGAAATATATATACTGTATATCTCTTCTCTTCATTATTGTTGCATCCTTCGAGCATAAATACAATAGAGTGCGCATTGCCACACTGCGCCTGTACTGTGACGTGAAACCAACATCTCGATCAGCTGATTAAAGGGTAAACAGAGGACCTCGTAATGGAAGGTTATAGGAGTATGTGCGATAATGATTTTTAATGAGGGTTTAAACACACATTTTCGTAATTTATACGGCATTGGGAAAAGCATCGCATGTTTCTTTACGTACGGTACCGGAAGGTAGCAAAGCTTAGGAATGTAACATATTTGGTGTTAAAAGTGGCTGTCGTGTTCCGTAATACTCATACATCCAGGATCCCATCTTGTAAATAATTGATAACAAATCCAACTCTGAGAATTAGTCTTGCTGATTTTTGAACAGAATTGTGTTTGTATAAAATGTGGCTGTCGTGTTCTGTAATACTCATACAACCCGGATCCCCTCTTGTAAATACTTAATAACAAATCCAACTCTGAACTAGGCCTACTGATTTTTGAACAGAATTGTGTTCGTCTAGCTGGTCATTTTTGATTGTACGCCCGAAAGCTCCAAACAAGTTCAATCTATTAACTTATTACATCATTTCCCAAATTATTTTTCATCATTAGAAAATGTATTTTGGCTAATTTTAGTACCGGTACGTAAGAACATTTTATCGTACGATGAGCTCTCATTCAGCGTTACCCTTCCACTTCAGTATTATATGAAAGTGAACAAAACAACATGGGCAAATGGAAATAAGGAAGTCTATCGATTTAGTAAGCGTTGGTTTTTAACAACTATGCATTACATTTGCTACATAGGAAAACATTTTAATCAATTAACTGTTTTTAAATTCCATTTTCCATGAATCTTAGAAACCTTCGCAAAAATGACCCAGAATTTTGAAATTCTACGAAGAATTGACTACGGTAATTTAGGGATGCAATGTAGCCTATCCTAGAACAATCTCAAAATTCCCTCAACCAAACGCACTGTTCATAACTTACGTTTAATATTTATTATCGAAGACTACACCGTCACGTGTGTAGCATAACCTGTAATTTGACACTGAATATGATTGACGACTGCATTGTGTAGTCCACACTACATTCAATTCAGCATAGGGGCATAAAGCATTTTTATGTTCAGAGATGCATTTACTAGCAGTCTCAACAAAACACCAAGAAAAACGCCTATGGACATGTAAATACTTGATACCTTCGAGCATAAATAAAGGCCTGTTCAGTGGAGTAAGGGTTAGGGTAAATTATTATAATTTATAACAAATTCCAGCATTTCCATGTTTAATTATTTTTCTTTCATGTTTCGGAGTTAAGAGGAAACGTAGGCTAAAGAAATGCAAGTAATTAAGTCACGAATTTTAGGGTTATTTAGCAATGAATTAACATACGTATGGAAAGAAATGCCCGATCCTTTTTTAAACGTCTCCTTACATCCATACACGACACAGTAATACACCATTCTGACTTAGTATTGAATAGAACTCACTTTAAATAGCCCAATTCTATCATCACGTGTAGTATTTCAGTACTCGAAGCTACCCGCAGTTCCCTTTAGTCAGCTGATCGAGATGTTGGTTTCAACAACGTGACGTCATCAGCCATCTATTGGATTTATGATCTAAGGTTGCATCTGATTATGTTCACTTGTTTTTTAATGTGATATTATTCCTTGGTGTTGCGACGACCATTGTACTGTGAATGCTAGTAATGAATAAATGTGTTGTGTTCGATTAAAAATGATTCTATGTATTATTGATTAATACATGTGTGATGCATTCTTAACAGTGGCGACGAGGATAAACTCGTAGTGTGTGTTGATATTCTTACCAGCCTGTGTGTGTGTGAGTTGAAAATTTTCCAATTGTGTGTAAGATCGGCGCCAAAAGTTCAACATGGCGTCCGTCCAAGAAACTCTCACTAGCGGTGAAAGTAGTGGAGATGAAGAAAAGGACAACTTAAATAAACCATTCGAGTGTCGGTAAATAACCCAGGAGCAATTTCAATGCCAGAATTCACCCAACAAGTAAAATGGGATGTATATATATCCATCATGAAAAATAAGTTTGTAGTGCACAACATTCCCGAATCACTTCACACAAACCACCTGATGAGTCTCGTTGGATTTGAGTATGCTGCTCTCATTACGGATTTGGCGTATCCCGTAAGACCTGAAACTCATAATTTTGATTTCCTAGTGCAATTAGTAAAAAAAAAACCATTTAGAGCCAACGCCATCTGTGATCTGAGCGCGGTACAAGTTTTATACCAGAAACAAGTCGCCTAATGAGACAATTCCTGAAATCCTTAGCTCAATATTGTGAGTTTAAAGACAACCTCGATGAAGCTCTAAGAGTCAGATTTGTATGTGGTTTGAACAATGAAGCTATACGGAAGAAGTTGTTTGGTGAGAAGAAGTTGACTTTCACAAAATGCCAGGATATAGCACTGACTATGGAGACTGCTGCTGCAGATGCAGCTATGGTGGGAGGTGACCGAAGTGATGCCTCAAGAAGTCGAGTGCATCAAGTAAATCTCCAACCTGGGGACAGGCGTTGCTATTGCTGTGGGAAGGCAGGACACTTAAAACCACAGTGCCGTCTGCGAGATAACATCTGTAGAACATGTGGAGTCCAAGGACATGTTCCCATTATGTGCCATCGAGGAGGTAGCTCTTAAAAAGATCCATATTCGAGTAAGAAGTCCAACCAACCAAGTAAGAAAATACATTCAGGGCGCTTCAACTCCAAGACAAAAGGGTGGAGGGATTACAAGCTAGTGCTAGATGAGTCCGAAGATGAATCAGAGCAGTCGACTGATGAAAACAGCGAGGAAGATGAGGTGTCATTAAAAATCATTATGGTCAGAAAATTGTGTCTTCGACATAGTGCGTATAAAGAGTGTGTCAGTGTTTCAAGTGATCCTAAAGTATGTGTAGAAAGTGGTAATGTGTCTGAGTGTTCTACTGCCATAAGGGAGTTTCCAGAGCACAAAATAGGTGTTATTGAAAGTGTTGGCAATGACGCCTGGTTTGTTGAGGTAATAGTGGATGGAAAAAAGGTTCCTTTCGAGGTAGATACAGGTGCACATGCTACTTGTATGACATATGAAGAATGGTGTAAACATTTCCCTAAATACAAACTGCGAAAAGTGAAAACAAATGTTATTCAATATGACAATACACCTGTAAAGGGTTCTGTGTATTTAGTGAATGTTGTAGCTGAGGTTGAAAATGTAAAGCATTTATTGCCTTTGTATGTCGTGAAATCCTCAGCTAGCTCCACTGTGCTTGGTAGGAACTGGCTTAGATTCCTTCCATTAAACTGGGAAAATGCGGTAAAAGTGCATCAGGTGAAACAACTGAAAGTCTTTCACCCTGAAATCAACTCAGTGGAGAAATTAGTAAAGGCTTATCCTGAGGTTTTCAATAAACAACCAGGGACCTTAAAAGGGGCCAAGGGGACCCTAGTACTTGAAGAGGGGGCTCAACCCGTAGCTCTTCAAGCTAGATCCATCCCACTAGCTCACCAATCTCTGGTAGAAAGGAAAATACAGGATATGGTAGATGAAGGAACACTTGTCAAGTTAACAGATGAGGAGTTGGCTCGAACAAGGTGGGCTACACCCATTGTCCCTATCATAGATCAAGCTAAGAGCGTGGCACCGAAGGTGAGAATATGTGGGGATTTTAAGGTAACCGTCAACCCTAACCTTGTAGTGCCCCAATACCCCTTACCAAAGATTGATGACATTTTTGCAAAGCTAGGAGGGGGCGAGAAATTTACCAAACTCGATCTAAATTGTGCCTACTTACAACTAGAAATGGATGAGCAATCTCAAAAATTGCAGACGATTGTTACCCCTTGGGGGCTGTTCAAGTTTACGATGCTTGCTTTTGGTATTGCTTCAGCTCGGGCTATTTGGCAGGCCAAGATGGACAATATTCATTCAGGTCTTAAGAAAACCTTCTGTTATCTTGATGATACTATCATCACTAGGTCATCCCCTGCAGAACACTGGTTCCATTTAATAGTATTGACTGAAGGATATAAAACAGCAGGACTGACTGTCAACATAGGGAAGAGTAGGTTTTTTAAAGATGAGGTTGAGTACTGTGGGCACATTATCAATAGGAATGGTTTGGACACTACTAACGAGAAAGTAGAGGCTGTTCAAAAAGCACCTAAACCTGTTACTCAGACCCAGATTTTGTCATTTTGTGGGTTGATGAATTATTATGGTAAATTTTTACCAAATCTGTCTAGCGTTTTAGGTCCCCTGTACCAGTGTGCAAATCAACCAAAGTTTAAATGGAATGCCAAATGTGATAAGGCTTTTGAACAGGCTAAATCTATGTTATTGTCTCATAAGGTTTTGTGTCATTATAATCCAGCAATGCCTTTAGTTTTAGCTTGTGATGCATCTGAAACAGGTATGGGAGCTTGTCTATCTCACATATTCTCAGATGGGACAGAAAGACCCTTATTGTTTGCTAGTTCTACATGGAGTAAAACAGAAAAAACTATTGTATTTTGGATAAGGAAGCCAGGGCTATTATTTGGGGCGTGAAGAAATGTGGCTTGTATCTAAGAGGTGACAGACCACAAACCACTTATCTATAATTTTAGTCCAAAAACTTCACTATCCTCAATATGTGACAAAAGGCGCCAAAGGTGGGCTGAACTCTTGTCTCAATATGACTATGACATTATCTATCGCAAAACGTTTGAGAACTGTGATGCTGATTGCCTATGTAGATTGCCATTGCCTGCACAGACTAAACCTAATGAAACTGTTTTGCATATAAATTTTCTCATGCTAGATAGTGCCCCTGTTACAGAAAAAGAAGTTGCTAATGAAACGGTCAAAGACAAAATACTATCTGTTGTCCTGAATTGTGTCAAAAATGATCAATGGCCTGCTGTATTACCAAATTTCCTGAAAGAGTATTCCCAGCATAAAAATGAATACTCTTGACCATAATTGCATTGTAAAAGGGGGGAGAGTTGTCATTCCAGCTAGTTTAAGACCCCAGATTTTGAAAGAACTCCACTCAGGTCATTTAGGGATTACTAAAATGAAGGCTCTTGCCCGTAGCTTCGTATGGTGGCCCGGATTAGCTAAAGAAATAGGCTTAATTACTGATGATTTTAATGGATGTTCCAGGGTTAGTAACCCACCAGCTAAAGCTTCCTACCACCCATGGGAATGGCCCAGGGAGGCTTGGGAAAGACTCCATATCGACTTTGCAGAATATTCAAAAGCCATGTACTAGATTGTAGTCGATGCCTATAGTAAATTGGCCAGAAGTTATGAAAATGTCATCTACTACAACATCAGCCTTGGTTGATGCTTTGATTCCTTTGTTTGCTCAATTTGGGTTGCCTAGAGTTATTGTGTCTGATAATGGACCCCAATTAATCAGTGATGATTTTAAATCTTTTTGTGCCAAAATGGTATTAGGCATTTGACAATTGTTCCTTACCACCCAAACTCTAATGGGCAGGCAGAAAGAGATGTCCAAAGTTTCAAGCATGCATTAAAAGCCAGCAAATTCGATGAAACAACCCCCATAGATATGCTGTATACTTGGTTGCTTGCTTATCGTAATTCTGAACATGCTTCCACATGTCATAGCCCAGCTATGCTTATGTTTGGTAGAGGGCTGAGGACTAGATTAAGTTTGGATAAGTTCTTTGATGTCCAACCTAAAAGTAAACCTAAGCTATTGATGGACAAAACACGCTCATTCCAGATAGGAGACCTGGTACGTATGAGAATTGGTAATAAAACTGATTCCTGGGAGAAAGGTAAAATAAATGAACGGAAAGGAAACGTTATGTATGTTGTGAGAGACGCTAACGGTATCACTCACAGGAAACATGTAGATCAACTCCAACCATTTAGATCTGCTAATAATTGTGCCATTCCTGGAACTAGTGCAATGTCTGCACCAATGACTGATGATGCATTTGATTTATGGTCTGATCCTGATGATGATAACACTCCCGAGATTTTGTTTCCACTAACTCCTCCAAAAGATAAAATAAGTGCAGTGGTCCTACCCGAACCACATGTTGAACCCGTCCACCCTGCTAATCAGGAAGTTCCTAAGATACGTCGTAGTTCTAGAGCTGGAAAGAAACCTGATAGACTTAATCTCAAATTGGCTCTAGCTTAGACGGGGGAGTTGTTGCATCTGATTATGTTCACTTGTTTTCTTTAAGTTCCATTATTCCTTGGTGTTGCGACGACCATTGTACTGTGAATGCTAGTAATGAATAAATGTGTTGTGTTCGAGTAAAAATGATTCTATGTATTATTGGTTAGTACATGTGTGATGCATTCTTAACAATTATCAGTTGCCACAAACATCTCTCCTCTTTCTTCCACTCGTCTTAATACCTCTTCATTTATTACTCTGTCTACCCATCTGATCTTCATCATTCTCCTGTAACACCACATTTCAAATGCTTCTACTCTCCTCTTTTCTGCTGCACCAATAGTCCTAGTTTGACTTCCATAGAGCGCCACGATGCAGACAAAGGCTTTCAAAATTACTTTCCAATGATGAAATATAAGTTTGATGTCAACAAATTTCTTTTCAATAGGAATGCTCTCCTTGAAAATCCACAGCCTGCTTCCAGTCTCCGACCGGGTCAGGAATGGAATGAATGAAGCCCCTATCTAGCGGCGAGGATATGAACTGTGCCGGCTGCCGAGACCTGACGCACTCCTCTGGGGCAATGATTAAATGAATGACAGATGAAATGAAATGGTAGTGGAGAGTGTTGCTGGAATGAAATGTTGACAGGGAAAACCGGAGTACCCGGAGAAAAACCTGTCTGCCTCCGTTTTGTCCAGCACAGATCTCACATGGAGTGACCGGGATTTGAACCACGGACCCAGCGGTGAGAGGCCGGCGTGCTGCCGCCTAAGCCACGGAGGCTTCAGTAATGCTCTCCTTGCCTGAGCCAAATATCCTCTTTGCTTCGTCCATCACTGGTTATTTTGCTTCACAGAAGTCTCCTACTCCACGTCCAAAGGGATTTCTCAATTATTTCGGCTGCATTCCATTAGTTTTGCTTTACATATTTATTGATGTTCATTGCGTGTATTGAAATGTGGGAGGTTGGTGACGTCACTAATATCCAGTGTCGGAGTTTCGGGAATATCTGGTTGGTTCCTCAGTTAAGGGGCTGTGACAATACGGTCATGTAGCCCCGTGTACTTTAGGTGTGTGTAGAATCTGTCTGATAACCGGTGTTAATATGTGATGACTGTATTAGTGTGTGTTATCTGTGATTCAGGTAGATGGACTGAAGACGATCAATTTCAAGTAGATCCTACTTTTGCTACCAAATGCTTCCGTCAACGACACCTAGCTCTGAACTTGGCTGTTAGATGCCACCACAACCAGCACTTGACGATGAACGTTGGAACTTAATAGAGCGTTATCAATTCTAACCTACAAATTTTGACTTCACACAAGTGTAGTTAGTAGAAGGTTCTTATACAAGCCATATATCTATGACATTGGGCCGCCGGCTTTACTTCCCCCGCCCCCCGAAATAAGGCATACTGAGGGATTTTTAATGCGACGACTTCGGCCGGGTTTGAACCCGCGATCTTGGGCGTAGATGCTTAGTATGCTACCAACTACGCCAGGGCCGTCGCGAGGGCGCGCGGGGCCTAGTAGGCATGAGTTCGCGGCGGGGGGGACTGTAAGTGGCTGTGTTGTACGGAGAGTGATGTTTTAAAAGAAATTACAATTTTAGGCTAGTTAAAACTCATTTTATTACATTTCCAGTTTCTAAACAAACCTCAACAAATGGGGTAAGCATAAAATTGGATACAGGAAGCACCTGATCAGATAAAAGCAACAAGCAATCAATGGGAACCTGATATAATGAGCTAACACAGGTGATTTTTTGGGCATAAATAATATATTATGGAAAACGAAGCATGTGCTTGATGTACTTCCTTACCCAAACACACATAATTAATAATAATACGCAATCACGTTTACATATTTCAACATTTCTACGGTTATACAGTTTTTCAGAAACTAAACTACTAAAAGTGCTATAAGTACACTTTCACCGATAAATATGAGCTGAACGGCCCCTTTGTGCGAGGAGTATCTGCGCTGTCGCTACTCCTTTTTCTGATTTTGTGTGGCCGTTCGGTCGCCACAAGCCCTTTATTATCAAAGACAAACCATTGGAGAAGTTAAAAATAGAATCTTTTACTGATATTCCAGGAAGATGTGACGTCACTTTTGTTTGGGAGATAGAGGACCGACCCAAGTTTTGTCAACAAACTGACTTTAATTCAGACGATTCAGATCCAAGTAATTAATACCCCCCGGGGGGTATTGATTACTTGGAAGTATGGGGGGGGGGGGGGTCCCCCATACAAACACAGCATATTTTTACATTGTTGGTTTATTTTAATTTGGGCTGGACTGAATCAAACACGCTATCTTTATTTTTTTAATTTATGAAAAAAATCTGGCGTGAAGCGCGGGGCCTTTCTGAGCGTGCGAGAGCGAGGCCCCATGGCCTAACGCTGCGCTTTAGCCTGCGTAGCCACTACTGTCGGTAAGTTTACTTCGAGCAGTATTTCTCGCGACGGCCCTGAACTACGCCACCGAAGCTGCCTTGGGGAGTAACTAAATAGAGCTACTCTAGCGCTCTATCCAGAGAGCCACGAAGCTGGCACAGGAGTCGCTGCATCATTGACATGACCTGGAGAAAGCCAATCAATTGTGTCACATAACAATCGTCTGCGTGCACCTGGACAACATTAATGTGAAAACACAGTTTAAGAACAAGTTTACTTCGAGCAGTATGTCTACCCCTTATTATTCCCGTTTTCTAACGGGGTCGGGGATGAGATGCGATGGAAGTCTTTGTGGCGATGGGTTTTACGACCGGATGCCCTTCCTGACGCCAACCTCATGAGAGGAGTTAATGAGAGATGAAATGAATGATGGTGAATGAAACTGGGCAAGGATGTGGAAGGAAGCGGCCGTGACCTGTCAGAAGGTACCGTCCCAGCATTTGCCTAGTGTTGAAAATGGGAAACCACGGAAAACCATTTCAAGGACGGCCGACGGTGGGGCTCGAACCCACGCGTCTATCGAGTCAGCAGAGAGCTTGACCCCATGGCCTAACGCTGCGCTTTAGCCTGCGTAGCCACTACTGTCGGTAAGTTTACTTCGAGCAGTACTTATCCTATTTTAAAGAGATAAATATATCAGTTCTGTATGTTTGGTTTCTTGCACGTGTAAACAAGTACATTTTAGGCAAACCAACAAGACAACTCGATGAAAATACTGTTCGAAGTTTTCATTTACAAATACATTTATAATATCAATAAGAGCAATCTGCAAATAAAACATAAACCACTCTGTATGCCAGTCATCCCCATTGAATATATACAAGTGACTACAGATCTCACTTTGCTAGAAGAGGTCTGCAAGAAAGACTCTTCACCACAAGATCTAAAACAACTGGCTCTCTGTACAATAGAAGAAAGATACCATCTAATCAAAGGCTAAAAATATTTACAGATGGCTCACAAGACAAAGAAAATAGAACTGGAGCAGGAATACATTCATCTCTCTTCTCACTCTACTTCCCAGTGAGCCAAAACAAAACAAACTTTGATGCTGAGATAAGAGCAATTTCACATGCACTCCATCAGTTATTAGGCAGAAACATTGATTATCAAAAATGTATTATCATTACAGATTCAAAAGCAGCCATCCAATCCATCTCGTCAAATTATAAGCCCCAAAATAAAGAACTGAAAGACATTTTTTGTATGATAAAATCCCCTCAAAGACTCCACAAAGAGATCTCATTTCAGTGGATCCCTTCTCATGTTGGAATAGCAGGTAATGAAGAGGCTGACAGATTAGCAAAAAAAGGTACCACACTACAACAACCTGTCAGTCAGACTGATTTTATGTCAGCAAAAAGGATCTTGAAAAATACTATCAAAAACAGGTATGAAGAAATGGCAAAGAAAACAGCAGAAACCAAATTATGGAAAGACATTGATGCTAAATGGGATCAATATAAATTAACACCAAGAAGAGAAGCTGTAGCCTTCTTCAGAATTAACACTGGCCACGACTGCCTTGCAGCTCATCTGAAACGAATCAACATCCTGAGATCTGAAGAATGCACACTTTGTCACGAACCTGGAAGTAAAATGGATAAGGGGCACCTGCTACATTGCAACAAACTTGATGTGACTGCTAGAACTTCTGGAAACCTCACACAACTCTATTGGAACGCAAGAAAGCTGATGGATTGGAATCCGGGCTAGCCATAGGAAACAACAACAACAACATTTTTAGTCTTGTGAAATAACAGCGCGCGTGTTGAGGAAACCACAAACCTGGGCCGTATTGAACATTGAGCAACCTTCCTCGTGGAATAGCGCAAGCCGTGGTGGTCCCTACTGACTTTGTCCAAACGTGGCCACAGAAGAACCAGAAACTTGAATCTTCTCATCATGGTGTTGAAAATTCAATTTTGTTTCTGTATTTAACCACATTCTTTCTTAGTCGACTTCGTACTATATTTGGCGATGCTGGGAGAGCTTGCTTGGTTCCCGAATAGAACAACAATTCTCCTAATTTGTCAGTCAATACGGAATATTAGAAATTTAAAACCATAACTAAATTCATGTCTGCACCATTCTCTATCACATCATATTTTCTTACGGTGTGCTCTGAGTACCTGTTCTGTCATTGCACTAACATCGAGTGTGACTGAGATGGTGTCCCTGTCTGAAATTCAAATGGTTTTGTCGCAGAATGATGTTTAGGACTGTTGTCGTGCGTTTGGACTTCTAGCCACACCACTTAGCGGCCTCTCCTATTCTCACTACTCCCAAGTTCAACGTTCAAAACCACCGCACTCTATATCACCGTTTCTGGGAAGCTCACCAGTTTCAGTTTAACTTCACTTTCAGGTATTGGTAATTTGTTAGGGACAACGCTTTCTCGGTAATACACGGGACTTATTTCTGCTGCTATGGACGAGGTATTCCCGTATATACACAAAAGTGAGGCTTACTTCAACAGTGTCCCAAAAGTACCCTGTCCCGTGCTACCCTCTGGGGGTTAAATTGGAAACTATTCCAAGAATTGTTATTATACATATTGGTCCGTATTGAAATATAATTCCACTTAATACACTAACTTCGTTCCTCCTTTTCAATACTATTTAATTATAAAATGCTATCCTAGTACATGTTTCGGACACTTCTATGTCCTTCTTCAGCTAGAAAATATGTTAAAACCTTATAGCTAAAAAATATACACTCAAAACATTGTGCTTCATTAAAAAGTCATTAATGTGGACACAAGGTGTCTCATTGTCCATACACTTGGAAAATGTCTGTCCCTTTCTATAACTAATTAAAACATGTCAATCTAGTGATTGGTATTAGTCAAATTCTTCCTGTTTTCAAAGCACTGTGCCTCTTTGTTGCACCTGAGCTGCTCAATTTGATAAACATTTCTATTTTTGTTAAAACTATTTGTTTTAATATCTGGTCTGAACAGATCTGTAATGTTAAAAACACTAAAATATAGGATTGATGGTGGCTGCACTTTTTATGTTAGGCTATTGGCTGATATTTGGTCGCATTCTTTCCTACACCGACCGTAATTGAGTAGTTTGAGATTATGGCTTATTATGTGATGCTATCGACAAAGGCGGAAAGTAGCTCGTATTGGGTGGAATCCTTGGGTGTCAAATGTTTCTCCAGAAGTAGTCTTTGTTGCAATCCCTCTTGCTTGCCTTTGCGAAGTAACTTGGAGGTCCCCTTATGATTTCCCGTGCGGCGATTAAATCAGCTGATTTGTGCAGGAAAGAAGAACGTGACAAGGTCGCCACCCAGTCTACTACTGGATTGCAAAAAAGACTACTTCTGGAGAAACATTTGACACCCAAGGATTCCACCCAATACGAACTACTTTCCGCCTTTGTCGATAGCATCACTTAATAAGCCATAATATCAAACTACTCAATTACGGTCGGTGTAAGAAAAAATGCGACCAAATATCAGCCAATAGCCTAACATAAAAAGTGCAGCCACCATCAATCCTATATTTTAGTGTTTTTAACACTACAGATCTGTTCAGAACAGATATTAAAACAAATAGTTTTATCAAAAATAGAAATGTGTATCAAATTGAGCAGCTCAGGTGCAACAAAGAGGCACAGTGCTTTGAAAACAGGAAGAATTTGACTAATACCAATCACTAGATTGACATGTTTTAATTAGTTATAGAAAGGGACAGACATTTTCCAAGTGTATGGACAAGGAGACACCTTGTGTCCACATTAATGACTTTTTAATGAAGCACAATGTTTTGAGTGTATATTTTTTAGCTATAAGGTTTTAACATATTTTCTAGCTGAAGAAGGACATAGAAGTGTCCGAAACATGTACTAGGACAGCATTTTATAATTAAATAGTATTGAAAAGACGGAACGAAGTTAGTGTATTAAGTGGAACTATTCCAAGTTCTCGAACCTCACAGAATGTTGACATTTAACATACGGTACTTTGTAGCTCCAGCCGTTATAGGCTACCAATGAGTTGAACATGAGACCTCAGTTGTGTTCCGCTCTTGTGCAGATGAGTATTTGGCGCACTACCACGAGCCTTGCCAGTGTCTCCCGGCCTGCATGGAGGTGAGGTACGACGTGGAGACCTCGCAGGTGGAGTACCATTGGACCAAAGTCAAGCTGAAGCGGAGTGTGAAGAAGTGAGTTGACAAACTTACAAATCATGAGGCTAAATACTTGATAACTATGTTGCATGTCCAGGGTCTGTTTTTGATTCACGCTTCACCTCCATTATCAAGGTGATTAAGTACGGGATGATATTTAGATTAGCCCATGTAATGCTTTAAATGAGCTAAATGCTTTTGGAAACCCAACATTCTTCGACAATCTATTCTTACATAAACGATTTTAATGATCCTCGAGGTAGATATCTGGGCATATTATATCTGTGGTGCCGGTATATATCCCTAGGTGTATTACATAATGGGCAAAAATTCCATCAATGTATTGATTTAAATTTGAATCTATTTTCAGCAAACTCTGGGGATCGATTTTCGTGTTCTTCAAAGACATGCAGATGATAACAAGCAAGAGGAGTGAATTGTATGGTCCAGCTGATTTCGTAGGTAACTGCTTACTTGTACAACACCTGAGCTTGGTGTCAATAAACAGACAGTGTCTACCTTGACAAATGGCATTGCCTTCGGAACTTGATGGTGATCATTACGTTTTAAAATGGGAAATTTGATGTGAAATTTAAAGATATAGTCGTGAGGAGCTAGATAAATGATCTATCACTTTCTTTTCTTTCAGCCAACTGCGGCGGTCTACTTGGACTCTTCTTGGGATTCAGCATCCTCAGCTTCATTGAGATCTTTTACTTCCTAACGTTGCGGCTCTTCTTCAACCTGTGGTCCAACAGATGACTTCTACTTGGATGTGAAATGGACAGTGAACAGAGTGTAGTTGTAAGAAGATAAAAGGGATGCATTTAATAAAAAATACTCGTACTTTGTAACTTGTTGCTGGACTATAACGGTGATCCACTGTGCCATAGCCTACACGCATAACAAGCACAATGAGATATTTTACATACGATTCCATTCCTCTTTTCAACTTTGACATACAGGCAGTATAAACCTTGACTTATCTCTCTCCTGTACGAATCTGAAAGTTTCTATGTCCGAACTCTTCGTCAAACGGGTACGTCAGTCTTGATGAGAATTTATGGGGGGAGGGTACTATGCTGTATTTGTATGGGACCCCAATGTAAGGTCACAGTAGGGCTGCCTGATCCCAGCGGGCTACAAGCGTTCTGACGCGCATCAGGCGTCATCGACTGGAAATTTTTATACCGGTTTTTAGCGTCTACTTTTCTTGCTCAGACATTCGGACGGGTTGGTGGAGGAAGGTCAAACTGTGTGACATAGATTGCTTGAACATTTGGGGAGTGTTACATCACACTGGAATGTTGGGACACTGCAAGATGTTAATAAATTTTGAAACATTAACCATTAAAGGGTAAAAATATGTTTCATACGAACGAGATTTACATGTCAAAATATATATTTGTTAATTATTGCCACTGTTTTGTGAGGCACAGGACAGTCATTGATATGTATTTAAGTCCGAAGTATTGACACGCTAAATTTATACAATAAGCCTCTTCGACATTCTTGTAATGTTGCTACAGCAAGATCCGACAGGGAGACTGGGGATGGGAGGTCAAAGCTTGGCTGATCTGATCTTAACAGGTGATGTTCCAATACTTTTCGGGCACAGAATTGATAAACTGTTGTATCCTTGGGGTTCACACTAAAGTATCAAATACTACGTCCATTGTAAGGTTTCTAACTTTGGTATTGTTTTTGGAGACAGACTGTTCATACCTTTATGATCACCATTTATTAACCCACTAGTTCTATGTCTTGATATTCGTGAAATTGTTTTATAGTAAATAATGGTGCAGGCATAATTCCATGAGTGGGACATTGTGGGTCGTGGGTGTCCAAACCGTAGGGGAGGATATGTTATTGCGGGATTGGGGGACAGAGAAGGGGCTGAATTAATCACTTAACATACGATACATCGTTTAAGAGTTATAATCGAGTTTTACATAGAAAAATACTGTAGGGGTTCATTGTGTGAGCCCTGTACAGTGGGGTGTTTGGGGATGTTGGGATTTCGTGTGGAGTGGATTGTGTAAGATTGAGCTGTCTGGGGGCGTGGACGTTGCTCGGAAGGAGAGTTTCCCGATTGTTCAGATTGAAGGGATAGCTCCGGGGTGTGTTTATGGAGAAAGGGTGTGTTCTAGTGGATAGCAACTTAAAGAACTACGGCGCTGCTCAACTGGCAGACAGCGCGTGAAGACGGGAGACGGCTGAGCAAACAAGCTGACGTGAGTTCTCGAGCTGAGCGCTAACTGGCGAGTCAGCTAGAGCCTTAAGACAATTAAATAATTAACGCATGCAGATCCTACTTAGATAAGGTTATAGGGGTAGGATCTAATTAGCTAGTTAAATAATCTACAAGACCAGTGCTAGATAGTAGTGATTTTAATGATTACCTCTAGGAAGAGGTACTGATAGCTCTCAGAGCATCTTTGGTGCAATAGATGCGTCACAATACAAGCCAAGGGGTTAAAAGTGTGGAAATGTGTGTAAGGGATGATACTCGCTACTACACTCACCAGGATGGCAGCCGGACGTGAAGTCTCTCTCCAAAGCTTTGGCACTACAAGCGTCCCGAGGTGTGTGCGCCTGTCTCTTTTATAGCTTCCAGAGTTGCTGTGTCTGTGTAATTGCAAATTCTAGTCCGGTCGGCAGACCTAGAGGGGTCGTTGGAGTTCAAGAGGAAGCTCACCGAGGTTAAAGCAGTTCAGAGTCTTGTATGAAATGAGTTTATGAAATATTTGAATACTTGGGGACGAAAGTTGAAGGTAGTGGATGATGGTTATTTCCACCCATGGGGTTGTGGTGTATGGGCGGATGTATCCATACGGATACAACAACACGCTTATAATTTAGTTGTTGTTATCAGATTTCATAGTGTGTTCTGAGTTCGGGAGCCAGGACGCAAACAAATGAGTATTTGATATTTACAGGGGCTTATCAATAAGTCTTCAACGGAGTGTGGAGGTTACTTGCCTTTGTGAGCCGTGCAACGCCGGGATATAACGCGTATGATCATGTAAGTTACACAATCTCCAATAAAGAAATTCAAGTTGATAACAGTAGTGGTTTTTGGAGAGTACGGTGACCACCTCCACCTCACCCACCTCACAAGATGGCGGTGGTGCGATATCTCTCGAACGCATAGTCGGATTTTGACAAATGAGGTGTCGTTGAATTCGGGCTGACACCCCCTTTCCATTGAACAACATATTTCCACCCCAAAATAAAACCTATCCCTACTAGGGGGCGAAATTTTAATTTTTTAGAAAATCACGCTTTCCAAGTGCGACATGTGGGATTTTGAATGTTAATATGAAATTAAACGTTGTTTTACACAAGACACATGTGTACGGTGGAAAACCAATATGAATTAACATGCTTATTTTTTTGTTTTTACGCATGCCCACTCATAGTTTTTGTAAGAGGGCGGGCTTTTTAAAGATGGTGGCTGTAGTGTAACCTAACCTAACCCAACCCACGAGGGGTGATCAAAAAGTATTCCAAGCAGCGCTTGTCGATAGGCAAACCAATAATCGAAGAGGACATGTCAGGCCTTGAGGTGAGAGCCCCTGTCATTGTTGATTTGTCCCTTTGGACTGGTCCCTGTGGACGGGTCCCTGTTGACAGGTCATTATTGACAGGTCCTTGTGGACGGGTCCTTGTTGACCGGCCCCTTTGGCCTGCTCCCTATGGACTGGCCCATGAAATTTATTCAAATTATGCCAAAGGGCCTAACTACATTTGTATGTAAAGCAGTGTGTTGAACTGACGTTGTTCGCCAGCCCTCACTACTACAATCTTATAACGATCTGAAAGGAAAGTGACGAAATACATGTGAACACGTGTGAGATGACATTATTACTGTCCTCTTTGTGAAACAAGTCACATCCTGTTTTGGTTCGTATAAGTATAAAACTTGGTAGATAGAGGCCATGTCAAGGGGTAAGTGCAAAAACTTGGTGGATGAATATGTTCTAGTGCTAGGGTTAATGAACACACTCTACTACACGGGGCACATGCAATTTGAGGACAGGTCAAGGGATCTAACTTGGTGAATGGATGTGTCATTTGTAGTTGAAAGAGTATAATGCACGTTTTTAAGATGTTAAAACTGAGGAGATTGTACGTGCACTAAGCCAACTTGTCATTTCCTGTGTCATATTGCTGACATGGCAGAGAGCGTACAGTTCTATTGCTATGACTAACGCTGCAGTAATTTAAAACCGCAGGTGTTCATCAAGACAATGGGTGATGATCTTGCAAAGTCAGCAGTAATCTGATACCGCACAGGTGTTCCTAGTACACTTTGGACTGGCAGGTGTACAGGAAAGGAATTGCAATGATCAACAAAAAACTGCTGACACGAGTGATGTAAGCCTATATAAAGGAGGTGTCATATATTTCCCTACTGCCAGTCTTTATTACTCGCTACAAGTGAACAGTGCTCTATTACTGCCAAACATTTGCAAAAGTCTTTTTGGTGGAAAATCATTAAATTATTTTTCAAGGTAAGTACTTATTATTAATGGATTGTGGTCTTTTATTACTAATCGATGTTCAAGTTATAGATTGGAATGTATTTATTGATTGATTGATTTTTGGCGTACCTTTAGGTTAGCAGATTCCTGTACCTAGTTCAGTCAGTGGCAGCAGTTGATAAATTATTAAAGGTAAGTACCACTCTAATAACTTTTAAACAGCTAGAGCGATATTTTCCAATGTTCACTGCTAGATGTCAATGACAATGGTTTATTTGATAGTTAAAGTTGGAATTACTTGACTATGATGTGTGAAGCTGAATTTTTAGGTTAGATTTGATTAACGCTTTATCAAGTTCCAAGTTCACTACTAGGTGTCATGGTACCTGGTAACTTAAGTTGGAACTACTCAACAATGGTGTGAAGCTAAATTTGTAGGTTAGATTTGATTAACGCTTTATTAAGTTCCAATGTTCACTAGTTGGTGTCAGTGACAATGGTACCTGGTAACTAAAGTTGAAACTACTCAACAATGGTGTGAAGCTAAATTTGTAGGTTAGATTTGATTAACGCTTTATTAAGTTCCAACGTTCACTACTTGGTGTCAGTGACAATGGTACCTGGTAACTAAAGTTGGAACTACGCGACAATGGTGTGAAGCTAAATTTGTAGGTCAGATTTTATTAACGCTCAACTCTGAATGTTCACCGCTAGGTGACAGTGATAGTGACATATCTGTTAATCAAACTTGGAACTACTTGACAATTGTGTAAAGTTAAGTTTGTAGGTTAGAGTTGAATAACGCTCTATCAAGTTCTAACGTTCACCACTAGGTGTCAGTGACAATGATATATGTTAACCAAAGTTGGAACTACTTGAAATTAGACTTGCTGAGAGTCCACAGACGTATAATTAAAATACTCTACTATGACCATTGACTGTAATTTAATTAACATAAATGTTTCTTTTACTTTGTTTTATTTTTTATTAATATTTATGATTTCTTTCTTTTATAGGTGTTTTGGAAAGTGATTGACAATCATTATGTTCAAGTGTAGTGATTGTAAAAAGCAGTTTTCGAGACCTGACAGCCTTCAACGTCATGCAAGTACGAAACATAATCTTAAAATGTTTGTGTGCAGTTATTGTTCTACCACATTTAACAGACAGGATAATCTTGCACGTCATGTAAATTTAATACATGTTAGTTCAGCACCATTTTCGGGTTCAGTTTGTGATCTTGGTTTTACTGCTGCAAAGCGATATCAATCCCACATGGTTGAAGTGCATGGTGAACAACAGGAATTAAAAACTGTAAAACCATCAACAAGCACAAAACCTTTAGACGAATGTAATGCTCAAAAGCGTAAACGTTCTATAGATTGTAAAAATAGTTGTGCAACAAAAAGGAAGAAAAATGGTGAACCTTCAATAACACATTGTGATGTATGCAATATTGATATAACTTCTTCATTGATTCAAGGTCATTTGCGCAGTATTCATCATAAAAATAATGCTTGCAATGAATGAAATTCTGCTAATATTCAACAAATTGGTAGTGCGTTTAAAAGTCGAATTGCTAGTTACAGACTTCATAGTGAAGAAAAAACTCAAAGTATTGAATCATTTTTAAGAAATGTTCCACCTAATGTGTTTGGCTTGATAGAAAATGTTTTAGTAGAGCATAAATCATTCAAAATGAATTTTGAACTCTTTGGACTATATGTAAAACTGGGAGTGAAGGTGAAATTACGGATATCAAATCTTTTAATAGCAAGCCTCCATGGCTTAGGCGGCAGAACGCCGGCCTCTCACCGCTGGGTCCATGGTTCAAATCCCGGTCACTCCATGTGAGATCTGTGCTGGACAAAACGGAGGCAGACAGGTTTTTCTCCTGGTACTCCGGTTTTCCCTGTCAACATTTCATTCCAGCAACACTCTCCACTATCATTTCATTTCATCTGTCATTCATTTAATCATTGCCCCAGAGGAGTGCGACGGGCCTCGACAGCCGGCTCAGTTCATATACTCGCCGCTAGATGGGGGCTTCATTCATTCCATTCCTGACCCGGTCGGAGACCGGAAGCAGGCTGTGGATTTTCATTTTCAAATCTTTTAATACAAAAAACATAATTGTTAGTGAATCAATTAATATCAGTGATATATACCAAAATATTTCAAGTGCTATCATTGTGAAGAGTGAAGGGTTCCAGGAAAGGGAGTCAGGCTGGGCGTTGGTTGATGTACTTTATTTAGAAACTAACATGAATAAATATAATCCCCTTCGAGCATCATCATATATTGATTTACCAGCATGGATCAAACGTAAGCAAGCTTGTGTAAACATTTGGAATAATGATCAAGCATGTTTTACGTGGGCTGTAACCTCAGCGCTCCATTCAGCAGTGGGGCATATGGATAGAACATCACCGTATCCTCACTATTCCTCAGTGTTAGATATAGAAGAAATGGAATTTCCTATGGAGATAAAAGACATTCAACGTTTTGAAGAGCTGAACAATGTAAGTATTAATGTGTATGGAATTGAAAACAAGAGTATAGTAGGTCCTCTATATTATACTCAGGAAAAAAGGATACTCATGTAAATTTACTATACATAACCAAAGGTGAAAATGCCCATTATTGTTGGATAAAAGATTTAAGCAGACTTGTTGGTAGTCAGCTATCCAAACGCAATGGTAAAAAGTGGTTGTGTGATGGTTGTTTCCTATATTTCAGAAAAGAGGATCAACTAACTCAACATCAAAAATGGGGTTGTAATCATGTTTGTACAGTATTACCTACTCCTAGAAATAACATTCTGAAATGTAAGGACTTTGAAAAGCAGCTTCGAGTACCATTTGTTATATATGCAGACTTTGAAACTTTGCTAAAGCCATTTAATACATGTTCATCGAATCCAGCCAACCATTTTACCAACACTACTCACATTCATGAACCTCTTAGCTTTGCATATTATATTAAATGTAGTTATGATGACTTTAAATAAGTTTGAGCTCTATAGAGGACCTGATGCACCGAAAGTTTTTATGAAAAGACTTGAGAAAGATGCCATCCGTATATCCTCTGTTTGAAATACAATCATTCCAATGGAGCCACTAACTTCATCACAGCAAATGGGTTTTGAAACTGAAACTAATTGTTTTATATGTGGTGAATGTTTATATACAGAGAGGGTTCGCGATCATGACCATTTAACAGGAAAATATCGTGGTGCTGCTCACCAAGAATGTAATTTAAATTATAGAGTAAGTAAATTCATTCCGGTCATTCTACATAACGGTAGCAAATACGATAACCACTTTATCGTTAAAGAATTTGGAGCTTCAGATGTGAAAATTGATGTGATTGCAAATAATAAGGAACAATACATATCGTTCACAAAATACATCAAAACTATCAATAACTATAAAACTGCGATTTTTAGATTCATTCCGCTTTATGCCGAGTAGTCTTGATAAGCTGGCTAGTAATTTAAAATCAGATCAGTTTCATGAAATTCAACGTGTCTTTCCTAAAGAAGATGATTTTAATTTGATTCGTCAAAAGGGTATATTCCCTTATGAATATATTAACTGTGTGGAACGTCTTGAGGAGTGTTCTTTACCACCGAAAGATGCATTTTACAGTTCCTTAAACACAAGTCATATCAGTGATCAGGAATATTTACATGCACAACGTGTATGGACACAGTTCCACATTCAAACTTTAGGAGAATTTTCAGACATATATTTGAAGACAGATGTGTTATTATTGGCAGATGTTTTTGAAAATTTTCGGAATGTTTGTATGAAAACTTATGACTTTGATCCTTGTCAGTATTTCACTGCTCCTGGGTTAAGTTTCAGTTCAATGAAACGAAAGTAAATGTAGAATTAATGACTGATATAGACATGATCAATTTTATAAAATCATCAATTCGACGTGGATTAAGCCAAAGTTGTGGACGGTACTCTAAAGCGAATAATAAATACATGCCTAGCTACAACCCTTGTGAAGAGTCAAAGTATATTGTCTACCTCGATGCAAATAACCAATATGGTTGGGCTATGAGTCAATATCTACCACTGAAAGATTTTCGCTGGCTGACACAACCTGAAATTGATGTCTTACATGTTGACACTCTTAACGATAACGATGATAAAGGATATATTTTAGAGGTAAATCTTGAGTACCCTAAAGAGTTACTTAATGAACAAAATGATCTACCATTCTGTCCTGAGAATATGAAATCTCCGTACATAACATCACGAACAAAAATGTTAATTGCTAATGTAAATGATAAATGTAAATATGTAATGCATTATCGAAACTTAAAACAGTGTCTACAGCATGGATTAAAGCTAACTAAAATTCATCGTGTATTACAATTTCATGAGTCAGCATGGTTCAAACCATATATTGATCTGAACAATAATTTAAGAACACTATCAACAAATGCTTTTGAAAAAGATTTTTATAAACTTATGAATAATAGTGTTTTTGGAAAGACTACGGAGAATGTTGATAAGCGAATTGATGTAAAGCTGATAACAAAGTGGGAGAATGACGGTCAAAGGTATGGTGCGAACAACTTAATAAGCAAGCCTAACTTCCATAGCTGTTCTATTATCCATGAGGATTTAATTGTAATACAAATGAATCGTCTTAAAGTAATCTACAATAAACCCATATATGTGGGTTACGCCATTCTGGAATTGTCAAAAACACTTATGTATGAATTTCACTATGATTATGTTAAGAAAAACTATCATGATAATGCAAAATTACTTTATACAGATACAGATTCTTTTATTTATGAATTTAAAACTGATGATTTGTATGAGGATATCAAAACCGAGCTAAATAGGTTTGATACAAGTGACTATCCCAAGGATAATATCTACCATTTACCTCTAATAAACAAAAAGGTTCTAGGAAAATTTAAAGATGAATGTGCTGGTGTTGTTATAGACACCTTTGTAGGCACAAAATCTAAATCATACAGCTATATGACAATTGATGATATAGTAATAAAAATTAAAAGGAGTGAAACAGAATGTTGTTAGTAAAGAGTTAGACATAAGTGATTATAAGAACTGTATAGTCAGTAACCCACCTATAATATATAAGAAAATGTGTGTATTTAGAAGTAAAGATCATCAGCTACATACCAATTTGTTGAACTAAGTTGCTTTAAGTAATGAAGACAACAAACGATTCATTATACCCAACACATTTGATACTCTTGCTTGGGGGAACCGTCGCATTGACGACTATTATTTACTTAAGTCTAATGTTCACCATATTGTATCATTCGTAGTGTGTTTAATTTTGTGATATACATGTAAAACTTTACGTAGAATGTATACTGTTAGACTACTATAGTTTTAGTTTAAAATAATACACTTTACTTTAAAATTTTGCTTTTTATATTATGGTTAAACAAATGATTTAAAAATGTACAAAATGTGAAAAAACTGAACAAGACAATGTATAAATGTAAAGTGAAAATTGTAAATATCCATGTGTGAAAAATGGTTAAAAATTATTTTTTAAAAAATGTACAAAATGTAAAACTAAACAAGGGTAATGTAAAAATGTAAAGTGGAAATTGTAAATATCAATGTGTGAAAAAATTAAAAAATGGCTATCACCATTTAAAAAATTAAAAGACATTGTGGTCTGATAAACCTTGTTTTTTATTTCACAACAAATAGGGCTTAACAAAATAGAATACAAAGAAAATACCAATTCCTCAATCCTTTTCAATGTCCATGTCCACTCATCATTAACTTTCCTTTTATAGCACAAATCACAATGAGGGCTGCCAACCTTTCTCCCACTGAGGCATCACAGGATGTCAAGAATTGTTTAGCTTTTTTAACAATACTTTATCCGCCACACGTCTTAATGCAGGATAATTATGGCGATAAGAAAGGTCATGTTCTTTGCACGCTTGATCCAAAGGATTAATAGGTACATCACCACGTTGTAAACATTGATTCAGCTTAGTTCCAGCACCATAAAAACGATAACCAGGAAGATGGATTTCAAAAGGTAAGTATTGAATGACTTTGTCAATGACGCCATGACCAGTACAAGTTTGACATATCCTTTTCCATAGGCGGAGAAAAGGTTTGATTTTCCTCTTCATCTGTAGACGATGCTGATGTTGTTGCTTTTTTCTCGCCATCACACCCGTGGAATGAGGAAACGAAGTCTTTACACTGACTTTTATGACCGTGATGGAGTTTGACCAGCTGACAAGTAGCACACTGTCGCATAGAGGGTATTTTTGCCATGGCCACTTGCTTATGGTGATCATAATCTGTACATGGTTGCAATTCACTTAACACAGGGTCTTGAGTCCATGATTTTGGAACATGTTGCCAGATTTCTTTCACTGCATTTGCTGCCACATAATAAATGAACGATTTTGGAAGAGCCAATAATTCTTCTTTGGTAAAACTGTCTAGTTTCTTTTTACACACAAAAAACTTTCCAATCGCTTTATCAGTAGCATCCCCTTTCTCCATGGTATCACGTTGATGTTTACACGTCGCTTGTAGAAATCTCACTGGTGTCATTCATAGGTAAACCTAGAGTTTTAATTTTATTTAACAACTCCCAGCAGGCATTGGTGGTTAGCCAATGGAACAATTGCCAGACCAGTGCCAAGGCTTTATGGGTAATGTTGTCACAGGGGCAGCGGTCCATGAGTGTTTGCTGCGAGGGACAGCCCACGTCCATTAAATCGATACATTGACAGTAAGACGCCAAAAATGGTTGTAGCCATTGACGTTTTTCACTACCTTTCACAAATACCACATGGGCAGAAGACAAGTGGGCTTTCATGACCATGTCCAGGTGCTTATATGAAATGGTTCATTGCTTCCAGTCTAGTTGCATATGAGTTTCAATCGACTGGGTTTGTTAACGGTCTTTATCACACAACAAATCAAACGCATAAGGTGGTTTAAACACTAAATGGGTAGCTTGCGATATCCAAAAAGTGGAACAATCGATGATGGCCACTTCTCTAAATATAAATTTGTTATCTCCAATTTTAAACCCTTGACAGTCGACAATCAGTGTACGCAACATGTTCACTCTTGTCTGGATCAAGTCCAACTGACCACAGACTGACTATCGTCCAGTAAGGTGTACCCATGACAATTACTTACATTCCATTCTAGTAAAAAAAAAACCTGACTATTCACTATTGAGGTTAGGGTATGACAGGGGGCATAAGAAATAATAATATAACAACAACAACCAATTTTTGTTACATTATTTTATTAGCATAACAAGTTTTATATTCTTTTGTCATTCTAGGATGGGGGCGGTACCAACTCATACAAAAAGTCTTTTATGTTTATAGCGTCCATAACACCGATGATATCCCAATGTCTCTAAACTAGGTGTTTTTGACTGTGAGCTTCTCACCGAAGCACCGCTGACACCATAAATCCCACACGTATCATAACGTTTGTCATCACTCAGAGGCACCAGTGAGGAGTAACTTGAATGACAGGGTATATTACCCACATCCATTCTACACAGGTAGGGGCAGGCGGGTGACCAGCACTGATGTTCTTTCATGGGTTCATCACTTTCTTCCCACTGAACTATGATGATGGGACAAAAGGCACATTTCACTTCATCTCTTGTTTTTAAATAATAGAATCCAGCGGCCGCCAAGGCTTGAGGGTTTATAATAGGCACCGACCACGTCACAAAGGTCTTGAGACGTTGTTCCTCAGATTTTAAATCCATGGGTGTGTCGTCTCTTGATGCTTTAAAGCAAGACATGACTGAGCGGCTTGACGTAGGTTGACCTGTTATTTATACACTTGTCACTTGGTTGGACAGTGGATAATAGTTGACTTGTTTGTGATGAATGATCAAACAGTAGGCCGTCGTATTGGCTGGAACATTATCATGCGTTTCAAAATCTAGTCGAATGTCAATATTGGATGGCTTGACAGACTCTTCCAAGTAGGAACAGTCAAAGACAATCAGCGGCGCCCTTGTCTTAAAAGTTTGGGGTGACAACTTGGGACAATTTTCTTTTCGATAATACGACCATCGAAATTTAGAAAACAAGTCGTACAGGGGGCCTAATTTATTTTTTGAAAAATCTAAATCCAGTCCTTCATAGGGAATCACAGCACCGTTGAGGAAAAGACGTGCATTTCTTAATTGCAGGTGATCAAATTGCGTGGCATCTTTGGTTTGTTGATACTTGCGATTTGTTTGAAAACCCACGATCATGTAGAGAGGTCTCTCTGTATAGCGGACTGTTTTTACAGACCAACAGTGTTTGTTGGTGGTGGGCAATAGCGGGTACTCATGCAGTGCCCAGCTTCTAAATTCCATGGGTAGAGGCATATCTCTCTTTACCATTTTGAGTATGTCCAGTTTTTTGCTATCATTAAGGGTCACATGAGGCACTTTCCATAGCAAGCGTTGTAGTTGAATTTTTGAATCTATGGGGGCATTGTCGGCTCCCTTGAGTGCATTATTATCACTCCTGTCTCTCACCAAATAAAGCACTTGCCTTGAATTCACCACAATTCGCTGGTGATCTTCGGCAAAGCCTAAAATCAGTTTAAGAGGTAAAAATCCAGTGAAGGTGCCATCCGTGTGTACCATCCAGTCATTGGTCGAGTCAGGGCACCAACCCGCCATGCAAAGTGTTTTACCTTCTTCCTCACTATAAGAGGGATATGGTTTCATGACACTGGAAATACCCACATTTCGAGTGATATCCACTACGATATCGTTAATGAAATACCGCACCTCAGAAAACAGAAAGGCAAAAGCATGGTTGGCTAACTTGGATGTGGTAGGTGTAGAGCCATCGGGTTTGGTGAGTCGACCTTCAATCTGAATGACACTTTCATGCGGTAGGGTGTAAATATCTTGATTGTTGATAACAAATTGAATTTCATCATTGTTATTGAATCCAGGTGTTTGAGCTTGATAGGAATGGAGATCAATTCTTACCACTCCTGGTTACTCCTCGATGTGGTTCGCTACCTCTAGGATAGAATTCATCATGGGGGTCGACGTGGTAACACAAATGCTGTAAAATCTGCTTGTCCTTAGATGTTAACGTGTATTCACGTGACAAACAACTAACACCACTCCTAGACGGTGTTGCTGCTTTATACACAAACTTCATAGTGGCTTTAGCACCAACTTGTAAGTCACTGGTGTGGTAGAATCTAGATCAATGAGTTGTTGATCTCTATTGATCAGTCTTAATGTTATATTACTAATACCATCGACAGCCACAGAATGAAAAAGCAGCACTGGAGGGTTTTCACGAATAATATAGCCATTGGGCGATGTTACAATAAAGTCATAAAGCGAATGTGATGGTTCTTTATTGGTGTACACTTGGCTAATAATATTACGTCCCGACACGTGATGGTCCTCAATGAATTTCACTTCATGGTCTGATTCATGTTTTTTTGTAGGGCTCCAACACGCGTGGTTTAAATCCTAGTAATGGACCAATGGAATCAGGGTGTGTTTTAAAGTCAATTTTGAATGTAGAAAAAATACTGCAGCGATGAGTGTTGGTAATTCCTACAAGTTCATACTTGTGCGTTCCATCGAGAAATGACTTTAAACCATATTCATTGATTAACACCACATAAATGTGTTCATAAATGTCATCTATCGTATATCCACCAGAGTTCAGCGTGAGCACACAATCATTATATTAAAACTTGTGGTTCACATTTTCACCTATGTTGTATATTCGATTGTACATTTCAAGCGAAACAAGTCCTAAATCATAAGGGCTTTCACTCAATTCAATAGGCGGGTAAAAGTCTAGGCTGACTTCAGGTCAGCGTCCATGCAGTGCAAACGTCTTACTTTCCGCTGACATACCGTACTATTAACGTTTTTGCTTATGCTGCGTTTTATATTTAAAAAAATAAACACAAACGTCCACACTGTTGGCTGTTAAATGTTTGCTCACGTTTCACATTATAATATATCTTTATCCTGTTTCCAAAATAGGTCACTAATTCCATGGGCGGGGGCAAGTTCCCAAAACTGTCAAAGTACCATATGTTGGATCCCTCTTTGACATAAGCTACATAATGTGTTCCTGGTCCTCGGTGATCATCCAAATTGACAACAGCACATTCCTGTTTCCAGGGTCGTGGGGGGTAATTGGATTCGCATAAACACACCTCGAAAATGAGAAAGCTTTAGTTTAGCATAGCTTTCCACTTGTTGATGCGTCAGGGCATGTCTTGCAATGGCTGAGGTTAAAGATGTTTTTTTATTTATTTCGAAATGGTGAAATTCCAAATCCTTGTTGATAAAAGGTTGGCTTCAAATTAGCATTTCTAGCCCCCATAGCAATGGCTTCCATCGTTTCATTGTGTCGCTGACTTTCTGTTAGTTGTTGCTTGCCCTGCTGTGCGGCTTTAATAGTTTTTGCCACCGCGCTGGCACCGCCCAAAAGTGAACCCAGAGCAGCCAGACCAGTGAATAATGCAGGTAAAAATCCAGCTTGTTTGGGGACGGGAATCACTCGCCCTTGTTTTGAACCCTGTCGATGACGTTTTGGAATAACATGTCTCTGTGCCGCTCGAAGAGCTTTCCTTATGGTCAACACATTATTTTTTATTTTTTTCTTTCGCAAGGGCTTGTCCACGAATGCCTTAAGCCCATGCTTTGCCAATGAGAGGGTCTTATTTTTAGTCTTTTAATTCTTTCTTACCACATATCTTTGTTTCACCATGATGATGACCAACAACCTTTCACAGGAAAGTTTAAGTCATAACTAACGTCAGCTTGTTATTTCAAGGCTGTATATTCCAATTCCACATAAAGCGGGAAATCGTTTATGGTTTTTCCAGCTTGCTTTTCATCCCATGTCAACATGAGGTGAAAGGATAATTCGTCACCTGCATTGACTATTTCATGGTTATGGACCAACATTCTATGACCGCTTATCTCTACATGTAAATGGTTTTCATCAGGCATCGCGTATTTCATGTGAATGGTTCCCTCATAGTGTAATCGATAGTGGTTTAAACCCGAAGCAAGCACATAGGTCAGGTGCAGGTCATGGAATAGCGGTAAATGGTTCCTATCATTCACAGGTTTTTCATTTGTCAGATACACTAAAAATATAGATGGGATAAATTTATAAAGGCTTTTCATTTGGTAGGTGAGGTAGCGTTTGGTGCAGACATCATCATCTTCTTGTGTGTCTTCCAAGTGAATAATGCGGTGATGATTAGCTGTATAGCCATCCTCACTAAACTGAGGCACTTTGTTATATATCTCATGCACCTTGTTATCCACATACTTTTTTGTAGTAACGTCTGTAGATACTTGAGGATGTTTCACATGGGTTAACCGCTTTCCCTTAAAGTCATAATCTCCCTGTTTTGTGCGTGGCACTACAGACCTATCCACATAGTGTTTATTAGCAGGATCTGTGTCTTGTTTAGGATCATGTATGGGAACAGACCTAGCTTTGGCCATCAATGCACGTCCAAAGACATCCATCGTCAAAATGTAGTACGAGTCTAATGTTTCTATGACAAGGTTCGGTTCCATGTATATAGACAGCTTGCTAGCCTCTCTAAGCCTTAGTTGAAATGAAGATTATTAAGCAGCAAGAGTCATTCCCCGTGGGGGACATGGTTTCCCATCTCTGTCCCTCATCAAGTGAACAACGCCATGGTTCACTGTTTCCATCTTCCATTCGCTGCATCATTGTGGGGGCTTCGGGATGTGGAAAGACTAATCTTTTGCTGACGCTTATTACAGCGCCCAATGGTCTGCGTTTTCAAAATATTTACATTTTTGCAAAATCTCACTAACAACCCCTCTACGTGTTTCTGGATCAAGTCATGTCTGGATTACAAAATGAGAATATGGGTTATTTCACATATTCCATGCAAGAAAATGTTATTTCACCGGATGAGGTAAAGCCTGATTCACTCATGATTTTCAATGATGTATCCACTGAACGACAAGGTATCATTCAAAGCTATTTCAGCATGGGTCGACACAAACATATCGATTGCTTTTATCTTGGACAAACGTATTCTAAAATGTCAAAACAGTTGATTCGTGACAATGGCAATGTCATTGTTTTATTTCGTCAGGGCGAGAATAACAGTCGTCGCATTTATAATGAACATGTGAATCCGGATATGACCTTTCAAATGTTTACAGAATTGTGTGCTAAGTGCTGGAACACTCAACGTCATGCCTGTTTAGTGATTGACAAACAAAGTGAACTCAACCAAGGTCGGTATCGCTTACGGTTTGATCATTTTATTGCTATTTAAGGCACTGTGTCATTCCCTCTCAAGTCATTTGTCAAGACACCATGGTGTTAGTAGAGAGTCAATTGAAAAAGCATATTATTAGAGCCAAAAATACTATTCGCCAAAAGTTCCGTCAATTGAAACGATCATGTGCGGATCATGCTTTGTTTATTCAACAACATTTAGCACCTCCCCTAAAAGCCATGTTGAAACCCTCTTTCAAGCCATCTGAAACGCTACCTACCGTTTCACAAGCCACTCAGACGCACCACAAGGACCCTGAGGAAGAGGAAGAGGAACAGGAACAGGAATATTTAACTAGTGTTAGCGAGGTTGAGGATGACTAGGAACAAGTGTTTACACCTAAAAGAAAAGACCGCACCCCTCGCAGAGTTTTTACGAAAAAAGAAATCCTTGGCCATGGTCGAAACACCTTGCCCATCCAGATCGTCGCCGTTTTCACAACTCTTGGTCACCCCTCAACATAAAGCTCAACTGAAAAATATTTTAATAAAATATTATGGATCAACACTGGAACCCTATTTCACTGATTTATTTATTGGAAACACAGATACCACATACGGTGTTCGCTATGTTGATGATAGTTTTAAAATTGGGGATTCATCGATTAAATTTGCTCGTACTAAAGCTGTCATTAAAAAGATAAATTATAAATTAACACCAGGACTGTTAAAGCTGCTATTCTCTTGGACCCCCTCTTCCCATGATTATACGCCAGAGGATCTTCCAAATATAAATCCATTTTATGGGACACCCATGCCCACAAAAGACAGTATGATCCCACTCAACAAGTGAATGCCAATATATCTCAAAAATATAAAACCATCATTGCAAAAATGTTCCCCACCAGTCAAAGTGGTCGTCGTAAAGTGTCCGCTTCGGGAGTGACATTTAAACCATTAAAACCCTTTGTGGATGTTACCTACTGGCACAATCCCAATAAGCTCGTCCAGCGACTACAGCTGTTGCATGCTTCACGTCAAGCCGGTCATACCGGTCACGATTGGAAAATTCAAGAAATTGAAGAAGAACTTCGAAATGCCAAAAATTATTGTTTAAGCCTTCACCCATTAAAGTGGGTATTGCTCATGAGTTGAATCGTCCAGCTAGACGTCACTATCCACGACTTAAGTTGATTTCACAAGGTGTGGATGAACTTTGGCAAGCCGATTTAGTGGAAATGATTCCCTATGCTAGTGTTATCGATGGTGTACGCTATATGTTGACGGTCATTGATGTGTATTAGGTAGATTTCATTAGAAAGCTAACTATTGCAATGGGTACCATGTTTCGACTTCCGGAAAATTTCGACATATCTTCGCGTTTCACATCCCCCAGACCCCAAAACCACCGTCAGTTCAAAAGTTTATATATAATTTATGTATATATGTATTTATCTATATATATATATATATATATATATATATATATATATATATATCAGTTTCTTGTGGACACGATAACTGCCGTAATTTTGTACCAATCACTTTGAATTTTTTACATAATATGTATCCCTATAAAATCTCGGTCGAGTTCGTTAATGGGCAAAATCGGTCGAAGGGGGTGAAAATGGGGGGCTTTTTTCGAAAAGGTGAAATTTCGCTATAACTCTCTTAATACGTGAAATATCGAATCCATTCAAAGTTCATAATATGTGTCGGATAAGTGCCAAAAATTTATGTCAAATAAGTTTTTTGATAGCACCAACCATTGACCAAAGGGGTGGAAAAAAATGGGTTTTTCGGGAAACATTAATCATATCTCTCTCAATAGGCACAATATCAAAACCGTACAAAATGGAAAATATTCCCCTAATAATTACCTAAAACTTTTGTCTGAAATTTTTTTTGATATGACCCACCATTACGCCAAGGGATGAGAAAAATGATTTCGGAATTTAAAAAAATGCCAAGTGCCATCAGAGGTTACCATAACAACGCTTTTAAATTGATAAGGGATCATCTATCAGAGGTTGCCAAGACAACGCCATTGACGAGATCACATTCATTTTTAGCCTACTTTTCACACTTTTCAAAAATGAGGAAAAAGTAGACTTATGAGATCGATCCGGGAAAATGTGTCTGTCCTTCTGTCTGTCTGTCAGTCCTTCTGTCTGTCTGGCTGTGTGTGTGTGTTTCCCCCCCCCCCCCTATCAACTCCTAAACGGCTGCAGAAATCGAAACCAAATTTAGTATGAGTAAAGTTGTATACCGGAATATCTCAGGCCCATATTTGAAAAAGATGCCAGTGCTACCAACTGCTAAAAAAACGCACTAGAAATTTGAGCTCCATGTTGGATATCTTGGAAGGTATACATGGGAGCTATTATAAAATTGGCACACATGTAGATAATACTATTTCAGTTTAATTTCCAGGTGGCCATACATGACAGCGTTGCCGAAATATTTTTAAGTCTTCTGATAAGTCCAATATTTAAATGCATATAACTTCTACACTATCAATTGGATTTCAACCAAATTTTGTATGTAATATGTGTACATAAACAGGTATGACTGACTGTATTCTTAAGAGCCACCAGGGCTGCCAACTGTCAATAAATGTTATCTCTATTATTTTATCTAAATACCAATATATCTGAAAGTATGCAAGCCGACAGGTATAAACTATGCACACGTAAATTACCTGACATTTTACATTAATTTGGAGTAACTTATATACGTCAGTTCTACCAACATGATTCTAAGCCTGCTGATAGGACCAATTTTTAAATACATGTAACTTCTATACCAACAAATGGATTTCATCCAAAATTGGTACAAAAAGATATAATATTTCAGATTATTTCTGACCAGCACTCGCATGACATTGTTTCCAACATGCTTTTACGTGTACTAATAGATCCAATGTCTAAATCCATGTAACGTCCTTTGAACTTCAACCACATTTTGTATTCTGTACCTTAGGAGATGGAAGTGAGAATATATTCAGTCACCAGAGCTGCCAACTGTATTGCTCTATTAGGCTACATTATGCCTAGTATACCTTATTTCGAACTAATTAAGACACTTCGATATTACCCACTTAATTTCGTCATTATTCTAGATAGTTTCATATACTGTAGATTAATCTATGGCATGAATCTTAATTTTAAGAAAAGTAGGCTCTTTAGTTCGTCACGGAACTTCTTGTTCCATATGACTATTAGGGAAGCGGCTAACTGGTAGCATGCTGAACTTCTATGCCTGAGGTCGCTGGTTCAAAGCCGGCCAAAGTCGCCGGATTTTCTAAGAGCGCTAAAAATCCGTCAGCATGCTTTCCTTCGGAGGGGAAGTTACAACGTTCGTTGCAAGTTGCTGGTTGCGGTGGCATCTAGCAGCCAAGTTCACAGCTAGGGGCGTGGTGGCGCAGCGGTCAAGCTGTATGCCTCTCACCAAGGCGGACCGGGTTCGATTCCCGGTCACTGCATGTGAGATTTTCGATGTGAAATGCCATGTCCTGTGGTTCGGATTCCACGTAAAACGGAGGTCCCGTGGCTTCTGATCGCGAGATTAACGGTCACGTTAAACTACAAGCTTCCTTCGTTTAGTTCACAGCTAGGTGTCGTTGACGTTAGTATTTGGTACAAAATTAGGTACTACTACTTAAAATTGACCGTCTGCAGACCTTACCTGAATTACAGACTAATACAGTCATCACAAATAACACAGTTTATCAGACAGATTCTACACACACCCAATGTACACGTGGTTACATGACCACCTTGTCGCAGTCCCTAAACTGAGGAACTAACCAACATCTCTGCGGGAGATAAAATTTTGCGTGAAGAAGTAACAGACTGTTAGATAGTTACACATTAGTTCCAAACCTTGCATAAGGGCAGTGTGATCACAAGTATAAAAATGAACCCCAAATGACAAGAAGGTTACCATCCCCATAAGACAGTAAAATGTTAAAAATATGCATAGAAAGACGACAAAATGTTAACTAACCTCCAATTGTAAAATACTTTCTCGCAATAAATGAGGTCTCATCCTCCTACGAAAACCTGCATATTTTGCCTATTATAGCCTATCCCCTAGTTTGCCCGGTGAAATCTACCTCCGCCTTCCGGCGTGCCGAGAGGAATTTTTCCAAAATGGCATTTGTTCAACCCGTGAGTCGCAAGTCTGGTCCGCAAGTCACCAAGGCCTTTAATCATATTATTCAACAATCCAAACGTCAACCTCAGTTGTTACAAACCGATCAGGGAAAGGAATTTTTCAACAAGGATTTCTCCAGTTTTCTCAAATCTAAGGATATTCACCATTATATCACATACAGCAATCTCAAAGCCAGTGTGGTCGACCGGTTTAACCGAACATTGAAAACCCATATGTGGAAAGCCTTTACCGCTCAAGGCTCATATCGCTGGCTGGACTTATTACCTGAGCTAGTATCACGTTACAATGACGGCAAACACAGAACCATTGGGACTAAGCCACGACTTGTAACCAAAAATATTCCGCGACTGGATAAACTGTTTAACCCCATAAAACAGCAGACCCTAAACGTCATCGCCTTAACATCGGGGACTATGTTCGTGTGAGCAAATTTAAGTCTATCTTCAACAAGGGCTACACACCAAATTGGGGGACTGAACTATTTCGAATTCGACAAGTCAACCTGAACAGTCCAGTCACCTATTTACTCGAGGACCTCAACCATCAACCCATAAAAGGCAGGTTTTATCTCCAAGAACTCCAAAAGACAGCGTTTCCAAATCATTACCTTGTGGAAAATGTGTTGAAACAAAAAGGAAATAAACTATATGTAAAATGGTTTGGATTTAGCTCAGCCTTTAATTCATGGATTAATAAATTACATGTTGTATGAAACTGTGCACCTTGTATTTATTTATTCACTCATGTTGTACTTAACCTATAGCCCTATGTGTGTACAGTCCTCAGCTCCACATGTATTATTATAAGCAATACATATTTCTTTCTCTCTTCACCTGCGTTCTCTCTCACACCGACTCTCCCCCCTCTCCTCCCCTTCACCTCCCACCAAACTCAAAACAGGATGTAACTTGTTAGCTCTTATCGCGCACGTTCACAGCTAACGTTCAAGGTGAACACCTGTGTGTTAGGTCATATTACACATGAACTTGCATTTTCTCACGTACGAACCAAAACTGGATGTGATATGTTAGCGTACATGTGGTTTTCACAAGGGAGGTGGTAATAATGTCATCTCGCACGTGTTCACATGTATTTCGTCACTCCCCTTTCATATCGTTATGAGATTGTAGTAATGAGGGCTGGCGAACAACGTCAGTTCAACACACTGCTTTACATACAAATGTAGTTAGGCCCTTTGGCATAATTTGAATAAAATTCATGGGCCAGTCCATAGGGAGCAGGCCAAAGGGGCCGGTCCAAAGGGATCAGTCAAAAGATGATGATGACATTTGTTGTTTTAAGTTCCTAACATCTAGATTATCGGCCCAGGGATCAGTCAAAAGGGCCCGTCAACAACGACCTGTCAACAAGGACCCGTCAACAAGGACCCGTCAACAATGACCCGTCAACAAGGACCCGTCCACAAGGACCTGTCAACAATGACCTGTCAACAGGGACCCGTCCACAGGGACCAGTCCAAAGGGACAAATCAACAATGACAGGGGCTCTCACCTCAAGGTCTGACATGTCCTCTTCGATTATTGGTTTGCCTATCGACAAGCGCTGCTCGGAATAATTTTTGATCACCCCTCGTGGGTTGGGTTAGGTTAGGTTACACTGCAGACGCCATCTTTAAAAAGCCCGCCCTCTTACAAAAACTATGAGTGGGCATGTGTAAAAACAAAAAATTAGCATGTTAATTCATATTGGCTTTTCACCGTACACATGTCTCTTGTGTAAAACAACGTTTAATTTCATATTAACATTCAAAATCCCACATGTCGCACTTGGAAAGCGAGATTTTCTAAAAATTAAAATTTCGCCCCCTAGTAGGGGTAGGTTTTATTTTGGGGTGGAAATATGTTGTTCAATGGAAAGGGGGTGTCAGCCCGAATTCAGCAACACCTCATTTGTCAAAATCCGACCATGCGTTCGAGAGATATCGCACCACCGCCATCTTGTGAGGTGGGTGAGGTGGAGGGGGTCACCGTACTCTCGAAAAACCACTACTGATAACAATGTATTTTATCTTCAATTGGCAGTTGTCACATTGTTGATGCTTATGAAAGTCGCAAGAGCATATGGACAGTCCGCCTAACCATAAGATGATATACACTCCCGCCAAACTTTATATTCAAAATTCGATGTCCTCTGATCGTGGTCAGAGGAAAATCAGTTTAAATACAATGTTTTGGTGGGAATGTATTGAGACCGTCGGTGGAGCTGTCAGGATAGCCAACAACCGCAATGACTTCCCTAACATCTCACCCGTCGAGCATAAACAAAAAAAATTTACCGTGAGGATCAGGTGAACTTCCAAATAGGCTAAAGCGGCACGAGAGTCCATAATCCGCAGGGATCGTGGTACATGGTGACGATGGTCGTAGACTGCCTAAGGAAAGGTTCACCTTAAAAACTAGACTGAGAAAATAAACATCCAGACTTATGTAAAACACCGTGAAAATTTATTGATAAAATTCACAAGCCCCTAGCCTAGTTCGGAGGGTTACAATCGGCTAGTCCGCAAGCTAATAAACAAACAAAAATAAAGAGCAGGTCCCTACCTGAGAAGTTACGGAAAACCCTCGCGAAAGATCTAACTCACAATAATAAAGCAACAACAGCAACACTAGGAAAATGGTACGACGCAAGTCCCTAGGTCAAGTTACAAGATCAAGCTAATATCTGAATTTACATTTAACAGGTTAGCAAAACAAATCTAAATTAGGACGATACCATCTCCACATTTACATTTAACGTTAATTCATCTAGCTAAGTCCTATCAATTAACAAAATTTACGGCGATGACGTCCGTAAGAGAAAACAATTACATTCAAATCTAAGTGTACAGCCATGAAAAAAAAAACATTTAATTATCCTTAGAAACTACGTGCTAACAGCACACAATAAGGTAACATGTAGGATTTATACACTTGTACATCATAAATAAGTAATGAAATAGACACAGTAGTTTTATTAAAAATGCCTGCCTGCACCTTGGTTTACTCTTTGTAAGCCATAGTCATCTAATGTGTGTGGTTACGGTGACGACTGCGTAGTAAAGACTACGTCTAACATCGCATGGCCTGCGCTCCACAAGCTACAAACTCAAGGTTCGTGCATGCTTCAGGTCGCTTCAAAAGTGTCAGCTGTCATTGTCATTTCCACAAAAGGAAATTACCTTCATCTGTTCGGCTATGTCAACAGTTCCAAATGCAAAAGAACAAAGTTAGATAGAACTCGTTCGTTACCTTTTGTTTTAGCAAAATTATGCGTTTTATTATTAAGATGTCGGTTTAGGTTTATCGTTGGTTTATGGCGAATAATATTGACAATAGCCTGGGCACGGAGTGTCTCCACTGAGATCATTCTCCACCAAAAAGCCTCGACTCAAAAGTCGGAATATAATCAACGAGCAACAACAACTCGGACACACAATAACACAAGTTATCAGCGGCGCAAAGCTCGCGTTCAATAACTCTGGGACGGGCCTGCACACTACAGTTACCCTCCAATAACATCTGGTCAACGGGAACAATCCCGGACAAGGCATACTCAAAATGCCTTCATACAATAACTTCCTGCTATAACAGGGTAGCCTTCAACGTACTATAGAAAACCTGACGTAACTGTACACGTCAAACGACGGTACACGCAGCAGTGCGTTTAACTAACAAAAAACAATCTATAAAACATGTGATCAGATACAGGAATGGACACTGAGTTCCATAAACTAAGTTGCAATGAAAGGAAATGCGAATACAAGAAGTATTCTGTCACTTGTCAAAGTAGTTCTGTCTCCCAATATAACAGGCGTGCTTTCAAGGGCACTGGGTTACAAACCAGTTTTGTGTCGCAGGCAGGCTTCAACATTCCTGCGCTCCACTGACACAACACATTGACTGTCAAGGCCGGCGATTTAAACAAATAAAACTATACATCTGGCCTCTTCATAAAAAAACTTTACCATGGGTTAAAAACCTCGAAGAATACGTGTATAAAAACACGCTATAAATCTGAATACAATAATACAATTCCGTCTTCCAAACCAAAGACGTCTAAATGATAGTAATGTTACTATTACTGAAGCTCTTTGCTCTCAAAAGATATAATTCAGTAGTTGCTTGTACAACATCAAATAAGTGCGTGTCTTCACATGACACTAACAAAATAATAATTGTGACGCAGATTCCACACTCTGGATCTGCTTAATAATACGTTGGGAACTGGGTTCGATGCTTGACAACGAAACATTCCTTCCAATTATTAGGTTCACACTTGACCAAGAATAGCTTCTGAGCTTATTCAAAATGAAATATAATGCAGTTACAAAACTGGTTATTACAGTTGACTACCTAACTGATACGACTGTTCTAACGACAGTCAGGGGTGTAACAAAGACTGGCTGCAAAGAATGCAGTTAACTAATAACCATGGCATCTGATTGCCATAACTAAAGTCAGCAAAGACTTGAAAAATCACCCCAAATAGGGTTGAACAAAGTAGCCTCAAATGACTACGGTCACGTTCAGCAAAAGATAGGCATTGACGTTCTACGACGTTCATCAGGCTGCACCAGGGCTGACCAAAATGTCTGACCCAAGGGTGTCTCACTCTAACTGAAATAAATGACATCTAATTGAACTAGTTACATTCCCTACCTATAAAAATGGCTGACACTGAGTTCGGTTGGTTCACAAACTACATTTAATCTACTATACCACCAGAAACTAGAACAAGAAAGGGGTGTCCAAAAACTCACGAAATGGAGAAGCTCTCACTCAGCCCTCTATTCAACAACAAGGGTTCTACAAAATCATCTCTGGCTCTCTGGAACGGTATCATCCTCATCAGGATTCCCATCTGGACTCTTCCAAAGACCAGGGTTCGATCTGTCCCTGTCGACAACTTCGTGGATGTAATGGATATGCCTGGAAATGGCATCTTTGGTTCCTTCCTTCTCGTTCGCTGTTCGGGACGTTCCACCATCATGCTGGTTCCCGTAGAAACTTCACCCTCATACCGTGATGGTATTAGCCCATGATGACGGTCTCAAACATGGTGAAGAATAGTCTAATCACGTGGGTAGTGACATAAGTTGCGTAATAATTCATTCTTTCACTTTCAAAAATACAATTGTTCGTCGTAAATGTTATAGGCTTTGATTGTAGTAGATAACACAGCCTTAATTTCGTAGATGTGAATTAATGTGTGAGCTAACACTGTTTTATGATTCTTCACGTGTTAGTGACGCTACTTTTATATCACGTAGCATCCGTGAATTATGCGTCGTTCTTGAAATGAAATATTCACTTTGGCAATTTATCTATGTCATACAATCATAATCACACTTATTCAAGATAGTTGTAACACTTTTACCTGTATATTTTCCACTAGGCACTTGGCCCTCCACAAACACGTGGGTACAAAAATGTGGTGTTACGGCAACGTTATGCAATTCACTATACTTGCCAATTATTATTTCCCAATATTCTTCTGTGGCTCACTGTGCTTAAACAACAGCGAATTGTAGTATTCTCGTGCTCGATGGCACCTGATAATCACTTTTAACGGTCAACAGCGGATATTTTCTACGTCTTGTAGGACAAATACAATTCCACGCCTACACAGGGCGGATTCTCTAGACGTAGTGCAAGACACTGAGTGTCTCTAGGAAGTAGGTCGTCAAAACGAAGTCGTTGAGCGACTACTTACATTCCTGTTTGCGTATCTGCAAGGGTATTACCTTACCTTAAGCGAAAATAACATTCTCCAAAATGTTTTAATAATGCAGCATGACGAAATGGAATATTCTGAGTCTTGTGGAAAGATAAAATTAATTAATAAGACCTCAGATAAATAATTAGCAGTTTTCACCAAAGTCAAAAGTGCGATTCACCGCTACTTCAAAGAGTATAGCGTGATCTCTCAGCTCCACGTGGCTTTCTGGGTGTGTTCAAAGGTACAACATCCCATCATAAACGTTCTGTTATAAAAAATATCACATGAACCATAGCTCAGCGGGTTCAGTATATCCTTGTACATCTAGGCTGATTGTGACTTAGGGGTTTAGCGTTCCCACAGTCGATATTTCAAATGATTTTGCATCTGTTTTCTGATACCATTGCAGTTTGCAGCTGATTCCGGAACATTTAGGTGACTAGTACGTGAACAAATAGAAAATGCTACAAAGTTAGCTAATATTCACGATACGGTAGTCCATCTGCTCAAGTTTAGAAAGTACGTCACTTCATGTATCTCAGAACTTGACTGGCTTCAAATGTTTCATAGATGTTTGACATAAATTGGTCGCCATTGTAGACCGTTATTGCATTTCTGGTGTTTGTATCTTATATACAAACAAACATTGAAAATGATCAGAGGTTGATTTTTACTATTTCACCTAGGATCTTGTTATGTATTTTAGTGGTCGAATGCACGCTCAATATAATCGAAGCAAGAACACATAATAAATACTTAAATCTCTTATATAAAAACAAGTGTCCTGACTGACTGACTGACTGACTGACTGACTGACTCATCATCGGCCAGCCAAAACTATTAAAGTTAGAAACATGAAATTTTGGGAATATGTTCGTTGTAAGTCGAAAACGCCCACTAAGGAAGGGTTTTTGGATATTCAGTTTCTAAAGGGGTGTTAAGGGGGTACACTTGCATTTCATTGAATAACAATATCTCCAGATTGCTTTCATTGGGGGATTTGATACTCGGCATATAAACTCATCATTAAAAATAAGAAGATACGTGTCTGAGGGTTTTTCGATGTGGTGTATATTTTCAGGTGAAAGGGGTGAAAAGTGGGGGTTGAAGGTTTCCTAACCAAGCGTGTATCTCTTAAACGTCATAGGCGAGGAGTTTGGACCTCAGCGGAAAAAAATCAGCATAAAAAATAACAAAATAGGTGTTTGACCGTTTTTTCATAAATCCAATATAAGGGGCCCATGGGGAGGGGTGAAAATATGGGGAGGGGGGAGGAAACGTAATATGTCTGAGTGTAAAGTTATACATGGCCTATGCTGTAGACGATAACACATTACATCTTTTTTGTCTCTTGCTATTTCATCATACGACGAATACTTAGGGAGTTATTAATGATTTTGTACTTTTTGGCCGGAATTTTCTAAGTCCCAGGAATGACATAAAAATTGATTCGAATGAAATTTCGAAAAATAGTTTTTTTAATACTTTTATTATATTTTTCACGTCTTTTAGGGTCCGGAACCAACATGATATTTTGATGTTTTTTTTTTCGTCCCATGCATTTTTGGTTTCAGGTGATTGAATTATTTTCCACTAGGACCGTTGCTTATCTCTTATATAAAAACAAGTGTCCTGACTGACTGACTGACTGACTCATCATCGGCCAGCCAAAACTATTAATGTTAGAAACATGAAATTTTGGGAATATGTTCGTTGTAAGTCGAAAACGCCCACTAAGGAAGGGTTATTGGATATTCAGTTTCCAAAGGGGTGTTAAGGGGGTACACTTGCATTTCATTGAATAACAATATCTCCAGATTGCTTTCATTGGGGGATTTGATACTCGGCATATAAACTCATCATTAAAAATAAGAAGATACGTGTCTGAGGGTTTTTCGATGTGGTGTATATTTTGAGGTGAAAGGGGTGAAAAGTGGGGGTTGAAGGTTTCCTAACCAAGCGTGTATCTCTTAAACGTCATAGGCGAGGAGTTTGGACCTCAGCGGAAAAAAATCAGCATAAAAAATAACAAAAAAGGTGTTTGACCGTTTTTTTTTCATAAATCCAATAAAAGGGGCCCATGGGAAGGGGTGAAAATATGGGGAGGGGGGAGGAAACGTAATATGTCTGAGTGTAAAGTTATACATGGCCTATGTTGTAGACAATAACACATTACATCTTTTTTGTCTCTTGCTATTTCATCATACGACGAATACTTAGGGAGTTATTAATGATTTTGTACTTTTTGGCCGGAATTTTCTAAGTCCCAGGAATGACATAAAAATTGATTCGAATGAAATTTCGAAAAATAGTTTTTTTTAATACTTTTATTATATTTTTCACGTCTTTTAGGGTCCGGAACCAACATGATATTTTGATTATTTTTTTTCGTCCCATGCATTTTTCGTTTCAGGTGATTGAATTATTTTCCACTAGGACCGTTGCTTATCTCTTATATAAAAACAAGTGTCCTGACTGACTGACTGACTGACTGACTGACTGACTCATCATCGGCCAGCCAAAACTATTAAAGTTAGAAACATGAAATTTTGGGAATATGTTCGTTGTAAGTCGAAAACGCCCACTAAGGAAGGGTTTTTGGATATTCAGTTTCTTAAGGGGTGTTAAGGGGGTACACTTGCATTTCATTGAATAACAATATCTCCAGATTGCTTTCATTGGGGGATTTGATACTCGGCATATAAACTCATCATTAAAAATAAGAAGATACATGTCTGAGGGTTTTTCGATGTGGTGTATATTTTTAGGTGAAAGGGGTGAAAAGTGGGGGTTGAAGGTTCCCTAACCGAGCGTGTATCTCTTAAACGACATAGGCGAGGAGTTTGGAACTCAGGGGAAAAAAATCAGCATAAAAAATAGCAAAATAGGTGTTTGACCGTTTTTTCATAAATCCAATATAAGGGGCCCATGGGGAGGGGTGAAAATATGGGGGGGGGGGTACGTAATATGTCTGAGTGTAAAATTTTGCATGGCCTATGTTGTAGACAATAACACATTACATCTTTTTTGTCTCTTGCTATTTCATCATACGACGAATACTTAGGGAGTTATTAATGATTTTGTACTTTTTGGCCGGAATTTTCTAAGTCCCAGGAATGGCATAAAAATTGATTCGAATGAAATTTCGAAAAATAGTTTTTTTTAATACTTTTATTATATTTTTCACGTCTTTTAGGGTCCGGAACCAACATGATATTGTGATTTTTTTTTTCGTCCCATGCATTTTTCGTTTCAGGTGATTGAATTATTTTCCACTAGGACCGTTGCTTATCTCTTATATAAAAACAAGTGTCCTGACTGACTGACTGACTGACTCATCATCGGCCAGCCAAAACTATTAAAGTTAGAAACATGAAATTTTGGGAATATGTTCGTTGTAAGTTGAAAACGCCCACTAAGGAAGGGTTTTTGGATATTCAGTTTCTAAAGGGGTGTTAAGGGGGTACACTTGCATTTCATTGAATAACAATATCTCCAGATTGCTTTCATTGGGGGATTTGATACTCGGCATATAAACTCATCATTAAAAATAAGAAGATACGTGTCTGAGGGTTTTTCGATGTGGTGTATATTTTGAGGTGAAAGGGGTGAAAAGTGGGGGTTGAAGGTTTCCTAACCAAGCGTGTATCTCTTAAACGTCATAGGCGAGGAGTTTGGACCTCAGCGGAAAAAAATCAGCATAAAATATAACAAAATAGGTGTTTGACCGTTTTTTCATAAATCCAATATAAGGGGCCCATGGGGAGGGGTGAAAATATGGGGAGGGGGGAGGAAACGTAATATGTCTGAGTGTAAAGTTATACATGGCCTATGTTGTAGACAATAACACATTACATCTTTTTTGTCTCTTGCTATTTCATCATACGACGAATACTTAGGGAGTTATTAATGATTTTGTACTTTTTGGCCGGAATTTTCTAAGTCCCAGGAATGACATAAAAATTGATTCGAATGAAATTTCGAAAAATAGTTTTTTTTAATACTTTTATTATATTTTTCACGTCTTTTAGGGTCCGGAACCAACATGATATTTTGATATTTTTTTTTCGTCCCATGCATTTTTCGTTTCAGGTGATTGAATTATTTTCCACTAGGACCGTTGCTTATCTCTTATATAAAAACAAGTGTCCTGACTGACTGACTGACTGACTCATCATCGGCCAGCCAAAACTATTAAAGTTAGAAACATGAAATTTTGGGAATATGTTCGTTGTAAGTCGAAAACGCCCACTAAGGAAGGGTTTTTGGATATTCAGTTTCTTAAGGGGTGTGAAGGGGGTACACTTACATTTCATTGAATAACAATATCTCCAGATTGCTTTCATTGGGGGATTTGATACTCGGCATATAAACTCATCATTAAAAATAAGAAGATACATGTCTGAGGGTTTTTCGATGTGGTGTATATTTTGAGGTGAAAGGGGTGAAAAGTGGGGGTTGAAGGTTCCCTAACCGAGCGTGTATCTCTTAAACGACATAGGCGAGGAGTTTGGAACTCAGCGAAAAAAATCAGCATAAAAAATAGCAAAATAGGTGTTTGACCGTTTTTTCATAAATCCAATATAAGGGGCCCATGGGGAGGGGTGAAAATATGGGGGGGGGGATACGTAATATGTCTGAGTGTAAAATTTTGCATGGCCTATGTTGTAGACAATAACACATTACATCTTTTTTGTCTCTTGCTATTTCATCATACGACGAATACTTAGGGAGTTATTAATGATTTTGTACTTTTTGGCCGGAATTTTCTAAGTCCCAGGAATGGCATAAAAATTGATTCGAATGAAATTTCGAAAAATAGTTTTTTTTAATACTTTTATTATATTTTTCACGTCTTTTAGGGTCCGGAACCAATATGATATTTTGTTGTTTTTTTTCGTCCCATGCATTTTTGGTTTCAGGTGATAGAATTCTTTTCCACTGGGACCGATGCTTATCTATTATATAAAACTAAGTGTCCTGACTGACTGACTGACTCATCATCGCCCAGCCAAAACTATTAAAGCTAGAAACATGAAATTTTGGGAATATGTTCGTTGTAAGTCGAAAACGTCCACTAAGGAAGGGTTTTTGGATATTCAGTTTCTAAAGGGGTGTTAAGGGGTACACCTGCATTTCATTGAATAACAATATGACACGACTATGACGCGAGCGAAGCCGCGGGTACCTGCTAGTCCTTATATATTTATCTCTACTCTAATACACATATGATATGATAACCAAGGAGTAGTATTCCTTGATAATATTGTTGTTTCCTATGGCTAACCCGGATTCCAATCCATCAGCTTTCTTGCGTTCCAATAGAGTTGTGTGAGGTTTCCAGAAGTTCTAGCAGTCACATCAAGTTTGTTGTAATGTAGCAGGTGCCCCTCATCCATTTTACTTCCAGGTTCGTGACAAAGTGTGCATTCTTCAGATCTCAGGATGTTGATTCGTTTCAGATGAGCTGCAAGGCAGTCGTGGCCAGTGTTAAGTCTGAAGAAGGCTACAGCTTCTCTTCTTGGTGTTAATTTATATTGATCCCATTTAGCATCAATGTCTTTCCATAATTTGGTTTCTGCTGTTTTCTCTGCCATTTCTTCATACCTGTTTTTGATAGTATTTTTCAAGGTCCTTTTTGCTGACATAAAATCAGTCTGACTGACAGGTTGTTGTAGTGTGGTACCTTTTTTGCTAATCTGTCTGCCTCTTCATTTCCTGCTATTCCAACATGAGAAGGGATCCACTGAAATGAGATCTGTTTGTGGAGTCTTTGAAGGGTTTTTATCATACAAAAAATTTCTTTCAGTTCTTTATTTTGGGGCTTATAATTTGACGAGATGGCTTGGATGGTTGCTTTTGAATCTGTAATGATAATACATTTTTGATAATCAATGTTTCTGCCTAATAGCTGATGGAGTGCATGTGAAATTGCTCTTATCTCAGCATCAAAGTTTGTTTTGTTTTGGCCTACTGGGAAGTAGAATGAGAAGAGAGATGAGTGTATTCCTGCTCCAGTTGTATTTTCTTTGTCTTGTGAACCATCTGTAAATATTTTTAGCCATTGATTAGATGGTTATCTTTCTTCTATTGTACAGAGAGCCAGTTGATTTAGATCTTGTGGTGAAGAGTCTTTCTTGCAGACCTCTTCTAGCAAAGTGAGATCTGTAGTCAGTTGTATATATTCAATGGGGTTGACTGGCATACAGAGTGGTTCAAGTTTTATTTGCAGATCGCTCTTATTGATATATTCTTTGGCGAGACTTATGGGATCTTTTTGTGTTTTGAGATTGGGGCTAGAAACTGTTTTTTTGATCCATGTCATTTGAGGTAGTCTTTGTATACTGAGATATGCATTGGCTGTTTGATGTTTCATCTCTTCTTCTATTGGTAAGTTGTGGGTATATAATTGCAAGGCGGTTATAGGTGTGGGTTTTATTGCACCTCTTATGATTCGTAGGGCATTATTCTGACACCTCTCGAGGCGATCAATGTTTGACTGGGGTGCTGTAGGCAGTACTTCACTGCCATATTTTATGATTGGTTTGATGTAAGTATTGTAGGTTTTGATGAGTGTGTCTTGAGTGCTCCCCAAGTAGCTCCTGCTAGTCTCTTCAGTAATTTCATCCGTTTGCTTACCGTATCCTCCACGTGTTTTATGTGTTTGGTCCAGTTCAGCTTCTTGTCCATGATGATACCTAGGTACTTTGTATTTTCACTTTTTGGAAGGTCTTGATTACTAAATTTGAGACTAAAAGTTGGATTGTGGTGTCTCAGGGAGAAAAACTGGTATACTGTTTTGGAAGTATTGATTTCCATATTATTGTTTTCAGTCCAGTTTTGGAGTTTTATAAGTACCTGGTTCATTCTGTGTTCAAGAAGCATTTGCTGATTTGGGCTGTTACGTGCTGTGGTCCAAAGGATAACATCGTCTGCAAACATGCTGATATTCACATTACCTACATTCTTTATTGTTTTTGGAAGATCGTTGATGTACACATTAAATAAAGTTGTGCTTGATACAGCTCCTTGTGGGAGGCCTAGTTTTGATTGCTTGCAACCTGAAGTTTTGTTGTTGTAACGAACATTGATCATTCTTTGTGAAAGGAATCTTGAAAACCAGTTTAACATACATCCATTTACCTTGAAGTTGATAAGTTTCTTTAGCAGGATGTTTCGCCATACAGTATCATAGGCTCCTTTAAAATCGATGAAAACTGCAAGAACACTTTCCCTTTTGTTAAAGGCTTTTTTAACAGCTTGTGTAAATCTCATTATTTGGTGGGAGGAGGACCTGTTTTGTCTAAACACTGCTTGTTCTCCTGATAGAAGATATTTTGTTTCCAAGTACCAATTGAGCCTATTTGTAATCATCCTTTCTAAAATTTTTACCAGAATGGAGGTAAGTGCTATAGGTCGGTACGAGGGTACTTGGTTGTTTGGCTTGCCTGGTTTTAAGATTGGAATGATGGTTGCTTTTGTCCAGTCTTTAGTTAGGTTATCATTTGACGTCCAAAATTTGTTCAATATGTGTAGCAGTATGTTTAGAGCAGATGGACCTAGATTTTTATGAATTCTGGGAATATCTCATCTGGTCCTGGTTGTTTTCTGACTTGTGTGTTCTTTATTGCTAACATTAACTGTTCCATTGCAAATTTATTGTTAAAGATATCATCTGCATTATTATTCATGATTTTTTTGACTATTTTTTTGAGAGTCTTGTCTTCTTTCTTTTTCTGTTTTGATAGTCTAATTGAAGTGAAATGTTTACAGAAGTGGTTTGCTATTTTATGACAGTTTGTAATTTCCTTATCATTTATCATAATAGGATTCAAAGGAGTGACTACGTGTTTGTTGTTTAGAGAATTGATAAGTTTGTGAGCTTTATTGCTGTCTGTCCTATAGTCAACTGCTGTTAAAAATGTGCTCCAAGATTCTCTTTTTGATATTGTTATTGTTTGTTTTAATTTTGCTGTTGCTTGTCGCCATTTCAGTACATCATTTTGATCCTGAGTAAGTTCAGCTGTTCTTCTTGCTTTGTCTCTGGCGGACTTAAGATTGTTCAATTCATCTGACCAGAAAGGTTTATATTTTCTTTGGGCACCTCTGGGTATGCACAGTTTGGCTATGTCTTTTATGGCTGTAGTAAATGTATTCAGGATGATATTAGGAGGTGCATCAAGATCAATTTCCGACATTTTAGTTTCAAGTTTTTTTCTGAAATTTTCCCAGTCTGCCTTTTTAAAGTTCCAATGATTCTTCTGGTCTGCACTTTGAGCAGATTCACTGTATGATGTAATAGTAAGAAGGGACATTCTATGCCCACTGCCTGGATCTTCGAGTACTGATCGATGTCTGTGGTTTGTAAGATCTGTTGAGACGAATATGAGATCTGGGTTAGTTGTGGAACCAGAGTGGTGAATGAATGTTGCTGGGTCTTTGTTACTATATAATAGCTCAAGAGAGCTACTCTCTATAAGGTCTTTTATTGTTTTACCAGCTGAATTTGTGTAGTTGTAGCCCCAGACTGGAAAAGCTGCATTGAAGTCTCCTATAAAAATAGTAGCTGCTTTGATTTCTAAAAGGTGACGATTCAGATTTTTATTGTCTGGAGGACTGTAAACACAGAATATCGTTATTTTCTTGTTGTTGATCCATATGGATAATTCGATAATTTCTGATGTATCTGTTGGGTCCATTTCTTTTACAATTCTGAATTTTGACATGGTGTTGTTCTTCACTGCTGCAAATATTCCACTTGCTATTTGTCTTGTTTTGAAGAGAGTGTAGATGGTGTACCCTTGGATCTTTAAATATTGTATGTTTTCAGGTGTAGTGTTGGCTTCATTGATTAGAAGGATGTCTATATCTCTGTCTATCATGATTTTCTTTACTTCCAAAAGTTTCTTTGTTGATACGACCACCTGCATTCCATTGCAGTATTCTTACTTTGTGTTGTTTTGCTCTGAAAATAGCAGTTTTATTTGTTTGCATTTGTTTGCTCATTTTTCTCTATTCTGGAACGTTTTTGCCAAAATTGTTACTCGTTTAGCACCACCCAGGGGACACGTACAGCTTAAGGTAAGCTGCGGACGTGAGTAACTTCATCCCTTGATAATAATGGATGTATCAATAACACCATGACAACTGTTGTGCCTTGGTGTTTGGAAAAGTCAGGGAGAGTCTATCTTTATATAACTTCCGCGACCACCACCAGAGTGCTCGTTAACGGGATATAACAGTCTTCCCTGGGCAAAAGAAAATCATTCCACGTAGTCACTGTGGTAAGCTGGTAGTCGTCTGGGGCGCTCAGAATGTCGAAATTGCTTTCCAACTCGATGATCTATGACCGGCTCAGTTGCTGGATTAGGGTTGAAATTCACTGGGTTGTTGAAGTCCGTGAATATGATCTCTGGAGTAATATACTGGGGGGTAGAAAGTTGGTCCTGTACGTCCTCGGCGAATGATACGTGGGTTTTGGATTTCGGTTGAATCCCAGTCCCTCTCATTTGATTTACGTGCCGTTTAATATTTGATTCATCGTCGAGGAGAATAATGCAGTGTAGTTTTCTTAAACATTTTGCTATCTCTCCAAATCGCCAGGTAGGTTTTCTGTTTTGTGGATACCAGCGAACTAGTACTCTTTCTTCTTCTGAAAACTTGCGAGTAGAACTTTGTACTGCCTGTTCATTTGAGTCACATTGTTGAGTTTTGGAGTGACTCCAGACAAGTGCATCTAGACGAGTTCTAATGGTTCGCTTCAGGTATAGCTCTGCTGGAGACTTCCCGCAGGCTAAAAGAGTTGCTCGACACCCGAATATGATTTCTTGTAAATGCTGTCGTAGTGACAGAGCTGAATTGTTCATGGCATTCAGCTTCACTTTTAATGTTTGCACGTATCTTACGGCTAATCCGTTGGTTGAAGGATGATGTGGAGCACTAAATTTCTGAAAATTCCATTCTTAATGTAGTAGTCTTTAAATTCCATTGAAGTAAAAATTGTAGCATTGCCTGACACGAGAACTGATGGAAATCCGTGTGTAGCAAAAATGTCACTAAGGGCTTCAATTATCGATAAAATGTGGGTGCACTTGTTTGAGGTCGTACTTCTGCCCACTTAGATTTGGCATCAACTAGAACCAGGAAATGGAGGTTTCTGTACGGTCCCGCGTAGTCAATGTGTACTCGTTCAAAGTTTTCTCTTGGTTCATCCCACTGGTGCACAGGTAATTTTGCAGGGCTTTTCTGTAGCAGTGCACAAGCTTCACAGGATCTCATAATTCGTTCAATATACCTGTCGATCCCTTTCCAGTAAACATATCTCCGTGCTAGCTGTTTCATCTTAACGATTCCAACGTGTGTGTGGTGTAGTTCGTTCAACACCGCTGATCGTAACTGATTTGGAACAACAAACCGATGGTCCCTGAAGAAGAATTCGTCCTGAATGGTATACTTTGAATCTGTATTTATGGTAGAATTCAGTTCATTTCGAATTTTGATGAGTTCATCATCTTCACGAGATGCTTTGATCAAGTTTTCAGGGGTTATTGCTTCGCTCTAAATCTGATTAATGATCTGATCACATAACATTAAAACTTCGTTGTCAAATACTTGTTCGATGGAAGTTTTATGCTCTGGATTCGGTGCTCGTGAAAGACAGTCCACATTTACATGATCATCCGCCTTTCGGTATTTCACTTCGTAATCAAATTCCTGAAGGAAATATGCATAGCGGAGTAAACTTGCTGAGGTCATTGCTGGAATATTTGAAGCAGGATGTAGAATTCTTGTAAGAGGTCTATTGTCTGTAATAAGTTGAAATTTTCTTCCGTAATTGTAAACGAAGAAATGACGAACGGAGAACATTATCGCCAGATCTTCTTTTTCCAAATTACTATATAATTTTTATGTATCCGTCAGCGATCTGGATGCAAATGCTATAGGTCTTTCAATACCATCAATTACATGAGACAAGATTCCTGCGACACCCACTGGACTGGCATCGCACGCTACAACGAGTGGCAATTCTGGATCGTATGGAGTAAGTACCTGATCACTTGAATCTTCATTCTTGAGCTTTATGAAAGCTGCTTCGCAAGCTGCTGTCCACTTAAATGTCTCTTCCTTTCGAAGTAGTTTTCCGAGAGGATATGTCTTTGTGGAAAGGTCAGGAATAATTCGTGCGTAATAAGTCACCATTCCTAAAATCCTTCGAACGTCATCTGAAGTCTTGGGTCGAGATATTTCATTTATTGCTCTGGTCCTTTTTTCGGATTTAGATATTTTGTTGTGTTCTACAACGTGTCCAAGATATTCTGTTTTTGTAGTGAAGAATTCACACTTTTGCATGTTGACATGCAGATCGAACTTACGTAATCACTGGAGACATGCATAAAGGTTCCTAGAACACTCTTCCAGTGTTTCTCCATGAATGATGATGTCATCAAAATAGGACATGGTCTTCGGAAGGCCATTCAATATTTGGTCGATTATTCTGTTGAATTCAGCAGGTGCAGTCTTAATTCCGAAAGACAGTCTATTTACTTTGTACATGCCCCGATGCATAGTAATAGTTTGAATCTTTGAACTTTCTTCATCCACGGCCAAATGTAAGTATGCCTTGTAAAGATCGACACGACAGAAGTAATTAGAATTTCGAAGATTGTTCAAAATGTCGTCGATTATTCGAATCGGGTAGTTTGAATATATCTGCCTTCTGTTGACACCTATTTTGTAGTCAACACACAGTCGCACATTACCGTCTGGCTTTGGGATGACAACTAGAGGAGATCCCCAGTCACTTGTCGAGATTTTGGTGATGATACCATCGCGTTCTAGGTTGTCCAACTCTTGTTCGACTTTGGCTCGAAGAGCGTACGGGACATCACGCTCTTTCGAATAGCAAGGTTTGACTTCCGGTCGGAGCTTTAGTGAACATGTGATGTTCGGCACTCTTCCCACCTTTCCCACGAATATTTCCGGGAACATTTGAACCGCATCTTCAGCTGTTTTCATCATATCAGCTTGATTGATGTTTGTATCGGTACATCTTCCATGATCAACAGTAGCGAGATCAATTTTCAGATGTCTGATCCATTCTCTTCCCAATAGGGGTTCGAATTTATCTGGAACTATGTAGAGTTCTTCGGTCGACTGACGTGAATTGTATTCGACTTTAACCTTTACGCGTCCTTCAGGTAGGAACACATCATGAGTGTATGACCGAAATGCAATGTTAGCTGGTTGAACTTCAGCATCAAGACATAGTCGATCAAATTCTCTCTTTGGCAACAGTGTGTATCCTGCTCCGGAATCCACTTCAAATTTCTGACGTCTTCCTTCGATAAGTACGGTTGTATAGAATTTAGCTGTGTCATTCGTGCTGTGTTGCTCGTAAATGTCCACGACATTATTAATATTATTCCGGACTATATATTCTTCTGTGATGTTGTTTGTGGATTCTGTGGTGTCACTGTTCGTCCTTTTCTTCCCTAGCATAGATGAAATACATACTTTGTAAATGTGGCCTGACTTATTACATGAGTTACATTTGAGGTTATGGGGTGAGATACGGCAATTTTTTGCTGTGTGGTTGTAACGGCCTCAACGTAAGCATACATTTTCTATTCCAAGCTTTCTATAATCGATCCTAGGCCTAGATTTCAGTCGATGATTTGGCTGGTTCTGCGTGGTTGAAATTTTGTTATTGAATCATCTCTGGAGGTACGCTGATTTCGTGTTACCTTATTGATGGAGTTACTGGTTGATGTTGCAGGGTTTGAAGGAGATTCTTTTGCTGCAAATTCACGGCTGTCGATTTTTGATGCTTCTAGTGCGATAGCTTTTGCTGCTAATTCTTCAAATGTTGAAATATCTGACTGTAAGGGTTGCTCTCAAATCGAGTTTTCTCGTAGACCTCTAATGAACTGTGCTCCTAAAAATATGTCAGCAATGGAAATTTTGCAGTCGCAATGGGATACAAATTCGCATTCAAAAATGTCCCTACGTAATGCTGCAATGTAATCTGAAATGAATTGTGTACCTGTTTGATATGTTGAAATGAACCTGTGCTGTGCTACAAGTACATTCTCCTTTGGGCATAAATGCTTTTCTAATGCTTCGATTAGGTCATCATATTGTAGTTCATTCGGAAGTCGTGGTGCTACAAGTGCTGCTAGCGTGTTGTAATTTGAAGATCCAATAGAATTGAGTAACATCTGTGTGCAGTAATTCTTATTTTGAAATACATTTTTCATTATAAGATAGTTTTCAAATCGTTGCCGGTAATATTTGAAGCTTTCTTTTTTACTGTCAAAATGCTCGAACGGAGGTATCAATGCTGTATGTAGAAGAGGATTAGAATTAGAGGTTTGCTGAGTAGGTTGAGTTGAAAGTGGACGATTGAGCAAATTTTGATGGTTCTGATTCATCAGTTCAAGCAGTAGTCGAAATTGGTCTGCATCCATTGTATTGCTGTTATTTATAATACGGTATTTTTTATTCTTGTCGCCAATTGTTATGTATTTTAGTGGTCGAATGCACGCTTAATAAGGTCGAAGCAAGAACACATAATAAATATTTAAATCCTTATATATTTATCTCTACTCTAATACACATATGATATGATAACCAAGGAGTAGTATTCCTTGATAATAAAGGATGTATCAATTGCACCATGACAACTGTTGTGCCTTGGTGTTTGGAAAAGTCAGGGAGAGTCTATCTTTATATAACTTCCGCGACCACCACCAGAGTGCTCGTTAACGGGATATAACAGATCCCATAAATGGTATAACGGTAATTTTCTTTAAAATCTGCCTAGAACTGACTGTCTATAACCAACTCATGTCGACCATATATACTGTTATCAGAAAGCAATGGTATTGGATTAAGGGGGGACATACAGCAGGAACCAAAACAATAACGATATTATTATTATAGCTGTGCCTTGTATCCACATCTCCAAGGAGACAAACATATCTTCCTATTAGAAGCACAGTTCTAAATTTTCAAAATTAATATTGTTAGTAATTTTATCTATTTTTCAAAATTTGGTCCTTGCTTTGTGCTTATCTTCATCCCTTCCCTCATTCTCCCATGGATATGGGAATGTTTGGAGTTTTCATTCTTTTAAGGTAGGTGCAAAAGCTTCAGCTACAAAATGAATGTCCTTCATTTCCATATTATAATTAATTACGCGTTATATTTTCATTTCTATTTTGAGCAAATAGTTTTAACGTTTTATATAAAGACTGGTTGGTTGCTCAGTTTAGGGGTTTGCCACAAACGGTCATGTAGCCCCGTGTACTTTGGGTGTGTTAGATATCTAAGCTCCTTGACACTATAGCGCTTTCTAGTAGAGAATGGAGGAACTTTGTGTTAGCGGAAAATCCCGAGATTAATTTTGCCATTCAACACGTCCTACTGAATTCAAATGGGTTCTTTAACATGCCAAAAACGTATGACATCCATGTCGTGATTTTTGTCGCCTTTCAAAAATCACTTACCACGGCCAGGGACGAACCTGCAATCTTGGGGTTGGTAATCCGACACGTTAACCACTCACCCACCGTGGCAAGTAATGTTAAACAATTTCAATGTTTCGAACCTGTTACAAGCACTAAACACTTGTATTGGTCAGTTAGAACACCAATTACTCAGAGAAAAGGCTATGAATACCTGGGCAAGCAGGATAAGGAAAAAGAGATTAATAAGAGGTTTCTATAAACCCTGTTATTGACACAGAGTTGATTATATGCTAAATTCAAATGGAACAGGTCGTAATAACGAAACCTGGATTACATAAATTAGATAAACGTTTAACAATTAGAAAATTAGAGCTTCCTGTTTGAAACAGGAAAAAATACGTATTAAAATGTGGATTATAACCACGGTTATTTTTACAGAATGAATAAATGTTAAGTGAAGCAAAAGTGGGAGGGCGCCTATTTTTATGCGAGGCCTCGTAGAGAAGAAGTAACTAGTTTAAATATACCCTAAATTGTTAGTAAAAGGGATTGCGAGTGTAGGAATTATAGGAATGAGTCCTGGCCAATTTTATTAATACGAACGAATCGCGACGCGGTAGATTGTTGTAACTTTTTTTTGTAGCACTGAAGTTTGTTGATAGATTGTTAATTTTCATTATGGCAGTATGTATAGGTTCATTAAGTGACAATTTGACGGGCTTTAACGGTATGTAGTCTTGATATTGCAGTTTATGAATTCACTTTAACTTAATGGTTGCAGTAATTTTGACGGTATTAAGTATAGTTCTTCACTGTTTAGAGTTTATTTTAAATGGAAAGTTCCAGAGCTGTAGTGACAGTTTAAAGGAGCAAGGAGACATCCAACGGAAGCTAGTAAGCTAAGCTTGGACAGCTATTAATTTGACATGAATCCCTCGTTGTGGGAAGGTATTCCCTTATTTAGTGTAGGAAATGCTCGATTTCATGACTAGTAGAAAGCCTAGTTGGCTAAGAATGACAGTTCCCACGGCGGGCAGATATTGCACAATTTTGTGAAAATCCGAACACTGCCTATAGCTTTCAGTAAAAGCATTCAAATGTTGTTTAAAACCTTTTAGAAATGGTTAAAATTATTTAAGATCTGTACTTAGCTTTCCATGATGTTTGAAGGTTGAAGCCTCCTGCAACCGTTACACTAACAATTCAAGCATGGCGTCCGTTTGAATCACCTCATTAGAGAGGAGGAAAACATCTGAGAGAGGGTTGAACTGTTCACCCAGCTGACGACACAAGAAGAGTGAAAGGAGAATTTGAACACACGGCAAGCGAGAAGACGAAGGGGAGGTGGGGAGTGACAAAGGAACATAAAACAGGGTGGGTAACAACAGAGCAATATAAACCCTTTACAAGAGATGTTAGCTGACGACAAGGACGTCATCTGCTTGACCGGTTTGAAGACATTCTTGAGATCTATGATTCCAATACTTCGACACGTTGCCGCATGGAGTGCTGAAGTTGAAATCCAGGGGATAAATAACTGAAACAAACTTACATAGATTTAAGTATACATTCAAAGAAGAAGGGAATACGAAGAAGGGGTTCCCAGTTGGTGTCTGCGAAGGGAAAATAAAAGAAACTAATGAAAGAGAAAAAGCAAATAGCAGCAAGAGCTAACTCTATCTAAACGTGTATTCCAAAAAAATACACCAATGAGGAAGTTGATCCAGAAGTTCGCCCGGTGATTCTTGGGCGAATATGGATCAGGCGTCTTAATGTCAAATTGGAAGAAATTGAGGCAGACGAATACGGGTCCAAAACCCTACCCACTGAAGTGTTTTATTATGTGTTCCTAATCAAAAGATCACCAGATAAAGGTAGACCTGTACGAGAGGGAATGTTGTGACTGGACTTCGTGATGCATATGTATATTTTACTGTGCTAATTATCCCTCCCAGTGCGCACTCAGAGTGTTCTGTTTGCAATGAGTTGGCTGCCCTGTTAAAAGACCAACACTGTCAGGCAGCGACAATGGAAGAAGTTGGCTATTGTTGACATTCTCGATAAGCATGGAACATGGACATGCCAGATAGTCATTAATCACTAAGGCCAGGAACTTCATGCAAAATCACATTTTTGCATATTTATACATATTTTGGTTATTTTGGCACAATGCATCATATGATCTCTGCTGGAGAAGGAGGCATATTCTAATTTCCTATTGTTACTTCATGTTCTTAACGTCGTATATTTCGATTCAGACTCCGAAATTATTTTAATACCTAATACATTTCAGTCGTTCTTGCAAGTTAATTTCAATTATTTTTCCTCAGCATTTACTATATAAATATTGAAAAATTATTTTCATTTTTAAAAATTCAATGGCTATTACAACTGCATATCAGTTATACTTAAAAATATCATAATAAAATAATTAATGTTGGTCAACACCGCTTGAAGTTCTAGAATAGTATATTATGCAACTCGCCTATAATGGCAATAATTAAGACACGAGTATGTTTATAAAACGAGCGTATGTGAGTTTTATCATTTCCATATTTGTGTCTTAATTACCATTACAGGCGAGTAGCATTCGACTGTTTATGTTCGACGATAATTATATTGTTGTTGTTTGTTGTTTTAGTCCTCAGTCTTTTGACTGGTTTGATGCAGCCCTCCATACCTCCCTGTCGTGAGCTAATCGTTTCATCTCTACATACCTACCACAACCTACATCCGAGGCAACCTGTCTACCCCTACAGTTCTTGTCCTCAACCCTTCCTTCCATAACTAAGCTTGCTATTCCTGGGTGTATTAGTATGTGTCCTACCAACCTATCTCTTCTATTCATTAGCAGTCGCCAGAAACATCTCTCCTCTCCCACTAGTCTCAATACCTCTTCGTTTGTAACTCTATCTACCCATCTGATCTTCATCATTCTCCTGTAACACCACATTTCAAACGCTTCAATTCTCCTCTTTTCTGCTGCACCAGTAGTCCAAGTTTCACTTCCATAGAGCACCACGCTCCAGACAAAGGCCTTCAAAAATGACTTCCTAATACCTAAATCTATATTCGATGTCAACAGATTCCTTTTCTGTAGAAATGCTTTCCTTGCCTGAGCCAACCTACTTTTTATATCCTTTTGCTTCGTCCATCACTGGTTATTTTGCTTCCTAAGTAACAGAATTCTCCTACTTCCTTTAGCTTCTCACCTGCCAATTTGATGTCCATAGAGGTTTCTGATTTATTTCGGCTGCATTCCAATATTTTTTTTTACATTAATTAATTTTCATCATGAATTCTTTCCTCAAGACCGAGTCCATACCATTCAAAAACTCATTCAAATCCTCAGGCGTGTCGGTCAAGATAACTATGTCATCAGCAAATCTCAGAGTTGAAATTATTTCTCCTTGAATCTTCACTCCCACTTTACATTTTTCTCCAATTTCCTTCATTGCGTGTTCAATGTACAGATTGAAAAGTGTGGGTGATAAGTTGCAGCCTTGCCTTACACCTTTCTGAATACCAGCTTCTCTCTCATGTCCTTCAGCTCGAATGGCTGCTGTCTGGTTTCTCTATAGATTGTAGATCGCCCTCCTATCCCTGTACTTTATTACAATCGTTTTCAAAATGTCAAATAATTTAGTACAATCAACGTTATCAAAAGCCTTTTCTAAGTCTACAAATGCCATGAACGTTCTCTTATCTTTCCTTATTCTACCTTCCAAAATAAGCCTAACACTCAGTACAGCTTCCCTTGTTCCTACATTTCTCCTGAAACCAAACTGGTCTTCACACAACTCCGTTTCTCTCTGGTTTTCTATCCTCTTGTAAATTATTCTAGACAGGATCTTTGAAGCATGAGTAATCAAGCTGATTGTACGGTAAACTTCACATCTGTCAGCTCCTACTTTCTTCGGTATAGGGATGATAATATTCTTCTTGAAATCAGAGGGTATCTCACCTGTCTCATAAATCCTACAAACCAAGTGATACAACCTGATCAGACCTTCATCTCCTATGCAGCATAGCAACTCAATCGGTACATCATCTATGCCTGGTGCTTTGTTCCTGCCTAAGTCTTCCAATGCTCTGTCAAATTCTGATCTCAATATTAAATCTCCTTTCGCATCCTCATTAATTTCCTCCTCCCTTTCCATTACATGGTTCTCAATCTCCTTTCCGTTATACAAACACTCTGTGCAAGCTTTCCTTCTCTCAACCTTTTCTGCCCTATCGGGTAGATGCAATCCATCTGTGTCCTTAATATTACAACACTTCGTCTTCTTTTCCCCAAAAGTATTCTTAATCCTTCGATAAGCTGTGTCTACTTTTCCCAATTTCAGACAATTTTCTATACCTGCACATTTCTCTTTCAACCATTCTTCTTTCGCTTCCTTGCACTTCATGTCAACCTCATTTCTCAGATGTCAGTATTCTGCTTTCCCCTTTTCATCTCTTACATTCTTGTGTTTCCGCCTTTCGTCCATCAATTCTAGTATATCCTGTGTGATCCACGGTTTTCTACCTATTCTTTCTTTCATACCAATGTTTTATTCTGCGGATTTTGTTATTTCATTCTTCAAAGTGCCCATTCGTCTGCAATTGAAGTTTGTTTAGGGTTTTTCAGTAGTCCTTCCTTTATACTCTTCTTGAATCTTTCGTTTACATCCTTCACTTTCAGTCTGTCTATTGCCCATCTTTTTGGCTTTTGACTTTTCTTCAGTTTCTTCAACTTTAATATGCATTTCATAACAACCAAATTGTGGTCAGAGTTTATGTCAGCACCGGGATATGTTTTACAATCCAAAATCTGGCTTCAAAACTTCTGCTTGACCATAATGAGGTCGATTTGGTAACACCCTGTATCTCCTGGTCTCATCCATGTGTATATTCTTCTATTGTGGTTATTGAATAAGGTGTTAACTATGACCAACTCATGCTCGGTGCAGAATTCTACCAGTCTGCTTCCTCGATCATTCCTTTCACCTAATCCGAAATCTCTTACTATCTTCCCTTCTCTTCCTTTTCCTACCACAGCATTCCAATCTCCCATTACCATAACATTTTCATCACCCTTGATATACCTCAGAATTTCATATATTTCTTCGTAGACCTTTTCAACATCCTCATCATCAGCTTGACTGGTAGGCATATAGACTTGTACCACTGTGGTGCACGAAGGTTTTGTAATGATTTTTGCTACAATAATTCGTTCACTATATTGCTCATAATATTCCACCCGCTGTCCAAGTTTTCTACTCAATATGAGACCAACCCCTGCTTGGCCATTGTTTGATTTAGTGCACAAAAAAAAGGCACCGTGCGTGTCGCTCTAGCGGCCGGGTGGAGAACTATTGGTGAGGCAGACTCCAGGCTCGCAGCACAGATTACCTTACGCTCGCAGTCTCTGTTCTGGTATGAGCATGTAGTCACTCCGACGATAATGGCAGGGAAACGAAGATCAAGTAAACGCAATTGTTGTATTGTCGGTTGTTCCAATACTTATGCAGATACGGGAAGTGAAATACAATTTTATTGTTTTCCGAAACGAGCGATAGAAGTGGACCGGAGGAGGCGGTGGATACAAGCAGTTAACCGAAGGAAGTAAGTACACGTACATACTGCACAAATTTGCAATAAGTTCAACTGACCCGATTTAATTTCATTTTGGTGTTAATCTTTAGCATCGATGGATCACTTTGGCAACCTACGACTTACTCAAGAATATGCAGTGCACATTTCATCGGAAACAGAAGATCTGGACACCCACTAAGTCCAGCCTATGTTCCGACAATATTTCCTGATGAATACAAGAAGAAGAATGTTTCGCCGGATCATAGCTTACAGCGCTTTCACAGACAACTCAACGATTAAAACAGGAAGAACCAGGCGGAAATGTTTCAGCTACAGTTCGCGCAAGTGACATAACCAAGGATGCATCAGTGGGAACAGACGCATCTGATTTTCATTGTTCAGACTTCATGTTTACTTGTTTTGTAAATGTAAACGACGTTAATACACAAGCATGTGTTTCACTTAATTTCGGTCTGGGAAGGAACATTTCAAAATATGATCAAATGTGTGGAACGGAAGACGATCATGCAGACGTCACGAGCCCAGGTTTCCAAGGTTACAGTTCCATAAGGAACAATACACAAATGCGTGATTTAACAGGTGTAAACTTCCGCGTCTTCGCCTTACTGATTGCGTTATTACCAAACTGCAATGTTTCCAAAGTTTGTAAAGAAACCAGATTATTAATTTTCCTAATGAAAATGAAAACTGGACTGTCCTATTCTGCTTTGAGAGTGCTATTCGGTGATCACAGGACTACAATTTTACGTTTTTTTTACGACCGTTCTTATGCAACTCGTGCAGCGTACGAAAAATTTCATATTCTGGTCTAGTAAGGAAAGTGTTAGTGAAACAATGCCTCCAGCATTTAAGAGAAATTACAATAATTGTCGAGCCATTATTGACTGCACGGAATTTAGGGTTAAACAGCCTCCCCAAGTAGATCAGAGAGTGTATTTCTATTCTCAATACAAGGGTTGCTACACTGCAAAACTTTTCATTGCTATCACGCCTAGTGGTATGATCGCCTTTAAATCGAAATGTTATGGTGGAAGAGCTAGTGACTCATTCATAACAACTGACACAGTGGTTTATTAACTTTACTTCAACCTGGCGATGAGGTCATGGCTGATAAAGGATTTCCTGGCATCAGAACTAACTTATCTGGCCGCGGTGTCGTAATAGTGACGCCACAGTTCTTACATGAAGGGAGATTAACAGTTGAGGAGGTTGAGAGTACTTACAATATTGCGAGTGTTAGAATTCATGTAGGAAGGTGTATTCAAAAAATCAAAATATACAATATATTACAGAAATTGCCAACAGAACGGTTTCAGTACATAGATGACATTGTGCATATGTGTTGCGTTTTAGTAAATTTGCAAACTCCAATAATTAAAGAATAGTTCGAGAATTTTTCTACCATCAGTTTGTTTTATATATTCTTTGTTTTCATTTTCTATTGAACTGTTCAGTGTTTACCAAGCACAAATGATTACTTAATTATCATTAGGAATACCGCTAATTTTTGGCAAGTAATTACTGGAATAGACCTTCGTAATTTTGGTGAGACATTCCTCGACATACTTTATTGTCCTTATAAACAGTTATTGTCAACTGTTGTGCTCTGCTATATACATATAGATCACATTTTTCTAAGCCAGTTATGTACATTAGTATTTGTATTTGTGTGTAATACATATGGCTTGTCTTTAAATGTATGTTTTTTTGCCCGTCAGCGTAAAGATAACGTACTCTCACATTCCCTGCCTCATCAACTATTGATTTATCTTTACAGGAAGATGGACACTTAACTTCTAACACTCTGTCAGCTACATTCCCCTTGAGAACTATGCCATCTGGAGAGCCACAAATCCAAGGTTGTTTTTGGTGGATAATTAACCCACACCGAATAACACGAACACTGAATGAACTTGCATAACATTCCATTGCCTCACTTTCCATTTCACTTCCGTAAGAAAGATTGTTCAAAGCAGCTCCCCCAATTGGTGAATCAGTTACAAATGCGAGAGCTAAAGTATCAAAGTTATGTTTCCTAGTTTTGATCCGATGTGCTTTCGTGCTAGCAGATATTCGTATCTTTCTTTCTTTCTTTCTTTCTTTCTTTCTTTCTTTCTTTCTTTCTTTCTTTCTTTCTTTCTTTCTTGAAACCATCGAGGGCTTCGTGATTGAGGTACAGTTTCCAGGGAGATTTTAATTATCTGATCTGTATCAACCTGAACTTTGCTGGTAAAAAACATTTCGTTACTCACAGTGTGAAAGGTGTATTTGACCGGTGAGCGCACGGCGTTAGTGACTTGTAAATGTACTAGCTGTGTCACAATTTCCTCACAATCTTCTCTCTCCTCATCATTCACTACCCTGTCCATCAACGAGCTGACTACGGCCCTGCACGATTTTTCGATTTCAGTTCTTGCTTCTGCTCGAAGTATTGCAAGAAGACTGCAAAGGATGTGTTTTAAAATATCCTCACTTAATTCAAAGGGAGGAAGAGATGTCCCTAAAGTCTTTTTGCCGAACAGTGCTTCTACGCGTTTGCCTTTCCTATATTTTTCTTTTGACACTGTTTTCGGACTCGGTTTTCCGCATTGTTGCGGATGGTCTGTTTTCGAGACAACACTTTCATTATTTACAAAATACACTACCGCAGCTACGTGTTTGCAAGTTCCTCTGGCGCCTGCAGGACAGGAACATTCACTGCTCGAGACATTACGATTCTGGTCAACCTAAACACAAAATAAAAATGGTTACAAGTTATTAACACATAGCAAACATGCAAACGCGTCAGCTGTATATATATTATAGGCGACCTAATATCCCCAAATTAAATATAACAATGTCTGTTAGTGGTCGTGAAAGTCTACGTATTGAGATACATTAAGTATTTCTTCCTAAATAAACTTTATAAATTGTGACCTAACTACACCATGCCTACCTCAAGTTTCACGATATAAGGCGGCCAAGTCACAGACGTTTGCCGGGTGACTTTTCCTGTGATATATCCGAAAGCATTCGAAATTAACTCTTCCACGTCGTTCACGTGGCCACTGACAACTAGGTTTTTTTCCTTTCTTCCATGATGATTCACTTAGATCCCCGAATTGAATCTCTCTAAACCCGCAACTTGTTCGAACGTCACACATGCTGTACTGAGACTCTCGCAATACGCCTCACCTCTTGTTTCAGAACGGGCCACTACGTAGCGCTAGTAGTAGCATTTCGAGCTGCCTGCACGGTGCCTATAGTCTCCTGAGCAAATGTCCTGTTCTTCCTGCCAGCGCATTTCACTAATCCCAACCTTATCCAAACTCAATCTATCCATTTCCCTTTCTAAGTTTTCTACCCTTCCGCTTTCCAGCAGAATTATAACATTCCACGCTCCGATCCGTAGAATGTCAGATTTCCTCCTTGTCACTTCTGTGATGTTTATCCCCTCTCTAGTAGTCCCCACCCGGAGATCCGAACGGGGGACTAGTTTACCTCCGGATTGGAATTTTACAAGGGAGGAGGCCATCTTCACATGTAATTATGCATAGAGAGGTGCATATCCTCGGGAAGAGCATTACGGCTGTAGTTTCCTGTTGCTTTCAGTCGTGCAGCTGAACGCAGTGTAGCCATTAGTTGGCTTATATTATCAATATCTTAACCGTCTGTAAGACAAGTAAAGAATTGATTTATTCTGAAAGGCTGCTACTCCCTTTCAGAATAAGTAATAGAGCAATTCTACTAACAAAAATACTAACCTTCTACTAACAATTAAATACCAAAATTCTACTAACGAAAAAATAATAAAGTTCCACCAACAACAAAATACTACTACTAAAACAGTCTGTCACCAGGCACACTCACATGCACCCTTACATATCACAGTCTACTGAAACACTGAACTATATCTAATAAACAATGCAACTGCCACCGCACACACTTACGCACTACAGTCTAATGGAACAATGAAATATATCTAATAACAAACTATCTACATTCTTACAACAAAAACCAACCACAACGCCTACAATTCCATAGGTGTATGATTTATTAAATTTGCTTGATTAGAAATATTTTAAATTTAATTTAATTAGTTGCACAGGGTATTTTAGGGATTTAATATACCATTTTTCAGTGAACACTTCATATCTCAAGAACCATAAGGTCTACAAGCCTGTGTTTAATTTAAATTCTAGTGGAAGCTTTGCTGCATAAGATAGTGGGGCTGGCAAAACAATTGTGTTTATTATTTACGTTGTGTGTGCGATATTCATGGTATAACGTGCATATTTTTTCATTCTTTGTGCTATTGTGCTAGTGTGTTATTGATCTTGATTACATTTGATCTGGACAAGAGCAAAAGGAGTGTTCAAGAAAGTAAAAAACAAAGGAAATCAGTACTACAGAACTTATCCAGGAGTAAACGAGGTTGTGAGTGAGGTTAGGAATGAAAGTTCACCTAGTACGTCAGCTCCACACATTGCTACACCTTCAGGTTCCTCCTCGAAAAGGAAACTTTATCCGGCGAGTGGTAGCAGCTGGAACATTATAGATAAATTTACCCACAATAATTCTATACCTAAGGCTCTTATGCTGCCTGTAAAGCCAGTTTAGTTATGGAAAATCCGGATCTACCGAAGAAATGTATGACAGGGAAAACACAAAACGTGAATGAGTCGTTCAACAATGTAGTGTTGACAAGAGTACCTAGAAAACTTTATTATATGTTTTACCGGTAACATAAATATTCATAAATATCTGTGGGATTCAGTAACTTCAGTTAGTGAAGAGAGCGCGTTGGGTGGTTTGCTGATTGAACAGAGCGCATGCGTGGGTCAAAGAATTTCGAAAGCAGAGACCATTTACTTTGCTTAGCAATGCTATTGTTTACAGCCTGCATGATGTCTAGTGCCGACCAGAACTAGCATTTACTAATATTGTCACCAAAGTCGTTTGAAAGCAATGCGCTGTGTAGAAATTCGAGTTGGGATATTAAGATACAGTACTATTCTTGGTTCATATTCGCCAGTTTATTTACGTGAACATATGGGACGGTGCACTTTCCATATCGGTAATTTATGTAGAAGGATGCTGTGTTGCTAACTTCTGGACGTAGATTTAAAAATTTCTTGCATATGTCATAGTATTTTCTTGTTACCGCAAAGGTTCGTGCTGATTTTGTCTTTGTGTTTGGGATTGTAACTACAATGGTTGATCCGATATCCAATTTGAACTTTCAAATCATGTACCGTAATTCATATCCGACATGTTGGATTTTGAGCGCATGCGCAAAGCTATCCTTACCTAATCGGTCAAAGAATGAGCTGTGATTGGCTGGAGAAACTGTTTCATAACGAAGAATAGTACTATAAAGACCCTCATTATGATACAGTTTTCTGACATATAATATTTACATTTCGACATGGTCGAACATAAAATAATATTCTTACTATTTAGAACTGTTTCTTAGTTGATACTCGTATATTTCGAAAAGAAGGTATAGTTATATGTCCGTCTGTTAAATGTTCATTATATTCGAAATAGAAACGCTGAAGAATACGGAGTGATCGTAATTGCAGCAGTTATTTCATAGTGCATATTTTTTTGGAAATGTTATGCATATTTGACCAATAATTAGTGCAATTTTGCATGCATATTTATTCAATTAATAGTGCATGATCTTAGTTACAGCGTACTCGTGGCATCACGCCGTATTTTGTTTGTGTACAGTTTACAGAGTCTACAGTTAGTTCCTGGGCTCATTCACCGTCAGTGGGAATCATATCATAGCTTCACTAATATTGTAATAAACCCTGCCCCACTTGGGCGACCAATTGTAATATTCCTGCCTCTCACTACTTCAGTATGTACGGGGTGCGTGGGGGTTAAACACCTGTACGATAATACCAACAGCAATAGACATTCACACCTAACTACTCCTAAGTGACCTAATAAATAAAACCCTTCAGCTTCTGGTAAAATCGATAATATATTGTTATACCTGACATAAAACAGACATTTCGCAGGATCCTCCTCGTACAGAATAATAACACTCCCTATCGTATTTACACAGATACACATATGACATGATATAGATGACCCTCAGGAATAAAGTTGACCGGTACTTACAGATGTTGGTTTCAGCAGTGGTGACCTATCTCTACTAATTCTGGGGTTGTTGCTCCCAAAAGAATTAGTCCTATTCCTCGCAGCACAATTAATTTGATTCACACGCCATTTCTACTTTTATGATTACTATTACGTTTGTTACTTTTGTAACCAGCATCCAACGATTTAATTTGTGCCGTGGATCTAGTATCAGACCAATGCTTGGAATCCGTTTTGGATCGTCGCATTAACTCCGCTCGTGAATGTAATAATGCTTAGCATATTTGACCAGCATTCCTGTACGAATAATTTGCCGCTATAGTTGAAATACAGATGTACAGATATCAGATCACAATAATTAGTGCTGTTCAAAATAAATAACCTTGGCGATATACTTAAGACTAGGCTCATCATTCAATCAAGAACTTATAGCCAGCAACTTCGTTATTGTATCAACACGATTAGTGTAATACTGTAATGTCTCTTCCTCAACAAACAAAACCAAAAAGACAAGTCCTACCCCCATGGAGTACCGAAGAATCAGTTTACTCCCGTCCGGAGTCCTAAAACTGAGTTCCGTCCCACACGGAATCTGAAAATTGAGTCCACACCGCACCGCGGTCCTAAATTGAGTGTACCTCCTCCCGCGGAGTCCAAATTAAGAGTGTCCTCACTAGCTTCCACAAAATCTTAAGTACCCGTCATCATCCCCCTCTACAATCACTGGTTTACCTATGTTGATCCACGGACTCCAACCAACCCCAACGCCTGATACAAAATCTCACAATAGCGAACATCCCTCTCCTTGACAAATTCTGGGCTCAACATCAGTACAGGGTTGTCATATCTCCTCAGCGCGGCCACTCACCCCGCCACACTCGGCCCACGGGAAAAACCTGGCTTCGCCAAGAAGACAATTTCCTCGTTCGCGTATACTTTCCTGTTACGCTTCGGTGGCGTAGTCGGTAGCATGCTGAACTGCTGTGCCCAAGATAGCGGGTTCAAACCCGGCCGAAGTCGTCGGATTTTTTAAGAGCGTTAAAAATCCTTCAGTATGCCTTCCTTCGGAGGGGAAGTAAAGCCGGCGGTCCCATGTCATAGATTTATGGCATGTAAAAGATCCTTTCACAGACTAAACTTGTGTAAAGCAAAAATGTTAGGTTGGATTTCGTCAGAACGCTCTATCAAAGTTCCAACGTTCACCACTAGGTATCATTGATATCTGGTGGCGAAAGTTGGAACTACTTGAAATTGTACGGAACTTGTAGCTCACCCTTTAGGGTGTCCGCTGGAAGCAGCTACAGACTAAGGCGAGCCGAACATGTCCTCGGACACTCCCGGCACTAAAAGCCATACGATAAATAAGATAAATAAAACATCAACCCAATGTTAAAATATTCAACTTCCCTAGATTTGGATCCTGCTCACATTACAGTATTTATACGCTTAACAAATTACTTGTAAATCAAGCACGTCATAATATACACTCAAATAAATAATAATACGACATGAAAATCATCAAATAAAAATATACACATCACAATAAAATCCGTAACTCCCCAGAACACGGGTTCAGTCTCTTTGAAACTCGGGAAGGTTACAAATACCCCTCCATGGAGTTCCCTTGAAGATATGAATGGGGACTCCATCACAAAACACAGACATACACAAATTACCCTAAAACAAGATATACATTATAAACAACATACACAAATGACCCTTCAAATATAAAATAACCCTCAATAATTTAATTTTCTTGATGTCATGTAAACATTTCTTGCTTTCAAAAGTCTTCGTTTTTGTTCTAATCCTATTTCACACCGACTTAACTCAAATGTCCTAAAACTAGCTCACACGGAAATTCCTCACGTGTCCTTTACTTTGCCATGTCAAACATGACCGTTATGGCACAGAGCCTTGTTGCACACGCCGAAATACATGCTACAATGCATTTATTTAGTTACTCTGCTTTGTTTCACTTGGATAATGGTGGCCTCTTCGTCATTACTTGCAGTGTACCTGTGTAATACACCACAATGTCGGCTAAATCTGCCTCAGAGGATCTGCCCTACCATTACATGCTAATATACTTCTTAAGGTTATAGACATTGTATGACCCTACAATGGTACCTTGGTGGTCTGTTAGGCTATACGCACACTCGTCAATACGCTTAGCAACTATGAAGGGTCCCTTATATAATTCAAAAAAACTTGGACATTTCCTTGTCAACAGCGGAAGAAGGACATGGCACTCAGAGCAAGACCTGGTCACCAACATTAAAAAAATCAAACTTCTCTCTCTTTTGCTGGCGCCTACGTTTTCTTCCTGCTTTCTCTAAATTAAACCTAGCCAGCCGGATGCTGATATACCTGTCTATCTCCTCTCCCGTTTCCAAACCTAACATTCTTGCGATCACATTGGTAGGCTTCCTACCAAATTGCAGCTCATTAGGGGTGCATTTCGTGCTCTCATGCAGCGTATTATCGAACCATTGTTCAATATCTCCTAGTTTGGAGAATCATGCATTATGGCGATCGCTTACATAAGTACGGAATACTCTCCCAAGATCTCTCATAATTCTTTCGGACATATTTCCTTGCGGGTATCTTATAGAAGAGAAAATATGCTCGACACCCACTTCACCTAACTTGGTCTTCCAGATTTTTGAGGTGAACTAGCTGCCGTGGTCATTCAATACTCTGATGGGCTTCCCGAACTCAGGTATGTATTTGTCGACCGTTTGTAGGGCGCAACCCTTCCCAGTCGCTTTACTCAGGGGATACAGTTTGACAAACTTACTAAAAGAGTCAACAATCACGAAGATATACTGATATCCGTACCGAGATTTGACTAAAGGCCCATACAAATCACAACATAGTAAATCCCGCGGTTTTTCAGTGATTACCGCCTGACGAGGTCCCTGCAAATATCTCGTCGGAGCTTTACAACGTTGACAAGAATTACAACTCGCAAGAACTTTCCTGATATTCCTTCCCATGCTACGCCAAATAAAATGCTGCTGAACAGCGAAAAGAACTTTAGCTGCTCCAAAGTGCCCCAAAGCTTTATGGTGATACCAAATCATAGCCTCCTGCAAAGACTTAGGTACGCATACCTTCCACTCACCTAGGTGACATAACCTCGCCAATAAACCGCACTCTAGCTTATAGGTGAACTTACCCACCTGAAGTCTAGCTCCAGCCTCCTCTCTCAACTCCCCCAAGATCTGAACCATGCTCTCGTCTTTTTCTTGCTCTGCCAACATATTCCGGAGCTTACCAATCTCCTCCACACAATCTGTCGTCTTCGTGACACATAAAACAACACCCTGTTGAATGTTCACCACCCGGTGATCATCATCACCTATGTTCCTGCTTAGGAAGTCAGCCGCGATATTTTCCTTACCCTTGATGTGTGTAACCTCTAGATCGTACTCACTTTTCGCCAAGATCCATCTCGACATCCTGTTAGAGGTCAACTTACACGATCCCATAAATACCAGGGCATTATGGTCCGTGAGCACCTTCAGCTTGCTCCCCAAGACATAGCTTCGAAACTTACCAAGCGAGTACACAATAGCTAACAACTCTATCTCCGTGATAGTATAACGCTTCTCAGCCGTACTCAAACCCCTACTAGCTAATGAGACTATTCCTAGATTTCCTTCGTCATCATACTGGCACAGCACCCCTGAAATCCCTAACATACTGGCATCAGTCATAAGGACGTAAGGACAATCTAATCTAGGGTATTTCAGTATAATTGAATCCACGAAACCTCTCTTCAACTCAGCGGAAGCTGTCTCGTGCTCATGGATCCACACCCATCTTGCACCCTGCTTCAACAGTTCCCTAAAAGGTTCAACCAGATTGGAATACCTAACGACAAATCTCCTAAAATAGTTAAAAACCCCAAGTATGCTTCGAAGTTGTTTGGCGTTACGTGGTGTAGCGGTGTTGTTGATTTTCTCTAAACGTGATTGTTCCGGAAAAATCCCTTGAGTAGTGATTGTGTGCCCTAGAAAAGTGATCTGTTTTGTTGCAAATGAAGAATTACCAAGTTTTACTGTAAAACCCCCTCCCTTAACTTTCTCAAAACTATGTCCACGTGTCTTATGTGATCCTCTTTAGTGTGAGATGCAATAATAAGATCGTCAATGTACACTGTAACAAAATCATGTGTGTCCCTCCCTAATATTAAATTTAAAGCCCTGATCAACGCTGAACTACTAGTTTTCCATCCAAATGGCACCACACAATGCTGAAAAAGACCACTCTTATAACTGAAAGCCGTTAACTTCCTATCTTCCATTCTTAAAGGGACTTGCCAAAAGCTGGCGGTCAGATCCATGGTTGAAAACCACTTCCTACCAGTAAATTTCTGAACTAGGTCTTCAATACACTCAGGCCTCTGGGTGTCTCCTGCCAATCTCAAATTTAAGTGACGAGCGTCAATACATAATCTAACTGAACCATCACTCTTACCAACAACTACAAGAGGGTTAGAATACATACTAGTGGAAGGCTCTATATTACCCTGGTCTAACATACGATTAATCTCGTCCTCCACAGCGGCAGCATACCTGAAAGGAATGGCATATCTGGGTCCTGAAAAAGGTGAACTATCCACTAGTTCGAATTGATGGGTGTACACGTGCGTCAATCCAGGCTTATCACTAAATACCTCTTTGTTGCCCAGCAACACTTCCAATAAATCTTCCTTACTCTCATCACACAAATTCCTTTTGTCCACGGCTTCCCGAAGTGGATCACCTCGATGTTCCTCTACCGAAATATGGCACGCAGCCTCCTGCTGTACCTCCTCGTCAGATACCCCTACTGACATCCCCTCCAGACCATTACTAATGCACGCACCATCTGTCTCCTCAACTAATTCGCACCTCATCGTAATTTCCTGACCACTAAAGCCTTTCTCCAGACATACAACTCCGTTGACAAAATTCAGAACAACCTTATGTTTATTTAACCAGTCATTACCAAGCACCACCTCATAAATTAAATTTGGTATGACCAAACAACACTGATTACTGACTTTACCTTTTAACTTAATAGGCAACAATATCTGCTTACTGACCTTCTGGCTTTTACTTCCTACAGCAGTAATGATATGTAAGGTCTTAACAGGTATCTCTTCCAACTCATGACCACCCCTGATAATTTCTTCATAAGCCACCTTGCTTAAACATGACCTTTCACTTCCAGAGTCTACCAGAGCCCTCATTTCTCTCCCTAAAATGTCTACTTCAATGACCGATGAAAATCCCTCGCTCTTACCTTCTACTTTTAACTCCTCTTGGTCAGATAATAAATCCTCCTTCGTCATAGGCGTGAAACTCATCTTCTCCTCCTGAATCACACACTGCCTGCCATATCTACCTTCGGGCTGTCTACCTGACCTACTTACACAACCCGCTCAGAGTTTAAATCACTCGTGCTCGCTACCTGAAGTGTCTCCTGTCCCCTCTTAGATTCTCGTTCCCTGAACTGTCCCCTCCTGTTGGCCCCTCTGAACATTTTCCCGCCTTTGGAAATCTCTCCTCTGATAATTATCCCCTTGCCTATTATTTTCTGCCCTCCAGTTATTGTTCTCCTCCCTCCTTCTATTTAAATTGTCACCTCTGCCAGCCTGATTAAACCTATTCCTATTCTGATTAGGTTGATGCTCACTCTATCTATTCTCATTCTTCACTTCCATCCTGTTCATTTGCTGAAGGTCTAGATTGTCGAAACTAGTTAATAGCTCTTCAAACTCCTCAATACTTTTCACTTTCTGCCTGCAGCTAGCCTGCTGCATTCTACTGGGGAAATGTTTCAGCATCAGCCTAACAATATCTATGTCTGAGGTGACCGCATCTAAGTTTTTCCACACCAATACATGAGCTAGAAAATACTCTGTGAGGGATACCCCGTCGCGCTCCCTAAATTTTCCAAACATGAGGTTTTCCCTTTTCCTGGCTTGAATTGCTTCTCCCCAAAATTTGGCCTTAAATTTTCCTTTAAAATCTTCTAAATTCCTCTTATTTGACCTATAGATCTCGAACCAAGATTTTACATCTCCCTTGAATGATTGTGACAGGATTTCCATTACCGTTTCCCAATCTATTAATTCATCATCTAAATCTTTTTAAACGTCTTTTCTACGGACTTTAAATATTCCATTGGATTGAATTGCCGCGAATTAAATTGTGGAAGACCCAGATCCCTATTGGAACAACCAATTGACATTGCTCCTCTGTGACTCAACGGTCGGTCTCTCACATCTCTTCTCACTTTTATTAACTCTTCCTTAAGTTTTTCATTATTTTCCGCCAATGTCACCTGTTCTCCCTTAAGTCTCTCAATCTCCCCCAATTTATTTTCTACGGCTCCTACTCTATGTAAATATTCCTTAGACTCATCCTTTACGGTATTGCAAACCTCTGTACACTCTCCGCTCATTCGCTTTTCTATAAGATTCCCGTTGAAAATAATTTCTTTCCTTACTTCCCCCAGATCCCACTTCTGCTTTTCCTGATGGCCTTCCATCCCTGCCAACCTACTCTCCACGCTATCCTGTTTTCTGTCTATTTTCTTTCTCAGAACATCTTCTCTCTCATCTATTTTATTACTAAGATCCTTCTCTAAGTTTCCCAATCTACTGCTCATGACTGATTTGTGCTCTTGTACTTCCTTACTTAATTGCTGTATTCTATTATTCGTTGCCTCAGTCTGTTTTTTCACTGCCTCATCTACATACAATTTCACCGATTACACATGTTTACCTACAGACTCTTTCACATCTCCTATTTCCTTACTTAAAGATTCCCCTTGCTTCTTAATAGACTCACTCATAGATGATTTTACTGACTCTATTTTCTGGTCCATAGACTCTCTGACTTCACCCATTTCCTTACTTAAAGATTCCCATTGCTTCTTAACCTCTCCTATTTCCTTACTCATAGACTCTCTCACACCTCCTATCTCCTTACTCATAGACTCCATTTTCTGGTTTACTGACTCTCCTTGCTGTTCAATCCCTATTATAGACACTTTCACATCTCCTATTTCCTTCTTTAAAGATTCTCCTTGCTGTTCTCTAGATTCCTTCATAGCCGCAAGCATTTGGAGCATCCTATCGTTCACATCCCCTCCCCCATTATCGTTACTTTTTGAACCCTCCTGTATAGCGACCTGGCTTTGCTCGGAATTAATAGATTCCCCGGATGGTGATTCTATTGAGCCTTCACCCTTCCCGCTCTTGTCCACGTCCATACCCAAGTTCTTTCCTGCCGTCTTAACGTTACTTTTACTAATAGCTCTGTTTCTTAATTCCAAACTCTCCTCTGATGACATCTAATCTGTATGAAAATTTCTCTACGTTTAATGGCGTATGCGTACACGTGAATGTTATTGTTGTTGCTATATCGTACTTCGAGCTCCACAGTTGGGCGTCAATTGTAATAAACCATGCCCCACTAGGGCGACCAATTGTAATATTCCTGCCTCTCACTACTTCTATATGTACGAGGTGCGTGGCGGTTAAACACCTGTACGATAATACCAACAGCAATAGACATTCACACCTAACTACTCCTAAGTGACCTAATAAATAAAGCCCTTCAGCTTCTGGTAAAATCGATAATATATTGTTATACCAGACATAAAACACACATTTCGCAGGATCCTCCTCGTACAGAATAATAACACTCCCTATCGTATTTACACAGATACACATATGACATGATATAGATGATCCTCAGGAATAAAGTTGACCGGTACTTACAAATGTTGGCTTCAGCAGTGGTGACCTATCTCCACTAATTATGGGGCTGTTGCTCCCAAAAGAATTAGTCCTATTCCTCGCAGCACAATTAATTTGATTCACACGCCATTTGTACTTTTATGATTACTATTACGTTTGTTACTTTTGTAACCAACATCCAACGATTTAATTTGCGTCATGGATCTAGTATCAGACCAATGCTTGGAATCCGTTTTGGATCGTCGCATTAACTCCGCTCGTGAATGTAATAATGCTTAGCATATTTGACCAGCATTCCTATACGAATAATTTGCCGCTATAGTTGAAATACAGATGTACAGATATCAGATCACAATAATTAGTGTTGTTCGAAATAAGTAACCTTGGCGATATACTTGAGACTAGGCTCATCATCCAATCAAGAACTTATAGCCAGCAACTTCGTTATTGTATCAACACGATTAGTGTAATACTGTAATGTCTCTTCCTCAACACACAAAACCAAAAAAGACAAGTCCTACCCCCATGGAGTACCGAAGAATCAGTTTACTCCCGTCCGGAGTCCTAAAACTGAGTTCCGTCCCACACGGAATCTGAAAATTGAGTCCACACCGCACCGCGGTCCTAATTTGAGTGTACCTCCTCCCGCGGAGTCCAAATTAAGAGTGTCCTCACTAGCTTCCACAAAATCCTAAGTACCCGTCATCATCCCCCTCTACAATCACTGGTTTACCTAGGTTGATCCACGGACTCCAACCAACCCCAACGCCTGATTCAAAATCTCACAATGGCGAACATCCCTCTCATTGACAAATTCTGAACTCAACATCAGTACAGGGTTGTCATATCTCCTCAGCGCGGCCACTCACCCCGCCACACTCGGCCCACGGGAAAAACCTGGCTTCGCCAAAAATACAATTTCCTCGTTCGCGTACACTTTCCTGTTACATTATTTTAACATCAGCCCAATGTTAAAATATTCAATTTCCCTAGATTTGGATCCTGCTCACATTACAATATTTATACGCTATACAAATTACTTGTAAATCAAGCACGTCATAATATACACTCAAATAAATAATAATACGACATGAAAATCATCAAATAAAAATATATACATCACATTAATAAAATCCGTAACTCCCCAGAACACGAGTTCAGTCTCTTTGTAGAGTTATGTAAAGTATATACATAGAGCTTTCATTTAATTTAGAGAAATGAGCAGTATATGAAGTATTTCGTGATATATTGAAAGGATAATATTCGTGATATTTTAAACTTCGTGAATCACATAAAACACGATTTAACATAGCGAGGATGAACCACCATGAATGTTATATTGTAAATAGTATATTTTTAAGTAATATTAAATGTGTCTTTCAAAAAATGAACAGTTTTTGGTTTATTTTTCCAAGTATTGTGCCCTTTTAGTAAGAAATATGCAAATCACAGTATGCCAGCAATGCTCAAATCGGGATTTTCGGGGTTTTGGTATGTTCTCCCACTCTGTGACTTACACATTTTGGATTAAATAGAGGATACACTTAAAAAAAAAACCAAATCAACTCCTATTATAAAACATTTAATTAACCAAAATTATGGTGCTACAAACAAATTAAACAAATCAACTACTGACCAATCCTTCTAACTTGTTCAAAGTGAACAAGGAACATATAAATTCAAACAAATATTATATTGAAACACATGGTTTCCTTCAAACCAACAAACTCATAATTCCTTTCACTTCCATAAAGTATCCCTTTAAAATTTTACTACAATCACGAGCTCCAATGGCTCAATACTTTCCACTATAAGATGCGTTATTCTTCACAAATCTCAAAATCATCTTTTATGAGCTTCTTACAATCAAAACAATATATATAATCTTATTTAAAATAAATGTTATTCCTTTATTTAAATTTTTGGGCATCTCACAATGTTCTTATGTTACCATCTCTCTCAAGTTAAAAAATTCACTACAGTGATCGGGAAAATACTTGTGTACTCCAGAGTTTCCGAAGACTACTTGAACAAAGTCAAAAATTATGATCACTCCCGAAATCTAATTGTCCTCATTACACTCGTGAAATCCTACATCAATACAATATTACATTAGGGATTTTATTTATTTATTTATTTATTTATTTGTCTTAAAGACCATTATCATATAAGAAAGCTACGATCTGAACTGGCAAGCGGTACTTTATCTTTAAGAACCTCGGTTCGAATCCCGGGTCATTAACAAACTCTAAACACTCATGGTATATTATTACTTCCACAGACGGTCTTCTCCGACCCTACCGCCTTTCAATAGCGAGCGGTCAGACCTTAACACTTGACGTGATTTATGGCCAGGGAGGGGAGGCTCTATGTGTCTCCTCTCGAGACAGCTACATTCATGCTTTTAAAACAGCTATTTCTTCTCCACAGTTCTTTGAACAGACCTGGCGTTTCTTTCATTCATTTTTAACAACAATATTTAGATTCATAGACCACTTTCGTAACCTTGGCATTTATTAATTATGAAGTGTCATCATTGATGGGTAAGAATAATTCCATATAACAACGATATTTAGGGGCTTCCACAACTATACGAGTCTAGGTTCGACTCTCTCAACTGCCTCGGGCGCTACTGCTGCAGTGTACGGAAGCATTAGCGCCCTCTCTGTGTGCGTTATTCAACCTGTCTATCAACCAAGGTTCTGTTCCGTGTGAGTGGAAATGTGCTAACGTGGTGCCAATATATAAGCAAGGTGACAGAGAAGATGTTGCAAATTACAGACCGGTGTGTCTAACATCTATAATTTGTAAATGTATGGAGCGGCTAGTAGCAAACAGTGTGCTGGAATTCCTACGGGAGAACAATCTGCTCGATCCAAATCAGCACGGTTTTCTTCCGGGTCGTTCTTGCACTACTCTATTGACAAAGGTCATTGATGAGTTTCAGTTCTACTTGAATCAGCCAGAAGTGAAACAAGTGGACTGTATTGCACTGGATTGGGCTAAGGTCTTCGATCAAGTGTCTCATGAAAGACTTTTGTTAAAGCTACAGCAGCTTAACATACGGGGTAGCTTACATGCATGGGTGAGGTCATTCCTAGAGGGTCGAACACAGTGTGTGGTGTACGGAGGAGCTCGATCGCAGGCTGCTCAAGTTACTTCTGGAGTGATTCAGGGCTCTGTGATCGGACCTCTTCTCTTCACTATATATGTGCTCGATCTTCCTGGTTGTGTCACCTCATCAATGTCACTATATGCAGATGACACCGTGCTATACAGGGGCATTAAATGTGAAGAAGATTCCCTCTGTCTTAAATCAGATCTGGACAACTTATCGCTGTGGTGTTCTGTGAATAATTTAAATATAAATGTACAAAAATGTAAATACATAAGAATAACCAGGTCACAAAAACCCATTGAGAATGAATACAAAATTATGAACAGTGTCATCCCACAGTGCACAAACTTAAAGCTATTAGGGGTAACAATCTCCGACACCCTGAATTGGAACATTCAAAGTGAAGTGGCAAGATGTAAGGCCACCAAAGTTCTGGGTTTCTTGTACAGAAACATGAGAGGTTGTAAACCTAGAGCCTTCAGGATGGCTTACACATGCATGGTCCGTCCAATATTAACGTACGGCTTACCTGCCTGGCATCCCACTACAGCGGAAAACATGAACAAGCTCCAGCGTGTACAGCGCCGCGCAGAGAGGCTAATAGATCGTTATTCCCCTTCCCCTTTGTCAAAATTTCCATCTATAGAGGCAACAGCCAAACAAATTGATCTAATTTTTCTTAAAAAATCCCTTACAAGTTCCATTAATATTGACCCTTTTTGCCGACTGTCATTGGCATATCGCTCAGTTCGGAGAGGACGAGGTGTAACCCTCGTTCCGCCCTTCGCACGTAGCAATGTTTACCTGACAGGTTTCTACGGCCACTCTGCGCGGTTATGGAACGCGCTGCCAGGGGATGCCAAGATCTTGCCTCTTCGGAAATTCAAGCCGTACGTAAAAAGGTACATTGTATAAATAAACGTATGTATGAGTGATTGATTGTCTCGCTGAATGAATGAATGAATATCTGAATGGAATGAATGAATGAATGTATCGAGTGATTGAGGTTATGAAAGTGCGTGCGAGAGAGAGTGAGTGAACAGGAAAATGTACTATGTCAATATTCTAAATATGTAAATACTGCAAATATCTTTGTAAAACTTGTAAATATTGTTAAAACAAATGTAGATGTAAGCTGTGCCTGTGGAGCATGAAATATGTATGTGGGGCTTGCCCTTTTTCACTAGGCCTTCCATACTTCGTGTACGATTTTTGGTAAATAAATAATAATAATAATAATAATAATAATCCCATACTGGAGGACTTACAACAATTCAGCGTCTTAGGATGACCTCGGTCTAATCTGCGCTCATCAATACAAAAAATACGCTCCCTATTATTCAATACAATATAACACACATGGCTTCGGGAACCAATCCCATACTGGAGGACTTATCATAGCTCAATTACCGCAATCAACTGTCCCTCACAATTAATTTACCAAGTATATTTAGATTCAACGTCTTCCTAGCGTGACAATTTACTTTAATGCGCGACATTGCGCTATACATTACTTTAAGGCCTAGCGTCTTCCAAAGAACTGATAAATTCAACATCAACATTTGATCTACATCTCATTTTTTATATTAATCCTCTCCCGTGACAATAATCGTTATACTTTAAGAACATGCATTCATACCATGTCTTTATTCCTTTACAAAAGCTCAAAAGCTATTACTTTCATATAATTCAAATTAATCTTCATTTATATACCTTCCATTATTATTATTATTATTACGCTTGCTTTTATAACATTTATCAAATACACTGATATTTTATTTCATACTTTTCCTCTAAAGGATTTATTAATTTCTCATAATTATTTTATAATTTCTCAATTTTTATTTGTTCAGACCGCGCTCTTATTCTGTTATTTGTTATTCAAAAACACCCCTATTTCTCAAACTCAGGTAGATTGTACACAAATCTTCCCCCAACACAAAACATAATGAAAATATCCACTTACATGCTCAGACGGTCCAATACCGTGCTTTCCAACGATGTTTCATCTCGCCCACAATGTGTAATTAATCCATATTGCACAGATTCATTTCATACACTGACATATCTTGATACACATATAACTCATATACATTAAACACTGATAACATTTTAAATTGCACTGGTGTATTCTTCTATGATACACAATAAAATCACTAAAACATTACTATTTAACAAAAATTTGATATATTTACACTACACAGATTCTAATCACTAAGGCTTTTATTATGCCTTCCACACGTGATTTCTTTACTTCCCGTCTCCAAGGGTGAAATTCGTAAATGTCGGCTTCCTCTCTAACCAATATGAAAGTCTCGAACCATCTACCTCCTCCTGGACTGGTACTTCTTCGAATCCGGTTTCCTGACGATCGGCTATTATTTTTATTTAGCTCGAACTGCTTCTTTCTAGACCCTATTAGTTGTCTAGTGAAAGTCTGTCTTATTCACGTCCTCCCAGATAATCTATCGGTGACCTATTAATTTCTAGCCACTAATACTCCTCGTAACTTAGTGCTTTTTATAGTTCGTTTGTTTCCTTGAAGCAATGTCTAGAATTTACTTCTCTTTTCCGCTTATTCTGTCCTCGAATTCCTATTTTTTTCAGAACCCTATGCGAACCTTATTTGTCCGACCCTGATCGGGTTCTTATACGTTGATAGAATGTTTATCTCGCTGTTATGGTACTTCAAAACGTTACGATATTTTCGGTCGTTTAATTGGACTGTATTTTTGAAGACCTATCGCCTGTTCTCTAAGTTCGCAGCCTACTCTGACTGTAATTACTGAACTTTTCACTGTAAAATTTATACTGGCGGAAATAGATCCTGTATTTAGGATTTTCCTAATTCTCCACACGGCGATACTATAATAATACTTATCGGCCACTCCTTACGGGTGCACGTTGGTTGTCTATACAGCGACGCCCTCTGGCTGTCGGATACTGTCTATACTATGTGATACAGCGTTTCCCCTCAAGGAATGCTTGTAGACTGCATGATGTGATGTAGCATCTCCCCTCAAGGATTCTGTCGTGAACTGCATGATTGGCTTGGTTCTGCCAGGATTTTTATACTCTTTGGCTACAAAAAGATAAAATCCACGCCTTTTCCAGAACCAACTTCTGAAATAATGGTCGCACATTATTTAAAATTATATCTCTGGAAAGCTTGTTTTCTAAACGTAAAATGACCTCACTGCACATGAAAATCGATCGTGCATTTCTGAGATATTAAATAAAATTTAGTCTTCAGCTGTGTGGGTGTTACAGTTGATTTTTAATTCCCCACTCCTCGGGCCTCGGTAAACCCCCGATGACGTAGGGCTACGTTTGCACTTCTTTTCTGGGCAATTATTAAAACCTTTTTCTCCACACAAAAATCTCTAATCCGAAATGATTCACAATGCTGTATTTCTTTAATTAATTTTATTCCTGCAAATGGGTTAAATCTAATTATTCTCCTTCTGGCATCGCTGCGCAGTTGCCATTTTAATGCAATCGTAAGCTTAATTTCCGAAACAAGGTCTCTGTCTAGCCGACGGAAACTTCCACTCGTTCTAAATATAACTATGATAGGCAACGAGCGATGCGTCAGGCGTGATCTCATCTCCTAGCCATCTGGCTTCTGTTTATTTCACAACGTTGTGCCTGCTCTCTTGTATAAAATCTTTCTATGTTTCCTCTGAAGACTGTATATTTCTTTCTTTCCTTTCACCAAAAATACATGGATTCGACCCCTTTGACCCCATGGTACATGGGTTCATCTCTCCCCTCCTTGGGTAAATAAATTTTCGAAAAATTTTGAGGAAATTTGTTTTAATCATTCAAAAACTCTTGTTTGTCTTCATGTCGAAACCATCCTAACATTTCTCAGTACCTTCTGTTCTTTATTCCTTTAAAATCCCACGATAATTAGGGTTTTCCACCTTTTAAGTCATATCCGGTAATAGTGTAGGTTGGGTACGCCCTGTCCCTACCCTTTCTTTCTTTCTTTCTTATTTGTCTGGACTACAAGTCTCCAGAATATAATTCTTCGTTACGGGTGTGGTCTATCCCTACCCGTTTCTTTATTTCATCATTCTCTCTTCTTAAATTGAAATTTTCTTTTTCAACAAAATCAATTATTTCTCTTATCTCAGAATACAGTTCCTCTAATTCGCATTCGCACTCGAATGGTTGAGCTCTGTTTCCCTGTTCTTACTTACTATTTTTTCTATCAAAAGTGGATTCATCATCATTATATTGTTCCATAACCAGGGCTTGTTCATTTGCTTCATCGAAGTCTTCGGGAGGGTAGTATACTTTTAAATTCGCTGAGTTCATGGTTACTTCGTGATTCGTTTCACATTGCCGAATTCTATAGGCATTATTTCTCAAATCTCTTATTATTTGATACGGTCCGTTGTACATTTTCTGGAACTTCTTGTACACGCGGTTCCCTGGATCCGAAATGACTGGTCTTTTCACTAACACCATTTATCCTGCTAATAGTGGTCGATGATACCTCTTATGCCTGTTTCTTCTTTGCCTTCTATCGGCTTGAGGTTTTAGATGATCAAAGGCTCTTCTAATAAGTACATCTCTTCCAGGCTGAGCGTCTGCTGGCCTAGGAATTACCAGACTCCAAGGTCTCTCTGGTTGCTCATTCCGATGTAACGTTATTGGTATCTCTCCCGTAGATTCATGGATTGTGTTGTTTATACAAAATTCGATAAAATCCAGGATATCTATCCATTTCCAATTTTCTTCGGCACAGTATATCCTACAATACTTGGCCGTCTCCCTCATCACTCTTTCCACAGGATTTGCCTCAGGATGGCGAATACATGACAAAATCTGACGTATTCCAAGTCTCTCTAATTCTTGTCTGAACTCTACACTTGTAAAACAACTACCGTGATCCGACAACAAATTCTCGGGTTTTCCCAGAATGGGTATCACTTTTTCTTTGAGTCGTTTTAACACCTGTTTGGTACTAGTCTTCTGTATGGGAGCAAGGACAACCATTTTTGTGAAAACATCCATAGCCACCATTATGTGTCTGTTTCCTCGCCTAGCCTTTGGCAAAGGTCCGAAATTGTCAATAGAAATAATTTGACCTGGCCTCTCAGGCAATAATGGTATTGGCTTTTGTCTCATCAAAAACGCATTTGGCTTAATCCTTTGACATAAATCACATGTCTTGAGCGTATCCCTTACAGTCTCTCTCAGTCTCGGCCATACAAATGCTTCCTTCAGCATCGAGACTGTTTTGTCGACTCCCACATGTCCAAACGATCTATGGGCTAACCATACCATTTTTCTCTGCAAAATCGCAGGTACAACGATCCTCAATCGAGTATGGTCAGAGTCCACAAACTTATATAAGAATCCATTATAGAATGTGTAATCCTGAGCTATCTTATTCGCTTCAGTGTACGCCAGTGTTCCTCTTATCAAACTCCCTTCCAAGAAAGATATGAGCATGTTCATCCATGGATCCTCACGTTGTCGTTGACCAATGCTTCTTAATTCATTCAGAGTACGCTGATCCCTGTCTTCCAAATAAATAGCCATTACTTCCTCTTCTGTGGACTCTGGCTGTCTACTTAAATAATCTGGAACTACATTTTCTTTTCCTGGGCAATACTCTATATTTACGTCGAACTGTTGGATGTATAAAGCCCAACGCATCAACCTTTGACTGGATAAATCAGTCTTCATCAAAAAGGTTAAGGCTTTATGATCCGTCCTTAATGTGACTTGAAACCCATATACGATATTTCGCCAATATTGCAGTGCGTGCAATATCGCTAACAGCTCAATTTCGCTGATTGTATAATTTTTCTCGTGTGGTTTCAGTCTACGACTTGTGAAAGCTAGATAATTCTTCTTCTCAGGGTTATCCGGGTTTTCCTGATATAGCATATCCCCTATTCCAATCTGGGATGCATCTGTTTGTATAATAAATCTCTGATTAAAATCAGGATATCCTAGCTTCACATAGTTTAAGAGCATTTCCTTGGCCTCTATAAATGCTTTTTCTGTTTCCTCCGTCCATTTCCACTTGCCCCCATTCTTCAGAAGGTCCTGTAGAGGTGCAACAGTTTTGGTGTATGATGGACAATGTCCTGAGAAAAATCCAATCAATCCCAAAAACTGGCGAACGTTTTTCACCTTCAAAGGCCTGGGAAAATCTCTTATCGATTCTAATTTGCATGGATTTGGTTTAACACCATCCTTATCAATCACATGCCCCAAAAATATTACTTGTCTCTGACAAAAATTTGATTTCTTCAAATTAATCTTAAAGTTAGCCTTTCTTAAATATTCCAATAATTTCTTTAACTTTTCCAAATGTTCCTCAATGTTTTCTGAAGTAAGCAATATGTCATCCACATAACGAATAGTGCAATCTTTCACTTCCTCTGACAGGTTTCGATCAAGCGCTCTTATTAAGGCAGATCCCGCGGACTTCAAGCCAAACGGACATCTCCTGAAGCAGTATGTTTGTTGGTCGAACTGAAATCCAGTTAAAAGACTGGTTTTCTCTTCCAGTTCGAGGTGATGATACGAAGAAGTCATGTCAATATTTGTAAAAATCTTCTTGCCTTTAAATTTCCTCAGTATTTCTTTGATGGGTGGTGCCGAATCATTTTCTGGTATGATTTTTGCATTCAAATTCCTGGCATCTAAACACACCGTTACTGAGCCATCCGGTTTACTCACAATTACTAATGGACTAACATATGGTGTCGCCATCTTTTCTATAACAACTGCATCCATCATCTCTTGCAGTGTTTTCTTCGTTTGTGGGTAATGTTTCTCTGCAACCGGGTTTGGTTTTTGTCTGAACGGTGCCCAATCATTTACTTGAAAAGCGTATTTAAAGTTTTCAATCTTCCCTGGCTTGGAATCAAATACGTCCCTGTAATTTACTAGTAATTCCTTTAATTTTTCCTTATATTTGAGGTCAACTTTAGCTTCCTCTATTTTTCCTGACAGGTTGGTTTCGAACTCAGTTTCCGACCTATCTTCAAGTTCTATATTTAGGACTTCAAATATCTTTTCTATATCCTTACAACCTTCTTCCGTTACTTCTTCCACATGCCATACCTGTTCTCCTATTTTCACATCCTGTTCCTGTAGGTTAGTGTTTTGTTCATCCACATCCTCTCTTTGAATCCGAATGCAATTTTGCGCTAGGTCTATAATGACCTTGTTCTCACGGATAAAATCAATACCTAATATGACATTATATGGCAATTGATTTACCAGCAAAAAGCATTGCGAAATTTCAGCGTTACCCATGATCAAATCAATGTATACCTGAAATTTACATGTTAAAGATTTTTCAGGAATAATTCCCTTAATCTTCACACTTGATGTGGGAATTTTCAATACGCGGCCTCTTGTTTCTAGTTCATTTAAGAGGGTTTGCGTAATTAAACTTATGGTTGATCCAGTATCAATTAATGCCCTGACCAGTAATCCTTCTATCCTTAGCATGATGATAGGTAGTTCTCTTCTAATAGGTGGGATTCCTTCCACATCCTCTTTAATTAGCTCATCTGGTCTTGCTATCCAATTCACAATTTCTACCTCCTCCCAGCTCCTGGTATGTTTCCACTTTTGATGATTTAATTTTGAAGTTTTTTTTTAATCCAGAGGGCTTCCTTTTCCCTCATTCTTCAATTGAGCTTGTAGCTCCAAGCTTTGAGCTCCTTCTAGTCGGTCGGGTGATTTTCGGTTCTTTATTGCCTCACTCCAACGGACTTTTTGCCTTTCAGGTTCGTCTGGTCGTTCATTCATGTAACGAAGACTTTCCTGATATCTCTCTTCTATTTCGGCCCGATATTCATCATCCCTATCCTCTGGCCTTACGTTCCTTCTGGGATAATTTTCCCATCTCTTTCGGTTATCTTGCCTCTGATTGTTATTGTTATAGGGTCGGTTCTCTTGTTGCCTATAACCCGTATTCCTAGGATTTCTTCCTCGATATCCTCCTCTATAGTATGGCTGTATTCCCCTAGGCTCTTGATGTCCATATTCTCGACCCAATCCCTGAGTATCAGTACTAGTGGAATGATTTCTGGTCGATGGTTTCTCTCTGTTTTCTTGATTGCTGGCCAGTAGTGGAGTAGGGGGGGTTCTGCTTCACCTGACACTCCTGTGCCCAACAAACCAACATGGCCGCCACGCGAAATTGAAATAATTAATATCTCTCAAACGCATGGTCCGATGTTGACAAATGAGGTGTCGTTGGACTCGGGCTGACGCCCTCTTTCCAATGGACCATTCATTTCAACCCCTAAATAAAACCTACCCCTACTAGGGGGTGATATTGTAATTTTTTTTAGTGAAAATCTCTTTTCAAATGCGTCATGTATAAGGTGCGCTGCTAAAATGAACTTAAACGTGGTTGCTCATATTGCGCATGCGTTTTACGAGATGCCGCTATGGATTAACATTTTTGTTTTTGTTTTATACGCATGCGCACTTGGGATTTTTGTAAGAGGGCAAGCTCTGTGAAAAAAATGATTGATAAGAAGAGGTTTTGGTGGTGAGGAGAGAACTAGATAGTCGCCTACTTTCCTATGAAGTTTGCCGATATCTCTCGAACGCAAGGTCGGATATGGACGTGTGACGTGTCAAATCGCTTGTCTCGAAGCTCTATATATGCTATTAATAGGTTAACGTTTTGAGAATGAGGGAAACAGGCTTTTTGGGGGTAAAACCATGATTTTAGACTTTTTCCGATATTTCACGAATGCATGGTCGGATTTGGTCCTATGACATGTCAAATGGCTTGTCTCGAAAACCTCTATATTTTGGTAACAGGTTAAAGTTTTTGAGAATGAGGGAATCAGAATTTTTTGTTGTAAAACTGTGATTTTAGACTTTCTGTTATATCTCACAAACCAATAACGCCAGAGACGTATACGAGGGGTCGTAGGACTCGGGGTGACACCCCTCCCCTCCCCCCTTTCGAATATAGTATTTATGTTTTAAAAAATGCGAAAGGGCCTAACGACACTTTTGTTGAAAACATTTTAGTTTTTAAAACTTTATTTTTAATTTGTCTAAAATGTTCATGACGAGTGGTTGTAGATAGAAAGAGACGATACCACTGGGCGCGTGTTTCAACGAGGCTATTACTGGCCACGGTGGTGATATACCAATACAGTATTCGCTATTTCGATGAGACGGCGGGTCGAGGGTTCGTTTTCTGATTTTTCCTATGATGGAATTCCTAATTCCTAGACCCCCTGAAGGGGGTCTTTAACGTGTAAACGATTATGAGTGACATGACAAATGATAATTCCTTGATCCGATGAAGTTGGCTTTAGATAGGACAAACAGAACTTGGTTATATGTTGCTTGAAGTGAGTATAGAAAACAAACTTGCTGGGGCAGACTGACAGGATGTGAATGTTATTTGAGCTTATTGGAATGCATTGACTTGACTTGACAACAGGGCAATGAAAAAAAAAGCACAGAGATGCTGAGGACACTTGAAGGTCAAACGATATGGCAACCATGGTGGGAGGGGTGAGCTAGGATGATGTCGCCGATCATGTTCAATGTTCAATGGATGAATTTATATTTTGCGAAGCATTGTTCGGAGAGGGTCATGTGACGACTTGTTTTAAGGGTATTTATTTTTTCAATGTTTCCTATGGTGGACTCATTGATTGAAATAATCCAAAACTGCTAGGGCATGGCCTTGAGATTTTATAAACCGATAATGGGATTTTGACATACAAGACCCACTCAGAACTTGACATGATGTCATTCCTTTTATGGCTTATGAATTTCCCCAAAAAAGACCCAAAACAACAAGATCATGGACTTTTGCTTTTCTTAATATATTGCAAACCCATAATGTAAGATGTTTACTGTGAGTGACAAAATCTAGCTAGGTAAAGAAAGAATTATTGTAGGATATATGTATGGTGACTGACACGTCTTTGACCATTGGAACTTGTTTTCAGATCTGACTGTAGTACATAGGGAGTATAGGTTGTAGGCATGGCTTGACAAACGGTGCACACAAAATTCAATTTATCGATTCAAGAATTAAGAGTAGACTCTCATTAATTAATTGGTTAAAGAGTGTAGCTAAAAATTAAAAAAATGGTGACTACATTAAACTAAACTGAACCAAGTCGAATCAAACCCAACTGAACCAAACCAAGCCTAAAGCAAACCAAACCTAATCAAGAACAAGCCAAGGGCTTAAGTGTAAAACTTGTGGGGGAATGCTGTCATTGGCAATGTCCAAAGGAAGGGATAACGTTCTACCTCTAGAGGGTAAGGTAAAGCTAGCGCATGGTGCTAATGCATATTCCCAAGTACATGAACCACACACACACAACTATCCTATGATGTTTTTATGAGTTAACTGTTAAAACTTACTCAGTGGTTACTGAGCAAGATGGTCGCTACACACAACAAGCTTTAAATACTTGAGGCTAATAATCTATACACACACACACATACACACACATGCTTGTTCTAAACTAAACTGTCTTGCTGGCAGTGCTCACACAGTAGGCAAATGACAGAAATGCTTGGCTAACAGAAATACAATCATTTTCATTTGTCTAATGTTACCAGCTAACCATTACATGCTATAGTGGTGAGCACATGTGCCTCTTGCACTGGAGATCGTAACTTGATTTCTAGCTCTAAGGCCTAGAATGAATCAAACTAAGAAAGAAGGGTATGGTGACGCAGTGGTTTAACTGTTAGCCTTTCACTAAGGTAGACTAGGGTTTGATTTTAGGTTAATATACATGTCATAAACAAACAAACAAACAAACAAACAAACAAAAAAGCAGAGATAATGTTTAAAACTGATTACATTTGTCTCTTTTCAAATTATTACTTAGATTGCAATTACAAAGGTGGACTGGGTTTGACATACAGTTAATGCTGCCTATCGCATACTAGCCTGTAAGAAAGCCAAACAAGCAAAAGGCGTAGGTAGAGCAGTGGTAAAATCGCTATGTGTAGAGAACTACCTAACGGTTTTATGAACTGGCAATGGTATGTCGCATAAACAGTGCAGGATTCAATCCAGCAACCATAATTTTTATCTTGTGGAGCAGAGAAAACATATATAGAGAGAGAGATATAGAAAGCTTGTGTATGTATGGGTAGCATTGATTGTTTGACCAGAGAAAATACGATGAGGTAGGGTGGGGAGAGGGAGAATTAAAACTTATATATGAATGAATACCTTTGGGTGTGGCGAACCCATCGTACAAATAGCCTAAATATGATAGTGTGTGAGTCGAGGCCTCGGATGGAGGTCTTTGATTCACGTCCCGACCCAGATTACTGGAACCGGGAACTGAAGAAGAAGATATGAATGAATGGTAAATAGTATTTTTGTTTTTTTCAATAGTTTTGTTTTTCAAATGCAGTGGTAGATAGCCGTTATTTTGTAAAACATTCTTACTTGCAGAAGTAATAAGACTCTATGGTTCCGCTAACACATATATAGACTGTATTATTGCCATGGTCAAGCACTCACATTAAGATCATTTACAAAATCATAAAATGAAAAATGAAAAATCTTGTTTTGGAAATATCGTTTTTCAACATACACAAAATAAATATATAAAAAATTTGTAAACAGCAAAATGGAAAATCCACGGTCAAGCACTTACATTAAGATCATTTACAAAACCATAAAATGAAAAATAAAAAATCTTGTTTTGGAAATATCGATTTTTTTCAACTTACACAAAATAAATATATATAAAAAATTTGTAAACAGCAAAATGGAAAATCCATGGTCAAGCACTTACATTAAGATCATTTACAAAACCATAATATGAAAAATAAAAAATCTTGTTTTGGAAATATCGATTTTTTTCAACATACACAAAATAAATATATAAAAAATTTGTAAACAGAAAAATGGAAAATTCATGTTTCCATATAGACAAAATTTAAAAACCTTAAACGGACATTTAAGAAAATATATGCAAATGGGAAATTGACAAATGTGTAAATATGAAAATGGAAAAATCCATGTTTCCATATCATGAAATTGAAAAACATCAAACTGTCATTTAAAAAAATCAAATGGAAAATTGACAAATTGCAATGTGTGAAATGTGAAATTGAACAAATGGCTATCATTATTTAAAAAAAAAAAAAGAACATGGTGCTCTATGGTTGAGGTGTGAATCAAACCCTCTCTACTTATTTGGACCACCCGAGACTGAGTAGACTAGTTTTAGTTGTCATACCGCTTTTAAAAGTTTGTGTTAAATCTAGGAATTGAACCCAAGAACTTGTAGGGGAGATCCAAGGTTATAATATGTTAAACAGATAGCCTTGAATGTAGGGTGTGGTAGCTATATAGAGATGAGACGTTTCGCTCGGGGGAGGGAGGCATGGAGATCTGCATCAAACCAGTCAAAAGACTGACGACTCAAACAACAACATGTAGAGCTCACCAAAATAATGTTATGTAACGGTAAATGTTAGTCAAGGAACAGTAATGCATTACTAAAACCCATGACACGATACCTAAGAGCTTTTCTAAAATTATTTTAAAATGCCTTTAACCCTATATTAAACGCCCAGTTCACAAGACTCATAACTGCAATGTTACGGTCAAACAAAACAAAATCTATATTTCAAAACAAACAAGTGGTTTAGTCAATGTATACTGGAAAAAGTTTTATAAACACTCAAGTCCACAAAAATAATTAAATTAGTAACTGTCAGGTTGACCGAGTGGTTATGGTGTTTGACTTAAGTTCAAATTTTCTGTACAAGAAAGCAAGGGTTCGAATCCCTTACCTGATATAACTATTGCCTCAACATGGCTTGACCACACTGTATTATTGTGTACTCGGTACACAAACCATAGATAGAGTGTATTGTTTAAGGTCACTCTCTTTGCGAACATAGTCAGAGACTGTTGATGGTTAACAATTGCATTAATAGTGGGACATAGGGATAGCAATTAAGAAAAACAGACAATACCCATACACTATTTTTATTTATTTAATGTAAGTACTTGTACAATAGTTATATACTAACTACAACTCTCTTTTGTCTATTACTATCTAGTCCTTTTCGATCCACTTGCATATCAAGGGCAGATGACTTTGTAGTTCAGCCCCTTAAAACAACAACAACACTACCTCTTGCATAGTCTGTGATGTAGATGATTCTTGAGGCGTGGAAGATGGATACAACATAACTTTTACAACAGGGGTTAAACGTTGCTCAACAAACAATGCACTATTTTGAGTAGCAACATCTTTCTCTTGTACTAACTTTTTAACATTCTGATGATTTTTTGTCAACACCATCAGTGTTTTGTCTGGAGCACTACATTGATGATCACTCACACTTAAAACCACACCATTTCTACTTTTCATTTTGCCTCGACATTTTGTTGACCTCTGTTTTGAGCATCGCCAGAATAGTATTCCTTTTACATTTTGTCGTCTATAGTTATAAGAGTAGCCTTTATAGAGTACACGTTGTTTACCTCGGTTAGTTGTAGTAAGTTCCATAGTAGTAACTAACCTGTTAGTATGATTTGCACACTACAAAGGTTATCTCTGTTCTGGTAATAGAATTATTTAGCGTTGGCTTTTATATTTAATATGTACTGTTTAAAGTGATAGAAAAGTGGTAGAAACGCGGTAGCAAAGTGGTAGACAATTGGTAACATAGTGGTAGAAAAGTGGTAGCAAAGTGGTAGAAAAGTGGTAGAAAAATGGCAGGAAAGTAGTAGAAAAGTGGTAGCAAAGTGGTAGAAAAGTGGTAGCAAACTAGAAAAGTGGTAGAAAAGTGGCAGAAAAGTAGTAGAAAAGTGGTAGCAAAGTGGTAGAAAAGTGGTAGCAAACTAGAAAAGTGGTAGCAAAGTGGTAGCAAAGTGGTAGAAAATATTACATGTATTGTTAAGAAATAGTTTAAGCGGTTACATGGATTCATTACACTATAATTTTAGCATCACGAAGCTCATTTTCTATATCCAAAAGTTCTTCCTCATATTTAGTATGACCAGCCTGTTTACAGGTATGCAAGTACTGAAGCCGCTGGATTAGCTTACTGGGATTGTTCCAGTAAACAAATTTAACAAATGATTTTTTTGGGTGTAAACCATTATCATCATCATCATTATCATCATAATCATCATCATCATCATGGTTATCATCATCAATATAATTATCATCAACATAATCATCATCACTATTACTATCTAATCCTTTTTGTTCATCTTGCAATGCAACAACCTTTGGCATAGTTTGTGTTGTCTTTGATAGTGTTAGAGGTTTCTCAGACGTTAACGACTGTCCTAACATGTCTTTTTCAGGAGATAATAAATGCTCTTTAACAAACAAAGCACTATCTTGAGCCACACTATTTTTTCTTGGTCTTGCTTTTTTACCTTAGTTAGAGTATTTTGTCCATTTAAATGAGTATTATTTTGAGATTTACAATGATGATCGATTGAAATAAGTATGTTGGAGCCTTTTGTCTTAATCATTCCTCGACACTTTTTAGATCGTTGTTTCGAACAGCACCAAATAACAGTTCCATTTTTATTAGTTCTTTTTACAATATATGCATATCCTTTATAGTAAGAACATGGCTTACCATAGCTAGTCGTTGATACTTCCATGTCAACTGTTAAGCATAAACTAATCTCTAGTAAAGTTAACTCGATAATAAAAATGATTGTTTGTAGTATGTGCAGTTTAAAGTAAGAGCAAAAGTGAGAGTCAAATGGTAGAAAAGTGTTAGCAAAGTGGTGGAAGAGTGGTAGCAGTTTATAGTAGTCATGATCTTTTTTACCAGAATGTGATTTGAGTAAATGTAATTTCTAATCCTTAGCAGTGAGTAGTCAGTTAGTCTTGGTTCAGACAAGCGTAAACAGTTCTCTAATGAATCAGAGATCAAGATTTTCATTATGAAACAGTTGTGTAACCAATTAGGTATCGGTTCTTGATAGCTTTACACATGAACAAAAATTCCAACATATATGACATGAATTACATGATTTGAAAGTTGACAAAGAATATCCAATCAACCATTGTAGTTACAATGTCAAACACACAAAGACAAAATCAGCATGAACTTTTAAGTTACAGGAAAATTCTATGAAATAGACTATGCAGGAAATTTGGAAATACACATCAGAAGTTTGCAACACCATCCTTCTAGCCTATATAAATTATCGACATGGAAAGTGTGCAATGCCCCTAACATTAAACCAATTTATCAATAACACAAGTCAACAATCAAAACATTTTGTGTTGAATCTATCATGTAATGCATATATTCTGTCTACATTGAACAGTAACAAAAAAAAAACGCCATTCATAATTAATTAAGTTTGCTTTAATTCTTTATGTAATGATATATACATATTTAAAGTTTTGGCTGACTGTTCAGGGTGAATCGACTTTGAACACGTAAGAGAGGGAATATTTTAAGACTTAACCTCAGCTCACCTAACATAACCTAAATTTACCGAACCTAACCTTGTCATATAGGTAAGAAACGGGTCAAGCTTTGCTTTCGACTACCGAGTTTCAGCTACTTTTCAAGGTTACTCTCCTGAACATTGCTGGAGACTGCTGATAAACACTTATGTTCCCACGGCGGCGGCGCGGAACGACTTACATGACGCGCTCCCCCCTTTTCATTGATCCCTGTTGATTTTTCCCTTTGGACTGGTCCCTGTTGACTAGCCCCTTTTGGACGGGCCCTTTTTGAATGGAGTCATTTTTGACGGGTCCCTGTGGACTGGTCCAAAGGAATCAGCCAAAGGGACCTGTCCACAGGGACCCGTCAAAAATGACTCCATTCAAAAAGGGCCCGTCCAAAAGGGGCTAGTCAACAGGGACCAGTCCAAAGGGACAAATCAACAGGGATCAATGAAAAGGGGGGAGCGCGTCATGTAAGTCGTTCCGCGCCGCCGCCGTGGGAACATAAGTGTTTATCAGCAGTCTCCGGCAATGTTCGGGAGAGTAACCTTGAAAAGTAGCTGAAACTCGGTAGTCGAAAGCATAGCTTGACCTGTTTCTTACCTATATGACAAGGTTAGGTTCGGTAAATTTAGGTTATGTTAGGTGAGCTGAGTTTAAGTCTTAAAATATTCCCTCTCTTATGTGTTCAAAGTCGATTCACCCTGAACAGTCAGCCAAAACTTTAAATATGTATATATCATTACATAAAGAATTAAAGCATACTTAATTAATTATGAATGGCTTTTTTTGTTACTGTTCAATGTAGACAGAATATATGCATTACATGATAGACTCAACACAAAATGTTTTGATTGTTGACTTGTGTTATTGATAAATTGGTTTAATGTTAGGGGCAGTGCACACTTTCCTTGTCGATAATTTATATAGGCTAGAAGGATGGTGTTGCAAACTTCTGATGTGTATTTCCAAATTTCCTGCATAGTCTATTTCATAGAATTTTCCTGTAACTTAAAAGTTCATGCTGATTTTGTCTTTGTGTGTTTGACATTGTAACTACAATGGTTGATTGGATATTCTTTGTCAACTTTCAAATCACGTAATTCATGTCATATATGTTGGAATTTTTGTTCATGTGTAAAGCTATCAAGTACCGATACCTAATTGGTTACACAACTGTTTCATAATGAAAATCTTGATCTCTGATTCATTAGAGAACTGTTTACGCTTGTCTGAACCAAGACTAACTGACTACTCACTGCTAAGGATTAGAAATTACATTTACTCAAATCACATTCTGGTAAAAAAGATCATGACTACTATAAACTGCTACCACTCTTCCACCACTTTGCTAACACTTTTCTAACATTTGACTCTCACTTTTGCTCTTACTTTAAACTGCACATACTACAAACAATCATTTTTATTATCGAGTTAACTTTACTAGAGATTAGTTTATGCTTAACAGTTGACATGGAAGTATCAACGACTAGCTATGGTAAGCCATGTGCTTACTATAAAGGATATGCATATATTGTAAAAAGAACTAATAAAAATGGAACTGTTAATTGGTGCTGTTCGAAACAACGATCTAAAAAGTGTCGAGGAATGATTAAGACAAAAGGCTCCAACATACTTATTTCAATCGATCATCATTGTAAATCTCAAAATAATACTCATTTAAATGGACAAAATACTCTAACCAAGGTAAAAAAAAGCAAGACCAAGAAAAAAATAGTGTGGCTCAAGATAGTGCTTTGTTTGTTAAAGAGCATTTATTATCTCCTGAAAAAGACATGTTAGGACAGTCGTTAACGTCTGAGAAACCTCTAACACTAACAAAGACAACACAAACTATGCCAAAGGTTGTTGCATTGCAAGATGAACAAAAAGGATTGGATAGTAAAAGTGATGATGATTATATTGATGATAATTATATTGATGATAACCATGATGATGATGATGATGATGATTATGATGATAATGATGATGTTGATAATGGTTTACACCCAAAAAAATCATTTGTTAAATTTGTTTACTGGAACAATCCCAGTAAGCTAATCCAGCGGCTTCAGTACTTGCCTACCTGTAAACAGGCTGGTCATACTAAATATGAGGAAGAACTTTTGGATATAGAAAATGAGCTTCGTGATGCTAAAATTATAGTGTAATGAATCCATGTAACCGCTTAAACTATTTCTTAACAATACACGTAATATTTTCTACCACTTTGCTACCACTTTGCTACCACTTTTCTAGTTTGCTACCACTTTTCTACCACTTTGCTACCACTTTTCTACTACTTTTCTGCCACTTTTCTACCACTTTTCTAGTTTGCTACCACTTTCCTACCACTTTGCTACCACGTTTCTGCCATTTTCTACCACTTTTCTACCACTTTGCTACCACTTTTCTACCACTATGTTACCAATTGTCTACCACTTTGCTACCGCGTTTCTACCACTTTTCTATCACTTTAAACTGTACATATTAAATATAAAAGCCAACGCTAAATAATTATATTACCAGAACAGAGATAACCTTTGTAGTGTGCAAATCATACTAACAGGTTAGTTACTACTTTGGAACTTACTACAACTAACCGAGGTAAACAACGTGTACTCTATAAAGGCTACTCTTATAACTATAGACGACAAAATGTAAAAGGAATAATATTCTGGCAATGCTCAAAACAAAGGTCAACAAAATGTCGAGGCAATATGAAAAGTAGAAATGGTGTGGTTTTAAGTGTGAGTGATCATCAATGTAGTGCTCCAGACAAAACACTAAAGGTCTTGACAAAAAAATCATCAGAATGCTAAAAAGTTAGTACAAGAGAAAGATGTTGCTACTCAAAATAGTGCATTGTTTGTTGAGCAACGTTTAACCCCTGTTGTAAAAGTTATGTTGTATCCATCTTCCACGCCTCAAGAGTCATCAACATCACAGACTATGCAAGAAGTAGTGTTGTTGTTGTTTTAAGGGGCTGAAATACAAAGGCATATGCCCTTGATATGCAAGTGGATCGAAAAGGACTAGATAGTTATAGACAAAAGAGAGTTGTAGTTTGTATATAACTATTGTACAAGTACTTACATTAAATAAATAAAAATAGTGTATGTGTATTGTCTGTTTTTCTTAATTGCTATCCCTATGTCCCACTATTAATGCAATTGTTAACCATCAACAGTCTCCGACTATGTTCGCAAAGAGAGTGACCTTAAACAATACACTCTATCTATGGTTTGTGTACCGAGTACACAATAATACAGTGTGGTCAAGCCATGTTGAGGCAATAGTTATATCAGGTAAGGGATTCGAACCTTTGCTTTCTTGTACAGAAAATTTGAACTTAAGTCAAACACCATAACCACTCGGTCAACCTGACAGTTACTAATTTAATTATTTTTGTGGACTTGAGTGTTTATAAAACTTTTTCCAGTATACATTGACTAAACCACTTGCTTGTTTTGAAATATAGATTTTGTTTTGTTTGACCATAACATTGCAGTTATGAGTCCTGTGAATTGGGTGTTTAATATAGGGTTAAAGGCATTTTAAAATAATTTTAGAAAAGCTCTTAGGTATCGTGTCATGGGTTTTAGTAATGCATTACTATTCGTTGAATAACATTTACCGTTACACAACATTATTTTGGTGAGCTCTACATGTTGTTGTTTGAGTCATCAGTCTTTTGACTGGTTTGATGCAGATCTCCATGCCTCCCTCCCCCGAGCGAAACGTCTCATCTCTATATAGCTACCACACCCTACATTCAAGGCTATCTGTTTAACATATTATAACCTTGGATCTCCCCTACAAGCTCTTGGGTTCAATTCCTAGATTTAACACAAACTTTTAAAAGCGGTATGACAACTAAAACTAGTCTACTCAGTCTCGGGTGGTCCAAATAAGTTACACCTCAACCATAGAGCACCATGTTCTTTTTTTTTTTTTAATAATGATAGCCATTTGTTCCATTTCACATTTTACACATTGCAATTTGTCAATTTTCCATTTGCATTTTTAAAATGACAGTTTGAAATTTTTCAATTTCATGATATGGAAACATGGATTTTTCCATTTTCATATTTACACATTTGTCAATTTCCCATTTGCATATATTTTCTTAAATGTCCGTTTAAGGTTTTTAAAATTTGTCTATATGGAAACATGGATTTTCCATTTTGCTGTTTACAATTTTTTTATATACACACATCAAAAAAAGTATTGCATCACCTTGGTGCGAAGAGGTCCTGCACCTTGACATACAATTGGCTTAGAGATATACACAAGCAACGTTTCAGCTCTCTTTATTGCTCACGAAAACCACACATTGCCAGTTGTGCAATCAAACAGCGAGCGAGCCTTTAGAAGTTGTGGTCCAGATTGCAGCATACAACAGTACCGCTAACACCGAGTAGCACGTCCTCTTGCATTGATTGCATGCCTGTATCCGTCGTGGCATACTATCCACGAGTTCATCAAGGCACTGTTGGTCCAAATTGTCCCACTCCTCAACGTCGATTCGGCGTAGATCTCTCAGATTGGTTGGTGAGTCACCTCGTCCAAAAAACAGTTCTTTTCACTGTATCCCAGGCATGTTCGATGAGGTTCAGGTCTGGCGAACATGCTGGCCACTCTAGGCGAGCGATGGCGTTATCATGAAGTAACGCATTCACTAGATGTCCACGATGCGGGCGAGAATTGTCGTCCATGAAGTCGAATGTCTCCCCGAAATTCTGCCGATATGGATGTCATTCATGTATTGTAGAGCTGTTTTGGCGCCTTCCATGACCACTAGTGGCGTACGTCGGCCCCACATGATGCCACCCCAAAACATCAGTGAACTGCCACCTTGCTGCACTCACTGGGCAGTGTATCTAAGACGTTCAGCCTGACCAGACTGCCCCAAATACGTCTCCGACGATTGTCTGGTTGAAGGCATATGCAACACTCATCTGTGAAGAGAACGTGATGCCAATACTGACAGGTCCATTCAGCATCTTGTTGGGCCCATCTGTACCGCGCTGCATGGTGTCGGGGTTGAAAAGGTGGACCTCGTCATGGACGTCGGGAGTGAAGGTGCGCATCATGCAGCCTATTGCGTACGGTTTGAGTCGAAACTCGGCGTCCTGTGGTGGCATGAAACGCATTATTCAGCATGGCGGCGTTGCTTTCAGGGTTTCTCCGAGCTGAAATTCGTAAGTAGCGGTCATACACTGCCGTCGTGACCCTTGGGCGGCCTGAGCGATGCATGTCATCGACAGTTCTGTATCTCTGTACCTCCTCCATGTCCGAGCAATATCGCTTTGGTTCACTCGGAGACGTCTGGAAACTTCCCTTGACGAGAGCCCTTCCTGACACAAGGTAACAATGCGGAAACGATCGAACGGCGATATTGACCTTCTGGGCACGGCAGAACTACAGACAACACGTGCAGTGTACCTTCTTCCTGGTGGAATGACTAGACCTGATCGGCTGTCGTACCCCGTCCATCTAATAGGCCCTGCTCATGCATGGTTGTGTAAAGCTTTGGGCAGATTTAGTGACATCTAGGAACAGTAAAAAGGACTGTGTTCGTGATTCTATTTCGACATTCAGCGTCAGTGATCAGGCGATCCTGGAGCCGAGGTGATGCAACACTTGTTTTGATGTGTGTATTTATTTTGTGTATGTTGAAAAAAATCGATATTTCCAAAACAAGATTTTTTATTTTTCATTTTATGGTTTTGTAAATGATCTTAATGTAAGTGCTTGACCATGGATTTTCCATTTTGCTGTTTACAATTTTTTTATATATTTATTTTGGGTATGTTGAAAAACGATATTTCCAAAACAAGATTTTTTATTTTTCATTTTATGATTTTGTAAATGATCTTAATGTGAGTGCTTGACCATGGCAATAATACAGTCTATCTATGTGTTAGCGGAACCATAGAGTCTTATTACTTCTGCAAGTAAGAATGTTTTACAAAATAACGGCTATCTACCACTGCATTTGAAAAACAAAACTATTGAAAAAAACAAAAATACTATTTACCATTCATTCATATATAAGTTTTAATTCTCCCTCTCCCCACCCTACCTCATCGTATTATCTCTGGGCAAACAATCAATGCTACCCATACATACACAAGCTTTCTATCTCTCTCTATATATATATGTTTTCTCTGCTCCACAAGATAAAAATTATGGTTGCTGGATTGTATCCTGCACTGTTTATGCGACATACCATTGCCAGTTCATAAAACCGTTAGGTAGTTCTCTACACATAGCGATTTTACCACTGCTCTACCTACGCCTTTTGCTTGTTTGGCTTTCTTACAGGCTAGTAATCGATAGGCAGCATTAACTGTATGTCAAACCCAGTCCACCTTTGTATTTGCAATCTAAGTAATAATTTGAAAAGAGACAAGTGTAATCAGTTTTAAACATTATCTCTGCTTTTTTGTTGTTTGTTTGTTTATGACATGTATATTAACCTGAAATCAAACCCTGGTCTACCTTAGTGAAAGGCTAACAGTTAAACCACTGCGTCACCATACCCTTCTTTCTTAGTTTGATTCATTCTAGGCCTTAGAGCTAGAAATCAAGTTACGATCTCCAGTGCAAGAGGCACATGTGCTCACCACTATAGCATGTAATGGTTAGCTGGTAACATTAGACAAATGAAAATGATTGTATTTCTGTTAGCCAAGCATTTCTGTCATTTGCCTACTGTGTGAGCACTGCCAGCAAGACAGTTTAGTATAGAACAAGCATGTGTGTGTATGTGTGTGTGTGTATAGATTATTAGCCTCAAGTATTTAAAGCTTGTTTTGTGTAGCAACCATCTTGCTCAGTAACCACTGAGTAAGTTTTAACAGTTAACTCATAAAAACAGCATAGGATAGTTGTGTGTGTGTGGTTCATGTACTTGGGAATATGCATTAGCACCATGCGCTAGCTTTACCTTACCCTCTAGAGGTAGAGCGTTATCCCTTCCTTTGGACATTGCCAATGAGAGCATTCCCCCACAAGTTTTACACTTAAGCCCTTGGCTTGTTCTTGATTAGGTTTGGTTTGCTTTAGGCTTGGTTTGGTTCAGTTGGGTTTGATTCGACTTGGTTCAGTTTAGTTTAATGTAGTCACCATTTTTTTAATTTTTAGCTACACTCTTTAACCAATTAATTAATGAGAGTCTACTCTTAATTCTTGAATCGATAAATTGAATTTTGTGTGCACCGTATGTCAAGCCATGCCTACAACCTATACTCCCTATGTACTACAGTCAGATCTGAAAACAAGTTCCAATGGTCAAAGACGTGTCAGTCACCATACATATATCCTACAATAATTCTTTCTTTACCTAGCTAGATTTTGTCACTCACAGTAAACATCTTACATTATGGGTTTGCAATATATTAAGAAAAGCAAAAGTCCATGATCTTGTTGTTTTGGGTCTTTTTTTGGGGAAATTCATAAGCCATAAAAAGAATGACATCATGTCAAGTTCTGAGTGGGTCTTGTATGTCAAAATCCCATTATCGGTTTATAAAATCTCAAGGCCATGCCCTAGCAGTTTTGGATTATTTCAATCAATGAGTCCACCATAGGAAACATTGAAAAAATAAATACCCTTAAAACAAGTCGTCACATGACACTCTCCGAACAATGCTTCGCAAAATATAAATTCATCCATTGAACATTGAACATGATCGGCGACATCATCCTAGCTCCCCCCTCCCACCATGGTTGCCATATCGTTTGACCTTCAAGTGTCCTCAGCATCTCTGTGCTTTTTTTTTTCATTGCCCTGTTGTCAAGTCAAGTCAATGCATTCCAATAAGCTCAAATAACATTCACATCCTGTCAGTCTGCCCCAGCAAGTTTGTTTTCTATACTCACTTCAAGCAACATATAACCAAGTTCTGTTTGTCCTATCTAAAGCCCACTTCATCGGATCAAGGAATTATCATTTGTCATGTCACTCATAATCGTTTACACGTTAAAGACCCCCTTCAGGGGGTTTAGGAATTAGGAATTCCATCATAGGAAAAATCAGAAAACGAACCCTCGACCCGCCGTCTCATCGAAATAGCGAATACTGTATTGGTATATCACCACCGTGGCCAGTAATAGCCTCGTTGAAACACGCGCCCAGTGGTATCGTCTCTTTCTATCTACAACCACTCGTCATGAACATTTTAGACAAATTAAAAAAAAAGTTTTAAAAACTAAAATGTTTTCAACAAAAGTGTCGTTAGGCCCTTTCGCATTTTTTAAAACATAAATACTATATTCGAAAGGGGGGAGGGGAGGGGTGTCACCCCGAGTCCTACGACCCCTCGTATACGTCTCTGGCGTTATTGGTTTGTGAGATATAACAGAAAGTCTAAAATCACAGTTTTACAACAAAAAAATCTGATTCCCTCATTCTCAAAAACTTTAACCTGTTACCAAAATATAGAGGGTTTCGAGACAAGCCATTTGACATGTCATAGGACCAAATCCGACCATGCATTCGTGAAATATCGGAAAAAGTCTAAAATCATGGTTTTACCCCCAAAAAGCCTGTTTCCCTCATTCTCAAAACTTTAACCTATTAATAGCATATATAGAGCTTCGAGACAAGCGATTTGACACGTCACACGTCCATATCCGACCTTGCGTTCGAGAGATATCGGCAAACTTCATAGGAAAGTAGGCGACTATCTAGTTCTCTCCTCACCACCAAAACCTCTTCTCATCAATCATTTTTTTCACAGAGCTTGCCCTCTTACAAAAATCCCAAGTGTGCATGCGTATAAAACAAAAACAAAAATGTTAATCCAGCGGCATCTCGTAAAACGCATGCGCGATATGAGCAACCACGTTTAAGTTCATTTTAGCAGCGCACCTTATACATGTCGCATTTGAAAAGAGACTTTCACTAAAAAAATTACAATATCACCCCCTAGTAGGGGTAGGTTTTATTTAGGGGTTGAAATGAATGGTCCATTGGGAAGAGGGCGTCAGCCCGAGTCCAATGACACCGTATTTGTCAACATCGGACCATGCGTTTGAGAGATATTAATTATTTCAATTTCGCGTGGCGGCCATGTTGGTTTTGTTGGGCACAGGAGTGTCAAGTGAAGCAGAACCCCCCCTACTCCACTACTCTGGCCATATGTACCTGTTCAGTCTGTCTTGGATGCGTGGGAGTAACGTGTGAAGTCGTCATGTCTAATTGACGTAAAACGCTCTCCTCTTCCACAGCGCTTCTGGCTTTTGATGAGATTAACAACCCCTGGATCTCATATGGAAGTTGTCTTGCAATGGCGGCACACAGGTCGTTCTCAGCCGGATCAATGTCAAGTTCCCGGAATTTACACAGCTGAGCGGTGAAAAATTCCGAGTACTTAGTTGGGGCATTTGTGCTGTACTTCATAGAGTACAGATCTAGCCTCAGATTCTCTTGGACATCTGCTGCCCAATATCGTTTCAGAAACGCTTCTCAAAACCTTCCACCGTGTCGAAAGTGTACCTGAAACTCCTGAACCAGGTGAGACAATCACCTGCCAACAGCTTCTCAATTTCTCTCAGTCTCCGATCCTGAGGAACCTTCATTTCATTCAAGTACTCTGCGACCTCCTTCAACCAGTATTTAGGAGTAATTGACATATTATTACCCGTAAACTTCACCGGTCTGTCCTCATTTGACTTGATGATATTTATTATTTGACCATTTGTTTGGTTCATGTACGGGGTTGACATCGCCATTGGATATCCTGGGTTCTTATAAGGGCTCTCCCCTCCTAAGTCCCTACCTTGATTAGTGCTTCGTTCATGGGGATCTACCCATCCTGTCTTTGGAAACTCATCCTGACTCTCAAATTCTAACTTCCTTTCTCTTCGGGCACTTTCTTCATTAGCCATGAGTTGAATTTCCATTGGACTGTTCTTATGTTCAGTCCTTTCCAACCGGGATCCTAATTCATTCTGAATTCTTTCTTGATCCTTTTTGAGTTGGAACTTCTCATCCCTGAAACTATCCCTGATTTCATTTAAGTGTCCTTCTACCTCTTTCTTGATGACCATGACCTGTTCTTTTATAATTTCTGGCTTAACGTCACCTAAGGTATCTAGGTCTTCTCGTATCTCCTTTAATTTCTTCTCCATTTCTTTTTGTCCTTCGGCCATATCTACTTTGATTCCCTCAAGCTTTTCTTCAGTTTTCCCTTGGCTCTTAGACACTATCGTCAATTCATCTTGGACCTGGTTTACTTCGGTATTTGTTTTTCCTACTTGTTCCTTTAATGTTCCTATGGTTTCCTGGACCTCATTGATACCCTTACTTATTTCCTCTATCTTCTGGGTATTCTCCTGATTTTTTTTCATTTCGTTGCTTTCTTTCTTCCTGGATATACTTCTCGTATATACCTAATCTTTTATTTATTCCCTCTTCGTGCTTCTTTAAATTCTCATCTACCTGCCCAGTAAACTGCTCAAATTGACCTTTCATGTCCTGCACGTCCTTTTGATTTTGAATTCTCATATCCTTTACTTCGTCCTGAACTCCATTTACTTTTTCCTCAAGTTTTCCTACTTGGTTCTCCACCCCTGTAAATCTGCCTTCTAGCCTATCAAGACCATCTTTTATCTCCTTCCGGGATTTTTCACAAATACTCTTGTTAGATTCTATCTGAGCCTCTAAATTTTTCTGCACACCTTGGATCTGGGTTACAAGTTCATCTTTACATACATCTACATTTCCCTCCATATTACTTAATTTAGTTTCCATGGAACTCAACTTTTCAGTCAAAATTCCAAAATTTTCTTTGCATTCCCTTTTTGGCTCATTTAACTTGTTCCCAAACTCAGTGTCAAAACCTTGGAATTTGTTATTCATTTTATCTATCTCAGCCTTCACTTCATCGTTCATTTTTACACAGTTAGCTTGGATAGCTTCTAATTTATTCCCCATGTCATCACTATTAGTTTTTAATGATTCTAAACTTTGATTCATGGACCCTAACTTTTTGTTATTTTCCTCCTGTTGGCTGTCCAATTTATTCTCTATCTTAACACTGTCAGTTTTGATAGCTTCTAATTTATTGTCTATAACCGCTAACTTTTCATTGCTATTAGCCATTAAGACATCCGCAAGCCTCTGCATTTCCTCACTTAATGTCATTTTATTAAAATACAGTGGGCTACTATGCCACATCGCTGGTACATGCTTGAGAGATGGTAATCCGAACTCTTGTGTCCCAATTTTCAAAATTTTACCCTGGTACGGGTATTTACTAAAACGTACCCTTTTGATACACTAACTCACTGTCAAAAACCTTTATGGAAGTATTTAAAAATTCAAAATTTTGAAAAACCATTTTTTCAAAAAAATTGAAAATTTTGATTTTTCAAGAAAGCTCGGGTTTTCCCTAGGAAAAACTCATCCCCACGTTGGGCGCCAAAATTATATGATTTTTAGGGGGGTTTTTATTATTCAGGGCTGCTCGGTGTGAGTTTCCAGGGACCCATGCGGTCAGTTAACATTATATGTTGTAGCTACTCCTATCATTATCATTACTTTTACATGATATGACCGTCTTAAGTGTTCCTCTAATCATTAATCCAAGCACAGTACTTCTATGCCCCCCTGTGCCCTTTTAGTAAGAAATATGTAAATCACAGTATGCCAGCAATGCTCAAATCGGGATTTTCGGGGTTTTGGTACGTTCTCCCACTCTGTGACTTACACATTTTGGATTAAATAGAGGATACACTTCAAAAAAAAATCAACTCCTATTATAAAACATTTCATTAACCAAAATTATGGTGCTACAAACAAATTAAACAAATCAACTACTGACCAATCCTTCTAACTTGTTCAAAGTGAACAAGGAACATATAAAATCAAACAAATATTATATTGAAACACATGGTTTCCTTCAAACCAACAAACTCATAAGTCCTTTCACTTCCATAAAGTATCCCTTTTAAATTTTACTACAATCACGAGCTCCAATGGCTCAATACTTTCCACTATAAGATGCGTTATTCTTCACAAATCTCAAAATCATCTTTTATGAGCTTCTTACAATCAAAACAATATATATAATCTTATTTAAAATAAATGTTATTCCTTTATTTAAATTTTTGGGCATCTCACAATGTTCTTATGTTACCATCTCTCTCAAGTTAAAAAATTCACTACAGTGATCGGGAAAATACTTGTGTACTCCAGAGTTTCCGAAGACTACTTGAACAAAGTCAAAAATTATGATCATTCCCGAAATCTAATTGTCCTCATTAAACTCGTGAAATCCTGCATCAATACAATATTACATTAGGGATTTTATTTATTTATTTATTTATTTGTCTTAAAGACCATTATCATATAAGAAAGCTACGATCTGAACTGGCAAGCGGTACTTTATCTTTAAGAACCTCGGTTCGAATCCCGGGTCATTAACAAACTCTAAACACTCATGGTATATTATTACTTCCACAGACGGTCTTCTCCGACCCTACCGCCTTTCAATAGTGAGCGGTCAGACCTTAACACTTGACGTGATTTATGGCCAGGGAGGGGAGGCTCTATGTGTCTCCTCTCGAGACAGCTACATTCATGCTTTTAAAACAGTTATTTCTTCTCCACAGTTCTTTGAACAGACCTGGCGTTTCTTTCATTCATTTTTAACAACATTATTTAGGTTCATAGACCACTTTCGTAACCTTGGCATTTATTAATTATGAAGTGTCATCATTGATGGGTAAGAATAATTCCATATAACAACGATATTTAGGGGCTTCCACAACTATACGAGTCTAGGTTCGACTCTCTCAACTGCCTCGGGAACCAATCCCATACTGGAGGACTTACAACAATTCAGCGTCTTAGGATGACCTCGGTCTAATCTGCGCTCATCAATACAAAAAATACGCTCCCTATTATTCAATACAATATAACACACATGGCTTCGGGAACCAATCCCATACTGGAGGACTTATCATAGCTCAATTACCGCAATCAACTGTCCCTCACAATTAATTTACCAAGTATATTTAGATTCAACGTCTTCCTAGCGTGACAATTTACTTTAATGCGCGACATTGCGCTATACATTACTTTAAGGCCTAGCGTCTTCCAAAGAACTGATAAATTCAACATCAACATTTGATCTACATTTCATTTTTTTATATTAATCCTCTCCCGTGACAATAATCGCTATACTTTAAGAACATGTATTCATACCATGTCTTTATTCCTTTACAAAAGCTCAAAAGCTATTACTTTCATATAATTCAAATTAATCTTCATTTATATACCTTCCACTATTATTATTATTTCGCTTGCTTTTATAACATTTATCAAATACACTGATATTTTATTTCATACCTTTCCTCTAAAGGATTTATTAATTTCTCATAATTATTTTATAATTTCTCAATTTTTATTTGTTCAGACCGCGCTCTTATTCTGTTATTTGTTATTCAAAAACATCCCTATTTCTCAAACTCAGGTGGATTGTACACAAATATTCCCCCAACACAAAACATAATTAAAATATCCACTTACATGCTCAGACGGTCCAATACCGTGCTTTCGAACGATGTTTCATCTCGCCCACAATGTGTAATTAATCCATATTGCACAGATTCATTTCATACACTGACATATCTTGATACACATATAACTCATATACATTAAACACTGATAACATTTTAAATTAGACTGGTGTATTCTTCTATGATACACAATAAAATCACTAAAACATTACTATTTAACACAAATTTGATATATTTACACTACACAGATTCTGATCACTAAGGCTTTCATTATGCCTTTCACACGTGATTTCTTTACTTCCCGTCTCCAAGGGTGAAATTCGTAAATGTCGGCTTCCTCTCTAACCAATATGAAAGTCTCGAACCATCTACCTCCTCCTGGACTGGTACTTCTTCGAATCCGGTTTCCTGACGATCGGCTATTATTTTTATTTAGCTCGAACTGCTTCTTTCTAGACCCTATTAGTTGTCTAGTGAAAGTCTGTCTTATTCACGGTCTCCCAGATAATCTATCGGTGACCTATTAATTTCTAGCCACTAATACTCCTCGTAACTTAGTGCTTTTTATAGTTCGTTTGTTTCCTTGAAACAATGTCTAGAATTTACTTCTCTTTTCCGCTTATTCTGTCCTCGAATTCCTATTTTTTCAGAACCCTACGCGTACCTTATTTGTCCGACCCTGATCGGGTTCTTATACGTTGATAGAATGTTTATCTCGCTGTTATGGTACTTCAAAACGTTACGATATTTTCGGTCGTTTAATTGGACTGTATTTTTGAAGACCTCTCGCCTGTTCTCTAAGTTCGCAGCCTACTCTGACTGTAATTACTGAACTTTTCACTGTACTGGCGGAACTAGATCCTGTATTTAGGATTTTCCTAATTCTCCACACGGCGATACTATAATAATACTTATCGGCCACTCCTTACGGGTGCACGTTGGTTGTCTATACATTGACGCCCTCTGGCTGTCGGATACTGTCTATACTATGTGATACAGCGTTTCCCCTCAAGGAATGCTTGTAGACTGCATGATGTGTTGTAGCATCTCCCCTCAAGGAGTCTGTCGTGAACTGCATGATTGGCTTGGTTCTGCCAGGATTTTTATACTCTTTGGCTACAAAAAGGTAAAATCCACGCCTTTTCCAGAACCAACTTCTGAAATAATGGTCGCACATTATTTAAAATTATATCTCTGGAAAGCTTGTTTTCTAAACGTAAAATGACCTCACTGCACATGAAAATCGATCGTGCATTTCTGAGATATTAAATAAAATTTAGTCTTCAGCTGTGTGGGTGTTACAGTTGATTTTTAATTCCCCACTCCTCGGGTCTCAATAAACCCCCGATGACGTAGGGCTACGTTTGCACTTCTTTTCTGGGCAATTATTAAAACCTTTTTCTCCACACAAAAATCTCTAATCCGAAATGATTCACAATGCTGTATTTCTTTAGTTAATTTTATTCCTGCAAATGGGTTAAATCTAATTATCTCCTTCTGGCATCGCTGCGCAGTTGCCATTTTAATGCAATCGTAAGCTTAATTTCCGAAACAAGGTCTCTGTCTAGCCGACGGAAACTTCCACTCGTTCTAAATATAACTATGATAGGCTAAGAGCGATGCGTCAGGCGTGATCTCATCTCCCAGCCATCTGGCTTCTCTTTATTTCACAACGTAGTGCCTGCTCTCTTGTATAAAATCTTTCTATGTTTCCTCTGAAGACTGTATATTTCTTTCCTTCCTTTCACCTAAAATACATGGATTCGACCCCTTTGACCCCATGGCACATGGGTTCAGTATATCGCAATTATTTTTTATGATAATTTCTTAAACAAGATTCATCCTCTAGAGATCATATGTTGGAATGTATCTGACGAGTTTCATCCTGTTTCATTACATAGTTCACGATATATTGTGTTTTTCCTACATAAAAAGCAACCTTTCGGGTAAACAGCTTTGAATATTAAACACTCCATCGACAGATAGGCGCATAGTCTCAAATAATACGCTATATCTCTGCCAAAACGCTGATTTTACTTATAAAACTTAACAGATATATTGAGAAAGGAATTGTCTTTCATTTAAACGTTAAAAAAAAAAAATTGACAACCGACGGTGTGTGAGCCCCCTTAGTGTATGTGATTCCTTGCCTCGTGAACCACTGGCCTATTACACTCACCGGCATAAAAAGCGAAACACTACTAATATCAGACACAACTCAACATTTTACCGCTTCAAACCTGGTATAAATTGAATGATGTGACTTTGTCGCGATATGGAATTGTGCCGTGATTTAATTAGCTCACTTGAGAAGTTTCAGCGTAATAATTGATAAACATTGAGATCGTGACAATCGCAACACCAATGTTACCGTTTCTCGCTTTCGAACAACAATAATCACAACCGGCTGTCTTAAAATTTATTATTGCTGTGAATTCTCGTGTTACGTATTTTTGTGAACATTACGGTTTGTCTACGCCAATCGTAATCACACAATGCAACAGGTCGGAGGAGAGTACGATAACATGCAGGTTTCGACATTTCCAAATTCGTGTTTGTGCACCGTTGTGATTGTCGTGGTAATTAATGTTCACAATTATTGTGCTAATTAGGGTAATTAACTTATGATACATTGCCATATTGTTGTAATGCCATAGTATTTGAATAATACAACGTTTGAAACGTCCAACATTGAGTTTAGTCTGATATTCGTAGTGTTTCGCTTTCTTTTCCGGTGAGTGTATATGCTACCAGAGGAACAGGGAGGGTCCGAGCGTGCTAAAGGGCCTGGAAGGGCGTTTGAAAGTAAATGATGGGTTGGAAGTACACGTGGGGCAATAACTAATGGAGCAGGGCTTTGGAGATCTCTGAGCGGCTTTTGGGCGTGTCGCCCGCTCACAATCAGTCGGGCGCCACATGGAGCCGGAAGGTGGCAGGTACGTCATGTGTTAACTATATACAGTATATATAAGAATGAAAGTTTGTATGTTTTTTCTGAATTTCTACGGAAATTTGCATTATTTACGCGTTTTAGACTGTTTTATGATGGATGCGCGCGAAAATAAAATTTTTGTCTGTCTGTCTGTCTGTTTGTCTGTCTGTGCTCAAAGTTGTTACCTTATAACTCGAGAACGGCTGGGTGGATCAACGTAAAATTTGGTACATATATCCTTCAGAGGCACGACACTAATCATTGATATAACTATTCTCTGTACCTATCATAAAAGGGGGCCTACCCCCTTAAAATACTTGCTGAAAGAGGCGTATAAGGGCGAGACAAAGCTCATTTTCAGCCCCTCAATGTGAGATACAAAACTCGGGGGCCCTCACATTTTAAGGCCCTAAAACCAACAGTTTTTGAGATATTTCTAGAAAACTAATTTCATTTAAGAAACTAATGAAGGAATGCAAGCCAGTAAACATGACAACAGTATCTCAAAAGGTGACATCCAACTTTCCATTTATTTCTGCAAGAAGTAAAGCCACTTCATTTATTAAATTTCTGTGTATGTTTTCAAATGGCTATAAGGTTATTACGGAATCAACTAAAACTGTAAAATTCATCAAAGTGCTTAAGGGGTTCAAGGGGTACCCTAGAATGTTTTCACACGACTTAAATATGCGATGTGTAGTACAGAAGGTCTATTATATCTCCAAACAGAAACATTATTTTCAAAAATTCCTGAATTGAAATAATTTTTTTCTTTTTCTTTTAGGAATTTGGGCCATTGGAGGCTAAAAAACCTGAATTTTCATGCACCACAAGCCTTTGTAATTTATTAAAGGGGTCTTCCTCTGGATGGGGACTTGACACAACAGTGAAGGTCAGTTTTATTTGACGTGTACTGCGTTTCGTCTACGAGGTTTTCAATTTTATTTTCACGCCAGGAAGTACACGTTAGGTAAATTTAGTTTCAGAGCATATTTTAACTATTAATTTTTCTTTGCCGACAAACAGGCTCCTAGCCTCTAACCATTGGAACAGTAGCTCAATTGATTACGTCTTGTTATTAATACCGAAGACCGTTCGAGGAATGGGTACCTCTGCTAGTCTTCCATATATTCAGTAACTAGCAACCAACCCCGGCTTCGCCTGGGAACAGTTATGAATTCATTACGTGATAAGCGCTTTTTTTTTTCGATGTCAATGGACTACGACCTATATCCGTTTTACTCCTCGGCATGATGGGTTAAAATCACTGACTGAACTATTAATTATATTATCATGGAGAAGCATGTGCAACGAATTCTTGTCGGACGTAATTTAAGAAAGGTGAGGTCCATGAAACACAAATCCCCCTTCCGTCCAATCGTAACTTGAGTGTGAATTTTGCGGAACGAAAAGTTCACAGGTGAAATCAAGAAACGACGAGTTGTACTTCCAGAGAAACTCCAAACACAACCACTCTTCTCTGAAGATGTAACTCAACACGACTGGACAGTTTGCCCCCAGCGAGCTCGTAAGCCGTCGCCTCAGTAATTGAATGGAGATTGTTGGAAGAAATGAAACCGTATAAACACTTATAGTGGGCGATGTATTGAAGAAAGGCCGGCCCCGTGGTATTGGGGTAGCGTGCCTGCCTCTCACCTGGAGGCCCCAAGTTCGATTCCCGGCTCCGTCAGAATTTTTTTTAAACTGACGTGAGGGTTGGAACGGGATGCACTCAGCCTCGTGAGGACAATTGAGTTGCTGTCTGACAGTGAGTCAGCCCCCCGATCACGAAAACCAAGATTAACGGCCGAGGGTACCCGATGCGGCGATCACGCGTCACCCCAATATCTGCAGGCCATAAGGCTGGGCAGCGGTCGCTTGGTCGGCCTAGGCCCTTCATGAGCTGTATAGTGCCAGGAAGGGGGGGGGGGGTGTATTGAAGATAGAGATATACTCTCCCGGACTTTTTTTGTAGAACTTACATTGCTGAACAATTCTTACACTCATAGTATATTGATATTTTTAACGGTTTGCCCACCGTAAGCCTATAAAGCACACCGACGCCAGGTTTAGTTTTATTGTAAGTACAGATGTACTGGGTGACTGGTATAGACCGGATGATATATATATTTTACAGAGGAGGAGAAATGCAATTAAGCACATAGTGTCGGACTACCGACTAAAACTCCCTCCGTGACTTCTGGAACCGTTTAACACATTACTTCAGGCTAGGACCATACACTACGACGCTTGTCCTCAACTATTTCACATTCGTGACGGTCCAGATCTTTTCTCTTCGTTCGAAGAATTTCTTCAGTGTAATGGGCTACATTGTTCCCGTGCGACTCATCTTGAATCATAATTTCCACGATGTTGTCTGGCGAGGTCTGTTGTTCAATCTGCTTTTGAACTAATTCCATTTCATCAATCCACCTTTTTTGCAGGAGAAACAAGTTGTTCCGTGACGAACTAAAGAGCCTATTTTGGTTCAATTTATAGAGACCATATATCAACAGTTGGCAGACCTGGCGACTCGAAATATAGTCTTAATTCCATTTCTTAAGTTCCACAATGCACATGCAAGATTTGGTTGAGATACAAATGATAGTATGCACGTTACATGTATTTACATAATGAATTTATCAGCAAGCGTAAAATGAGGTTGGCGACACTGCCATAATTGGGATGCTCAAACTTAAATTGAAATATTATGATGTATATATGTGTGCCAATTTTGAAAGACCTTTATTTATTAGTGTGGAAGTTACATGTGATTCTACATTAAACCTATCAGCACGCGTAGAATCCTGTTGACAGCACTGTGGTATATCAGTTACTGAAAATTAACCAAAATTTGCAGGTACTATACGTGTGCAATGTTTAGAACTGTCGGCCTGCATACTTTCTGATACAGTATTTTGAGATTAGGATAAAAATGTATAGTACATTTTTCAACAGTTGGCAGCCACGTTTACACTAAAGAAAATGCATAATCATATCTGCTCCGGTGTGCAAATACAATAGATAGTATGTAAGTTACATGCATTTAAAATTGGACCAATCAGCAGGCATAGAATCATGTTGGCAACACTCTCATGTATCGGCTCCTGTAAATTAGTTTCACGTAATGTTATCTATATGTGTGTCAATTTTGGAACAATTCCCATGCATATATTCCGAGATATCCAACATAGATCTCAATTTGCAATTGTGATTTTTCAGCAGTTGGTAGCACTCACGTCATTTTCAAAAATGGCCTTGCAATATTCCTACCATACCAAATTTGGTTTCTATAGCTGCAGCTGTTTGGGAGTTGATAGGGGGGACTACACACAGACAGACTGACAGAAGGACAGACAGACAGACACACATTTGCCCAGACCGATCTCATAAGTCGAGGTGTAGCCTATTGAGCATCATCAATAACTTCAGAGTAATATATGCATTGTTGGGAATACACCTTCACCATCTCCTTGAGGTAAGACTCATGTCCATTCAGAAGTTGGCTCAGACCTCTCCATGCTTCCTCTCTGTCCAGCGTTGTACCTGAAGGATCAGCCTTCTCCTACTTCCCAGCAGTTCTGCCAAACGTCTGCACTGTTGCATCCCGGTGCGCAGATTCCACTTCGGCGTTCCTCTGGAGAATAGGTTTCCACTCCTTAGCGAGGAGGTGAATAATGATAATAATGATAATAATAATAGTATGAAAATCCACATCCTGCTTCCAGTCTCCGACCGGGTCAGGAATGGAATGTATGAAGCCCCCATCTAGCGGCGAGGATATGAACTGTGCCGGCTGCCGAAACCTGTCGCACTCCTCTGGGGCAATGATTAAATGAATGACAGATGAAATGAAATGATAGTGGAGAGTGTTGCTGGAATGAAATTTTGACAGGGAAAACCGGAGTACCCGGTGAAAAACCTGTCTGCCTCCGTTTTGACCAGCACAGATCTCACATGGAGTGACCGAGATTTGAACCACGGACCCAGCGGTGAGAGGCGGGCGTGCTGCCGCCTAAGCCACGGAGGCTCCAATGATAATAATAATAGTAATAATAAGAAAAACAAAATTAATATTATGATGTAGTCTTATATGGCCAGCAAAAGATCTGTAGAACGGCTTTCCGGATTGCTATTGATGACTGACATTTCACCACCGAGTGCGGCTTACGACGTGTTGGAATGTTCTGTTAATTATATACAAATACGTATTCGAATTGAGTCATTTTAAACTTGTGCATTTTGAGATCTGATTCGTAATCTTCTGGTCAAGAACCTACCTGTGTCTACATTGACGGGCATTGAGACTTTTGGTCATGTTGTCAGCAATCCGTCTCACTTTGTGGGCTCTGCAGTAGGCCTGCACAACGAGTAAATAAATAACCCTATACGTACGAAAAAACAGAATACATAGAGTACAAACATGATAAAGAAAACATCTGGAAATAAAATATGGGGACATAAAAAGAGCGGATAAATTTAAATATTTGGGTGAGTGGATTCAGCCGAATGGGCTCGATATGGAGGCAAATAAAGGTCGAGCCTGGAAGATGGAGCTAGCCTATAGATTAGTACAATAAGAGGTCTATATCTTACCGGGCGAAGACACGACACTATACCACGGTTGTCCAGCCGGAAGGCCTTTACAGTACCGAATGCCTCATAAAAGGGGAAATTGAGGAATTGGGGAAGAAAGACAGAAAACTCTTGCGAAAGACACTAGGGCCTGAAAAACGAAACAATGGTTCATGCAGAAAGAGGAGAAATGAGGATTTTCTATATAGACAGGCAGAGAAGATCACGGACACCAAGCGTCTGAAGTTTTATGGGCACCTCATGAGAAAGGATGAGAATCGAATAACGAAAAGAATCTTTAATTACATCACCAAGCTAATGGCGACTACAATGTGGGTAGAAATGAGAAACGACACGGAGGAAGTTGGCGTACATCCAAAAGACATCTGTAATAGGGCTGTGTTTCGAGATAAAATTGATAACTTCAAGGGGTTCAAGGAAATACCCAGTAGAAAGACCAAGAACACTTGGTCAGAGGAAAGGAGGAGGAACCACTGCAAAGGATGAAGAAATTATGGGTGAAGAAGAAGGAACTAACCAGCAAACTAATTGTTTCCCGTGGTCCGCAGTAGGCCATATTCGAAGAAAGAGGAAGAAATAACCCTATACAATGATGTAGGAACAGGATGTGCTCAGTGAAGTAAAAGTGACAATGTTTCTTACTCTTATGAAAGTAGCTGATTGTGGGAACACAGGAATGGTCAATATATGCGACTTTGATCTAAACAAGCCGTTCGCTTTGCGGATTGGGCACATCCCACACATTGGGCCAGGGTTTCCTGTGTATGATGCTGAAGGTTTGCTCGTATCACAGCTCCAGATGTCTCTGAATTGCTAAGCAGAGAGGCTCTAAAGATAGATCAAACGAGCAGGCGAAGCATTATTGGGCAGTAAATAGCATCGTAATCGCTAAGAGGTCCTGGGCTCTATGCCAAGCTTTTTTCGACCAAATTACGTGGTGCATAGATTTAAATAATAATAATGAGTCGTTACAGTCCCGGTGATAATTGGAGCATAACGAGAGATTCCACGACGGATGCACATGTCTCTCGCTAAGCTCAGAGAGGGTGTGTCTACAACTACACAAGGTTGCCGTGCCGCGCTGTGCGTCAAGTGTAGTGAATGTCACAGGCAGTTGGTACTAAAACTTGGGCACCTTGCTATTTCTAGCCGGTCATTGGCAGAATCCTAGGGAAAACTTGTGAGAAATTAATGAAATGAAAATCTACAGCCTGCTTCCAGTCGACCGATCGGGTCAGGAATAGAATGAATGAAGCCCCCATCTAGCAGCGAGGATATGAACTGTGACGGCTGCCGAAGCCTGTCGCACTCCTCTGAGGCAATGATTGAATGAATGACAGATGAAATGAAATGATAGTGGAGAGTGTTGCTGGAATGAAATTTATGACAGGGAAAACCGGATTACCCGGAGAAAAACATGTCTGCCTCCGTTTTGTCCAGCATAGATCTTACATGGAGTGACAGGGATTCGAACCACGGTCTCAGCGGTGAGAGGCCGGCGTGCTGCCGCATAAGCCAATAATAAAGAACGAGTGACATATTGTTGAACACCGCGTTGCAAGCCGTTTCGTTTTGACTCTGTACGCGACACCCAGGCTGGGGTCATGGATCAGACATTTCGTAATACAGTACATTTACGTACACCTGAACAGTCAATTTGACATTGTGACGTTATGCAGTGACAATGTCCACCATATGACGTCATCCGGCTGACGCGTTAGTTCCTTACATTTCAGATACATCTTCGAGACACCTCCTCGTCTGTGTTTGTGACGCGACGAGAACTGATCCACACCAGCTCTTCTGATGAGTGACGTTAATCGCAGTGGTAAATAACGATTGGCGTTACGAACCGTATTTTAGTCCCACAAACCACAGCTCAGAGGGGCTGATGACCTTGCTGTTCCACCCATCAAACACAGTCGTACTCTGCGCGCCAGTGGAGACATGAACCCTGATATTATATGAAAACTATTACTTGAAATGCCAGAGAGGTGCAGTTCCCAGCCTAACTCACTTAGCCGTTATTCAATTGGACATACGCACATTCATTTGAGACTGATTTGTCTTTTAGGATCCAGTGTAGTCTGCAAGCCTCTGTTTGAGAACAAGTCACATCCACGACCCCCTATTAGCAGTTAGCTCCCTCTACCGCCGAACTCATTAACCTCTCAGGTAATCTTTCCTCCCCCAATGGCCCCACCATCTGAGTCCCCTCAGACGAACAGCTTCATCTAGCGTGTTAATTTCTAACTTAGCCTTTATCTCTTCATTACGAGTACCCTCCTGCCATTGTTCCCATCTATTTGTCCCAGCAACCTTATCAGTTACCTCTAGCTTATGTATCAGATAACCTAAATCTCTCCAGCTCTCACTTCCATTAAGCAAGGTCGGTCTAAATAACATTCAATTGAAGGTAAAATTATTTTTAAACCCATTCAAGTACAACTTGTAGCTTACATTTTATTTAAAGTTGATAATTAAGGTAGAGTTCACTGAACATTCGGAAACAAGTGTGGTTGTACGTGCGTTGCGACAGCGTCCTGACCAAACATCCGCTTAGCCTCACAATCTTAGAATTACTAGTAGATGCACTGAGCAGCATCCGAAGTGATTCAGTGCGGACCTGATGTGTGCAGCGAGGATGGTGCTGCTCGATACTTCACGCGTGGAATCTTGTAGATAAAACTCCAAGTGCTTTTTCCTTTTTAAACAATTGATTCGGTGTATACTGAGCAATGCAGGAAGCGTTTTGTCACAATACTAACTTATTCCTTCAAGACTGCTTTAGATCGCAACTGAGAACTCACTGTATTTGTTTCTCTATACCACGCCTCTGTGTTTCTAGGCCGACCATCCTGAGAGAATACACGGCCTAAGTACTTAAATGCTCCACCTGATCCAATAATTCCTCCTACCTGGGATTTATTTGTGTGATTTCTCCCATCGATGCCACCCCAGTAGAGTATTTGCAGGGGTTCAATATCCATATCCTCCTCCCCACCTCCAAGATGGCGGCTGCGCGATATCTTCCGAACCAATGGTTGGATTTGGATGTGTGTGGTGTCAAATTACACGGGATGACGCCTACCTTTTGAATTAATTTTTTTTTTCCAAATTTTGACAAAGGGCCTAACTACACATTTTTGAAAATTTTGATTTATTGTCTTTTTTATTTTATTTAATATTTAATGCATTATTTATAATTTTTTATTTACCATTTGTTTTTATTTTTAATTTTTGTCAAAAGGTCTTAACTACACCTTTGTTAATATTTCCAGAACACATAGTTGGATTTAGATGTGTGATGTGTTGTAGGACTCGGGGTGACGCCCCCTTTTTGAATTTATTATTTATTTTCTAAGTTTTGACAAAGGGCCTAACTACACATTTTGAAAATTTTGATTTATTGACTTTCTAATTTAATTTAATATTTAATATATTATTTATTAAAAAATGATTACCATTAATTTATTAATTTTTTGTTTTTTGATAAAATGGCCTAACTACACTTTTGTTGATATTTTCTGAACCCATGATCGGATTTCGAAGTGCGAGGTCTCAAATTACTCGAGATGAAGCCCCCCTTTCCCATGACCAATGAATTTAACCAAAAGACCCAAAACGGCAAGGTCCTTGATCTGAGATTTTATAAACTAATACTTGGATATGGCCATGTGAGGTGTCATAGGACTTAGGATGGACAACCCTTTCCCATGGCCAATGCATTTATCCAAAAGACCCAAAACAACAAGGTCATCGACCTAAGATTTTATAGAATAATAATCGGAGAGGGTCACGTGAGGTCTTATATAACTCAGGACGGTCAATCCTTCTTCCATAGCCAATGAATTTACCCAAAACACCCAAAATGGCAATGTCATTGACCTGAGATTTTATAAACCAATAGTCGGATTTGTATATATAAGGTGTCCTAGGACTTGACATGACGCCCTCTTTTTATGGCTTATGAATTTCCCCAAAATACCCAAAACGACAAGGTCATGGACCCTTGTTTCCCCTAATATATTGCAAACCCATAATGTTAGATGTTTACTGTGTGTGATGAAACATAGCTAGGTAGAGAAAGAATTATTGTAGGGTACACGTATGGGGACTGACAAGTCTTTCATCATTGGAACTTGTTTTCAGACAAGACTGCAGTACAGAGGGAGTATAGGTTGCCGGCATGGGTAATAAATGACAAACGGTGTACACAAAATCCGATTTATCGATCCAAGAATTAAGAGCAGCTTATCTTTAATTGATCTGTTAAAGAGTGTAGCTGAAGAAACAAAATGATGACTATACCAAACTAAACCGAACCGAAACCTAACCCAAACGAACCAATACCAAACTAACCGAACCAAACTGAACCTAAACCGAACCGAACATAATCGAGACCAAGCCAAGGGTCTAAGTGTAAAACTCGTGGGTGGATGCTGTCATTGGTGATGTTAAAAGGGAAGGGATAACGCTCCACCTATTGAGGGTAAGGTTCAGCTAGCGCATGATGCTAATGCACACACCCAAGTTCACGAGGCACACACAACTATCCCATGCTATTTTTATGGGTTCACCGTTAAAACTAGCACAGTGGTTACTGGGTAAAATGGTCGCTACGCACAACGAGCTTTAAATAGATGGGGCTAATATTCTATACACGCACTCGCAAAAAAGCTAAACTAACCTGTCTTGCTGGCAGTGCTCAGACAGTAGGCAGATGACAGAAATGCTTGGCTAGCAGAACTACAATCCTTTTCGGATGTCTAATGTTACCAGCTAACCATTTCGTACTGCAGTGGCAAGCACTCGCGCCTCTTGCTCTGGAGGTCTTAACTTGATTTCCAGCTCTGAGGACTACAACGAACTAAAGTAGACCAGGGTTTGATTTACGGTTAATGTTGCTGTTGTTGTATGAGTCTTCAGTCTTTCGACTGGTTTGATGCAGATCTCCATGCTTCCCTGTCCTGAGCTAATCGTTTCATATCTACTTAGCTACCACACCCTACATCCGAGGCAATCTGTTTAACATATTCTAACCTTGGTCTACCCCTACTGTTCTCATCCTCGACCCTTCCTTCTATAACTAAGTTTGCTATTCCTCGGTGTCTTAGTACGTGTCCTACCAACCTATCTCTTCTCTTCATTAGCAGTTACCAGAAACATCTCTCCTCTCCCACTCGTCTTAATACCTCTTCGTTTGTGACCCTATCTACCCATCTGATCATCATCATTCTCCTGTAACACCTAATTTCAAACGCTTCAATTCTCTTCTTTTCTGCTGCACCAATAGTCCAAGTTTCACTTCCATAGAGCGCCACGCTCCAGACAAAGGCTTTCAAAAATGACTTCCTAATACCTAAATCTATTTATTTGATGTCAACAGATTCCTTTTCTGTAGAAATGCTTTCCTTGCCTGAGCCAACCTACTTTTTATATCCACTTAATACGCATGTCATAAACATATAAAAAGCAGGGATAATGTTTAAGTGGACTGATGAGTGAGATTTCATAAAATTCGGCCAAAATACCGAATTTTGGAATTTGCCCAAATTTGGGGCCCAAACCTTTTGTGAAATAGGGAATGATGAAAATTTTCCCATGACACCATTTTTAAAGCCCTGGCGGTGATTCAAAGATTGTTGCGCGCTATTATTAAATACCTCAGCGCGACACACCCTCCTGTCAAATGGACTGGAACACTTCGGATCTTTTTTTCTTCCTTTTCATGTCAATGCTAAGAAGTTACCACAAAATCCATTGCGGAAATGGTCAGGCAAGTGCCTTATGACATCTAGGAACAGAAAATTCTCATAGTTTACTATGTTAGTCAAGTTATAACTTTATACACGGGAATGATATAAGTTCTGTCAAAATATATTGAAATAATTTTCTTCTAATTTCGAGTTTTATTTTTCTTCATGCCGTGCAATTCATCCTTGTTATCCGTAATGAAGTAAATAGAAGAAATAAGTAGCCTAAATAAATGACTTGCTCATTTGATTACCATAGTTACTTCCTACCGTTGGTGCTGCACTATGATCTTTGTTGACATTAGCTCCATCAGTCTCAGTACATTATTGTACATAACAGTGGTTGGAAAGAGCTGATTCAATGTTTATTGTGTGGAGAATGTAAATCAAACTCTGTAGTAATAGAAATAAGGGAAAAGAAGAGGTCTGAGGGTTGTACATATGATGCAGGGCAGTTCTGATGTATGTAATTAACCACCCAACTTTATTTGCTGTTTCCTCACAAAGAGATTTTTCTTACTTGTACTATGATACAAAATGCTCCTTGTATTGCAGTTTTCAAGATGGGCCTATATGGTTCAAAGTTGGTTTGCAAATTTAAATATGTGTGCAAATTATAATTTGCTCTGGAATTTTATGTCAGTAAACATAACTGGATTAATTGGGCTCTCAAATATATATAATTTCTATTTTTTGGGTTTGACTGAAATTTTATCATTTTGATTATCTCTCCTGACTCTCATATAAAAGTCACATCAAATTCCAGAGCAATTTCTAATTGTGTATGTATTTAGCAACTGTTTACCAAGTATGAAGGAAAATAAGTGAAAACTCCATCGCAAGGAACATTTCTTATGACCCTAAGTTTTTGAAAATATTATTATTATTATTATTTCAAAAACCATTTGAGCAATAAAGTCAAAATTCAGAATGTGCCCTAACTATAGGCATATCTATCTGTGGTTAAAATATCAAAATGATCCGTCCAGTAGTTTCAGATTTTCAAAACTCACTCATCAATCCCCTTAAAACCTATTTCACTTGTCTCTTTGTTAAATTATTACTTAGATTACAAATACAAAGGTGGACTGGGTTTGATATACAGTTAATGCATGTAAGATTTTTATTTTTCTGATTTAAGACTTTAGATTTTAGAATTTACATTTTAGATTTTTGATTTTAGATTTTGTGAAAAGACCAAACCATAACCTCATTGACTGGAAATTTTTGGTAACTAATTATTAAAGAAAGACAAGTAAGGTTTTGTATTACTTGGAATTATGTTTTCTGTACTGCGCGTGACGCAGGTGTGTACCGTATCATAATAATATAGTGTCACCCAGCCATGTTGAGGCAATAGTTATGTCAGGTAAGGGGTTCGAACTCTTGCTTCCCTGTACTAGAAATTTGAACTTAAGTCAAATGCATTAATCACTTGGCCAACCCAACAGTTACTTTCCAATGTGCATTGACTCAACCACTTGTTCGTTTTTAATGTAGAATTTTTGTTTTTCCATAACATTACGGTTATCAATATCTTGTCAACTGGGTGTTTAATACTGTATAGGGTTAAAGATATCTTAAAATAATTCCATAAAGCTCTTAGGTATCGTGTCATGGTTTTAGTAATGAGTGTACTGTTTGTTGACTAGCATTTAACGTTACACAACAATATTATGGTAAGCTCTACATAGGTATCCTAATCGTCTCTGGTATAATGTCTTGTTTAGGAAACAAGGTCGCTCGGTTTCTATATAGGCCTAAGCATTTGTTGTATATAAACCAAAATGGAAAAGAGCTTTCTAAAACCCCTACTCACTGGTCAATAACAAGTATAGTAGCCATAGTGTTACCTAGTAGCTAACCAATATCTGGTTAGCAAATTCATATTGCAAGGCTGGTCAAGGCCTAAGAGTTAGTCTTAAAGTCTTTCTATCTACATACCAGTTTATAATAAATAGTCAATATTCGTTTGGTTTTTACCTAAAATCTGAAATCAAATATCTACATTTTAAAACTAAAATCTAAAAATGTATAGTACAGAAAATATAATTCCAAGTAATACAAATCCTTATATGTCTTTATTTAATAATTAATTACAAAAAAATTCCAGTCAGTGACATTATGGTTTGGTCTTCTCACAAAATCTAAAATAAAAAATATATAAAATGTGAATTACTAAATCTAAAATTTAAAATTTAAAATGTGAAGTCAAAAAATAAATAATTCATAGTAAAGGAAATGTAATTCTAAGTAATACAAATCCTTATATGCCTTTCTTTAATAATAATTAGTTACCAAAAATTTAAAGTCATGACATTATGGTTTGGTCTTTTCGCAAGAATAAAATCTAAAATCAAAAATCTAAAATGTAAATTCTAAAAACTAAAGTATAAAATAAAAAAATAAAAAAATAAAAAATCTTACATGCATTAACTGTACATCAAACCCAGTCCACCTTTGTATTTGTAATCCAAGTAATAATTTTAAAAGGAGACAATTGTAATTAGTTTTAAACATTATCCCTGTTTTTATATGTTTATGACATGCGTATTAACCGGAAATCAAACCCTGGTCTACCTTAGTGAAAGGCTAACAGATTAACCACTGCGCCACCATGACTTTCTTTCTTAGTTTGGTTCGTTCTAGGCCTCGGAGCTGGAAATCGAGTTAAGACCTCCAGTGCAAGAGGCGAGAGTGCTTCCCACTGCAGCACGAAATGGTTAACTGGTAACATTGGACATCCGGAAAGGATTGTATTTCTGTTGGCCAAGAATTTCTGTCATCTGCCTACTGTCAGAGCACTGCCAGAGCAAGACAGTTTAGTTTAGTTTTTTTGCGAGTGCATGTATAGATAGTTAGCACCGTGTAATTAAAGCTCGTTATGCGTAGCGAACATTTTACCCAGTAACCACTGTGCTAGTTTTAACGGAGACCCATAAAAATAGCTTGGGATAGTTGTGTGTGCCTCGTGTACTTGGGTGTGTGCATTAGCATCATGCGCTAGCTGTACCTTACCCTCAATAGGTGGAGCGTTATCTCTTTCCTTTTAAAATCACCGATGACAGCATCCACCCACGAGTTTTACACTTAGACCCTTGGCTTATTCTCGATTAGGTTTGGTTCGGTTTAGGTTCGGTTTGGTTCGGTGTAGTTCGGTTTGGTTCGGTTTGGATCGGTTTTGGTTCGATTGGGTTGATTTTCGGTTCGGTTTAGTTTGTTTTTTCAGCTACCCTCTTTAACCGATCAATTAAAGATAGTCTGCTCTTAATTCTTGGATCGATAAATCGGATTTTGTGTACACCGTTTGTCATTCATTAACCCATGCATGCAAACCTATACTCCCTATCAGTGCTGTAGTTGGGCCGGTACGGTGTACCCCATAAAATCCAAACTCGTTATAAGCGTACCGGTTAAACTACCTTTTTAAATCTGTAAAAATAGCCCTACTGTAAATTGTCCAATGGATTTCAGAAAGGAAAATCGGAAATGGTTATTTACTTCTTCCGAGTTATCTCGTGGCACAACTTGGAACTAATTGGGCCCATACGAGTTGGAGTTTGACATTTCAATCGCGCCCGGATGTATAATACATGTTCAGCTGTTGGCAACATTGTGAACTTTGTTTCTTTTGGCGCTAAACGCTTGCTTGTGTGTATTCAGTGCCACGCTGTGCCGTTGTTTGAATTGAGTCTCATTTGTCGTTAGGTACTGTCTGTGTAAATACGTTAAGTGTGTGTGTGTGTGTGTGAAAGTACGTACATCATAATTTCAAAGTAATAATGAGCTTGCTTAACTGGTTAAATAGTGGCAAACGAAAAACTCCAGATGATACCAGGGACGTTGAAGGGAACAGTGCTAGCTGTGACCAACATGGCCCTTCGAAAAGATCGATCATCTCAAAGGACAAATATTTTGAGGAGGAACTTAAGAATGTAGGAAGTGATTCAGTTATTCCTTCTGGTCAAGTAAGTTCAGTGATTCTAGATTATCCAGAATGCTGGTTGGAGTCTCAGCACAATTACTTTTAAACCGAAAACAGCTGGCTAGTAATAAAGAACAAAAAACGTGATTGTTCTTATTGTGCTGAAGCTGGCAGGCATGGTTTGGGACCACAGCAAGGTTCAGGATTAAAACCTGCTAAAGAGTGGGTTGATGGGGAAATTACTTATTTTGGAACTACTAAAGATTTGCAGCAAAATAGTTTAAGAAAGAAAATATATGAACATAAAAAATCTATGAGTCATATACGTGCAGAGCAGGCTAAGGCTAGTGCTGAGAGCAAACTTTTAGAAACAGGAGTAGATAAAATGTTAGTTAATCAGTGTGAGACAACAAGTAGACTGTTTAGGACAGCATATAAAGGGGCAAAGCTAGGAAGACCATTCTCTGATTTTCCAATAGACATTCAAGTCCCGGAATTTAATGGTTTGGATATGGGAAGAGTCTTACTTTCTAAGTTCAATTGTACCAACATTACGGATCATATAGCCACAGAAATGAGGAAGAAAATAGCTAATCACCTTATCAAAAATAATATTAAAATGAGTGTTATGGTAGACGAGTCCACTACCTGCAGTATTTTACCAGTAATTGTGTTATGTTTGAGATGTGCCATATCAGAAAACACTGTAGTTCAATCATTTTTTGGGGGATCTCATTGAACTTAAAGACACAAAATCCAGTTCAATCAAGGATGCCATTTTGCAGAATCTGAGGTCTTATGGTTTTTCTCATTCTTACCTCAAAGATAACTTTGTTGGATTTGCAAGTGACGGAGCTTCGGTTATGTTTGTAAAGAGAAATGGAGTTGCTGTGGCGTTACAGAACATGTTTCCTCACTTGATTGTTTGGCACTGTGCTGTCCACAGACTCGAACTAGCAGTAGACGACACGAGAGATGAGGTTCAAGGTCTTACTCATTTCCATTTTTTCTTTGATAAACTGTATTCTGTCTATATAATGTCACCTAAAAATGAAGCTCAGCTTAGAGAATGTGCAGCAGATCTTGCTGAAAAACTAAATAAAGTTGGGAAAATATTTACAATCAGATGGGTTGCCTCAAGTGCTAGAACTGTGAAATATATTTGGAATAACTATAGAACTCTTGTCAAACATTTCACAGAAGCTGCTGCTGATAAATACAGGGATTCTAGAAAAAGGTCTAAATATGCAGGCCTTTGCAAAACTTTGAGTTCTTCTGAATTTGTTATGAAATTAGCAGTTGTATGGTGTTACGGCTGTGAGTTTGTTTCATCGCTCGCCGCATGAGTCACAACTGCCCCTGGGCTGGGCTGTGCTCTGCCTCAGTGTATTGCGTGCGCCTTATGCAACAGGACTACTAGGATAAAGGGATGGTCCAGAATATTCGTGACTCAGCCAGTGATGGAAACCTCGAGAAACCGTGAACCCTGGATGGGTCTAGAAGCATTTATTGAGTCACCGTCCTGCTATATAAGAGCGACCTGTCAAGCAGTGTGTGTGTTTTTCGAGCTAGCGCGAGCGTTTATCCTGAGCGACAGAAGTGTGGTAACGTGACTTGCGAAACCCCTAGTGAAACTGATTCTCTTGACAGCGAGGGAGTGAGAAGCATACAGGGGACTGCCTGTGTTTTGAGCGAGTGTGATTTTACTGAGCGACAGAGGTATTGTGGCGAATTGCCGTGCGAGTTACGAAATCCAGTCACATTGTTTCCCAGTTTGTGGACAGTGAAGCAGCGTGTAGCAGGTTATCGTAAGTAACTGTAGTTTGTGTACATAAGGAAGAGGTGCAGGTATTCCACGGGTCTCATTAGTGGAGGATTAGCTGCATGACTAAGTGAAAGAGGCAAGAGCGCTCCATAAGGAAGAGACTTGAGGAAACTGGAGTAAGGTTCTAATTGCTTGTATTTGCTGTTGAGTGGTGTACCTTTCTGGCCGCAATAAAGTTAATTATTTCTTTAAAGGAACAATCTGTGTTGTGCTTCAACCCACCGTAATCCAGTTAACAAAAGTGCTACTAGGGGGGTGGCACGTAACAACTGATGTCAAAAGCGGGATTACGAACTCAAGCACAAGCACAACACCTGACGGTCCTGGTTTCAAAACCCGAGCAGGTCATTTCTCTCCAATTTTCCTGTGAGTGCATGCCCTTTACTAGACAAATAACTAAAATGGAAGCGCAATTTGCAGCATTGCTAGAAAAGTTAAGTGGCATGGAAGCCATGATGGAAGACGGCCAGAAGAAGATGGAGGACGGCCAGAAGAAGATGGAGGACGGCCAGAAGAAGTTAGCCGAGGACCTAACTGCCAAACTAGAAGACGGCCAGAAGAAACTAGCGGAGGACCTGAAGAGGATAGAGGACGGCCAGAAGAAGATGGAAGACGGTCAGAATAAGTTGACACAGGACCTCAAGAAATTAGAACTGGGTCTGCGTGAGGAAGTCACGGCAGTGGAAAAGAAGTTCGACGCCTTACAAGTGGAAGTTGCCGAGCTGCGCCAACGCCCGCTGATGGGAGTGGAGGAGAAATTCAGCGCCTTACAATATGAAGTTGCCGAGCTGCGCCAACGCCCACTGACGGGGGTGGAAGAGAAATTCAACGCTTCACAAAAGGAAATTTTTGAGCTGAGCCAACGCCCGCCGACGGGGATGGAAGCGAGATTCAACGCTCTACAAGAGGAAGTTGCCGAACTGCGCCAACGCCCGCCCACCGTTACACCGGGTATATCAGGAACGGGACATAGCAGAGTGACGCCCCCAACCCTCGACGGAAAGGTCCCGTAGAGCACCTACTTACATCAGATCGAGGCAGCCTGTTCCATAAAAAACTGGAACAGCACGGAAAAGCCTACAGCTCTCATTGTAGCGCAGAGAGGGGACGCCCTTAACGTCCTTCAGGCCATCCCGACTGGATCCCAGGACTACGCTTCGCTAATCGCCCATATGGAGTCCCGATATGGAGATAGCCATCTTCAGCAGGCCTACCAGATGCAGCTCCGGACCCGGGTACAAAAGAACGCGGAAACCCGCAGGACTTCGAGATGGACATCGCACGCCTCGTAAGGCTCGCCTATCCAACAGCGCCGGCCGACTTTCTAGAACAGATAACTACGCAGACCTTCACCGACGGGCTACAGGACACGGACACTCAACAGGCGCTGCGACTTGCGCGCAATAAGACCCTGGCAGATGCGCTGAGCCACGCACTTGAGTTCGAGACGGCAAAACAGGCATCTAGGATGCACGCGCGGGTGTGTCAGGTGGACGTCGACGAACCAGCCAAAGCCGACAAGACCAAGCCCCTGGCCGATGAACTGATGGAGGCGCTAGGCCGGTTCTTCAAGAGTCGCAGTACCACCAACAAAAACGTAGCCGAAGGACATCCGGAGAGGCGGCCTGGAAGAGGACTACCGACCTGCTGGACCTGCCGTTAGAGAGGCCACCAGAGCAAGGACTGCGGTGAACGCCGCCGCCAAGGGTTTCCGTTGGGACAGTCAGTCGTAGGGAAACCGCGCGGCCCAGGAAAGCAAGTATCAGCCAGCCTTGGGGGGCAAAGTTTGGCTTGTGACAGTCGTCAAGCCCTGGCAGTCCAAGTTCGTGTGACGCAGTTACGGAGGGACAATAGCAGCCTGATGGTCGACGGAGTCGTCAACGGAGAGAGCTGGCCCATGCTAATCGACACGGGTGGTGTATTCTTGGAATACACGGTACCAGAGATTATAATTTTCAATGCTTTTGCATGTTCTTTCCTTCCTCTTTGTCAAACACCAACAGTGATCTTCTGTTTTCTCTTAGAGGTTCAGGTCGCTTATATCTTTTATGAGTCTGTTCCAGATATATATTCTATGACCCACCTAGCGTCATATAGCAGCGAATATCTGAAGCTCTTCAACTCTTCCTCGTGCAAAAGGAATTCCTTCTCCATCTGGCCACCAGATCCTGTTACCATCGCCAGCTATTTTCTCCTTGAGCAAGAGGACTACGTCTACATCTTTACTCACCATGCTGCGCTAGTATCATCTGTTATCAACTCTTTGAAGACCGGCTCAGCAAGAGAAGATCAATTTTTTGTTTTAAAGTTGGTTATGTTTATATGTTCTCCTTTTGTTTCCTACCCTCCACTTTTTTTTCCCTTCCTTGGACCCTCCGTGCTCCGTTGAGCAGGTCTCACTTCTCAGACGGCAGTTGACTCTATCAGTTAAGGCTCCTCTCGAGCCAGCTTCCTCAAACCAAGAGGCATACTCTCTTCTACGCCATGTTGGCAAAGTAGTTATCGTCATACGGAACTTCGCCTTCAACATGAAATCAAGATAAGTACCATCTTAAAGTTTTAACCTCATCTTCATGGTTTTAACTTCCACGTGCTTTTACGATACTTTTATAGACAGTGTGAAATTATTTATTTTGGGGCAAAAATCATTCTTCGTGGGATTTGCCATGTTGAGCTTTTGTTCATATAAGCCAACCTTACTAAAAAAGAGCTTTTCTTAAGCTATTCAAATGAGAAATCCTCTCACTACGTGGGATATTACCTAATACCCACTGTCTATAAATTATAAAGCTAGTTCCTCCGCTGGATTAACTTTGACTCCATTCTTCTATAAAGATCGTTCTGGAACCTTCTAGATCTGGTACTCTATCTGCGAGGCTTGCCGTCAGGTATTTTTCACTCACTTGTGAAAATACTAGTTAAAATGAGGAATCTTCCTTAAATTACTGCAATAGCGAACTTTCTTCCTCCGTTGGAACATTCTATGGCGCATTTAATTGTAAAATCACAAACTTCTCAAGAAACAAACTCTCGCCTACCTAGTGCAACCAGTTATCATTGCAATAATTTTCTTTCTCATAAACTTTAGTGTTTCTATAGTGAACTTTGCATTCATCTTTACAGACTATAGTGATAATCAGTGCTTGCTCAACTTTTCTACCGCGTCGCGATCGTCCGTTTATATTTAAATACGGCCATGAACATTTTTTCCTCCATCCCTATTTCTCTTTCCTAAACCTCTTACTAACAATCTGTAATAAACTTTAAATTCAGGTCTGTTTCAATAAGGTGTCACTCTATGAAGTGCCCTTCCATTTTGCTTGTTTATCATTAAGTAATTGCTGTATAATTACGTGTTTTATACACGTTTCAAACTTACATTGTTTCTCCCTTCAAATCAGGGAAAACAATTCTTTCAACTCTTGTGTGAGTTATTTTTTAGGTTTCACGAAATGGAAACTGTCCCATTTGGCTAGTGATTCCTACTCAAACTTGGGAAGTCTAGAACCTTCCTTTTAACTTTCTTCAGGTTTCACAGTAAGTGACCTGCCCTTATTTGCATAATAACCAACGTTAATTCTGTATAAATATAAGAAGTTGTAGGAACTTCCATCTTATTCTTCATATTTTTCTTATTGTTATTTTAGAAGCTTTCACTTTTTCTAGAATATTCTCTCAGGAATTTCTTAAGGTACACTCTTTGTACTCCAATTAACGTTCCAACTTTAATTACTTCATTGGTTATTTGTTTAAATCTTATAAAGATTTTAGTACCAGGTTTAAAACCTTAAGAATTATTATTTGCCTGGAGCAATTTCTAAATGTTGTCGGAGGTCTGCGACCCCAAATTGTTAATAAGATTGAAACATATTTAATTGTTAAATTTATCAACTTCTTTGCATTGTCAAATAAATTAAATATTTGTTTTTGGATTCATCATTTCTCTGATACTACAGTTAGGCAAGATCCTGGCTTTCCTAGCTCTTCCTAGGTTTATGCCCTCGTTCATACTCAATGAAGCTTTTACTATTTGTCTTGCCAGACCATCACCCTTCCCTATAGTACTTTCATGCATGCTTGGGAGGAAATACACTAAAGCCTTTCTCTGGCAAACCGCCAAAGTCTTAGCTGCGGTTCCCGTCAGCTTCGACCAAGCTCGTACCCACTTTAGGTATCCGAGAACGGATTTGCGGTGCCAACCGCTTCTAAGTGTGTTTAAAGTTAAACTTATTAATTTTGTGGGACTCTCCTCCTATTTTTCTATCCTTTTTCTCCAATCCAAAATCTACTTCCTTCTCTTTATCATCTTCCCTTGGTGGGTGGGTTATTCCTCAGCCAATAAACTACCCAAAATTTGGTACCAGAAACCCGGGAGAGTCCATTTGTAATTTTTCTGTTTGGCAATATTTTGCAAATTATTAATATCTGCTTTGGATCTTTCAGCTATAACTACATCATGCAAAGCCTGTGAACGGGAAAGAGGCCGCTCCTGTCTCCTATGGTGTGTCCCATTCTTTCTACCCATTCGCTGCTGCAAACTTGACAGCATCTCCAAGGTTCTACAGTTTCGTGAGTTGTATTTCAATTTATTCTCTTTATCATGGCTCCTACTGAAAAAGATGAAACTCTCATTGCTGGACGTTCTTCCTATAAAGGGCAACTCACTAGATTCAGAAATTTCATCAGCAAATTAAATCCCGCCGAGTGTGATTTAGACATCGTGACACATCGCCTTAAGTTGTACGAACGGTCTTATGATTATTATGATCAAATTCAAACCGAGATTGAATCCGCTTGCCCAGAACTTCAATCGGATCGGGACGAGGTCGAACTCTTGTACTTTGAAGGGATTGCAAAGGCCCAGATCCGCAATATCTCAGAACCGGACACTAGGGTCATCAATCCGGCCCAGTTCGCACCCGCTTCAGTTCACAAGAACAAACCGAAACCGTTACTTCCTAAGATAAGCCTACCGCACTTCTCAGGCAAGGAAGGTGAATGGTATTCTTTTTATGAACTTTACTGCTCCCTAATTCATGAAAATACTGAGATCCCCGATATTCATAAATTCTACTTCCTCCGTACTTCTTTGGAATGTGAGGCCTTAGCCTTAGTGGAGTCACTGCCTTTAAGCGCAGACAACTACCACATCGCCTTTAATCTCCTTAAAGAGAGATATGGCAATTTACGTTTGAGTGTAGCTCGCCACATACGCTGTCTCTTCAACCTACTAGCCGTCAAACCTAATGACGTCACCTCTTTAAGAGACCTCTTAGACTCTATACAGTTGAATGTCAGAGCATTATACCAACTTAAGCAGCCTGTCCAAACATGGGACACTATTCTTATTCATCTGGCTACATCAAGATTCGATTTTTCAACTTTAAAGGCTTGGGAAATTGAACTCGCTCGTAAGGAAGAATTTTCATTCGAACACTTAATCTCGTTTCTTAACAGCCGATGCCAAGTCCTTACAGCACTCGCATTTCAGTGCGAAAAGGTCGAAACGAATCATCAGTGTCAAATTTTTGAAAAAAAACTTGTTTCTTCAAAGGGACATCAGCCCCCATCTGTCGAGAACAAGCAACCCCGTTCTTCTTTCAATCATGCAAGAGAACAAATCAGGCCGCTCAACAAATCGTTAAAATGCACGCTCTGTAAAAAGCTTCACACATTGTATTTGTGCAAATCCTTTAAAGAATTGTCTGTCGAAGATCGAAGAAAGTTTGTCTTCAATAGCAAACATTGTTTCAATTGCTTGTCACCTAAGCATTCTTCTTCAAACTGTACGTCATCCAATCTCTGTTTTCATTGGCAAAAACCGCATAATTCTTTATTGCACGTTCACGATAAATCGAGGTCATCAGTACCTGCCTCTTCAAGCTCCTTGCAGAGCCGCTCCGAACAAACTAATGCTTCTTCCTGCATTTCTAACGCCGAAACTTTTCATAGTGCGCAAACCCTTTTGACCACTGTACAATTCGAAATCCAAGATAAATTTGGAAATTGGTTTAGAACCCGTGGTCTTCTCGATTCCGCTTCAACTCATAACTTTGTTTCGCAATCGTTGATTAAAAAACTAGGTCTTTCGTCATCGCCTACTTCTATCAATGTGACCGGCATTGACAATTTGAAAACTCAAGTCTTGCAGTCTTCAAAATTGAAAATCAGAGACGTTTGCCAAAGAAACACCAATCTTAATTTAAACTGTCTCATTCTTACCAGTATTGGCAAGGACACTCCAAGTCACTCTATTAATACTTCCGATTTAAACATTCCCTCGCACTTAAGGTTAGCTGATCCTCAGTTTAATGCTCAAGGTCCCATTGATGTACTTTTCAGTGCCAATGTTTTTTGGAAGTGCCTTCGCAAACAAACACGTAAGTTATCTTCAACCGTGGTCGCCAGAGACACCGATTTTGGTTGGGTTATTACTGGTGAAATCAAACATACCAGTGCTCAAACCAAAGCGCAATGTCATTTCGTTACAGCTGTCATAAATCGCATTTCTGAAAAAGAGAACGCTCATGTTTCAGATCTCAATATTTTTGAAAAACACTTTCCAAAACGATGTCTTATCGTGAACAACTGCGCTACCTCTGTAAGTTGTTTAAATGGTTTTTCCTTCTTCCCGCACAAGATGGCCATTCAAGTTCGCCTTGCTTTGTGTTATTTCGTTTACCTTCTCATGTCATTTTTTATAGCAGGTAATTGCTTAAACTCTTTCTCGAAAACTATCTTCCCCTTGTGTAAAACCATGGCTATCAGTCTCTATCACTTCGCTGTAAGCCATGTTTCACTTCTTTCGTTATTTAGAAGGATGGCCACGGCCGGCTCCTCCCCCCTTCCTCACAATTGGAAGCCGCTTATGAAACCGCTGGAAAATCTGAATTCTTTAACATCTAGAATAACTACTCTTATGCATAACCTCCTTCTCAACGTCCCGGCTTCTCTTCCTATTTCGGAAGAATCAAGCTTTTTCCTGTCGAAAATTGTCGGATTCCGTGATCCACTCAATTATGCGAAATTGATTTCCTACTTTATTTCATATGGCTTTAAATTGTTTGTTCACGTCCAAGTTACGATTGACTGCATGCCGTCCAACCTGAATATCTGCTTTAAGTTACAGCTGATTCAACTAGTGTTGTTTGTGTACTTTGAACTGTTTGTTTTTCAAACTTGTCTGTATACAAGCCCGAGTAAGGTCAAGTCACTGTTTATTTCCTGTACGCTTGACAAAGTTCAAAGCAAGTTTCTCTTATCTCAACTTTGGCTGATTGCCAAGCATTGTCTAGTGAGTCGCTCCTGCAAGTACAGAAGCCGTTCACCTACTTCCCAAAATAAACTTGTTCCAGTTAAGGACTCTTTCAGCTATTTATATGCCTTATCTCGCTGTACTATGTGTGTCAAGGCCGTGCTTGCCTGTGTATCTCACTTACTTACGCTCGTATTCTACAATTGCTTCGATTCTTGTCTCGTAACATCGTCGCATATCCTTTACGCGCTTATGTATTGCAATTTGCTTACATATTTTGAAATCTTATTGTTCATTGATGAACAAACTGGTTTTTTCTCGTCGTCACATTCGATGTGTTTTTGCATTTATACTTGTCACGTCACGTTTCTCGCTGACTTAAGTATTTTTCTGAGTAACCCCTTTGATACTCATTATAACTTGAGGTCATTGTTTATGGCTACTAGTTTGTTACCTATGGCGTTCTTGCTTTCTACTCGCATAGTTTCTTTGTTTATTTGGTATATTCTTATCCTGAATAGATGTACTTGTTTCTATACGCTTTGTTTAAACTTGTCAATTCTCCTTTCGCATCGTATCGTAATCTTTACTAGTGCTTTATTTCCCGCAGCTTCTAGTTATTTTGTGATGGAAGATGTCGTTAATTCTTGTTTTTTAACTCCGCTTTCTAATGACCCTGATGACCTCCTTCCACTTACACCTGGTCGCTTCCTTACACGCACTTCTCTCTCTGCCCCTCCTCCCCTTCCTAATTCTTACAGGGATTCTAATCTACCTATCGCTTGGCGTAAACTTGAAGCCCTCCGTAATTCTTTTTGGAAGAGATGGAACTTGGAATATTTAACTTCCTTGCAACGGAGGCAGAAGTGGTTTCTTTCCAGTCCCGACATTAAAGTGGGGGACTTGGTCTTGGTTAGGGATGTTTCTCCCCCTCTAGTCTGGCCTTTTGGTAGAGTGACCGAGTGTTATCCTGGAAGAGATGGGAGAGTCAGGGTGGTCAGAGTTTTGACCACTAATGGTCAGATCATAAGACCACTTCTCTTCAATTACTTTATTACTCTTAAATGTTTAATTGCTTATTTGTTCCCTGTTGGTGTTTTCCCCTCCCAGTATGGTGTATTCTTGGAATACACGGTACCAGAGATTATAATTTTCAATGCTTTTGCATGTTCTTTCCTTCCTCTTTGTCAAACACCAACAGTGATCTTCTGTTTTCTCTTAGGGGTTCAGGTCGCTTATATCTTTTATGAGTCTGTTCCAGATATATATTCTATGACCCACCTAGCGTCATATAGCAGCGAATATCTGAAGCTCTTCAACTCTTCCTCGTGCAAGGGGAATTCCTTCTCCATCTGGCCACCAGATCCTGTTACCATCGCCAGCTATTTTCTCCTTGAGCAAGAGGACTACGTCTACTTCTTTACTCACCATGCTGCGCTAGTATCATCTGTTATCAACTCTTTGAAGACCGGCTCAGCAAGAGAAGATCAAATTTTTGTTTTAAAGTTGGTTATGTTTATATGTTCTCCTTTTGTTTCCTACCCCCCACTCTTTTTCCCTTCCTTGGACCCTCCGTGCTCCGTTGAGCAGGTCTCACTTCTCAGACGGCAGTTGACTCTATCAGTTAAGGCTCCTCTCGAGCCAGCTTCCTCAAACCAAGAGGCATACTCTCTTCTACGCCATGTTGGCAAAGTAGTTATCGTCATACGGAACTTCGCCTTCAACATGAAATCAAGATAAGTACCATCTTAAAGTTTTAACCTCATCTTCATGGTTTTAACTTCCACGTGCTTTTACGATACTTTTATAGACAGTGTGAAATTATTTATTTTGGGGCAAAAATCATTCTTCGTGGGATTTGCCATGTTGAGCTTTTGTTCATATAAGCCAACCTTACTAAAAAAGAGCTTTTCTTAAGCTATTCAAATGAGAAATCCTCTCACTACGTGGGATATTACCTAATACCCACTGTCTATAAATTATAAAGCTAGTTCCTCCGCTGGATTAACTTTGACTCCATTCTTCTATAAAGATCGTTCTGGAACCTTCTAGATCTGGTACTCTATCTGCGAGGCTTGCCGTCAGGTATTTTTCACTCACTTGTGAAAATACTAGTTAAAATGAGGAATCTTCCTTAAATTACTGCAATAGCGAACTTTCTTCCTCCGTTGGAACATTCTATGGCGCATTTAATTGTAAAATCACAAACTTCTCAAGAAACAAACTCTCGCCTACCTAGTGCAACCAGTTATCATTGCAATAATTTTCTTTCTCATAAACTTTAGTGTTTCTATAGTGAACTTTGCATTCATCTTTACAGACTATAGTGATAATCAGTGCTTGCTCAACTTTTCTACCGCGTCGCGATCGTCCGTTTATATTTAAATACGGCCATGAACATTTTTTCCTCCATCCCTATTTCTCTTTCCTAAACCTCTTACTAACAATCTGTAATAAACTTTAAATTCAGGTCTGTTTCAATAAGGTGTCACTCTATGAAGTGCCCTTCCATTTTGCTTGTTTATCATTAAGTAATTGCTGTATAATTACGTGTTTTATACACGTTTCAAACTTACATTGTTTCTCCCTTCAAATCAGGGAAAACAATTCTTTCAACTCTTGTGTGAGTTATTTTTTAGGTTTCACGAAATGGAAACTGTCCCATTTGGCTAGTGATTCCTACTCAAACTTGGGAAGTCTAGAACCTTCCTTTTAACTTTCTTCAGGTTTCACAGTAAGTGACCTGCCCTTATTTGCATAATAACCAACGTTAATTCTGTATAAATATAAGAAGTTGTAGGAACTTCCATCTTATTCTTCATATTTTTCTTATTGTTATTTTAGAAGCTTTCACTTTTTCTAGAATATTCTCTCAGGAATTTCTTAAGGTACACTCTTTGTACTCCAATTAACGTTCCAACTTTAATTACTTCATTGGTTATTTGTTTAAATCTTATAAAGATTTTAGTACCAGGTTTAAAACCTTAAGAATTATTATTTGCCTGGAGCAATTTCTAAATGTTGTCGGAGGTCTGCGACCCCAAATTGTTAATAAGATTGAAACATATTTAATTGTTAAATTTATCAACTTCTTTGCATTGTCAAATAAATTAAATATTTGTTTTTGGATTCATCATTTCTCTGATACTACAGTTAGGCAAGATCCTGGCTTTCCTAGCTCTTCCTAGGTTTATGCCCTCGTTCATACTCAATAAAGCTTTTACTATTTGTCTTGCCAGACCATCACCCTTCCCTATAGTACTTTCATGCATGCTTGGGAGGAAATACACTAAAGCCTTTCTCTGGCAAACCGCCAAAGTCTTAGCTGCGGTTCCCGTCAGCTTCGACCAAGCTCGTACCCACTTTAGGTATCCGAGAACGGATTTGCGGTGCCAACCGCTTCTAAGTGTGTTTAAAATTAAACTTATTAATTTTGTGGGACTCTCCTCCTATTTTTCTATCCTTTTTCTCCAATCCAAAATCTACTTCCTTCTCTTAATCATCTTCCCTCGGTGGGTGGGTTATTCCTCAGCCAATAAACTACCCAACGGGAGCATCGAGGACCATCGTCAGTTCCACCGTGATCCCGAAGTGGAGAGTGCAACACACACAAAGGAACCTCCAGCTAATAACCGCGACTGGAGAGATCGCACCGGTACATGGCGAAGCATCACTGGAGATCGTCATTGGTCGGCGGACGGTGAAGCATCCAGTGTTTGTGGCTGATGTAGCAAACGATGTGATCATCGGACTGGACTTCCTGGACCAGAACAACATCATCTTGGACCTGAGCACCAACACTCTCCGCTACGGAGGTGAAGAACTTGCATTGCAACCAGCACACGAGGCCGTCACTGCACGACGAGTAAGGCTGAGAGAGGACGTCAACGTTCCCGCCAGGACGGAGGTCAGCGCTGCCGTAATTGTCGACGGAACTGCTGAGGGAATGGCGGCTGTCATCGAGCCAAAATAAGAGGACATCCAGAGAAAAGGATTGCTAGTTGCCAAGACTCTCATCAACACGATGTCTCGGCCGTACGTCCGCCTGTTCAACCTGAACGACTACGATATTACGGTTCACCGGGACACCAACCTAGGAGTCTGCGAGCCCGTTACCTGGATTGCCCGCATCACAGACACGACGGACGGACACCTGCAGACGTAAAACCGAAGAAGACGCGCCCTGCCAGAAGAACTACAGATGCTGTAACAAGGATCCCAGGACCATTTAGACGAGGAACAATCACGTCAACTTCGGGACCTGCTACACGAATTCCATGATGTCTTCTCCGAGGGGAGCAAAGACTTCGGCAGGACAAGCTTGGTCCAGCACAGAATCGACATTGGGGACAGCGCCCCGATTAGGGCCCCATTCCGACGTATCCCGCTCGCCAAGCAAGCCGAAGTCGACCGGATGGTATAAGAGATGAAGGAGCAAGGAGTGATCGAGCCATCACATAGTACTTGGAGTTCTCCGGTCGTGCTAGTGATGAAGAAGGATGGTTCCACCAAGTTCTGCGTGGATTACAGGCGGGTGAATGACGTCACGAAGAAGGACAGCTACCCTCTACCCCGGATCGACGACACCCTGGACACCATATCAGGGTCAAGATGGTGCTCCAGCTTGGATTTGAAGAGTGGCTACTGGCAGGTGGAGGTCCACCCTAAGGACCGCGAGAAAACGGCGTTTTCTCTGGGCAGCGGGCTCTGGCAGTTCACCGTCATGCCATTCGGTCTGTGCAACGCCCCTGCGACCTTCGAAAGGCTAATGGAGTCCATTCTGAGGGGGCTGCACTGGAAGACCTGTCTGGTCTACCTAGAAGGCGTCATCGTTCTGGGAAGAAGCTTCGAGGAGCACTACAGCAACCTGAAGGAGATCTTGATGAAGCTACGGGCTGCCCAGCTGAAGTTGAGCCCCAAGAAAAGTCAGCTCTTCCAGAAGCAGGTCCAGTACCTTGGGCATATCGTCTCCGAGGAAGGGGTGTGCCCTGACCCAGAGAAGACCGCAGCTGTGAGGGAGTGGCCAGTTCCAAAGGACAAGTCCCAACTACGAAGCTTCCTGGGACTCTGCACTTATTACCGTCGCTTCGTGAGAGGATTCGCCGACATCGCCAAACCACTGCATCGACTGACTGAGAAGGACCAACTCTTCACGTGGACAGTAGAATGCCACAGTGCCTTCGAACAACTCAAGCAGGCTCTGAGCACCGCACCTATTCTGGCCTACCCCTGACCTGGAACAAGGTTCATCGTCGATACCGATGCCAGCGACTTTGGTATAGGGGGAATCCTGTCGCAAATAGTGGACGGTGAGGAGAGAGTATTGGCCTACTTCAGCAAAGCCTTGTCAAAGCCAGAGAGGAACTACTGCGTCACCAGGAAGGAACTGCTCGCCATCGTGAAGACCATCGAACACTTCCACAAGTACCTGTACGGGCAAGAATTTCTCATCAGGACCGACCATGCATCCCTGCGGTGGCTCCTGAACTTCAAACAGCCCGAGGGTCAACTCACGCGTTGGATAGAGAGGCTTCAACAGTACAACTTTGAGATCCAGCACAGGAAAGGCCAACTGTATTCTAACGCCGACGCCCTGTCACGAAGACCGTGCCCCGAAGACTGCACCTTCTGTACCAGAAGAGAGGAGAACACCGGGATACAGTGCCGAAGGACTACCGTGGAACTTCATGGGAGCTGGAGCCGCGAATCTTTCACGCGGGCACAAGCAGAAGATGATGACCTGGGACTGATAGCCGAATGGAAGGGGGCCTGTGTTCCCAGACCCGGGTGGAACATTGTGAGCGACTGCAGTCCAAAGTTCAAGTCCTACTGGGCGCAGTGGGACTCGCTGATTGTAAGGGATGGCCTCATCTGCCGGACCTGGGAGAGCACCGACGGGAAGACATTTGGGGAACAAGTCGTCGTACCAAAGGCTATGACGGAGGAAGTCCTGAAGGAAGTCCATGGAGGATCATCTGGTGGACACCTAGGGATAAAGAAGACCCTGGAGAAGCTGAGAGTGCGGTTCTACTGGATCGGATGCCGAACAGACGTGGAGAACCACTGCGCGAGGTGCCACGATTGCACAGTCAGCAAGGGCCCAGGACGAAGACGACGGGGTCCACTGAAGACCTACAACGTGGGTGGCCCCAAGGAGAGAGTGGCCATCGATGTTGCTGGGCCATTCCCGTTAAGCGAGGCAGGGAACCGCTACATATTGGTCGTCAGCGACTACTTCACCAAATGGCCGGAGGCGTATGCGCTCGCTAACCAAGAAGCCGCGACGATCGCAGAGACCCTGGTGAAGGAATTCGTCAGCCGGTACGGAGTACCCCTTGGAAAAGGGTGTACCTATTGGATGTGGTACATCCTAAGGGATTTAGAAAGAATGAGGTTTCGGGCACAAGAGGTGATAATGAAGGACAGTGCGGGAAAAGACCAAAATGTTAAAACTTAGATTTAAATGATATTTATTTAATATAAAGCAAATATATTGCAAGGAATGAATACTTTCAAGGGGATTACTTTAAAATTGACAATAAAAAAAAATAGTAACCATTAAAAATTACTCGTTTCTCCAGGAAACGTAAATTGAGCTGTAACTAACTTTAAAGGATTAAATATAAAATTACTGAATAAAAGAAGCATAATAATTTAAATTCATCCCAGAGTAGAATTAAAACAGAATACTCTTCTGACGGAAAGAATCCGGGCAGAGTGTAAGAAGTGAAAGGGTTACCACCTCTTCTAATGTATGATACAGGAAGTATCAGATCTCCTTAACCATCTTCCGAAGGTAGGCCGGCTGCCGGAGGTCATCAGTAGCTGGCGGTAATTTAGTGCGCCCGCTCGGGCTTGTGCGAGGTCAGTCAGGCATACTCCAGGGTTCCGGGTTCGGAACTAGAGTTGATGATGGTAGATTCTCCTTAAAAAAGCGACCAGCATAGAGAGGCTCTTGGTAGTACCTCCCGCGGCTGGTGAAGTGATGTCCTTAGAATCAAGATTTGCAGAGTAGATCCGTGTTGAAGATTTTGGTTGAAGTGCAGGCTGATGAATTTAGACTGCCCGGCCAGGCAGCCAGGTCCAGCCGAGAGATTATGCCGGCGGAGAAGAGACTCCGGCAGCAAGAGGTACCCCGAGAGGGCAGTAACCCCAGCAGGTATGACGTGAGCAGGTGTGATCAGTTGAGAAGAGTGGACGAGAGTAGGCACTGTAGGCCGGGAGACCTAAGGCTATATAGCGGTAGTGACGTCAGCGCGCCGAACCTTCTAGCATGAAGGTGTGGCGAGAGAGCAGCCAATCACAGCACAGCCCCATGCACATTGCGAGCGTTACCGCTGGAGAGAGCTCAGTACTCGTGAGAAAATGTGACGGTATGGTACGTCTAGAAAGACACTACAGAAAAAAGGTGAGTTGACATGAATATTACAGAAAAGCAATTAAATTGAAACACCAATATTAAACAAATCAGAACACCGCGTTCAGACTGCAATTCACGAAATTAAAAATAATGGGGCAGAAAAATTGAACGTGTGTTTCACACCGTAAGGGAAACATAGCCAACAAAAAACATTCGCCAAGCGAACATGCTGGGAGGGGCGAGAAAAAATTGCAGTAAGAAAGCGCAGAAGTTAGGCCTCGCGTGGCAAAGGAGCAATCATGGTGATTGGCCTAAGAAAATGACCAGCAGAAGTCTGCAGTTTTACCACGCGAACCCTACCATCTCTGCCAGGAAAGCACTCAACAACCCTACCCAAATTCCAAACAAGAGGAGGACTAGGGTCTTTCAAAAGCACCAAGTCCCCCACCTGAAAGTTAGAGCAGGAAACAAGCCATTTACCACGCTGCTGAAGCAAACCGAGGTATTCCAACCTCCAGCGGCGCCAAAAATTGTTGCGCAAACTTTCAATTTTGCGCCAAGAAATGGCTAAAGAAGATTGAGAATTAGAATATAATAAAGGTGGGGAGGCAGTCAATGGACCACCGATAAGAAAATGGCCCGGCGTTAATGGTAGAAGATCTGAAGGGTCATTAGATAAGGGTGATAAAGGACGAGAATTAATTATGCCCTCAATAAAAATAATTAAGGAATTAAACTCTTCATGAGAAAGGGGGGTGTGGCCACAAACACGTCTAAGGTGCTTCTTGGTGAGTTTCACACAAGACTCCCACCGTCCACCTTGATGGGGTGCATAAGGGGGGATGAAGTGCCACTTGAAATTTCTCTGGTGAGCATAATCAGTAATCCTTTCCAGCGCTGAATTTTGAGTAAGAGCTCTCTTAATTTGCTCAGAAGCTCCGATAAAATTTTTAGCATTGTCTGAGAATACTTCTGAAGGAAGACCTCGGCGAGCAGAAAATCTGGCAAAAGCTGCCAAAAAATAAGCAGTAGAGGCGTTGGTAACTAGTTCTAAGTGAACTGCTCCGGTGACCATACATACAAACAGCGAAATATAGAGTTTTCCAAAAATACATTTTTTGGCCTCAGGAGAATTTTTTCTGTAAACAAAAGGCCCGGAATAATCCACCCCCGTAAAGGCAAAAGGTCTAGCAGGCGCAGATCTAAAGTTGGGAAGATCACCCATGAGCTGAGTGGTAATTTTAGGGTTGGATTTAAAACATGGAATGCACTTCCGGATAACAGAGGTAACTTCATGGACTCCGTTTATGGGCCAATACCTTTCACGAATGACAGAAAGTAATGTACGAGTTCCAGCATGAAGATGCTGGTAATGATACTGACGAATGATTAGGGAAGTGACATGATGCTTTGAAGGAAGAATAATTGGGTGTTTTTTATCCTCGGAAAGATCAGCCAAAGATAAACGTCCTCCAACTCTTAGTAAACCATCAGTATCCAAAAAAGGGGCGAGTGAGGAAAGCCTACTCGATTTCTTAAGGGATTGACCTTGGGACAACACCTGGCATTCTTCAGAGAATATTTCTTGTTGAGTAAGCCATAAGATTTTTGTAGCGGCTAAACCTAATTCAGAAAGGGTTAAATATGGCTTAGGAAAAAGGGGTTGTTCTACCACAAAATATTTCCATCGAAGGAGATAAGCCATAACCCTCACCAATTTATGGAAAGAGGAATATCGCTGCAAGAGAAGGGGAGAGTCAGAAACGAGAAGAGAAGATCCAGTAATCTTACCAGCATCCGGCAAGTCTGATAACTCCGGAAGAGGAAAATTTGGCCAAGCGGAAGGTTCTTGCAGAAGCTAAGGGGGACCGTGCCAGTATAATGTCAGGTTAGCCAACATAAGAGGGGAACATCCCCGAGAAATGACATCTGCAGGGTTCTCCTTGCCAGATACATGATGCCATTGTTCAAAGTTAGACAATTGTTGAATTTTGGACACTCTATTAGCTACAAACACCTGCCAATGCGAGGGAGGTTTGGCAATCCATGCCAACGTGATGGCTGAGTCACTCCAAAAGTAAGTTTTGCTAAATCGGATTTTCAAAGATTGGCGGATTTTGACCGATAATTCAACCGCCAGAAGAGCAGCACAAAGTTCCAGTCGTGGCAAGGATAAGGATTTAAGAGGGGCCACCTTTGACTTAGCGCAAATTAAATTGGAAAAGAAATATGACTGGTCAAAATTGCGGCAAACAATATACGCACAACACCCATAAGCTTTCAATGAGCTATCGGCAAAGATGTGAAGTTCATATCCTCCACAGGAGGGAAAGGGAATAATCACTCGCGGGATAATAACATTGGAGAGATCTTCCAAACTATTTCTATAAGAAATCCAATTTTAATGCAACTCTGAAGGAACTGGTTCATCCCAACCAGTTTTCAAGGACCAAAGGTCCTGCATGAAAAGCTTTGCTGTGACAATAATTGGCGCCAAAAATTGGAGAGGATCAAATATCTTTGCAATCTCAGACAAAATTTGCCGCTTAGTTTGCGGTTTGATGTCACTGAGATTAATTTTGAAAAAGAAAAAATCCTTTTGAGGACTCCAAAGGAGTTTTGATAGAATTACTTTCTTGAAGAAGCTCTACTGAGTCGTTATAGACTGAAGTTAATGGAAATTTAGAAAGAAATTCTTCCGAATTAGAGTTCCACTTGCACAAGGAAAATCCGCCTCCCAAAAGCAAAGCTGTCAAATCTTTAGAGACCTGCAGTGCTTCAGATACTGACTCAAATGAATGAAGAAAATCGTCAACGTAAAATTATGATTTTAACACTTCAGAAGCCTTAGGAGAATACAACGGGCCATCCTGTTCAGCAAGTAATTTCAACGTACGTATGGCTAAAAAAGCAGAGGGCTTTAGTCCATAGGTTAATGTTTTTAGCCGAAAAATCTTGACAGGTTTAGTAGGCTCGTCGCGCCAAAGAATTCTCTGAAGGTCGCACTGTTGTTGATCGACCAAAATCTGCCTATACATTTGCTTGATATCAGATATCACTGCGATAGGGAACAAGCGAAAATTCATCAAGACAGAAGAAATGTCAGATTGAATAGGAGGGCCTGATAATAATGTGTCATTCAGAGAAGTTCCATTGGCATCCAATGCAGAGCCATTAAAGACCACTCTTATGTTTTCCTTTAAAATCTCATTCTTCCAAACTGGATGATGATTGAGGTAAATGACTTCAGATGGGGTATAAGAAGCATCATCTTTCTTGGTAACAACCTCCATGTGATCAAGTGCCTCATATTCCTCCATAAATGTGGAGTATTGAGTTTTAACAACAGGGTCACGTTTAAATATGCTTTCCACAGCATAGAGTGCTCTAAGAGCCCTAGGGTGTGTTTCAAATAAAAGAGGTGGATTATCCACTCGGGGCATTGTTACGACAAATCTACCCTCTGAATTGCGTTTGGTCGTTTCGCGAAACAGTTTTTCACACATTTCATTTTCAACCGAGGAAGGTGAAACTGAATCTATAGTTTCGATTTTCCAAAATCTTTCTAAGTTGTAATCGAGACTTGTATTGACAAAATGACATTGAGAGAAATTTTGAAATGACTTACGAGGGACTTGACCCGTTACTAACCAACCTAGCTTGGTATGATGAACAAACACTCCTGGAGATATTTTAACCTTAGAGCTAAGGAGACATTGCCAAAATACTTGGGCACTGAGAAGTATGTCTACCGGAGCGCTCGTATTAAATGTTGGATCCGCCAACTGAATGTTATGAGGAAATTGCCACTTTCTAATTTCAAAAGAATTACTAGGGGTGTTACTGCCAATAGTATCAATGGCAAGGCAATTCAACTGCAATGTTGTGTTACAATTCACAGTATCTTTGATGTGAACACGAACAAAATGCAAAGATTTAACATTGCTATTGTTAATACCGGTAACCTGAATTAATGTAGGTTGCTTGGGAAGACCAAGTTTCTTAATGAGACGCTCACTTATGAAGTCATGGGTGGCGGCATTGTCCAATAAGGCACGTGCTTCAAGCCATCTACCAGAGGAATCTTGAACTTTTAATAACACGGTTGATAGTAGCACCTGGGAACTACGAATTGAGCTAGAGCTCTGAGTATAAGATTGCGCATTAGCTCCTGGGGATGCATCTTTAGAACATCCAGGGGAAGGAGCCTGACGTGGCTTTTCAAACCTATGAAGCAAGGTATGATGTTGAGCCTTGCAATGGGAGCAAGTATTTTTAGATAAGCAATCAGGCACCATATGCCTAGTTGACAAACAGTTGTAGCAATATCTTTTTTGAGCTATTAATTTGCGTCTTTCGTCGGTAGAAAGGGCTTTAAAGGCAACGCAGGAATATAACCTGTGAGGTGCTTTACAGAGAATACAATCCGTTGAATTATGCTGAACAGTAAAGACAGCAGATTTGTTTATTTTAGCACCGACTGGTTTCACAACATTAGATTTGTTATCTGCACTTCCTGACATATGACAGGCTACAGCTGACAAAACCTGACATCTATTATTCATAAACGTAAGCAACGAATCATAGGTATATGGCGTGTCATTTGTTAATTCCCTCTCCCATGCCTTTAAGGTTGATGAATCAAATTTAGAAGTAACCAAGTGAATTAAGAATAGATCCCAATGCTCGACCGGTTGATTCAACCGTGCCAATGCTCTGACATGTAGTTGGACCGTGTCACTTAAGGCTCGCAGTGTTGACAAGCTTTCAGCTCGCAAGGTGGGCAGGCTAAATAAGGCTTGAATATGCCTTTGTAAACATAATTTTTCATTGCCATAACGGCCTTTAAGAAGCTCTATAGCAATGTTATAGTTTTCTCCTGTTAAGGGGAGTTCTCTTATAAGTTGAAGGGGTGGTCCCTGCAAAATGGATTTTAAGTAATGAAATTTCTGAATTTCTGGAAGTGTGGCATTATTATGTACTAATGAACTGAACAATTCAAAGAATGATTGCCACATCTCTTCCTTTCCTGAAAAGTGCGGAATTTCAATTTTAGGTAGCAATGGTTTGATACCATTCCCATGGTCGCTAATTCTTCCTTGAGTTTCCTCTACCTTCAACGCCAGGGTCAAAGTTCTAACTAATGCCACAGCCTGAGCATGTGTATCAAAGTAATTACTCTCTACTTCTTCCCTAACTGATTGATGTTCTGGACTTTTGATTTCAATTTCAAGTTGCACGAGATCATATTTCTCGTACGCCTGTTCAAAAGCTTTTAAACGCTGAGATATAATGTCAAGGTTTTGTTCCTCTTTCGGTAGAGTAGCTAAATATTTTTGAAAACGGGTGAGTTGACCTTTGTAGGCCGCCCGAGAGTTTAACAGTTTATCATCAATTATTGGTGGCATGGCTGGAAAAGTTGGAACAACTCACTCACCAAAGCTGCTTGTGGCACCAGACAGACCTGCTCTCCGGAAAGAAACCAGTTGTATAATATGCTGGGATTGTTTCCGCCTTCCCGCAGATCTCCCGCGCTAGCCACGATATACTGAAATGTATAAAACAAATATTAGATTACACCAGTTTTTTTTTTGAATTGAATTTGTGGTCTCAGAATGAAGGTTCTGGGTTCGATCCCGGGTTTCGGCACCATGGAAAAGGGTGTACCTATTGGATGTGGTACATCCTAAGGGATTTAGAAAGAATGAGGTTTCGGGCACAAGAGGTGATAATGAAGGACAGTGCGGGAAAAGACCAAAATGTTAAAACTTAGATTTAAATGATATTTATTTAATATAAAGCAAATATATTGCAAGGAATGAATACTTTCAAGGGGATTACTTTAAAATTGACAATAAAAAAAAATAGTAACCATTAAAAATTACTCGTTTCTCCAGGAAACGTAAATTGAGCTGTAACTAACTTTAAAGGATTAAATATAAAATTACTGAATAAAAGAAGCATAATAATTTAAATTCATCCCAGAGTAGAATTAAAACAGAATACTCTTCTGACGGAAAGAATCCGGGCAAGAGTGTAAGAAGTGAAAGGGTTACCACCTCTTCTAATGTATGATACAGGAAGTATCAGATCTCCTTAACCATCTTCCGAAGGTAGGCCGGCTGCCGGAGGTCATCAGTAGCTGGCGGTAATTTAGTGCGCCCGCTCGGGCTTGTGCGAGGTCAGTCAGGCATACTCCAGGGTTCCGGGTTCGGAACTAGAGTTGATGATGGTAGATTCTCCTTAAAAAAGCGACCAGCATAGAGAGGCTCTTGGTAGTACCTCCCGCGGCTGGTGAAGTGATGTCCTTAGAATCAAGATTTGCAGAGTAGATCCGTGTTGAAGATTTTGGTTGAAGTGCAGGCTGATGAATTTAGACTGCCCGGCCAGGCAGCCAGGTCCAGCCGAGAGATTATGCCGGCGGAGAAGAGACTCCGGCAGCAAGAGGTACCCCGAGAGGGCAGTAACCCCAGCAGGTATGACGTGAGCAGGTGTGATCAGTTGAGAAGAGTGGACGAGAGTAGGCACTGTAGGCCGGGAGACCTAAGGCTATATAGCGGTAGTGACGTCAGCGCGCCGAACCTTCTAGCATGAAGGTGTGGCGAGAGAGCAGCCAATCACAGCACAGCCCCATGCACATTGCGAGCGTTACCGCTGGAGAGAGCTCAGTACTCGTGAGAAAATGTGACGGTATGGTACGTCTAGAAAGACACTACAGAAAAAAGGTGAGTTGACATGAATATTACAGAAAAGCAATTAAATTGAAACACCAATATTAAACAAATCAGAACACCGCGTTCAGACTGCAATTCACGAAATTAAAAATAATGGGGCAGAAAAATTGAACGTGTGTTTCACACCGTAAGGGAAACATAGCCAACAAAAAACATTCGCCAAGCGAACACCCTTGGAGCTGCACTCCGACCAAGGGAGGAACTTCGAGTCGCAGGTGTTCCAGAACCTATGCCAGCTGCTGGGAATTCGGAAGACAAGGACGACGCCGCTACACCCTCATTCCGACGGGATGGTAGAGCGATTCAATCGCACCTTCGAGAACCATCTCCGAATAGTCGTCAGCGAGCACCAGAGGGATTGGGACAAACATCTTCCACTATTTCTCCTGGCCAACCGCGCCACCGTGCATGAAGCCACCGGGTGCACACCAGCCCGGGCTATGTTTGGGAGGGAGCTCCGTCTACCTGTCGATCTTGCCTTCGGCCGACCTGGGAATGATCTGGTCCCGGTAAGCCAATATTGTCAAGAACTGCTCGACCAACTGGAGGACGTGCACACGTTCGCGAGGAGGAAACTGCGGATCGAGAGCGACCGAATGAAGACCCGATACGACCAACAGACGGATGCCGGCGGATTCCACGAGGACGACCTGGTCTGGCTCTTCAACCCATTACGGAAGGAAGGCCTGTCACCCAAACTGCAGAAGTCCTGGGAGGGCCCGTACCGAGTTGTGAAACGGATCAACGATGTCGTCTACAGGATCCAGTGGAGCCCGAGGGCGAAGATGAAGATCGTGCATCGATATCGCCTGGCAGCCTACGGAGGGACACAGATGGACCAATGATTGATCGGGACGATCAGCCTTTTAGGAAGGGGGTGGTGTTACGGCTGTGAGTTTGTTTCATCGTTCGCCGCATGAGTCACAACTGCCCCCGGGCTGGGCTAGTTCTGCCTCAGTGTATTGCGTGCGCCTTATGCAACAGGACTACTAAGACAAAGGGATGGTCCAGAATATTCGTGACTCAGCCAGTGATGGAAACCTCGAGAAGCCGTGAACCCTGGATGGGTCTAGAAGCATTTATTGAGTCATCGGCCTGCTATATACGAGCGACTTGTCAAGCAGTGTGTGTGTTTTTCGAGCTAGTGCGAGCGTTTATCCTGAGCGACAGAAGTGTGGTGACTTGCGAAACCCCTAGTGAAGCCGATTCTCTTGACAGCGAGGGAGTGAGAAGCATACAGGGGACTGCCTGTGTTTTGAGCGAGTGTGATTTCACTGAGCGACAGAGTTATTGTGGTGAAGTGCCGTGCGAGTTACGAAATCCAGTGACATTGTTTCCCAGTTTGTGGACAGCGAAGCAGCGTGTAGCAGGTTATCGTAAGTAACTGTAGTTTGTGTACATAAGGAAGAGGTGCAGGTATTCCTCGGGTCTCATTAGTGGAGGATTAGCTGCATGACTAAGTGAAAGGGACAAGAGCGCTCCATAAGGAAGAGACTTGAGGAAACTGGAGTAAGGTTCTAATTGTTTGTATTTGCTGTTGAGTGGTGTATCTTTCTGGCCGCAATAAACTTAATTATTTCTTTAAAGGAACAATCTGTGTTGTGCTTCAACCCACCGTAATCCAGTTAACAGATGTGCCACTAGGGGGGGGGGGGTGGCACGTAACAATACGATGCTTTAATTCAGCTCTCAGATTTATCTTTGTTTCTTCAAAGAAGATACATGGCAATTACCGAAGCAGACCAGACCATGAAACGTAGTAACCGGGTATTGGAGTCCATGTCATCTTCTCCAGGTTCTCATGCTGAAGACGCAACTAAACCAGTTAAAAACAAGGTCTAAAGACATTGAGTTACACAACAACCCTAAAGTTGTTCAAATAAATAGTGGCCAGTTTTACCGAAGTCTAGCTGAAAATCTCAAACACAGACTTGTCGCCAATCCTAGCCATGCATCCCATATAGGTTCTCAGACAGCACAGAAAACGAAAAGAAGCTGAAGACTGAAGTATTGTTGTAAGATCTTGCTCTTGTAGCGACAAAGCATTGGCCACAAGATACTGACATAACTTGTGGAGATAGGAGCATCTTTAATATATGTGAGGTTTTTTGACTTCAAGACAAGAGAAAATACATTCAGGCATTCATGAAATATGTGGACACGAACATGAAACCTAAAGACCTTGAACAATTACTACAAATAATTGATTCAATTCAAATCTCCACATCAGAATGCGAAAGAGCATTTAGTGCTATGAATGATATTATCACTAAAAAAAGGAACAGTTTGTTGGTAGAACGAACCGGAAGATTAATTTTCTTCAGAAGTGTTGGGCCGCCATTGGAAAAATTTAATCCAGAAATGAATGTGCAGTCTTGGCTCAGATCAGGAAGAAGATCAGCTGAAGAAACAAGTTCGAAAATGTGACCCACTCAACGAAGTCCACTACGAGTCCATCTGGAACCTCCTTAAGTGATCTTTGGTGAGTACTGCCTAAATTCCCCCCCCCCCCCCCCAACTACAGCAATGCTCCCTATGTACTGCAGTCTGGTCTGAAAACAAGTTCCAATGCTGAATGACTTGTCAGTCACCATACGTGTACCCTACAATAATTCTTTCTCTACCTAGCTATGTTTCATCACACACAGTAAACATCTAACATTATGGGTTTGCAATATATTAGGGGAAACAAAGGTCCATGACCTTGTCGTTTTGGGTCTTTTGGGGAAATTCATAAGCCATAAAAAAGAGGGCGTCATGTCAAGTCCTAGGACACCTTATATATTCGAATCCGACTATTGGTTTATAAAATCTCAGGTCAATGACATTGCCATTTTGGGTGTTTTGAATAAATTCATTGGTCATGGAAAAAGGTTTGACCGTCCTGAGTTGTATAAGACCTCATGTGACCCCCTCCGATTATTATTTTACCAAATCTTAGGTCGATCACCTTCCCGTTTTGGGTCTTTTGGGTAAATTCATTGGCCATGGGAAAGGGTTGGCCATCCTAAGTCCTATGACACCTCACATGTCCATATCCGATTGTTAGTTTAAAAAATCTCAAGGTCAATGACCTTGCAGTTTTGGGTCATTTGGTAAAATCATTGGTCATGAGAATGGGGGGCTTCATCTCGAGTAATTTGAGACCCCGAACTTCCAAATCCGATCATGGGTTCAGGAGATATCAACGAAAGTGTAGTTAGGCCCTTTTATCAAGAAATAAAAAATTAATGGTAATAAAAAATTATATAAACAATACATTAAATATTAAATAAAATTTAAAAAAGACAATTAAACAAAATTTTCAAAATGTGTAGTTAAACCCTTTGTCAATACATAGAAAATAATTAATACATTCAAAAAGGGGGCGTCACCCCGAGTCCTACAACACATCACACATCTAAATCCAAATATGTGTTCTGGAAATATTAACAAAAGTGTAGTTAGGCCCTTTTGACATAAATAAAAAATAAAAATAAATGGTAAATAAAAATATAAATAATACATTAAATATTAAATATAATTTAAAAAGTCAATAAATCAAAATTTTCAAAAATGGGTAGTTAGGCCCTTTGTCAAAATTTAGAAAAATAAATAATACATTTAAACGGGGGCGTCACCGCGAGTAATTTGACACCACACACTTCCAAATCCAACCATTGGTTTGCAAGATATCGCACAACCGCCATTTTGGAGGTGGAGAGGTGGAGGTGGAGGTGGATATAGAACCCCTGAAAATACACTACTCACCCCTGTTTATGAAATGCTGATCAAAATACCATATTTCTTACAATTCTGTTCAAATTATTTTAAACTATCGATGGAGTCTGTAATTACAACTAGGTCATCAGCATAAAAGAGACAGCTTACTTGGTTTTCAACTAATTGGACGGTAA